>CP106734.1:104883051-105507637 GCA_025506655.1 Gossypium rotundifolium
TTGCTAGGAAAGAGCAAAAATAAATGCGACAATTTGCATGCTAGGAGATTCAAACCTCTCCCTTAAAACCATACATGTAGCGATATCCCTTCACCAATAGCTCAACTCATGCTATCCTTTATCACTTTAATTAACTTAAACTTCAAAGTCACCGATTCCTCTACAGTAAAGTACTCTTTACTAAAATTTATTCTAACTCTGAATAAACCCGAGCCTTCTCAAGAATATATTAAACACACAAATAAAATCATTCACAAGCTAAACACCAAAAATATGCAACATATCGATACTCACATTTTTAGGATGTTACAGCTCACATGAGCATCCTGTTATATGGCTCAAGAGTGTGCTTCCTAATTATGTGCCCTTATAGGTACCCCTGAATATGAATTGACAGCTTCTGATTTGTACACTTCGAGTGTACTACCTATGTTTCCATCGATGTTTCCAATGAATCAACGGGAAAAATCCTAACATGAGAAAATATGAATACGAAATGAATTATTTCATGTATCTACCTGAAATACATGAAAATGATGATACATGATATACAGAAGTATGAGATGATGATATATGAATATGTTCCTTGTTTGATGAATATGTTCATCAAGATTGTAGATTTGTACACTTCGAGTGTATTTTCCCAGGTTTTTATTGATATTTTAATTGATTTAGTGAGCAAATTCCTGACATGAAATAATCTGAACTTGAGAAGAAATATTATGAAAATGTACTTGAAATACATGGGTATGATTTTTATATGTTATTTAAATTCATGATGTGGAAAGTATATGTATATGGGAATTTGGTTATTATTGAGCCCGTACATGTTTCTCGATGTTTATATGAGATAATATGACTTAGAAATGAACTATTACCCGTATGTACATGAAGTACATGGAAATGACATTACCTAATATAATGATGCATGAATTGGTTATTACATGAATGTGAATCATGCTTGATGACTTTGTTCATCCATGATTAAGGACTATTATATGTGATTACTTGGCTAACATGATTAGGATATGTGTTTAGGGCTTGTGACCAAATTGGTTGATAGTGCCTTGCATGTTTATTTTGAACATAAATATATGTTAAGTTATTTACCATGTTATATGAACTTACTAAGCATTTCATGCTTACTCTGTTTTATTTTCCCTTGTTCTATAATAATTCGAGGCTCGTTGGATTAGAAGCTTGGCAGAGATCACTCACACTATCTATCAGCCCATCTTGGTATATATGATAAATTAATTATGGTTATAATGTTGGGATGTAAATGTTTTGGTTATAACTAGCCATTCGAATGTCTTGTGATGAACATGTTTTGATATGTATAAATGAGGCAATAACATGTTTGGTGTGTGCTTAAATGGTTGAATAATAGAAATCATGTTGGCATATTGATGATTAATTCTAGCATATTTGGTAAAATATGTATATAGGTGAATTTGATAAGTTAAGTAAGTTTTGTATGTTTGGTTACATGATGGTAAAGTGTATTTGAGGTGATTAAAAGCACTTTGGTTGTATGTGATGTTATGTCATGCATGAGACTTGGTTTTGACTTGAATTAATTGTTTTAAAAATGGCTTGTGAATATGTTAAAGTATTAGTGTAAGAGGAAGACAAATTAGGTGAGAAATGTGGCTTGGAAAATAGCCTATTTTTGTCCACACGGGCAGAGACAGGCGCGTGTCTTAGCGATATGTGACACACGACCTAGCACATGGGTGTGTGATCTGGCTGTGTGCCCCCTGCATATTTAAAATGTCAACCCCGAATGCTCAGAATTTATCACACGGCCTGGCACACGGGCGTGTGGCTTGGCCGTGTGACCCCTATACCTATACACAGTCTAGCACACGGGTGTGAGACTTGACCGTGTGACCCAAGTCAAAGATTTACACAGCCTGAGACACGGACATGTCCCTTAGCCTTGTGAGCCACACAGCCTGACCACACTAGCGTGTGACCCTTACACCTAGGAAAAAAATTTGAGATTTTGCAAAAAATTCTTTGAGTACCTGGTTTAGTCTCGACTCATTTCTAATGGATGTTTTGGACCTCGAGGGTTCATATAAGGGACTTTATATTTGATTTCTAACCTAATACTGTATAACTAAAATATCTATTTGCTTTTATGTATATCTAGTAATGCTTCGTAACCCTGTTCCAGTGACGTATATAGATTAGGGGTGTTATAGTTTAGGTAAGCTAGGGGCTCGCCAAAAGAATATCAAGTGCCCAATGTTAGGATTTTATTAAGTGTAAAGATCTTTTGAGTGTGATAGTGATGCCCTGTTCTGGCAAATTCTGAATGAAAAGAAAGGAACGACAAGTATGGTGAACTTTGGTAAGTACAATGTATAGGATATTTTGAAAGAACGAAGTTTATGACTAACTCTGAAGAAAGGTAAGTATGATGAATCAAGGAGTGCTGGTAGGAATGTTTATTTAAATAGGGTGTATAGTTAAATAGGGTGTATAGTTACAAAGAAGTAAGACTAGCAAAGTGAGCGTTCGCCCAAAATCCCTTTTTCGCGTATAGAACGGGCGAACTCCAACATGAAATTAAAGTAACGATTCCCTGTCAGATTACTATAAAGTAGTGAAATGAGACTTATGGCTATGTAAAATGATCTTTAGGATATGAGTGCATGCCAGTGGCATAGTACACCCTGTGACCTTTGTGGTCCCGTGCCAACTAAAGTGCGAGGAAAGTTGGTTAGGAATTAACTGAACGTGAACTAGAAGGGTTAACGGCTAAAAGAGTAATCGAGTAAGTTCTTAGAGGTGGAAAACTTTGACAAAGCCACTCATTCTTGATGTGACGTTTACCAGATTCTCATAAAGACTTAAGTTGGGTTAAGAAAAAGATTATCTTCATTTCATTTTTCATCTGAAAAATAATAAAATCTAAAGCTAAAGAAATATAGAAACATTGCTCTGAGCTAAGGCTAATGTAACATCCCAAAGTTGGGCCTAGTAGGATTGGGCCCATTGGGCTTTAGGCGTAGGAGCGTTTAAAATTTTTGGGAATAAGAGAACGGCATTAGTGCAAGTTGGATCTATTAGGTGAGTGATTTTGGAAGGTTAGGGGGCTTCTATGAAGTCCTGGGTTCAAGTTAGGCCTTAGGAAAAATTTTGGTTTTAGGTGAATAAAACCTTGGGAGTTAGTAGGTAGGCTTTAAGGATAAAATGTGGGGGAAAAAGACACAAGTGGAGTATGTGGTGTAGTGGCAAAGTGACGCCACATAAGAGGCAATGGGATGACACCATAAGAAAGGAAGGAGGTCCAA
Organism: Gossypium rotundifolium; assembly: GCA_025506655.1. Classification (NCBI taxonomy): domain Eukaryota; kingdom Viridiplantae; phylum Streptophyta; class Magnoliopsida; order Malvales; family Malvaceae; genus Gossypium; species Gossypium rotundifolium. The sequence continues at coordinate 104,886,357 of CP106734.1, forward strand.
GGTTCAAGTCTTGGCTTTTGCATTTTTTTTATTTTCTTTTTAAATGGACTCTAGAATTTTGCCATAGGATTATATTTAGTTACGCATGGTTTTAGACACAAGAGGAGCTTGTGGCCAAGTGGCTAGCGACATGGATTAAGTTACAGGGGAGCCTGGGTTCGAATCTCATGGAAAGCAAGGGAGTATTTATTTTGCAGATTGGACGGGAAGAGTTTAAGTTGGATTTAAACTCTACTGACGGAGGGATCCCACATTAGAAAGATACAAAGAAGGAAGGTGAGAAGCTAGCTATATATAGAGCTGCCTAGGAGGAGAAGGAGCATACCTGGCTGGCATTGGGCATAGGAGTGCTCGGAGCGCAGTTTAGTAGCTTCAGATTCCTATCAGGTGTGTACTCTCTCTACTATAGTTGTAGAGTGGCAAATGCCGAAATGCCGGTGACACGGTGATAGTAACCACACGAGCTTGCGAGCACATGTGTGGGGCTTCAACATGATAGTTGAGGCCATCAGTAGTGTTCTTGTGGGTGTGGGCTGTTGGGCCACGATGGCCCAAAAGGGGCCAAGAAGGCCCAATGTGCTCGGGGCCCATATGAGTAAATTGTAAGATTGAGTAGTAGATAGTGAACTAAACTATGTGAATCTCATATTTGTGGCTAGGTTTGGGCTGAATGGGCCACACGAGTGTGTAGGCCCACTTGGGCCGAGAATAGGCCTTAGGCCCATTCGCATCGTTATATCTGTTTAGAATATTTGAGTCATTCGAGGCGACATTGGACCTCCTGTTGGGTCGTTAATACCCTGGTTTGTGAAATTACCAAAATACCCCTAATTTATAAAATTATCGAAATACCCCTGGTTTGTAAAATTATCGAAATACCCCTGGTTTGCAAAATTATCGAAATACCCCTGGTTTGCAAAATTATCAAAATACCCCTGGTTTGTAAAATTACTAAAATACCCCTGGTTTGCAAAATTATCGAAATACCCCTAGTTTACAAAATTATTGAAATACCCTTGGTTTGCAAAATTATCGAAATACCCCTAGTTTGCAAAATTACCGAAATACCCTTAGTTTGCAAAATTACCAAAATACCCTCAGTTTGTGAAACTGTTTTATCCCTAAACGATAAAATGACCGTTGTACCCTCGTGGTAGTGCTAGCATTTTATGTGTTAATTGTATGATTGATTATGTTTGAGATAAAATGCATACAAGAATTAGTTATGAGTAGAATTATTGAACTATCCCTGAAGGGTAGGATTACCAGAATACCCTTATAGGGTAAAATGACTGATTTGCCCTTATAGGTAAGTGATTGGCTTGTGCTATGATATGACCGGTTTGGCTATGGTTGTATGATTGATATGCTTTTATTACATGTTTAAATGATTGTTATTAAGCATGGCCATTCTGCATACACGTGTAATGATTGAGCATGACATACACGACATATTGCATGGGGTTGGGTTATTGATGATCGGGGAAGTGTATATCGATGGCTCTGCCACATTCTATATAATGGCTATATGCCAACCTAGATATGGCTCCGTGCCATCTTGATTATGGCTTTGTGCCAATCATATTTACCCAAGGTTGTGTGCTGATTATATTACCGTCGCTGATGGCTATGTGCCAAGCATAATACAGTTATTGATGACTCTGTGTCAATTATATTTACCCAGGGCTGTGTGTCGATTATATTATTATTTCGATGGCTTGGTGCCATATTATCATATCAGTGATTTGGTCACATGGTGATCGGAGGCTAGGCCACGTTATATAAGGTCACTTAGTGATCGGTGGCTCTGCCACATTTGATTATAAGGTCACTTAGTGATCGGTGGCTCTGCCACATTTGATTATAAGGTCAATTAGTGATCGGTGGCTCTGCCACATTTGATTATAAGGTCACATGGTGATCAGTGGCTCTACCATATTTGATTTTAAGGTCACATAGTGATCGGTATTATAACTGGCAGCATGACTGTCAAGACGGCGTGTAGCGGATGGAGGGTTGATTGTAGAAATCCCCACGGTGTGATGGCTAGTACGAGATGACATGTAGAGGATGGAAAATTAGGTTGGGCTGGGTTTGCATCGCATTGCATACATTATCTGCTATGACATATGATATGGGTTAAGGCTCAACCGAGGTTTGTTTTTGGCTAAGGCCCAATTGCCACCACATCAGAATGGGCTTTACTGGATTATTGTGATGCATGTTCTTACTGAGGAGGGTTGTACACACTGAGTTTTCGTAAACTCACCCCCTCTTTTTATTAAATGTTTCAGGTGATTCCCAGCGATTGAGGATTGGGAGCCGTGGAGGACTCGGGGGTGGCTATACATCAGAGATACTACTCGTGAACTTTAGTAATTTTGATTTTTGCCTTTTCTTTTAGATTATTTGTTTTGGGTTAATATTTTGTAATAAGACCATTGGTTTATTTTTTCTAAGTTTTCATTTATAACTGTTAAACTTATAAATACGGGGTTTTCTTAAAACATTAGCAATCGTTTTCTAAAATATCATGTTTACGCAACGATGCAAGTTCAACTTTCATAACAAAATAGTTTTTCAAAATAATAACAACTTTTAAACGGTCATTTAGTAAATCACATTTTTCTTAATCAAACAACGAACTCGAAGTTCAAAAATCTGATAACACTTTTCTAAACAATTGCTTAGCTTTTCAACTGCCTTCACTGTGACACGCCAGATTCGAGCCTAACTTTTAGGCCGGGTTTAGGGTGTTATAGCTAAAATCCTAGACAATTCTAGTATTTTCCTCCCATCAAGGTACGTTTCATTACTCTACTTGACAAGGGAACACATATCTGTAAGTAAGTTTTGACAAATAGGGCTCAGTGATATGTTTAGTTTTAAAGTGATGATAAAGGTTACCCAAGTGGGTTTTACAAAGTGTCTTTGTTTATCAAGATAGAGGAGGCTATAGCATCTAGCCTAATGATAGATCTGGAGCCCAAACTGTTGATTTTACAAAGAAAGGCTAGATTTGAAGTTTAAACTGCCTTTGAGGTTTCAAGTGAGTCCCTAGGGTGACAATGGCTTGTAGTATGTATGTTTAAGGAATTTCTATGCTAAATGACCAAATGGTGAAAATGAATGTAACACCCCTTACCCGTATTCGACACCAGAACTGGGTACGAGGCATTACCGGACTTAACATACTTCATCATGTAATATTGGGCCATAAATGTTCATTCAAACTTAAAACCTTTCATTCGTATTCACAACATCCCTATTTTGGGTCTACGAGACCCGAAACATACATATAGGATGGTTCAGAACTGAACTAGAAACTTACAAAACACTTAGAAATTTTTTACTCAAGGCAGGGCCACAAGCCCGTATGGGCAGGCCATGTGGTCACACACGCCCATGTCCCTAGTCTGTATGGATTTTATTTTTCATTTCAAACCTACAGGGGTTTTCACACGGCCTAGCACACGCTCGTGTCTATGGCCCGTGTGACAAACTAAAGTTTTTGCAAATTAGATGCAGAGGATGCACGGTCTATCAACACACCCGTGTGTCTACCCGTGTGGACTATTATAAGGCTATTTACCAAGCCAATTGCCACCTTGAAAAACAACCACACATATACCACTTCAATACAACACACATCATGACAATAAGGCACCCCTAATATCCAAAATCAAGACATCCACACCTTAATTCTACACTACATTCATCATGTATATACTTTACTCATTACTCATTCAATTGCACGAACTTGCACTTCATGAATTTCATCATCATTGATTAGATATAACTTAACTAGTATTGGCCAATTCCAATGACCATTTACAAAATGAATTGAGTAACATTAGTAGCCAACATCTTGGCTAACCAATATGACATATAACAAAATAACCAAGTTCTGATACATGCCATACCCAAAATAATCAAACTTTACTATACCAAAAGAATAATTTGATAGTTTGAATCGAACTCTGACGTCCTTCGATCCCAGAGCTAGCTTGACGATACTACAAGGAAAAAGGAAAAGAAAGGGGTAAGCATAAAGCTTATTAAGTTTGCATGCAATAAATAGCAACATAGAATTTTATGATACATTCATACTTTACTTTAAGTAAGAACACAAACTCTCAAGCACATTGACATGGCTTACTCATGCTTACTCTTACCAACCACATAGCACATATTAGACTTATTTCTCATGAGTTTCTCATGTATACCTGTATCACTAACTTTAGCACTTTTTCATCTTTAACATAAACATAGCTCTTTACTATCTTTAACATAAAATTTAGCTCTTTACCAGTTAAACCAATTGGAATGTCAAAGGATACCTGGAATTCGTCTTACACGTAATAAGATGCCAATGCCATATCCCAAATATGGTCTTACATGGGATCACATGTTGATGCCGAAGCCATATCCCAGATATGGTCTTATACGGGATCTCATATCGGAGTCGATGCCATATCCCAGATATGGTCTTATACGAAATCGTATATAGATGCCATGTCTCGGACAAGGTCTTACACGAAAACTCTTATTTGATGCCGATGCCATATCCCAGATATGGCCTTCTATGGGATCTCAATTCGATGTCGTGGCCATATCCCAGATATGGTATTATATGGGACCTTATAAATGTTATGTCTTGACGATGGTATCCTTTCTATTCCTAAGGTCAACCGAGACTTTCACATCATAGACCATCATCATATTCTCATTGAACATCATTGATCAATTTTCATAGAAATAATGTACATTTCATGTAATCTCAAGCATTTCAATACATAATGACATAAGGTTAATTTATTACACACAAACTTACCTCGTTATCAAAATGTGTATAATTGTTCGATTTAGTCCACCACCTTGTTCTTTCCTCGGTTTCAGTCTGGACTTCATGTTTCTTGATCTATAATGAAAAATTCACTCTTTTAATGATCACATTGACTAAATCAAACCATGAATCATACTTTGGCAAAATTATAATTTTACCCCTATACTTTCTCATATTTACAAAATGGTCCCTAGGCTCGTATAATGACATACACTCATTTCCTTGGTTACCCAAGCCTAACTGAAACTATCTTAAGCTCATAGTAGCCCATATTTTCTTTCAAAATTAATTTTTACTACACATTTTATCACTTTTACAATTAGGTCCTTTTTTTGAGTTTTCCATGAAAATCACTTAGAAAAAGATATTTATCATATATCAAATTTTCATGTCCTCCATTAAACATCAAAATTAATGTATGTCATACTTGGGTAAATTTTTGAACATGAACCCTAGCTTAAAATATAGCTAGAAATAGCTAAATCGAGCTACGAGGATCTAAAAAATATGAAGAACATTAAAAACGGGGCTAAAAGGTACTTACAATCAAGCTTGAAAGTTGAAGAAACCCTAGCTATGGTGTCCTTGAGAATTTCAGCCAAGCACGGAGAAGATGGACACCATTTTTTACTTCTTTTTCCCTTTTTAGTAGTTTATTAACCAAATGAATAAAATGCCCTTAAGGCCCCTTTCTTGAGATTTTTCCTTCCCATGTTTATTTTTGTCCATCTTGACATATAATGGTCTAATTGCTAAATAAGGGCCTCTAATAATTTTTCTAATGCTATTTCATTCTTGAGTCTTCTAGAATCTCATATTTTTCAATCTATGCAATTTAGTCCGAGTGACTAAATTGATCACTAATTCATAAAATTTCTTCATGAAATTTTCACACAATCATGCAAACATGCAATAGACCTCATAAAAGCCATAAAACACATATTTCTACTTCAGATTTATTGTCTCGCAATCACTATTCTGACTAGGCCCTAAATCAGGCTGTTATAATTCTCCCCCTTATGGATTTTCGTTCCCGAAAATCTTACCAATAAAAAGGTTGGGATATTGGTTTCTCGTAGCCTCCTCGGGCTCCCATGTAGCCTCTTCTACACCATGTCTTTGCCATAGTACTTTTACAAAGGCTATACTTTTATTTCTTAACTATTTAACTTCTCATGCCAAAATATTAACCGGCTCTTCACCATAAGTCTTGCCCGGTTGAATTTCAACCTTTGTCAGTACAATCACATGCGAAGGGTCTGATTGGTAGTGACGTAACATAGACACATGGAATACATCATGAATCTTTTCCAACTCATATGGCAATGCAAAATGATAGGCTACCGGCCCTATCCTCTCGATAATCTCATACGGTCCGATAAAGCGCGGACTCAATTTACCTCTCCGGCCAAATCGAGAACTTTCTTCCATGGTGGCACTTTCAAAAATACCTTATCACCAACTTGAAACTCTATCTCTTTCCATTTCAGATCCGCGTAGGACTTTTGTCTATCAGAAGTAGCTTTTAAACAATCACGAATCACTTTTATTTTCTCTTCAGCTTCTCTGACCAGATCGACCCCGTGAATCTAATTTTCTCTGAGTTCTGTCCAATACAAGGGCGTTCGACACTTAAGTCCATATAATGCCTCATAAGGCGCCATTTTCAAACTCGACTGGTAACTGTTATTGTAGGCAAATTCTACTAATGGTAAGTACTTTTCCCAATTACCTTAAAATTCTAAAACACAACACCGGAGCATGTCTTCAGGTATCTGAATTATCCTCTCTGACTGTTCATCGATTTGCGGATGAAAAGCTATACCAAAACTCAACTTTGTGCCCAAGGCTTCTTGCAATTTTTTCCAAAATCATGATGTAAATCTCAGATCTCTATCTGATATAATCGATAACGGTACCCCATGAAGTCTCATAATTTCTAAAACATACAACTTCGTCAGGTTGTCAAGTGAATAGTCAATGTGTACTGGTATAAAGTGAGCCAACTTCGTAAGCCTATCAACCACAACCCATACGGCATCTTTCTCTTTCGGTGTCATGGGAAAACCCATTACAAAATCCATAGTAATACGATCCTATTTCCACTCGGGAACCATAATAGGCTAAAGTAGACCCAAAGGTACTTGGTGTTCAGTTTTCACTTGCTGACAAATCAAGCATCTCGATACAAACTTGGAAACATCTTTCTTCATACTCAGCAACCAATACCATTTCTTCAAGTCATTATACATTTTTGTGCTGCCTGGATGTACAGATAAACATCCACTGTGTGCTTCATGTAAATTTTTTGAATAAGTTCATCATCTCTGGGTACGTAGACCCTATCTCGGAACATCAAACATCCATCGAACTAACTTGAAAGTCTGACTCAACGCCCGACTCACATTGAACTTTTTAGCTTGCAAATCAGTGTCTCCTTTCTAAGCTTCACAAATCTCTTGGAGAAACATCGGTCTAGCTCTTAACTCAGCTAGAATAGAACCATCATCTGACAAAGCCATCCGTGTATTCATGGCTCTCAATGCAAACAAGGATTTCCTACTCAAGGCATCAGCGACCACGTTTACCTTTCCCAATGGTAGCCAATCACTAGCTCGTAATCCTTTATCAACTCTAACCATCTTCTTTGCCTTAAGTTCAATTCCTTTTGAGTCATCAAGTACTTCAGGCTTTTATGATCAATGAATATCTGACATTTTTTGCCATACAAATGGCGTCTCCATATCTTTAATGCAAACACAATAGCGACTAACTCCAAATCGTGGGTCGGGTAATTCTTCCTGTACGGCTTTAACTGTCTATAAGCATATGCTATCACCTTGTCCTCTTGCATAAGTACACAACCCAATCCATTCAAGGATGCATCACTATAAACCAGAAATTCTTTTCCCGGTTCAGGTTGCACTAAAACTGGAGCCTCAGTCAACATTGCCTTTAGTTTATCAAAACTCTGTTGACACTTTTCTGTCCACTCAAACTTTACATCTTTTTATAATAGCCTCGTCATCAGAGTATCTATCATAGAAAATCCCTTGACAAACCGTCTGTAATAGCCAACTAGGCCTAGAAAATTTCGAACCTCAGATACATTCCTCGGCGATTTTCAATAAAAAATTACTAAAATCTTACTTAGGTCAACTCGAATACTGTCACCCGAAACAATGTGCCTCAAAAATCTGACTTCCTTAAGCCAAAATTCACTTTTACTAAACTTGGCAGATAATTATTTGTCTCTCAAAGTTTGTAAAGCTGTTCTCAAATGCTCAGCATGTTTGTTTTCATCACGAGAGTAAGTCAATATATCATCGATAAAGACAACAACAAATTTATCCAAGTACGTTCAAAAAATGCGGTTCATCAAATCAATGAACACTGCAGGGGCATTTGTTAAATCGAAAGGCATGACTAAAAATTCATAGTGACCATACCTTGTCCAAAATACTGTTTTTGGCACATCTGAGTCTTTGACTCTCAACTGATAATATCCAGACCTCAAGTATATCTTGAAAAACACAGTGGCTCCCTTCAATTGGTCAAACAAATCATTAATCCTTGGCAATGTGTACTTGTTTTTTACGATTACCCTATTATGCTGCCGATATTCTATACATAACCTCATGGAACCATCTTTCTTTTTCACAAATAATACGGAGCACCCCACGGAGAATAATTTGGTCTTGTAAAACCTTTATCCGTCAACTCTTGTTACTGTGCCTTTAATTCTTTCAACTCGGTTGGAGCCATCCTATACGGAGCAATTGAAATGGGGGCAGTACCAAGGGCTAATTCAATGCCAAATTCAATCTCTCTAATCAGAGGCAATCTTGGCAATTCTTCTAGAAATACATCTGGATACTCACATACTATGGGCACTAATTCAATTCTTAACTCAGTCTCCTTGGTATTCATCACAAAGGCAAAATAAACTTTAAATCCTTTTCTTACATATTTTTGGTAGACATATGGGAAATCACTATAGGCAATCTATCCTATTCATCTGATTCAACACGAAGAATATCCGTATTTTCACATTTTAACTCAATAAATTTCCTTCCATAATTTACTATCACATCATGAGTAGTTAACCAATCCATACCAAAATTACATCGAATTCATCAAATGGCAATAGCATGAGATTTGCCTAGAAATAATGACCTCTAATCATCAAAGGGCAATCTTTGCATACCTTGTCAACTAGCACACATTTGCCTAGGGGATTTGACACTTTTATCCCAAATTATGTAGACTCTATAGGCATTTCATACTAGATACTAATTTCATGCAAACATATGAGTGGGTAGATCCGAATCAATTAAAGGAACAACATGAGTATCATAGAAAGAAAAAGTACCCATGATCACATCAGGGGAGGACGCCTCTTCTCCAGCGCGAATAGCAAAGTCCTTGCAGGTACTCTACCTTCAAATCTTGTAGGTACTCGTTCTGTTTCTCAGATTTCTCTGTGACCTTCTTCTAGCAGTACTTCCCGATCTTGCACTCTGAGATTTCTCTTTTTCGACCATCTCGGGGGAATCTTTAATAAAATGATCTGGGGATCCACACTTGAAACAAGATCTCTCATTTTCTTGACACTCATCAAGATGACATCGCCACACTGTGGGCACTTCGGTCTACTTGGTCGAGCGTTACCAACACTAGCAATCGAAGTGGTCTGAGCTTTAGACCCCGAGTACTATTTACCCTTACTTCTGTGCTGATCGAGTATTGAACTCTCTTGATTTCTTGGATAAGGATTGAAATGACTTGCCCAATTGTCTCTTCTTCGAGTCACGAGACTCAATTTCAGCCTTTCTTTTCTCTTTGGCCAACTCTTTGGCCTTGTAAGCTCTATCTACTAACACAACAAGCTCCTTTAATTCTAAGACACCAACAAACAATTGGATATCCTCATTTAACCCGTCCTCAAACCATTTACACATAATGGCTTCAGTGGATACACACTCTCGAGCATATTTACTGAGCCTTACAAACACATGCTCATATTTGGTTACTGTCATTCGACCTTGCTTTAGCTCAAGGAATTCCTTTCTTTTCTGGTTATACTTCTTTCGAAACTCTTCTTAGAAAAATTCTCAATTAACTTTCTCCCTTGGTACAATGGACACAGGGGTGTTCCACCACTGGTAATCTGAATCTCTTAAGAGAGACACAACACACTTCATAAACTCTTTGGGTGTGCAAGATAGTTCATCAAATACCCTGATGGATTTTCAAGCCAGAATTCTACTCTTTTCGGATCATCGTCTTTATTAGCTCAAAATTTCTCAGCTCCTTATTTTCAATTCTATCAACATGAGGCTTTTCCCTTCTTACTACTTCTACAACTTGGGGAGCTACAAGGGTAGGCTAAGGAATAGGTGGGGGTGGAGGGGGTTGCGCATTCGGGTTCATTCGAATGAACTCCATATACTAGACATTCATCATATGGAGAAAGGCTTCCCTAGCCTCCCCTACTCCTCTTTGACTCACATTCGCTAGTCTATTCTCATTTTCAGTAGGCACCGTCCCTTTGGCAAGGGGCGGTGCATTACTTTCTACATCGTCCGCCACTACTCTGTCGGGATCCATTATTATATGAAAACATAGTTTAAATTGTCAAGAGTCGTCACACTATTATTATATAAATACTCATACGTATGGCATGTATAGCTAGACTTGTGCTTATGCTACATTAGTTTGAGAATCGACTAAAACGTAGCTATGATACCACTAAATGTAACACCCCTTACTCATATTCGACACCGAAATTGGGTACGAGGCATTACCTGACTTAACATACTTCATCATGTAATATTAGGCCATAAATTTTCATTCAAACTTAAAACCTTTCATTCGTATTCACAACATCCCCATTATGGGTCTATGAGAGAAAGAAAATTTAAAAGTTTGGGTTTTGGTTTAAGGATGAAAGAATGTTCGGTTTCGATTTAGTACTTTAGGAAACAAGTAAGAACCAATACCGAGAAAGGTATCGACTTCGTTACTTATAGGTTTCCTAAGGTTAGGTTTTGGATTTAATTTGACCTCGACCACTATCGTGAAACGATAGGAACTCTGCTTTGATTTTTGGATAGTAGAAGGAAGGGTTGACGCCACTAGCTTGCTAGATAAGCCAACTAATCCTAAAACGAAATTGAGTAGTGCTCTCACAAATTGATGTAATAACAATATAAAATTCATCAAAAGTTCCTTACAATTGTCCATCTTTGGATATTTATAATACTTAGAAGCTAATTGAAAAGTCATGAAATGTTAACTTAGTTTCTAAATAATTTTTTGATTCAATGTCCTCAAACTATTCTAGAAGTTGGCCTTTGGTCTTTGCTGTCCACGTTCATCCTTTGTAGCACCAAAAATCAGCTTCTAGAAGTTCTCCCAAAACATACATACTGTGATGGTTCGAATCGAATCAAAACTTACTTAACACTTAGAAAATTTTTACTCAAGGCAGGGCCACACCCGTGTGGTCACACACGCCCATGTCCCTAGTTCGTGTGGATTTTATTTTTCATTTCAAACCTACAGGGGTTTTCACACGGCCTGGAACACGCCCGTGTCTATGGCCCATGTGACGAATTGAATTTTTCACAAATTAGATGGAGGGACGCACGATCTATCAACACGCCTTCGGGGTGACCGTGTGTCACACATGGCCTAGACACACGCCCGTGTGTCTACCCGTGTGGACAATTATAAGGCTATTTACCAAGCCAATTGCCACCCTGAAAAACAACCACACATATATCACTTCAATACAACACACATCATGAAAATAAGGCACCTCTAATATCCAAATCAAGACATCCACACCTTAATTCTACACTACATTCATCATGTATATACTTTACTCATTACTCATTCAATTGCATGAACTTGCACTTCATGAATTTCATCATCATTGATTAGATATAACTTAACTAGTATTGGCCAATTCCAATGACCATTTCCAAAATGAATTGAGTAACATTAATAGCTAACATCTTGGCTAACCAATATGACATATAACAAAATAACCATGTTCCTATACATGCCATACCCAAAATAATCAAACTTTATTGTACCAAAAGAATAATTTGATAGTGTGAATTGAACTCCGACGTCCTTCGATCCCAGAGCTAGCTTCGCGATACTACAACAAAAAAGGAAAAGAGAGGGGGTAAGCATAAGGCTTAGTAAGTTTGCATGCAATAAATAGCAATATAGAATCTTATGATACATTCATACTTTACTTTAAGTAAGAACACAAATTCTCAAGCTCATTGACATGGCTTACTCATGCTTACTCTTACCAATCACATATCACATATAAGAATTATTTCTCGTGAGTTTCTCATGTATACCTGTATCACTCATCACATAACTTTAGCACTTGTTCACATAAACTTAGCTCTTTACTATCTTTAACATAAAATTTAGCTCTTTACCCGTTGAACCAATTGGAATGTCAAAGGATACCCAAATTGCCTTACATGTAATAAGATGCTAATGCCATATCCCAGATATAGTCTTACATGGGATCACATGTCGATACCGATGCCATATCCTAGATATGGTCTTATACGGGATCTCATATTGATGTCGATGCCATATCCCAGATATGGTCTTATACGAAATCGTATATTGATGCCATGTCCTAGACATGGTCTTAAACAAAAACCCTTCTTCGATGCCGATTCCATATCCCAGATATGGTCTTATAGAGGATCTCAATTTGGTGTCGAGGCCATACCATAGATATGGTATTATACGGGACCTTATAAACCTCATGTCTTGACGATGGAATCCTTTCTATTCCTAAGGTCAACTGGGACTTTCACATCATAAACCTTCATTATATTCTCATCGAACATCATTGATCAATTTTCATAGAAATAGTGTACATTTCATGTAATCTCAAGCATTTCAATACATAATGACATAAGGTTAATTTATTACACACAAACTTACCTCGTTATCAAAATGTGTTTAATTGTTCGATTTAGTCCACCACCTAGTTCTTTCCTTGGTTTCGGTCTGGACTTCGTGTTTCTTGATCTATAATGACAATTTTACTCTATTCATGATCACATTGACTAAATCGAACCATGAATCATACTTTGGAAAAATTATGATTTTGCCATTATACATTCTCATATTTACAAAATGGTCCCTAGGCTCGTATAATGAAATACACTCATTTCCTTAGTTACCCAAGCCTAGCCTATAACACCCCAAACCCGTCCTAAATGTTACGACCGAATCTGGTGCATCACATAAAAAGGTTTCTCAAGGATCTTTGCAATCGCCTAAAAATATTTGAATCTCTTTTAAAACACCGAGTTAGGGTGGTTGTTTGAAAACTATCGCCTAAGTGAAACCAAGGTGTTGTCCATTATCGCTTGTAATTGCTCGTTAAGTTTTGGAAAATAGTTATTTACATTTTATTAGGAAAACCCCATACTAATTAAATCATAAATTAAAGCGTTTAAAATCCAAATTGAAAATACTAGTGGCCTTATTACATAATAGAATCCCAAATTAAAGAAAATTCAAAGATAAGAAAAATATAATTTACTAAAACCGTGTATGGCCACCACTGAGTCCACTCCGGCCCATATCCACTGGTCTAAGAATTACTTGCAAAAAATTAAGCAGAGGGGGTAAGTCAAGAAGACTCAATGTGCAATTACCCCACATGAACCATAACTGGACCGAGCCCATTCAAATACCATCCGGCCTTAGCCCTTACAAAAATCACCAAAGCCTATCCAGAATCTGACTGGCCTTAGCCCTATTAGCATAGTATAGTACATGATGTATGCAATATGATGCAATACCCAACCCAACCTTTAAATTTCCATCCGCTACACACCACCCGTTCCTCGCTAATCACACCAATGAGGATTTCTACAATCGACCCTCACATACACACCATCGATAGCGGTCATGTCATAATCACCGCTCATCTCTAAAATATGTGGCATAGCCATCAAATAATGTGACAACGTCACAAATGTGTAAAGCTGCCGAATTACAACCGCCTTTTCGACAATATCATATCCCCAATCCCATGCAACATATAATCATAGTGAAATGGATGCAACATATATCAAGATACATAGAATATTCAGAGCATATGTATAGTCATGCTAATGCACATATACCTGTGATAGTTAGAAAATAACTAACTGTATCTCGATTTTACCTCCAAGGGTAACTCAACGACCATTATCGAGGTTTCACTTTCAAACAATGCATATACTTATTACAAACAAGTGAAAGAAGGTGTGGAGTTACACACAATCACGCTAATTAACCCTTAAGGGTATGACAGAATTTTATCGATTGAGGGTATTTTAGTAATTTACCTACCAAGGGTAATTCGATAACCTTGAAAATTAGGGGTAATTCGGTAATTTTGCAAACTAAGCGTAATTCAAGAATTTCATAAATCAAGGTGTTAACAACCCAACAGAAGGTCCACGTCGCCTCGAACGACTAAGTATTCTAAACAGAGATAATGATACGAATGAGCCTAAGGCCTATTCTCCTACCAAGTGGGCCCACACACTGAAAGTGACCTATTTAGCGAAACCTAGCCACATATATGAGATTCACATAGTCTAGTTCACTATCTACTACTCAATCATATAATTTACTTATATGGGCCCTGCCTATTGGGCCCACTTGGCCCTTTCAGACATCGTGGGCTGCCAACCACCCACCTACAAGAATACTCATGGTGGCCTCGACTATCGTGACGAAGCTTTCACATGTGTGCTCACACGCTCGTGGCTACCATCATCGTGTGACTCGCATTTTGGCATTTGCTCTGATAAAGAGTAGAGAGAATACAGTGCATCACATAAAAAAAAAATATTTGAATCTCTTTTAAAACACCGAGTTAGGGTGGTTGTTTGAAAACTCGGTGTTCATCTTTGAAAACTTGTAATTAACTTAAAATTGCCTTTATTGGGAAAATCAAACTTACACTATTGTGGGTAGGTGATATTTTAAAATACTTGTTATCGCCTAAGTGAAACCAAGGTGTTGTCCATTATCGCTTGTAATTAGCTCGTTAAGTTTTGGAAAATAGTTATTTACATTTTATTAGGAAAACCCCATACTAATTAAATCATAAATTAAAGCGTTTAAAATCCAAATTGAAAATACTAGTGGCCTTATTACATAATAGAATCCCAAATTAAAGAAAATTCAAAGATAAGAAAATATAATTTACTAAAACCGTATGGCCACCACTGAGTCCACTCCTACCATATCCACCGGTTTAAGAATTACCTGCAAAAAATTAAGCAGAGGGGGTAAGTCAAGAAGACTCAATGTGCAATTACCCCACATGAACCATAACTGGACCGAGCCCATTCAAATACCATCTGGGCCTTAGCCCTTACAAAATCACCTTGGGCGAAGCCTATCCAGAATCGGACTGGGCCTTAGCCCTATTAGCATAGTATAGTACATGATGTATGCAATATGATGCAATACCCAACCCAGCCTAAATTTCCATCCGCTACACACCACCCGTTCCTGCTAATCACACCAATGAGGATTTCTACAATCGACCCTCACCGCTACACACCATCGATAGCAGTCATGCTGCAGTCAGCTGCTCATCTCTAAAATATGTGGCATAGCCACCGAAATAATGTGACAACGTCACCGAAATGTGTGGCAAAGCTACCGAATTACACTGCCCCTTTCAACAATATCATATCCCCAATCCCATGCAACATATAATCATAGTGAAATGGATGCAACATATATCAGCATACATAGAATATTCAGAGCATATGTATAGTCATGCTAATGCACATACACGGTATAGTTAGAAAATAACTAACCTGGTATCTCGATTTTACCCTCCAAGGGTAACTCAACAGCCATTATCGAGGTTTCAGCTTTCAAACAATGCATATACTTATTACAAACAAGTGAAAGAAGGTGTGGGAGTTACACACAATCATGCTAATTAACCCTTAAGGGTATGACGGTAATTTTATCGACTGAGGGTATTTTAGTAATTTACCTACCAAGGGTAATTCGATAACCTTGAAAATTAGGGGTAATTCGGTAATTTTGCAAACTAGCGGTAATTCAGTAATTTCATAAATCAAGGTGTTAACAACCCAACAGAAGGTCCACTGTCGCCTCGAACGACTAAGTATTCTAAACAGAGATAATGATGCGAATGAGCCTAAGGCCTATTCTCAGCCCAAGTGGGCCCACACACTCGAGTGACCTATTTAGCCGAAACCTAGCCACATATATGAGATTCACATAGTCTAGTTCACTATCTACTACTAAATCATATAATTTACTTACATGGGCCCTCGGGCCTATTGGGCCCATTTGGCCCCTTTCGGGCCATCGTGGCCAACAGCCCACACCTACAAGAATACTCATGGTGGCCTCGACTATCGCGTCGAAGCTTTCACATGTGTGCTCACACGCTCGTGTGGCTACCATCATCGTGTGACCTGCATTTTGGCATTTGCCGCTCTACAGCAGAGTAGAGAGAATACACACCTGATAGGAATCTGAAGCCGCTAAATCGTGCTCCAAGCACTCCTACGTTCAACGCCAACTAGGTATGCTTACTCTCTTCCTAGATAGCTTTATATATAACTAGCTTCTCACCTTCCTTCTTTGAATCTTTCCGATGTGGGATCCCTCCGTCAGTAGAGCTTAAATCAAACTCAAACTCTTACCGCCCAATCTGCAAAATAAATACTCCCTTACTTTTCATGAGATTCGAACTCAGGCTCCCCTGTAACTTAATCCATGCCGCTATCCACTTGGCCACAATCTCCTCTTGTGTCTAAAACCATGCGCAACTAAATATAAATCTATGGCCAAATTCTAAAGTCCATATAAAAAGAAAACCAAAATGCAAGAGCCAAGACTTGAACCTTGGACCTCCTTCCTTCCTTTTTAGCGTCACCCTATTGTCTCTTATGTGGCGTCACTTTGCCACTACACCACACACTCCACTTGTGTCATTTTCTCCACATTTCATTCTTAAAGCCTACCTACTAACTCCTAGGGTTTTATTCACCTAAAACCAAAATTTTTCCTAAGCCCAAGTTTGATCCCAGGACTTCATAGAAGCCCTCCAACCTTCCAAAATCACTCACCTACTAGATCCAACTTGCATTAAAGCCGTTCTGTTGTTCTCAAAAATTGTAAACACTACTATGCCCAAGGCCCATTGGGCCAAGTTGTACTAGGCCCAATTTTTGGATGTTACAAATCTACCATCTTAAAGAAATTTTGTCCCCAAAATTTCCAACTATAGGAACACTCCCACATCCTAACCTACCATACTATGCTCTTGCTGGGCACTCTCATCTTAATAAAACTAATATACTTTTTAACTAAATCTCGAAGCCTCTTCCTCACAACTAGATACCTAACCGTAGAAGCACATAGAAGTTTATCACACATGCACATAATTCCAATATTTAAGCAACTTACCCAAAAAGAACACACAGAATAAATACCAACATACAGTCATTACAACAAATAATAGAGCATAAGGTCAGAAAACTTACGGATTTGGTGCCGGAGACTCAGATGCCATACTTCCAAAAAATATGTATGTTTTTTTCTAAACCGTATTCCAAACCAATCTTTTGAAAACATTTTTGAACCCCAAACCCACGGTTGAGTTTTTGAAACCTAAGCTCTGATACCATAATTGTAAACCCCAAACTCGACCTAAACGTTACGACCAGATCTGGTGCGTCACATAAAAAGGTTTCTCATGGATCTTTGCAATCGTCTAAAAATATTTGAATCTCTTTTTAAAACTCTGAGTTAGGGTGGTTGTTTAAAAACTCAGTGTTCATCTTTGAAAACTTGTAATTAACTTAAAAACTACCTTTATTGGGAAAATCAAACTTACACTATTGTGGGTAGATGATATTTTAGAACTACTTGTTATCGTTCTAAGTGAAACCAAGGTGTTGTCCATTATCATTTGTAATTCGTTCATTAAGTTTTAGAAAATAGTTATTTACATTTTATTAGGAAAACCCCATACTAATTAAATCTTAAATTAAAGTGTTTAAAATCCAAATTGAAAATACTAGTGGCCTTATTACATAACAGAATCCCAAATTAAAGAAAATTCAAAGATAAGAAAAATATAATTTACTAAAATTGTGCATGGCCACCACTGAGTCCACTTCGACCCATATCCGCTGGTCTAAGAATTACTTGCAAAAATTTAAGCAGATGGGGTGAGTCAAGAAGACTCAGTGTGCAATTACCCCACATGAACCATAACTGGGTCGAGCCCATTCAAATACCATCTAGGCCTTAGCCTTACAAAATCACCTTAGGTGAAGCCCATTCAGAATCAGACTGGGCCTTAGCCCTATTAGCACAGTATAGCATATGATGTATGCAATATGATGCAATACCCAACCCAGCCTAAATTTCCATCCGCTACACACCACCCATTCCTGCCAATCACAGTAGTGGGGATTTTTGCAATTGACCCTCATCGTTACACACCATCGATGGCAGTCATGCTGTAGTCTACTTCTCATCGCCAAAATATGTGGCATAGCCACCGAAATAATATGACAACGTCAGTGAAATGTGTGGCAAAGCCACCGAATTACATTGTCCCTTTCAACAATAGCATATCCCCAATCCCATGCAACATATAATCATAGTGAAATGGATGCAACATATATCAGCATACATAGAATATTCAGAGCATATGTATAGTCATGCTAAGGTACATACACGGTATAGTCAGAAAATAACTAACATGGTATCTTGATTTTACCCTCCCAGGGTAACTCAACAGCCATTACCGAGGTTTCGACTTTTAAATAATGCATATACTTATTACAAACAAATGAAAGAAGGTGTGGGAGTTACACACAATCACGCTAATCAACCCCTAATGGTATGATAGTAATTTTACCCACCGAGGGTATTTTAGTAATTTACCTGCCAAGGGTAATTTGGTAACTTTGCAAACCAGGGGTAATTTGGTAATTTTTAAAACCAAGGGTAATTTGGTAATTTCACAAATCAGGGTGTTAACGACCCAACAGAAGGTCCACTGTCGCATCGAACGTCTTAAGTATTCTAAACAGAGATAATGATACAAATGGGCCTAAGGCCCATTCTCGGCCCAAGTGGGCCCACACACTCGTGTGGCCCATTTAGCCCAAACCTAGCCACATATATGAGATTCACATAGTCTAGTTTACTATCTACTACTCAATCATATAATTTACTCATATGGGCCCACGAGCCCATTAGGCCCACTTGGTCCCTTTCGGGCCATCGTGGTCAACAGCCCACACCCACAAGAATACTCATGGTGGCCTCGACTATCGCATCGAAGCTTCCACATGTGCGCTCGTACGCTCGTGTGGTTACCATCGCCATGTGACCGGCATTTCAGCATTTGCTGCTCTACAACTAGAGTAGAGAGAATACACACATGATATGAATTTGAAGCTACTAAATCGTGCTCCGAGCACTCCTACGTCCAACGCCAACCAGGTATGATTACTCTCCTCCTAGACAGCTCTATATATAGCTAGCTTCACATCTTCCTTCTTTGTATCTTTCCGATGTGGGATCCCTCCGTCAGTAGAGTTTAAATCAAACTCAAACTCTTGCCGTCTAATCCACAAAATAAATACTCTCTTGCTTGTCATGAGATTCGAACTCAGGCTCCCCTATAACTTAATCCATGCTGCTAGCCACTTGGCCACAAGCTCCTCTTGTGTCTAAAACCATGCACAACTAAATATAAATCTATGGCCAAATTCTAAAGTCCATATAAAAAGAAAACCAAAATGCAAGAGCCAAGACTTGAACCTTGGACCTCCTTCCATCCTTTTTGGCGTCACCCCATTATCTCTTATGTGGCGTCACTTTGCCACTACACCACACACTCCACTTGTGTCATTTTCTCCACATTTTATTCTTAAAGCCTACCTACTAACTCCCAAGGTGTTATTCACCTAAAACCAAAATTTTTCCTAAGCCCAAGTTTGATCCCGGGACTTCATAGAAGCCCCCTAACCTTCCAAAATCACTCGTCTACTAGATCCAACTTGCATTAAAGTTATTCTCTTGTTCTCAAAAATTTTAAACACTACTACGCCCAAGGCCCATTGGGCCCAATTGTACTGGGCCCAATTTCGGTATGTTACAAATCTACCTCCTTAAAGAAATTTCGTCCTCAAAATTTCTAACTATAGGAAGAGTTACACATCCTAACCTACCACACTATGCTCTTGCTGCGCACTCTGATCTTATTAACACTAATATACTTTTTAACTAAATCTCGAAGCTTCTTCCTCACAACTAGATACCTAACCACAAAAGCACATAGAAGTTTATCACACAAGCACATAACTCCAATATTCAAGCAACTCACCCAAACAGAACACACACATAATAAATAGCAACATACAGTCATTACAGAATATAACAGAGCATAAGGTCAGGAAATTTACGGATTTGGCGCCGGAGACTCAGGTGCCATACTTCCAGAAAACATGTATGTTTTTTTCTAAACCATATTCCAAACCAATCTTTTGAAAACATTTTTAAACCCCAAACCCACAGTCGAGTTTTTGAAACCTAGGCTCTGATACCATAATTGCAATACCCCAAACTCAACCTAAACATTACGAGCGAAACTGGTGCGTCACATAAAAAGGTTTCTCATGGATCTTTGCAATCATCTAAAAATATTTGAATCTCTTTTTAAAACTCTAAGTTAGGGTGGTTGTTAGAGAACTCAATGTTCATCTTTGAAAACTTGTAATTAACTTAAAAACTACCTTTATTGGGAAAATCAAACTTACACTATTGTGGGTAGGTGATATTTTAAAAATACTTGTTATCACTCTAAACCAAAGTGTTGCCCATTATCGTTTGTAATTTGTTCATTAAGTTTTGGAAAACAGTTATTTACATTTTATTAGGAAAACCACATACTAATTAAATCATAAATTAAAGCGTTTAAAATCCAAATTAAAAATACTAGTGGCCTTATTACATAACAGAATCCCAAATTAAAGAAAATGTAAAGATAAGAAAAATATAATTTACTAAAATCGTGCACGGCCACCACTGAGTCCACTCTGGCCCATATCCGCTAGTCTAAGATTTACCTGTAAAAATTTAAGCAGATGGGGTGATTCAAGAAGACATAGTGTGCAATTACCCTACATGACATGATGTAAGCAATATGATGCAATACCTAACCCAACCTAAATTTTCGTCTGCTACACACCACCTGTACTTGCCAATCACACCAGTGGGGATTACTACAATCGACCCTCACCGCTACACACCATCGATGGCAGTCACGCTGCAGTCACCTATTTATCACTAAAATATGTGGCATAGCCACCGAAATAATGTGACAAGTCCCCGAAATGTGTGGCAAAGCCACTAAATTACACTGCCCCTTTCAACAATATCATATCCCCAATCCCATGCAACATATAATCATAGTGAAATGGATGCAACATATATAATCATACATAGAATATTTAGAGCATATGTATAGTCATGGTAACGCACATACATGGCATAGTTAGAAAATAACTAACATGGTATCTCGATTTTACCCTCCAAGGGTAACTCAACAACCATTACCGAGGTTTTGACTTTCAAACAATGCATATACTTATTACAAATAAATGAAAGAAGGTGTGGGAGTTAACACAATCACGCTAATCAACCCCTAAGGGTATGATGGTAATTTTAGCCATTAAAGGTATTTTAGTAATTGACCTACCAAGGATAATTCGATAACTTTGCAAACCAGGGGTAATTTGGTAATTTTGCAAACCAGGGGTAATTGGGTAATTTCACAAATAAAGGTGTTAACAACCCAACAGAAGGTCCACTGTCGCCTCGAACGACTCAAGTATTCTAAACAGAGATAATGATGCGAATGAGTCTAAGGCCCATTCTAGGCCCAAGTGGGCCCACACACTCATGTGACCCATTTAGCCCAAACCTAGCCACATATATGAGAATCAAATAGTCTACTTCACTATCTACTACTCAATCATACAAATTAATCATATGGTCCCCCGGGCCCATTGGGCTCACTTGGCCCCTTTCGGGCCATCGTGGTCAACAGCCCACACCCACAAGAATACTCATTGAAACACCCCAAACTCAGCCTACAAGCCCTGACTGGATCTGGCATGCTCCTTGAGTAAAATGTAGCTAAATCTCGTTTTGTCATCTTGGAAAAATTGGTGGTTTTGAAGAAAATAGATTTGTGTTATGATCAAGTTGAAAACCGCGTTGTTATTAAAGTTTGTATTTCATTAAAACGTTATCTTCATGTTTCAAAAATTTCAAGTTAAAAGAAATGCCGAATTTTAGAGCTTATACTAAGTTGAAAATCGTAGGTGTTTAGGTGTCAAAATATTTGAAGTTGTTTTACAAAAAATTATTTAACCATTTGTTTAATGTTGATCGTATCAGAATAAAAATTAAAATGCATAAATAAAACAGTTAAATAGTAATGGCCTTACCACAACAAAACAAAACTCGAAATAAATCCTGAAAACATAATAAGAAAACGTGATAAGTTTAATCATAAGAAAACCTGTAATGTTGAGTGAGCATGGCCACCACAAAGTCCCCGCCGACCGGTCCATTTCATCGAGTATCACCTGCAAAATGTTAGCCCACGAAGGGTGAGTCAACAGACTCAGTGTGCAACAACAGCATAGATTCCCAATCGATTAAGGCATATTAAATCACATACAAACAAATATAAGCAATGATACAACCCAAACCCACCTAGATATCCAACCTCTACACACCACCCGTATCCTTCCAATCACATCGTGGGGATTGCTAAATCGACCCTCCATCACACCCTCGAAGGTAGTCGCTGCAGTCAACTGCACATCGCCCTTATAATTGTGGCATAGCCACCAGATAATGTGACAGAGTCACCGGATTCATAATATGTGACATAAGTCACCGGATAATGTGGTAAAAACCACCGGAACACTTCCCCTTATCATTTCACCCATATGCCCATACAACATACATATTTTTCAGATATCATGCAATGCATCTTACCCCAAAGTCATAATGAAATTACACATATTTCCATATCAATGCCTATAAGCATTATTAATTGAAAGTTAGGGGTAACGTACCTGAATCCACTGTACCATTAAATAGTACCCTGAGTCTTGTTACTCGTATTTTTATTAACACACGTTTAACATTAACACTATTAATCTATCGGGAAATTAATGTAGGGCTACACACCTGATAACACTGAGAATGACACTCTCGACATCGACACTCTCGCAGCAGGGATAACAGTGATCTGCTTATCCCTTTCCAATGCTGGCCCACAACTCTGTGGCCAATCACGTACGGCAGAAACTGAGCGTTTCTTGAATTTAGGGGTAGGGACTACCCCTTTCTCTCCACCACTGGTACTCGCATCCATTGAGGACACTTAATCAAAACCCGATTAATCGACATATAAGATCTAAATGAATTACAATTTATAACTTAAACACCCTTACCGAAATAGATTTGAATCCCGAAACTTCTCCTTATCTCTGTCGAACTCCCCCTAAAAACCATAGTTAGAATTCACCATCCTTTAAAATAATATGGCCTTTGGCCGAATACTACAACTTTCTTACCTTGGATCTCAAATCCTGAAAGATCTCTTTCTATCGTCGGCTATAAGTGGATCCCGAAATCCCCCTTCATGGTTTTGGCCAAAGAGATACAGGGATTAGAGTTTTGATTTTCGACAGTCCAAAAAGAAAAAGAACAGGAAATCAGCCTAAAAGAGATCCTTATCGAAAAAGAGTGACCAATGCAATAATCACTGGCCCTAAGAGATTGACAAGGAGAAAGATGATCGGCTTTCGGCCTTTAGTGCTTAGGAACAATCGGTTTCAATGGGTTAAGGATGCAATCAGCTATGGTCAAATGTGCTTTCAGCTTTTGATGACAGAAGAAATTGTGAGAAGAAGAAAAGAGATTGAAAGTTGGTGTGGTTCGGCTTTGGTGAGAAAGAGGAAGAAAGAATGGTGAGAAGAAGAAGAAAAGAATGATGGTGAGGCTCAGGTTAAGGTTCGGCTTGAGGGGTTTTGGCCACTAGGTGAATTCGGCTTTTTAACAAAGAATGGAGAAGAAAAGTGGGAGGCTTAAGGTGTTGCGGCAATGGTGAGTTGAGAGGGATGTTTCGGCTTTTGGTTGAGAGGGAAAAGGGTACACAAGTGGTCTCCTACTTGGTTTTCTCTCAAAAGAAAAGAACACAAAGGCTTTCAGGAAAAAGAAATCGCACAACAAAGTGCCTAAAACCTTTTTAAGCATATTCAGCTTCTCTTCCCTACCTACATGACCGAAATTGTCATCATAGAAGTCCCTTGGCCGGCCAACTCTCCCCCTCTTCTCAAATCCCTTCTTTTTTCTCCTACTTTTCTTCTCCACCTTTCATTCAAATGAATTTGAATGAGTCAACACCTATCTTCCCTTCTTAGCCGAATCTTCAAGTGCCTTGACCAAATCCAATGCTCATCCATTTAGAATCCCTGTGCCGTCCAACACTTCACTCTCCTTGGCGAAAAATAAAAGCTAAACACGCTACTTGTGTTGCTCAAACCTAGGTCCCTTCACAACCCCCTGAGGCGTCACCCTCTTGTGCTCTAAGTGGCGCCTCCCTTGCCACTTTACTAGCTCAGTTCTTGTGTCCTAAGCCACACACTAAACTCCTTAAGGCCTAGCTCCCTTAGTTCCCTTTTTAGGATTAAAATCAAATATTTTTCTAAGGCTTCTACCTACATCCCAAGGGTTCCCGAAGCCCCCAAAATGCATACAAACCACACACAAGCACATAGCCACATGTATTTAAGTTAAAATGCATAACCCCTAAATCCTGGATATTACAGTTCTACCTCCTTAAAATAATGTCGACCTCAAAATTATCTGTCTAAAATAAGTGAGGGTATTGCTGACGCATTGCTTCCTCTGGCTCCCAAGAAGCTTCTTCCGATCAATGGTTACGCCATAACACTTTGACTAGAGGAACTGATTTCCTCCGTAGCACCTTCATATCCTATTCCAGAATCTGAATCGGCTCTGCCTCATAGGACAAATCTGGTCTCAGCTCCACCTCCTCATCTGGCACTACATGAGATGGATCCGATCGGTAACGACGTAGCATAGAAACATGAAACACATCGTGCATCTACTTTAATTTCGAAGGCAACTCTAACTGATATGCCACTGGTCCAACCCGCTTCAAAACCCGATAAGGTCCTATAAACCT
This sequence comes from Gossypium rotundifolium, assembly GCA_025506655.1. NCBI lineage: Eukaryota > Viridiplantae > Streptophyta > Magnoliopsida > Malvales > Malvaceae > Gossypium > Gossypium rotundifolium. The sequence goes on from CP106734.1 coordinate 104,911,568, forward strand.
GGGACTTAACTTTACCTTGTGACCAAATCTCATTACCTTCTTCCATGGCAAAACTTTTAGAAACACCTTATCCCCTACTGCAAACTCTATCTCCTTCCACTTGAGGTCTGCATACAACTTTTGTCTGTCAGATGCCTCCTTCAACTGTGCCCGAATTACCTTAACCTTTTCTTCCGATTCTGCTACAATCTCCGGACCCAAAACCTGACGTTCTCCCAACTCTGTCCAACACATAAGAGTGCGACACTTCCATCCATATAGTGCTTCATACGGTGCCATCTGAATACTTACTTGATAGCTGTTATTATATGTAAACTCCGCTAAAGGCAAGAACTTCTCCCAGCTTCCTCTAAAGTCTATCACGCAACCCTTTAACATATCCTCTAACACTTGAATTACCCATTTAGATTGGCCGTCCGACTGCAGATGAAATGCCGTGCTGAAGTCCAACCTGGTGCCTAAAGCCTAATGTAGTGCTTTCCAAAACCTCGACGTGAACCTCAGATCCCTATTCGAAATAATTGACATCGACACTCCGTATAGCCTCACAATTTCTGCCACATACAACTTCACTACCTCTGCAGAGAATAGTCAACCCTCACTAGTATGAAATGTACAGACTTCGTTAACCGATCTACTATCACCCATACTAAGTCCTTCTTAGTAGGCGTAAGGGGAAGCCTACTAACGAAGTCCATAGTAATTTTCTCCCACTTCCACTGTGAAATCTTTATCGGCTGAAGCAATCCCGAAGGTACTTGGTGTTCAGCCTTAACCTGCTGACACGTTAAGCACTTCCCCACAAATTCTGTAACTTTTTGTTTCAGACTGGGCCACCAAAACTATTCTCGTAGATCCCTGTATAACTTACTTACTCTAGGATGCATAGCGTAAGGGCTACTATGCGATTCTTGAAGAACTTTCTGCCTTAATTCCCCATCCTTTGGCATACAAACCTTGCCTCGAAAACACAGCACTTTGTCACCGTTTACACCAAAATTTTCCAATTCCCCATTCTGCACTTGCCGTAGCTTAGCACTTAGATCATCATCTGCCAGCTGTCTTTCTTTCACCTGACTCAACCATGTCGGCTTCACCTTCAACTCTGCTAGCAAACTTCCATCATCATAAAGGCTAAGATGTGCAAACATCGCCTTTAGATCCGACACCACTTTCTGACTTAGGGCATCTGCCACTACATTCGCCTTGCCCGAGTGATACTCTATTGAATAGTCGTAGTCTTTCAACAACCCCACCCACCTTCACCGTCTCAAATTCAGCTCCTTCTGAGTCAACAAATATTTTAGACTCTTGTGGTCCGTGTAGATCACCAACCTTTCTCCATACAAATAGTGCCTCCACACTTTTAGGCGAATACTACCGCCGCCAACTCCAGATCATGTGTCGGATAGTTAACCTCGTGTGGCCTCAATTATCGGGACGCATAAGCAACCACCTTCCCGTCTTGCATTAGAACACATCCTAGTCCTGTGTGAGAAGCATCACAATACACCACAAAATCCTTTCCTGCTTCCGGCTGAATCAAAATCGAGCCTCTGTCAATACTCTCTTAAGCTTCTCAAAACTCTCCTGCTGCTTATCCGCCCATACGAAAGGTACCTCCTTTCTCAACAACTTCGTGAGAGGTGTTGCTATTGACAATAACCCTTTAACAAATCTCCTGTAGTAGCCTGCCCCAAGAAACTACGAAACCTCTGCCATAGACTTAGGTGGTTTCCAATCTAATATTGCCTCAATCTTTCGAGGATCCACCCTTATCCCTTCTGTAGACACCACATGACCCAAAAACATAACTTTCTTCAACCAAAATTCGTACTTGCTAAACTTGGCATATAACTTCTTCTCCCTAAACACCTGCAACACTACCCGGAGATGTGCATCATGCTCTTCCTCGGACTTGGAATATGCCAGAATTTCGTCTATAAACACGATGATGAACTGATCCAAATAGGGTTAGAAAACCCGGTTCATCATATCCATGAACGCAGCTTGGGGCATTCGTCAATCCGAATGGCATTACTAAGAACTCATAATGCCCATATCTTGTCCGAAAAGCTGTCTTATGGATATCTGCTTCCTTCACCTTAAGCTGATGATATCCTAACCTTAGATCTATCTTTGAAAATACTGCGGTCATCTATCCTCGACAATGGGTACTTGTTCTTGATGGACAGCTTATTCAACTATCGATAATCTATACACATACGCATAGTCCCGTCCTTCTTCTTCACGAATAGGACAGGTGCTCCCCATGGAGACACACTGGGTCGGATAAACCCATGATCAAGCAACTCTTGAATCTGAGCCTTAAGCTCAACCAACTCCTTTGGTGCCATTCTGTACGGAGCGATAGATACTGGCGCCGTACCAGGCAACAAGTCAATCCCAAATTCCACCTCACGATCTAGAGGTAACCCTGAAAGTTCTTCTGGAAAGACATCCACAAATTCTTTTACCGTCCTGACCCCTCCTACAGCTGGTTCCTTAGCCTCTAAGGCACTGACCAACATCAGAAAAGCTATACATCCCTTTCTCACCATCCTCTCTGCCTTAAGGGTAGATACTACATTTGATAAGTAATTTCGTCTCTCGCCCATCACCACAACCTCATTGTCGTCAGAAGTTCTCAATGACATGCGCTTAGTAGCACAAACCACATTCGCACTGTACTTCACTTGCCAGTCCATGCCTAAGATTAGATCAAATTCCCTGAATGGCAACTCCATTAAGTCAGCTGGAAACTGCGCCCCTTGAACTTCCAAAGGCACTGCCCTAAAGAGTTTGTCTACTACTATTAATTGCCTAAAGGACTAAGTACAGTCATCTTCCTAGGTACAGTCTCAGAGTTCACATGCAGAGTTCTAGATACCTCACTAGCGATGTATGAATGAGTTGACCCTATATCTATCAAAGCAATAAAGGGTAATCCAGAAATAAGGAACGTAATCGTTATGACATCAGGTGCATCACCATCCTCCTTCCGACGAACCGTATATACCAGACCCGGCTGTCTCGCCTCCACGTTACCAACACCTCTGCCCAGTGTCCTGCGACCTCTACTAGAACCATTACCTCTGCCAACCGGACCACGACCCCTCGGTGGCTGCTGTCCACCTCTTCCAGTCTGATTAAAACCCTGACTTACTGGTCAACTCTTGTTTGTCTTTAATGGACAGTTCCTAATCACATGGTCTTTGGACCCACACTTAAAACATCCACCGGTCCTTTTCCAACACTCCCCCGGGTGCATCTTTCCACATTAAGCACACAAACAATACTGACCTCCCACAGTAACCTACCGATCTCACGGCCCATCAACTCTAGGTCTTTTCTGGAGACTTCCAAATGACCCCGATGGCCCAAAACCTCTCTTTTGTTTATTCCTATCCAAATTCTATCTCACAGATCCCTTGACCCCTTCAGCTACCTTAGCCTTCTCTACCAACACGGTAAACTCCTACTCTTGTTGTGGAGCAATCAGCAATCTTAGATCATCCCTCAATCTATCCTCAAACCTGACACACCGTTCATGCTCTGTAGCCACGATACCTCAAGCATACCGGCTCAACCTCAAGAATTCTGCCTCCGCTACGGACTTACTCCCTGAACCAGCCTCAAAAATGCCTTCCTCTGCGCATCAATATAACTAGTCTCAATATACTTCTTCTGATACGCAGCCTTGAAATACTCCCAAGTGAGATCATCTGCTGCAGCACTATCCCGAACCGTGAGCCACCACTGGTATGACTCATCCCGGAGAAGCGACACCACCCCTTTCAGTTTCTCCTCAGTAGTCAGATCCAAATTGTCCATGATTCATTCTGTCGCCTCCAACCAATACTCAGCCATATTGGGCGCCACACCAGATACACCTCAGAATACCTCAAATTATTGGCTCGAGTCACTCGAATCTGATTTACGAGCTCCCATACCTCCACCTGCTCCAGCCACCCTCTCAAGAACTCACAACATTGCCTGCGATACTACATCATCCCCCGTCTGATCCTAATACTCAACACCAATAGTTGGTGGTGGTGGCATCTCATTCTCGGACCCTTGACCAGACCTAACTGGTTCCGGTACGATCATTCTGCCTCTACCACGCCCACGTACATTACGACCACGTCCCCTAAAACTCATGTCTATGATCGCGATTTAATCTGATTTAAGAAATTTTTATGCATTAGCTTATGTTCCACTGATTACCCACGAACACGCTTTATGTAAAAAAGTTTAGTAGTAGTTCTTTCGATCATCACAAAGTTTTCGTTCTAATCTCCTACCCTAACTTAGAGAATCACATTCATTCAATAGTATCTACTACACACGTTCACCACTTTGAGCATTTTCGTCTGTTCTAACCCAGGGGTATTTTTGTAATTTATCCTATAGGGGTATTTTGGTAATTTTCCAAATTAGGGGTAGCTCGTAATTTTGCAAAATAGGGGTTTTTGGTATTTTTTTTGCAAATTAGGAATATTTTGGTAAAAATTAAGGGTAGTATGGTAATTTTATAAATCGAGAGCATTTTAGTAATATCCACAAATCGGGGTACTCTGGTAATTTTTTTTTAGATCTAAGGTAGTTTTTGCAAATCGGGGTTATTTTGGTGATTTTAAACTAGGGTTTTTATAAAACAGTGTAGCTAGCCCCTTTCGGGTTTTAATTATTGAGTTTAGCCTATGGGTAAGTCCTCTTGGTTAGGGTGAACCATCGCTACGCACCAGGTAGGATTCTAGCGAAGAGGAGGTGAGTCACTAGAACTACTTAAATACCAAGCTCCCCCTGAATCCAATCCTAGACATGCACACAACTGTTGCCACACCCTTAATTCGACGACTTACTCATAGGTTTGTTCAATTAGTGTTTAAATTTTATGTAATTTTGTGTTGGAGTAAGCTAATCCTAGAGTTCAATAGCTCCTAATCTACTAATCTATGATCCCGTAACACCCACATACAAATCACACAATAATTAGGGGTACTTACCTGGTGGACTTCGGGCCGGAGACTCAGTGCCATGCCAGAAAACCTGCTCATCTTTTAGTAAAACTCAATTTCAAAAAAAAATGTTTTGGGCCCAAAAGCCCTCAAGGCTGAGTTTTGAACCGGGCTTTAATACCAAATTTGAAACACCCCAAACCCGACCCACAAGTCCTGACTAGATCTGGCATGCTCCTTGAGTAAAACATAGCTAAATCTCATTTTGTCATCTTGGAAAAATTGGTGGTTTTGAAGAAAATAGATTTGTGTTATGATCAAGTTAAAAATCGTGTTGTTATTAAAGTTTGTATTTCATTAAAATGTTATCTTCATGTTCCAAAAATTTCAAGTTAAAAGAAATGCCTAATTTTAGAGCTTATACTAAGTTGAAAATCGTAGGTGTTTAGGTGTCAAAACATTTGAAGTTGTTCTACGAAAAATTGTTTAACCATTTGTTTAATGTTGATCATATCAGAATAAAAATTAAAACGCATAAATAAAATAGTTAAATAGTAATGGCCTTATTACAACAAAACAAAACCCGAAATAAATCCTGAAAGTATAATAAGAAAACGTAATAAGTTTAATCATAAGAAAACCCAGAATGTTGAGCTGAGTATGGCCACCACAAAGTCCCTGCCGACTCGGTCCATTTCACTGAGTATCACCTGCAAAATGTTAGCCCACGAAGGGTGAGTCAATAGACTCAGTGTGCAACAACCAACACAGATTCCCAATCGATTAAGGCATATTAAATCACATACAAATAAATATAAGCAATGATGCAACCCAAACCCACCTAGATATTCAACCTCTACACACCACCCGTACCTGCCAATCACACCATGGGGACTACTAAATCGACCCTCCATCCACTACACACCCTCGAAGGCAGTCGCTGCAGTCAACTACACATCGCCCTTATAATCATGGCATAGCCACCAGATAATGTGACAGAGTCATCGAATTCATAATATGTGACATAAGTCACCGGAATAATGTGGTAAAAACCACCGAAACACTTTCCCTTATCATTTCACCAATATGCCCATGCAACATACATATTATTCAGATATCATGCAATGCACCTTACCCCAAAGTCATAACGAAATTACACATATTTCCATATCAATGCCTATAAGCATTATTAACTGAGAGTTAGGGGTAACGTACCTGAATCCACTATACCATTGAATGGTACCCTTAGTCATGTTACTCGTATTTTTATTAACACACATTTAACATTAACACTATTAATCTATCAGGAAATTAATGTAGGGCTACACACCTGATAACACTGAGAATGACACTCTCGACACCGACACTCTCGCTAACAGGGATAACAGCGATCTGTTTATCCCTTTTCGATGCTGGCCCACAACTCGGTGGCCAATCATGTACGGGAGAAACTAAGCATTTCTTGAATCTAGGGGTAGGGACTACCCCTTTCTCTCCTCCACTGGTACTCGCATCCATTGAGGAACACTTAATCAAAACCCGGTTAATCGACAAATAAGATCTAAATGGATTACAATCTATAACTTAAATACCCTTACCGAAATAGATCTGAATCCCAAAACTTCTCCTTATCTCTGTCGAACTCCCCCTAAAAACCATAGTTAGAATTTGCCATCCTTTAAAATAATATGGCCTTTGGCCGAATACTACAACTTTCTTACCTTGGATCTCAAATCCCGAAAGATCTCCTTCTATCGTCGGCTATAAGTGGATCCCGAAATCCCCCTTCATGGTTTCGACCAAAGAGATATAGGGATTAGAGTCTTTGATTTTTGATAGTCTAAAAAGAAAAAGAACAGGAAATCAGCCTAAAAGAGATCCTTACCGAAAAAGAGTGACCAATGCAATGATCACTGGCCCTAAGAGATTGACAAGGAGAAAGATGATCGGCTTTCGGCCTTTAGTGCTTAGGAACAATCGGTTTCAATGGGTTAAGGATGCAATCGACTATGATCAAATGTGCTTTCGGCTTTTGATGACAGAAGAAATTGTGAGAAGAAGAAAAGAGATTGAAAGTTGGTATGGTTCGGCTTTGGTGAGAAAGAGGAAGAAAGAATGGTGAGAAGAAAAAGAAGAAAAGAATGATGGTGAGGCTCAGGTTAAGGTTCGGCTTAAGGGGTTTTGGCCACTAGGTGAATTCAACTTTTTAACAAAGAATGGAGAAGAAAAGTGGGAGGCTTAAGGTGTTGCGGCAATGGTGAGTTGAGAGGGATGTTTCGGCTTTTGGTCAAGAGAGAAAAGGGTACACAAGTGGTCTCCTACTTCGGTTTTCTCACAAAAGAAAAGAACACAAAGGCTTTCGAGAAAAAGAAATCGCGCAACAAAGTGCCTAAAACCTTTTTAAGCATATTCAGCTTCTCTTTCCTACCTATATGACCGAAATTGTCATCATAGAAGTCCTTTGGCTGGCCAACTCTCCCCGTCTTCTCAAATCCCTTCTTTTTTCTCCTACTTTTCCTCTCCACCTCTCATTCAAATGAATTTGAATGAGTCAACACCTATCTTCCCTTCTTAGCCAAATCTTCAAGTGCCTTGACCAAATCCAATGCTCATCCATTTAGAGTCCCTGTGCCATCCAACACTTCACTCTCCTTGGTGAAAAATAAAAGCTCAACACGCTACCTGTGTTGCTCGAACCTAGGTCCCTTCACAACCCCCTGAGGCATCACCCTCCTGTGCTCTAAGTGGCGCCTCCCTTTCCACTTTACTAGCATAGTTCTTGTGTCCTAAGCCACACACTAAACTCCTTAAGGCCTAGCTCCCTTAGTTCCCTTTTTAGGCTTAAAATCAAATATTTTTCTAAGGCTTCTACCTACATCCCAAGGGTTCCCGAAGCCCTCAAAGCGCATACAAACCACACACAAGCACATAGCCACATGTATTTAAGTTAAAACAAATAGCCCTTAAATCCCGGATATTACACTCATAGTGGCCTCGACTATCGCATCGAAGCTTCCACACGTGCGCTCGTACGCTCGTGTGGCTACCATCGCCGTGTGACTGGCATTTCAGCATTTGTCACTCTACAGCTAGAGTAGAGAGAATACACACCTGATAGGAATCTGAAGCCGCTAAACCGTGCTCCAAGCACTCCTACGTCCAACGCCAACCAAGTATTCTTACTCTCCTCCTAGATAGCTCTATATATAGCTAACTTCTCACCTTCCTTCTTTGTATCATTCCGATGTGGGATCCCTCCGTCAGTAAAATTTAAATCAAACTCAAACTCTTGCCATCTAATCCGCAAAATAAATACTCCCTTGTTTGTCATGAGATTCAAACTCAGGCTCCCCTGTAACTTAATCCATGCCGCTAGCCACTTGGCCACAAGCTCCTCTTGTGTCTAAAACCATGCACAACTAAATATAAATCTATGGCCAAATTCTAAAGTCCATATAAAAAGAAAACCAAAATGCAAGAGCCAAGACTTGAACCTTGGACTTCCTTCCTTCCTTTTTGGTGTCACCCCTTTGTCTCTTCTATGGCGTCACTTTGCCACTACACCACACACTCCACTTGTGTAATTTTCTCCACATTTTATTCTTAAAGCCTACGTACTAATTCCACATTTTATTCTTAAAGCCTACCTACTAACTCCCAAGGTTTTATTCAGCTAAAATCAAAATTTTTCCTAAGCCTAAGTTTGATACCGAGACTTCATATAAGCCCCCTAACCTTCCAAAATCACTCTCCTACTAGATCCAACTTGCATTAAAGCCGTTCTCTTATTCTTAAAAATTTTAAACACTACTACGCCCAAGGCCCATTGGGCCCAATTGTACTAGGCCCAATTTCAGGATGTTACAAATCTACCCCTTTAAAGAAATTTTGTCCTCGAAATTTCCAACTATAGGAACAGTCACACATCCTAACCTACCACACTACACTATTGCTGCGCACTCTGATCTTAATAACACTAATATACTTTTTAACTAAATCTCAAAGCTTCTTCCTCACAAATAGATACCTAACCGCAGAAGCACATAGAAGTTTATCAAACATACACATAATTCCAATATTCAAGCAACTCACCCAAACAGAACACACATAGAATAAATACCAACATACAGTCATTACAACATATAACAGAGCATAAGGTCAGGAAACTTACAGATTTGGTGCCGGAGACTCAGGTGCCACACTTCCAGAAAACATGTATGTTTTTTTTTCTAAATTGTATTTCAAGCCAATCTTTTGAAAACATTTTTGAACCCAAATTCACAGCCGAGTTTTTGAAACCTAGGCTCTAATACCATAATTGTAACACCCCAAACCCTGGCCTAAACGTTACGACCGAATCTGGTGCGTCACATAACAAGGTTTCTCATGGATCTTTGCAATCGTCTAAAAATATTTAAATCTCTTTTTAAAACTCTAAGTTAGGGTGGTTGTTTGAAAACTCAGTGTTCATCTTTGAAAACTTGTAATTAACTTAAAAACAACCTTTATTGGGAAAATCAAACTTACACTATTGTGGGTAGGTGATATTTTAAAAATACTTGTTATCGCTCTAAGTGAAACCAAGGTGTTGTCCAGTATCATTTGTAATTCGTTCGTTAGGTTTTGGAAAACAGTTATTTACATTTTATTAGGAAAACCCCATACTAATTAAATTATAAATTAAAGCGTTTAAAATCCAAATTGAAAATACTAGTGGCCTTATTACATAATAAAATCCCAAATTAAAGAAAATTCAAAGATAAGAAAAATATAATTTACTAAAATCGTACATGGCCACCACTGAGTCCACTCTGGCCCATATCCGCTGGTCTAAGAATTACCTACAAAAATTTAAGCAGAGGGGGTGTAACATCCCGAAATTGGGCCTAGAAGAATTAGGCCCAATGGGCCTTAGGCCTAGGTGCATTTAAAATTTTTTTTAAGAACAAAAGAATGCATTAGTGCAAGTTGGACCTATTAGGTGAGTGATTTTGGAAGATTAGGGGGCTTCTATAAAGTCCTGGGTTCAAACTTTGGCTTTAGGGAAATTTTGGTTTTAGGTGAAAAAAGAAACCCTAGAGTTAGCAGGTAAGCTTTAAGAATAAAATGCGGAGAAAAAAGACACAAGTGGAGTGTGTGGTATTGTGGCAAAGTGATGCCACAAGGAAGGAAGGAGGTCCAAGGTTCAAGTCTTGGCTCTTGCATTTTGGGATTTCTTTTTAAATAGACTCTAGAATTTTGCCATAGGGTTGTATTTAGTTGCGTATGATTTTAGACACAAGAAAGTGAGTGGTCTAGTGACAAGGCATCATTAAGGGTGCAAGGGAGCTTGGGTTCGAATCTCATGACAAGCAAGGGAGTATTTATTTTTCGAATTGGACGAGAATAGTTTGAGTTGGATTTAAACTCTGCTAACGAATGGATCCCACATCGGTAAGATACAAAGAAGGAAGGTGAAAAGCTAGCTATATATAGAGCATTCTATGAGGAGAGTTAATATACCTTGGTGGGCGTTTGGGTGCAGACCTAGAGGATAATTGCCAATAGTTACGAAGGAAGGGCTACTAGAACGTGAGGTACATGGTAAGGTTACGGTGAGGTTTTGGTTTCTGATAAGTGTATATTAAGTTATGATTAATCGTTAGGTGATGTCGATTGTAGGTTCATGACTAAGGGGTTTGCAGTGCGCGTGGTTACCAGGTGTGCACAAACACTACACACATGATATCGGCAATGCCGAAAAGCTAAAAAGCTGAAAGTGGCTAAATGGGCCCGGTGGGCCCTGAGGCTATGTTTGATGAAATGGTTTGGTTGGTTATACGAATTGAATTAGTCATGCATGATACATGCATTGGATTTATTTTGGGCCTAATAGGCCATATGATGAGATTTGGGCCTAATGGGTCGTAAGGGAGTGATTTGGGCTTATGGGGACGTAGGCATGTATGTTAGGGTTTATGGACCTTAGGTCTAGTTTGAACAACTCGTAAATTCCATAAGACTTAATTCTAATTAAACATGTCTGTGAACAAGTTGTAGGGTTGGAGTGTGGCAATGGGTATACGCATGTCTAGGATTGGATCTAGGGAGAGCTTGGTACTTAAGCGGCCCTAGTGGCCCACCTCCTCTTTTCTGGAATCCTACCTGGTGCGTAGTGTCTGTTCACTTTAGCCGCGAGGACTTGTTGATGGGCCAAAGTTCATAGCTAAAACCCGAAAGTACCAAAATACCCCTATTTTACAAAATTACCAAAATACCCTCAGTTTGTGAAATTACCAAAATACCTCGATTTGTAAAATTACTAAAATACCCTCGATTTGTGAAATTACCAAAATACCCTTAATTTATGAAATTACCAAAATACCCTTAATTTACAAAATTACCAAAGTACCCCCAATTTGTAAAATTATCAAAATACCCCCGATTTGTGAAATTATTGAAATATCCCTAATTTGTGAAATTACCAAAATACCCCTATAGGGTAAAATTATGAAAATACCCCTAGGTAGTGAAATGACGAAAATACCCCTATGTGACGAATATAAGTTTATGGATGTTACTTGTGTGTTTGATGCATTCATATGATATTCTGCTTAGGATGCATGTGGGTGGAAATTATGGTACGGAGGAAGATTTGAGGATCGCATGGTCGTATGGTATGGATCCAGGATAGTATTGCCGTATGGTATGGATCCACGTCAAGCTTTTAGCCACTGAGCAGCCATGCTGCACAGATAATGTTACCGAGGGCTGTGTGCCATTAATATGGGCTTCGTACCATAATTATGGGCTTTGTGCCAATACCAAAGGCTTTGTGCTATTATTATGGCTTTGTACCAATCATATTTACGGTGGCTATGTGCCTAACATATATATTGATGACTCTGTGTCAATATTTGAAGATCGCATAGTCGTATGGTATGGATCCAGTATCGCATGGCCATATGGTATGGATCCACCGGAGGCTTTAAGCCCAATATGTATGATTAGTAGCTTTGCTATAACGTTCGGTAGTACCGCAACTGGGCTACCCTAGGTGTGTAGCGGAGGGGTGGGTTGAGCTGGAATTCCCCACATGAGTCATAAGGTTGGAAAGGAAATGGTGTGTGTAGCGGATGGATTTTTGGGGTGGGTTTTGCATTATTTGTTTATGAATGATACGATATGATATGATATGAGGTCATTGTGGGCTAAGGCCCAAGACCACTGATTTTGATAGGGCTTAGGCCCAATGTGGATATTTGTAAGTGATTTGTTTTCCAAGGGTTGTCACACTGAGTTTCGAAACTCACACCCCTTTAATTTAATGTTTCAGGTGATCCCGAATAGGCAACTCAACGTGGGAGAGGACTCAGAGATGGCCACACTACAAGAGGCTTGAATTTTCATTTATTTGTTTCAAAATACATGTTTTTATTTACTTAATTTTTAGTGGACTTAATAAGGCATTGTACTCTATTTTGACTTCAGATTTAATCTGGGTTTTGAGATTAATCTTTATTTAATTATTAAACCTAAGTAAGCTCTTATGTTCAAACTTGGTTTACTAAATGGTTAAAATAATAAAAATGGGTTTTTTTAATCTTTAATTAATAAGTCTATTAGATTTTGGGCTTTTGGACCTTAAATTCTTAATTAGCAAAACCGTTTTGAATTGTGCCTTTAATGTGACATTCCAAATTTGGGCCTAACCTCTAGGCCGGGTTTGGGGTGTTACAGGGGGTGAGTCAAGAAGACTCATTATGCAATTACCCCACATGAACCATAACTGGGTCGAGCCCATTCAAATACATCTGGGCCTTAGCCCTTACAAAATCACCTTGGGCGAAGCCCATTCAGAATCAGACTGGGCCTTATCCCTATTAGCACAGTATAGCACATGATGTATGCAATATGATGCAATACCCAACCCAGCCTAAATTTCCATCCGCTACACACCACCCGCTCCTGCCAATCACACCAGCGGGTATTTCTACAATCAACCCTCACCACTACACACCATTGATGGTAGTCATGCTGCAGTCAGCTGCTCATCACTAAAATATGTGGCATAGCCACCAAAATAATGTGACAACGTCACTAAAATGTGTGGCAAAGCCACCGAATTACACTACCTCTTTCAACAACATCATATCCCCAATCCCATGAAACATATAATCATAGTGAAATGGATGTAACATATATCAGCATACATAGAATATTTAGAGCATATGTATAGTCATGCTAACGCACATACACGGCATAGTCAGAAAATAACTAACATGGTATCTCGATTTTACCCTCCAAGGTAACTCAACAGCCATTATCGAGGTTTTGACTTTCAAACAATGCATATACTTATTACAAACAAATAAAAGAAGGTGTGCGAGTTACACACAATCATGCTAATCAACCCCTAAGGGTATGATAGTAATTTTACCCATTAAGGGTATTTCAGTAATTTACCTACCAACGATAATTCGATAACTTTGCAAACTAGGGGTAATTTGGTAATTTTGCAAACCAGGGGTAATTCAGTAATTTTTAAAACTAGGGGTAATTCGGTAATTTCACAAATTAGGGTGTTAACGACCCAACAAAAGGTCCACTGTCGCATCGAATGACTTAAGTATTCTAAACAGAGATAATGATGCAAATGGGCCTAAGGCCCATTCTCGGCCCAAGTGGGCCCACATACTCATGTGGCCCATTTAGCCCAAACCTAGCCACATATATGAGATTCTCATAGTCTAGTTCACTATCTACTATTCAATCATACAATTTACTCATATGGGCCCCCGGGCCCATTAGGCCCACTTGGTCCCTTTTGGGCCATCACGGCCAACAAGCCACACCCACAAGAATACTCATGGTGGCCTCGACTATCGCATCAAAGCTTCCACATGTGCGCTCGCACTCTCATGTGGCTACCATCGCCATGTGATCGACATTTCACCATTTGCTGCTCTACACCTAGAGTAGAGAGAATACACACCTGATAGGAATCTGAAGCCGCTAAATCGCGCTCCGAGCACTCCTATGTCCAATGCCAACTAGGTATGCTTACTCTCCTCCTAGACAGCTATATATATAGCTAGCTCCACATCTTTCTTCTTTGTATCTTTCCGATGTGGGATCCCTCCGTCAGTAGAGTTTAAATCAAACTCAAACTCTTGCCGTCCAATTCGCAAAATAAATACTCCCTTGCCTGTCATGAGATTCGAACTCAGGCTCCCCTATAACTTAAACCATGCCGCTAGCCACTTGGCCACAAACTCCTCTTGTGTCTAAAATCATGCGCAACTGAATACAAATCTATGGCCAAATTCTAAAGTCCATATAAAAAGAAAACCAAAGTGCAAGAGCCAAGACTTGAACCTTGGACCTCCTTCCTTCCTTTTTGGCGTCACGCCATTGTCTCTTATGTGGTGTCACTTTGCCACTACACCACACACTCCACTTGTGTCATTTTCTCAACATTTTATTCTTAAAGCCTACCAACTAACTCCTAAGTTGTTATTCATCTAAAACCAAAATTTTTCCTAAGCCCAAGTTTGATCCCGGGACTTCGTAGAAGCCCCTTAACCTTCCAAAATCACTCACCTACTAGATCCAACTTGCATTAAAGCCGTTCTCTTATTCTCAAAAATTTTAAACACTACTACGCCCAAGGCCCATTGGGCCCAATTGTACTAGGCCCAATTTTAGGATGTTACAAATCTACCCCCTTAAAGAAATTTCATCCTCAAAATTTCCAACTATATGATACGATTTCGCCTCGGGAGAGTCAAAATGTATGCGAGTTGCCTGATCATCTACGAGGAGGTTACAAGCCTTTCAAAAATTATAAGAAAATATGTAGCAATGCGGAAGCTTTGAATTGAATTTATATTTAAGAAATGGATAAGTTAGGAATGGAGGTTTAGAAAAATGAAAAGGAGTCGGTTTAGGTGATAGGTTCGGTTTTAACAAAGAAAAAAATAAAGGGTAAAGATAGATGGTGGAAAATGGAAGATAGGTTTTAAACAGAAATGATTCAACACAAAGATGTGTCACCCCGATTTCTAATGTGTTTAAGGTGGATGATGGAAATCGATATGGACCAAAGACTCATTATCAAAGATGATAAGAACCTAAGGTATAGTTAAATGGAAGAACAAGTGATAGACGCCACAAGCATAGCTCAATAAATCTATGAAACTTGTACGAAATAGAAGAGGAGAATAAACTCACTCAATGAACAAAAGTCCATAATACATGATCAATATTCAAAGAACAAAAAGCTTTTTACAAATGAAAACTAACAACATATTTATTTGCTAACATGGGCTAGCTGAATGGTCATCCAAACAACTTAAAAACTAAGTAAAATTTAAACTAAAAAAATGCTAGAAAAGTCTAGAAGAAATCCTTTGAGTTGCTTGGCTTGGAGTGGCCGAATGTGGCCCTTGGGTGCTTGCCAAATTTGGCTGATTTGAGGAGGCAAAGAGTCACCTTCTAGATGGTACAATTCCCTTGGCAAGATGAATGAATTTGGTAGGCCAATGGTCTTGCTAGATTCAGTTAATGTGCTTCCAAAACTCTTGCTTCATTTGTAAGTAAAATGCACTTGGATGGATGAATGCATGGGGAGGTGAGTGGACATGTCCAAATTCGGCCATGCATTGATATGGGCTTCCAAAAAGGTGTCTTTTGGTCAAATGGTCACTTGGGAGAATCCATGAATCAAAATAATTCATGTAGTTGGTCATTCATGCACTCGGCCATTCGATATATCTTGAAATTCATGCATTTGTCTCTTCCATGAATGTGTCTTCAATTGAACTCTCTTTCCAACCGAATAGGCACCTTAATAAGTCAAAAATCAGCAGCATTTAATCTTGGTTCATCCGTCCATGCATCTACCAAAAGTTCATTGGTGCATTCGGCCACATACAATGTATTTAAGGTGCATGCATCTCACTTTAATGCTAGGTACATTCGGCTGCACCTTGGGGAACTTGAAGGGCCTTTGATTTATGGCTGAACATGGTGTCTTGAAGGGCCAAAATGAGCAGCAACATGCATGCTTCCAGCCGTCCCATGTATCTACAAGATTCATGATACATTCGGCTAGGTACATTGCACCTAGGTGTATGTATCTTCATTAATTCCTTTCCAAAGGTTCGGCTGAACCTACAAAGTGAATGAACCCATATTAAAACACTCCAAATCAAGTGAATAACATAAATTCATACATTGGACTCTTCTAGGGACGTTTGGCACAACTAAAGGACACCATTAGGACACATTGGAATTTCGGCAACCCTTAATTAAGCATAAAATCAGCACATTAAATTTATGTTTTAATCAACTTAAAACATATAATAAAATGTGATAAAATTACTTTGAGCTAAAACAAATTAAATTCAACCCATTTAAGATGTTTTAGATGCATTAAATAGCTGTAGAATAAATTAAAATTCAATTTATTAAAAAGCATTAAAATTAAAGAATCAGCTCAATGAGCTAAAGTGAGCTCGAGTGAGCTCAAATTGAGCTAGAATGAGCTAATCTGGCTCAATTTGGAAGTGCACGAAGATGCACACGAGCTCCACAACACTTGGTCTCGACGATCCGAGCTTGTCATGTTGAAAAATGTTGGATGCCCCGGGCGTGCTCGCATCATCCCTCCCCTCTTCAAGGCGATTTGTCCTCGAATCGAACTCTTGGTCTATCCGAACAAAATTCTTTTTGCTCGACTTTCCTCGATCAAACGGGACGGACGATAATTGTAACACCTGAAAAAGATAAACATGAATTAGCATAATCATTTTCAAACAACAATACAATTCAAATATGAACGTCACAGAACACATAAACCACACGCAAACGGGCTTAACCACTTTATCGTATAATAGGAACAATGCCTTGTCAAACGTTTGCAATGAGAGTGAATAAGCTTCATGACATGCATTCGAGTCACATGGATCCCACAAGTCAAAGATTTCATGCGAATAACATGTCAAATGATAGATATATTTGTCACAAGCAAGCAATTGAGAAAACGCATATGGCACACAAAATTGATCAACCAATTCTTGCATTGAACGATATACTATATTACTCACACATGAATTACAAAATTTATCAAACACACGATGATACCAGATGATACAAATTCTTTTGTCAATCATTGAAATAGGTAGACCATCATTAAGTAGAATATCACATTCAAGCAATTCATGATCTAAATGATTTATCAAAATGAAATCGGCTTCATGTGTTCTATTAACTTTCGAAGAGAACGAAAACATCTCAAAATCTTCAAGTGAATTGCACATGTAACACAAGATGGACTTTTTCACACGAAAACTATCAAAATTATCAAACGTAAGAATCCTCTCATCATTCGAGAAAATAGGTAGATCATAAATGGGTAGAAAAGAACGAATAAGCATGTAATGATCTAAATGTTTCGCTAAAATGAAATTACCAACGCGAAGCTTATCGTTATTCGAATGAGGCAAAGATGCATCAACAAGTTCAATAGGCTTACCTTTATACTTAGAAAGACAAAAATCAATCTTACCTTGCTTGTCTTCACAAGCTGAAACTCGAAGATCGAATTTACCTTGCTCGATCAAGACGAACCTTCTCTTCGTAGGCATGTACTATAGTCAAAGCCTTGCGTTTGAATCAACATCTCGTAAATGGATGGTAAATTGCAAATACAACCACAAGATTTGTTTAAGGAACAAATAAAAATTAAAAAACAAGTTAACAAAATTCGTTACCTTAATTAAAAGACAAGTATCGAAGTGATGAAATTCTTTCAAACATACCGCATGATACTTGAATTTTTCATAAGACAAATCAGGACATATTCCCGGTTTAAAAACATGTGTTTGATTACTTAAAATAGGATGTGGCATTGGTTTCAAAAAATCAAATTTGTTAAACCAAAAGGAATTATGTAAGTTCAAGATCGAACAATCAAAGCTCTTGACGTGCTTCAAAACAGATTTACAGAAACTCAACAATTCCATGTTGGACAATGAACAATTCTTGTAACACCCCAAACCCGGTCAACACACCACGATCGAATCTGGTATGTTACAGGGAAAAAGAACTTGAGAGGTTTAGGTTTAAGTTTAAAAGTTCGAGGAAAACACTTCGTTAAATTGTGTATTTGAAGAAAAACTTGAGTAGGTTTGATTGAAATCTGATGATGTATTTGAAAACCCAGAAATTTTAAAAACTTACTCCGATGGGTAGGTAAAATAGGTTTATCACGTTAAGAAGTTTAAGTTGTCTCTCATTATTACTATCGCATTTTTGACCTAGTAGAAAATCAAGTTTAAGTTAGAAAAACATTTGAGTTCGTTTTATCCAGATTATGGTGTGATACTCGATGGTACTGCTTAAAAATATCGCTTTTGTAGTTTTGAAATCGTTGTCTTTCCAAATTTTAGCACATTTTAACCCAATTAACTTGTTAAGGCATATTAAAAAAAAATCTACTTTAAGCATAAACATATCAAAACATAATTTTAAAAGGCCATTTACAAACCCAAATAAAACCAAATAGTAATAAAAACTTAAGTACCACATTTCATAAAAGTCCGAGCAAATCTTTATTTGAGCATGGCATGAGCACCTCGAGTCCATCCGGCTCCATGTCCGCCTCATGTGTCACCAAATGTCAAAGGAGAGAGTGAGTCGCGAGACTCGGTGTAAACCCTCCCGATAATACAACATGCTAACACACATCATAGCAAAGCAATACAATTAATGCACCTGCTCCTAACCATCCATTACACCTTTTCTACCCCTCGTGGTACCAAACCACCGGTGGTGCTAAACCACCGTGACCCAAAGTCACGATATCCATAATGTGGTGCCAAACCACCGGTGACCCAAAGTCACAAATAATCCAATGATGGGGCCAACCCATCGTGTGATACCAAATCACTAGCGACGATCCCGTATCTCACAAGTGGGCCAACCCACGGTGGTGTCAAACCACGAGGACGAGTCGCAATGAGGTGCTAAACCTCGTGTCCCAAAGACACAAGTGATACCAAATCACCGGTGACCGTAGTCACAAATCCGGTGATGGGGCCAACCCATCGTGTGATACCAAATCACTTGGCGCCAATCCCAGATAATCAACTGTGGGGCCAACCCACTGTGGTACTAAGCCACTGGACGAGATGCCGAGGTGCCAAACCTCCGTGACCCAAAGTCACAAAATATGTGGTACCAAACCACCGGAGGTGCCAAACCTCGGTGTCCCAAAGACACAAGGTCCCAAAGACACGGATATCATACTCCCCTCCTCTCATATCACCCAATAGCATATCATACTAAATGCAAAATCGTGCAATCATACTATCATGCTCACATGCTTAATATGGCATCTCAAAGTATCAAAAATCATGATATCACATATCATCACATAACTCATAATGAAACGGACTTACCCGAATCCGTATCCATACCTCAATGGGTACCAAAATAGTCAACCACACTGTTTCATTTACACAAACAGGTTATCACATTACTTAGTTAAGATAGTGTGTTGGTTTACACACCTGAAATAGCGAAGATTAAATCCTAAGAACCGATCTAAGTCCCTTGATCACCTCGACAACCCCGATCCTACAATCGGCCAACAATGGATTAGTCACTATACCATTCGGCCAAAAATAGGTAACCCAAGGGGTTGCGTTAAGCCTTACCTTTGCAAATGGTTCGGTTTCCAACCACGCCCGAACCAACACGGATCCCTTCTGATAATCGGCCTCCCCTCTAAAACACAAACATTAGTCTCATCAAACTTTGGCTTAACAACTCTAAAGAAACCATTATAGCTACCTTTTTCCACCACTTACCGAGTGCTTAACAGAGTAAGAAGGCTCTCCTTGCTTGATTTTGAACTCCAAAGGCCCTATACAAAAAATGATTACCAATACAAGTGATTAACTCCTTTTAATAGATACCGAAATCGGCCTTAACCAAATCTGAATTGACATAGAACAAGGGAGGAAAAGAATAACATTCGGCCATGTACTTACCTTCTCTTACGATTGAGCAACCACCAAGATTCTACTTACACAAAGAAAGAAGCAAGAGAAAGTTGTAAGGAAGAAGGAGTTGCTATTCGGCCACAACAAAAATGGGAAAAAGAAAAAGATGCTTTCGGTTTTTGAGAAGAAATAGAAATGGAGAAAGGTATTTTCGATTTTGGAAGAAAAGAAAGAGAGAGAGTGTTTTGAAGAACAACTTTCGGCTATCAAAGCTTCAAAGAAAGAGAGCAAATATGAGAGAAAAGAGAGTACTAGTTTTGCCAAGAAGATTCCAAGAAGAGAAAAAAGAAAATAGCGTAAGAATAGAGAATTAGCTTCGATTTAACTCAAATGAAGAAGAAAGGAAAATGGGAGAGGCATTCTGGCTACTACTAAAAAATGATTGAAACAACAAGCAAATTCGCAAGCACTTGGGGTTTCGGTTTCAAGAATGAATGAGAAAAAAAAATGGTTTCGGCTTAGGCTATTTGCAAGTGAAGAGCTTTTGCTAGCTTTTGACTAAACGAAATCAGCTTGTTTTTGACAAAATGGAAGGCTTACCAAAATGGTTTTTGACCGAAAATGCCTAATTGCCAAAATGAAATTTCGGCACTCACCTCCCCAAACTTACCAACCGGCCACAACTCCCCCAAAATCTCCTCTAAAACCAGCCAACCTCCCCCCAAACACTCCCAAGCCACTAATTCAAATCATCTTGACCAAGTCTTCCTCCACCATTTGCTCCCCACCCATCATTTGAATGTGTTGACTAAGTCCATGATAGAGTTTGAACTACCAACAACTCCTCCTCCCCATGCCGTCAAAATGAAACAAAAAGGGGGCACTCTGTGGCTTGAACTCAAGACCTCTCCCCCCTTCCAATTGACGCCAACCACCAACTCCAAGTGGCGCATGCCTTGCCACTTTGCTAGCTCATCTCTTGTGCAACAACTCACCAAATAATATATATAACCCCCAACTCCTTCAGGTCCTCTCACCCAAAGGCTTAAAACTAAAATTTTTCCCACCTACTCAGGCTCACTCCTAGCCTACAACTAGGCCCCGAAACCACACAAACAACAACATAGCAAGCCATTAACATGCAGATAATGCCAAAACAAACTAGCCCTTAACCCGGATATTACGCTTCTACCCCTCTTAAAATAATTTTGGCCTCGAAATTACCTCGTCAAGAGTTGCGGGTATTCTTTGTCTCATCATATCCTCGGGTTCCCACGTAGCTTCTTCCACGCCATGATTCCGCCAAAGAACCTTAACCAAAGGCACAGACTTCCCTGCGCAGAACCTTCACATCCCGATCTAAAATCAGCATGTGCTCTTCCTCCATGGTCATATCTGGGTTTACCTCAATCTCTCCTCTCGTTACCACATGTGACGGATCGGAACGACATCGCTTAAGCATTGAAACGTGGAACACGTCGTGAATCGACTTAGCTCTGCTGGTAACTCGAGTGATATGCAATCGTCCCACCTGTCTCGAAGACCTTATACGGCCCAATAAACCTCGGACTTAGCTTGCCTTTCCTCCCTAACCTTAATACTTTCTTCCACGGTGAGACCTTCAGAAAACCCGATCTCCCACAAAGAAATTCAATATCTCTCCGCTTAAGATCTCAGATAGGATTTTTGTCATCCAAGCTTCCTTCAACCGAGCCTCAATCAACTTAACCTTGTCTTCGGTCTCAAAGAACCAACTCGTCCCAACAAGCGACGCTCACTTAACTCGTCCAACAAGTAGGTGAGCGACACTTCCTACCATGCAACGCCTCATATGGTGCCATCTTGATGCTTGCTTGGTAACTATTGTTGTAG
Source organism: Gossypium rotundifolium (assembly GCA_025506655.1). Taxonomy (NCBI): domain Eukaryota; kingdom Viridiplantae; phylum Streptophyta; class Magnoliopsida; order Malvales; family Malvaceae; genus Gossypium; species Gossypium rotundifolium. Next base: position 104,933,391 of record CP106734.1, read on the forward strand.
GCGAATTCACTAACGGTAGATACTCCTCCCAACTACCCTCAAGTCCAATACACAACCTCGTAATATGTCCTCCAAGATCTCAGATAACCCTTTCCAATCGCCTGTCGATCTGCGGATGAAATGCCGTCTTTGAAATCTAACCGTACCCGAGCTCGATGCAACGCTTTCTAGAACCTTGACGTGAACCTCGGATCCCTATCCGAAATGATCGACATCGCACCCGTGCATAGCCTCACAATCTCGACACATACATACCGCCAACCTTTGAAGTGAGTAATCCACCTCACCGAATAAAGTGAGTGATTTAGTCACCGATCCACAATTACCCAAATCAATCTTTCTTGCTTGGCGTGGCGGTAATCCACCGACGAAATCCATAGTTATCCTTTCCCACTTCCACTGTGGAATCTTCATCGGTCAAGCAACCTCGACGGTAGGCGATGCTCACTTTGACTCACCGACATGTCGACACTTTCCTACAAACTCGCTACTTCCTTTTTCGCACCTTACCACCGTAATCGTTCTCGAGATCCCTATACATTTTGCTACCTCCGGGATGCATAGCGTAGGGCTGCTATGTGCATCTCAAGAATCTTTTGCCTTAACTCGGTGTCTCTCGGCATACAAGCCTTCCCGAAAACACAGTAACCCCATCACTAGACAAGCTATAACCCTTCGACCCATCATTCTACACTTGTGTCCTCTCGCACGCCAAAACCTCATCCAACAACTCGCTTTTCTCGATCCGCTCAACCCAAGTAGGCTTAACTGCAGCTCGCTGAATACTCCCGTTGTCGTACAAACTCAAGTGGGCAAACATCGCCTTAGATCTCGACACAACCTTACGGCTCAACGGTTCCGCCACAACGTTAGCCTTGCCCGATGATACTCAATTGAGCAATCGTAGTCTTTCGCAGCTCAATCCATCTGCGTGTCTCGATTCAAGTCTTTCGAGTCGAAGGTACTTCGACTCTTATGGTCCAATGTAGACTATCGATCTTTCTCCGCATAAGTAATGCCTCCATATCTTTAAGGCAAATACTACACCGCTAACTCCAGATCGTGCGTTGGATAATTTACCTCATGTGGCGTCAATCGTCGAGATGCGTAAGCCACAACCTTCCTTCTTGCATCAAGACACAATCCAAACCAGATGTGATGCATCGCGAGACATCAGAAATTCCTTACCGACCTCACGGTTGATTCGTAACCTGAGCTTCGCTTAAAATCTTCTTCAACTTATCGAAGCTCTCCTGCGCTTCTTAGTCTAAATAAACGGAACCCTTTTCTCAATAATTTAGTCATCTGAGTCATGCGATCAATGAGAAACCCTCTACAAATCTTCTAGAGTACCGTCAAGCCTAGAAAACTCCGAACCTCGACCATCGACTTAGGCGGCTTCCAATCCAAGATCGCCTCAATCTTACGAGGTCCACTCTAATCCCTCACCGATACTACATGACCCAAGAACGCCACCTCCTAAGCCGTAACTCGCATTCTTCGAACTTCGCATAAAGTTGTTTCTCCCTCAAAATCTGCAACACCACCCGCAAATGCGCATCATGTTCCTCCTCAGTCCTTGAATATACTAAGATGTCGTCGATAAAAACCACTATGAACTGATCCAAATACCGTTGAAACACCCTATTCATCAGATCCATGAAGGCCGCCGACGCGTTAGTCAACCCGAATGGCATAACTAAGAACTCAAAGTGCCCATACCAAGTACGAAATGCTGTCTTGTAGATATCCGCCTCCTTTACCCTTAACTGGTGATACCCAGACCTTAAGTCGATCTTCGAGAAAATTGACGCCCCCTTCAGCTGATCAAACAAGTCATCTATTCGAGGCAGTGGATACTTGTTTTTGATCGTCAGCTTATTCAGTTGGCGGTAGTCTATACACATCCGTATAGTACCGCTCTTTCTTCTTGACAAAGAGTACCGCGCCCCCATGGTGAAATACTTGGCCCGATAAAGCCTCGGTCCAACAACTCTGGATTTGAGCCTTAAGCTCCACTAACTCTTTAGGTGCCATCCTCATGCGAGCAATGGATATCGGCGCGATTAAGTAATGATCTATCCCGAACTCTACCTCCGATCTGGTGGCAAACCCTAAGCTCCTCAGAAACACATCAACAAATTCCCTAATCGTCCGAACTGTCTCCACAAAGAGACTCCTTAGCCTCCAAGGCATACACATGTACCACATATGCTTCACACCCTTTCTCGATCTTCTCGGCTTTGAGCAAATACCATATTGGATGATAATTCCTCCTATTACCGATCGTAACTACCTCATCACCCTCACCGTGTGCTCGAGAACCATGTGCTTAGTCACATCCAACTTCGCTGGTACTTAACCACCGGTCCATCCCGAGAATCGATCGAACTCCCCAAGCAATTCCCATCGATCGCCCACAAAAGATACCCCTTGAGTTCTAGAGGTACGTCTCTATACGGTTTATCTACCACTACAGAGTGACCTAGAGGGCTTATTACTACTATCCGCCTGAAGATATCTCGAGTCTAAATCCATAGTCTTCACTATGCTACTTGCAACAAATGAATGTGTTGAACCCAAATCAATCAAAGCAAGAAATGGAGAACCAAAGATTAAAACGCATCGATAATGACGTCCCGTCGTCGCCCTCCTCTCGGCCACAAGATACATTAGCCCCTACCGTCTGCCTCAACGTTACTTGCACCTCTCTCGCCTGTGCTCCACGACCCCGACCGTAACTATTACCTCCTCTCGCCATTACCTCGGCCCCTCTGCGGTGGTGGTCCATTATTCTGTCTTGAGCACGGCCCGATTCTCCGACCAATCCTAGCCAACTTGCGCGACAATGTTTCACACTGATGGTCCAAATGAGCCACACTCAAAACGAAATTTACCATCACCCAACATCCTCCCCAATGAGCCTTTCCACAACGGTTACATCATGGCGGTCCTTGCCTAGCAAAGAACAAACCTACCCGACCGATTCGCCCACTTTCGGTCTAGCCCTTTTCTGCGATTACCGATGACCCGTAAGATCCAAAACTCCTTTGTGTCGGTTCCTATCCATACCTTGCCTCACAGACTCTTTAATGCCCTCGGCTACCTTCGCCTTTTCAACCGAATCAAAATTCACGCTCCTGTCAGCGCAATTAACAACCTTAATTCGCCTCGCAGCCATCCTCAAACGAACGCACCTCTCATGTTCGGAGCCACCATACCTCGCATACCGACTCACTGAGAAATTCTCGCCTCGACTCGACATCGATTTGCTCCCCTGAACTAACCTCAGAAATGCTTTTCGTTGCTCATTTATGTAGTTAGCTCCGACGTACTTCTTCTGATAAGTAGCCTAGAAATAGTCCCAAGTCAGATCTTCTGCTGTAGCGCTGTCTCGGACCGTGAGCCACCACTGGTATGACTCATCTCGAGAAGTGATACGATCCCTTTAACTTTTCTTCAAGATCAAGTCTAGATCGTCCATGATCCGCTCTGTCGCTTCCACCGATGATTCAAGCATGTTAGGAGCAACACCCGAGACACCCCAAAGAATTCAAATTTGCTTGTCGCTCGCCAGCACAAATTTCCTAGCTCCTACACCTCCACCTACTCCAGCTACCCTTTCTAACACTCGCAACATCGCTCAGTGACCTGCGTCATCCCTACCGCTCTTGAACTCACCACCTCCAAATGGTGGCGGGCAGACCTCGTTCTCGACCCACGACTGTAACCTCACGTTCAAAAACTGTCATCCTATGCGACCTCGTCCCCACCACGCCCACCTCGGGTACTCATGACTAAATCTCGCCCGATTTAAAGAATTTTATGCATCAAGAATTATTCCAATGTTTTAAAGCAAAGTCTTATGAATATTAAAGGAGCTTTTTTTCATGAGTCCACTTAGTCCTATCGCTTTTAGTTTCTAAAGTAGTCTTACTAGCCATCCAATCATATCAATTAATATCACAACCAATAGTATGGGGTACTTACCTGGGTGGATTGGTGCCGGAGACTCGATGCCATGCCTTTCACACCATACTTTTTAAAACAAAACACTTAAAACAGACTTTTGAAAACATTTTGGGCCTCAGGCCCACAGCTGAGCCTTTGAACTTGGCTCTGATACCACAATTGTAACACCCCAAACCCGGTCAACACACCACGATCGAATCTGGTATGTTACAGGGAAAAAGAACTTGAGAGGTTTAGGTTTAAGTTTAAAAGTTCGAGGAAAACACTTCGCTAAATTGTGTATTTGAAGAAAAACTTGAGTAGGTTTGATTGAAATCGATGATGTATTTGAAAACCCAAAATTTTAAAACTTACTCGATGGGTAGGTAAAACAGTTTATCACGTTAAGAAGTTTAAGTTGTCTCTCATTATTACTATCGCATTTTTGACTTAGTAGAAAATCAAGTTTGAGTTAGAAAAACATTTGAGTTCGTTTTATCCAGATTATGGTGTGATACCCGATGGTACTGCTTAAAAATATCGCTTTTGTAGTTTTGAAATCGTTGTCTTTCCAAATTTTAGCACATTTTAACCCAATTAACTTGTTAAGGCATATTAAAAAAAAATCTACTTTAAGCATAAACATATCAAAACATAATTTTAAACGGCCATTTACAAACCCAAATAAAACCAAATAGTAATAAAACTTAAGTACCACATTTCATAAAAGTCCGAGCAAATCTTTATTTGAGCATGGCATGAGCACCTCGAGTCCATCCGGCTCCATGTCCGCCTATGTGTCACCGAAATGTCAAAGGAGAGAGTGAGTCGCGAGACTCGAAGTGTAAACCCTCCCGATAATACAACATGCTAACACACATCATAGCAAAGCAATACAATTAATGCACCTGCTCCTAACCATCCATTACACCTTTTCTACCCGTGTAGTACCAAACCACCGGTGGTGCTAAACCACCGTGACCCAAAGTCACGATATCCATAATGTGGTGCTAAACCACTGGTGACCCAAAGTCACAAATAATCCAATGATGGGGCCAACCCATCGTGTGATACCAAATCACTAGCGATGATCCCAGATCTCACAAGTGGGGCCAACCCACGGTGGTGTCAAACCACGTGGACGAGTCGCAATGAGGTGCCAAACCTCGGTGTCCTAAAGACACAAGTGTGATACCAAATCACCGGTGATCGTAGTCACAAATCCGGTGATGGGGCCAACCTATCGTGTGATACCAAATCATCAAGCGTCAATCTCAGATAATCAATCGTGGGGCCAACCCATCGTGGTACTAAGCCACTGGACGAGACGCCGAGGTGCTAAACCTCTGGTGACCCAAAGTCACAAAATATGTGGTACCAAACCACCGGAGGTGCCAAACCTCGGTGTCCCAAAGACACAAAGGTCCCAAAGACACGGATATCATACTCCCCTCCTCTCATATCACCCAATAGCATATCATACTAAATGCAAAATCGTGCAATCATGCTATCATGCTCACATGCTTAATATGGCATCTCAAAGTATCAAAAATCATGATATCACATATCATCACATAACTCATAATGAAACGGACTTACCCGAATTCGTATCCATACCTCAATGGGTACCAAAATAGTCAACCACACTGCTTTCATTTACACAAACAAAGTTATCACATTACTTAGTTAAGATAGTGTGTTGGTTTACACACGAAATAGCGAAGATTAAATCCTAAGAACCGATCTAAGTCCCTTGATCACCTCGACAACCCCGATCCTACAATCGACCAACAATGGATTAGTCACTATACCATTCGGCCAAAATAGGTAACCCAAGGGTTACGTTAAGCCTACCTTTGCAAATGGTTGGTTTCCAACCACGCCCAACCAACACGGATCCCTTCCGATAATCGGCCTCCCTCTAAAACACAAACATTAGTCTCATCAAACTTTGGCTTAACAACTCTAAAGAAACCATTATAGCTACCTTTTTCCACCACTTACCGAGTGCTTAACAGAGTAAGAAGGCTCTCCTTGCTTGATTTCGAACTCCAAAGGCCCTATACGAAAAATGATTACCAATACAAGTGATTAACTCCTTTTAATAGATACCAAATCATTTTTAACCAAATCTGAATTGACATAGAACAAGGGAGGAAAAGAATAACATTCGACCATGAACTTACCTTCTCTTACGATTGAGCAACCACCAAGATTCGGCCTTACACAAAGAAAGAAGCAAGAGAAAGTTGTAAGGAAGAAGGAGTTGCTATTCTACCACAACAAAAATGGGAAAAGAAAAAGATGCTTTCGGTTTTGAGAAGAAATGAAATGGAGGAAGGTATTTTCGGTTTTGGAAGAAAAGAAAGAGAGAGTGTTTTGAAGAACAACTTTCGCTATCAAAGCTTCAAAGAAAGAGAGCAAATATGAGAGAAAAGAGAGTACTAGTTTCGCTAAGAAGATTCCAAGAAGAGAAAAAAGAAAATAGCGTAAGAATAGAGAATTAGCTTGGTTTAACTCAAATGAAGAAGAAAGGAAAATGGGAGAGGCATTGGCTACTACTAAAAAATGATTGAAACAACAAGCAAATTTGACAAGCACTTGGGGTTTCGGTTTCAAGAATGAATGAGAAAAAAAATGGTTTCGCTTAGGCTATTTGCAAGTGAAGAGCTTTTGCTAGCTTTTGACTAAACGAAATCAGACTTTTTTTTGACAAAATGGAAGGCTTACCAAAATGGTTTTTGACCGAAAATGCCTAATTGCCAAAATGAAATTTCGCACTCACCTCCCCAAACTTACCAACCGCCACAACTCCCTCAAAATCTCCTCTAAAACCGCCAACCTCCCCCCAAACACTCCCAAGCCACTAATTCAAATCATCTTGACCAAGTCTTCCTCCACCATTTGCTCTCCACCCATCATTTGAATGTGTTGACTAAGTCCATGGTAGAGTTTGAACTACCAACAACTCCTCCTCCCCATGCCACAAATGAAACAAAAAGGGGCACTCTGCGGCTTGAACTCAAGACCTCTCCCCTTCCAATTGACGCCAACCACTAACTCCAAGTGGCGATGCCTTGCCACTTTGCTAGCTCATCTCTTGTGCAACAACTCACCAAATAATATATATAACCCCCAACTCCTTCAGGTCCTCTCACCCAAAGGCTTAAAACTAAAATTTTTCCCACCTACTCAGGCTCACTCCTAGCCTACAACTAGGCCCCGAAACCACACAAACAACAACATAGCAAGCCATTAACATGCAGACAATGCCAAAACAAACTAGCCCTTAACCCGGGATATTACAATTCTCGTAAAAACCACAATCAAACAAATGAGAATTAAGAGAAAAGTCATCGTCATACCTTGACGCGTCTTGCACTCGTTGATTATACGTCTCACCACCGTCACAATTTGTAACACAATGATTTTCTTGAAATAGACTCGTCTTACCATCATTTAAGTTGTCATAGTTAATCAAAAAATGGCAATCAACGAAGCTATCCACATAATCACAATTTTTAGAAGGATTTGGCGGAGACGGGATCATTTCGAAACACTTACCTTCCTTACCTTCCGGCGTAGGCGGTTCAATCTTACCTTTTTCAACCAATTGAAAATGTCGCTTGTCGGAAAGGTATTGAAGTTGATAGTCATCATTTGATTCCTCGAAAACCTAAAACAAAGAAATAGAAGAAGAACAAAAATCCAAAGAGTTAGTTGAAAATTCACTCTTTTTCTCTCGTTCGTTCTTTTCTCTTGATTCTTTTTCAAGATCTTTTTCTTTTTCAATCTTTGTTTCAATTTTTTTCTCAGTTTCAAGTTCTTTTCTCTCTTTCTCAATTTTTTTCTTCTTTCTCATTTTTATTTTCTTTTTCCTCAATTTCTTTTTCTCTCACAAACTCTTTTTCAATTTCTTTTCTTTTATTTTCTTTTTCTTCTTTTTCATTTGATCTTTCTTTTACATTTTGAGTACAACAAGAAGATTATTCAAAAGAACTAAAAATAGAAGGATTTGATTCTAAGATCGAAGCGATGTTCTCATAGATATCACAATCTTTGCTTAGAAGATACTTCATACAGGACTTCGTTGAATCATAAGATGTATACTTCATGCTTTATTGGTCGTCACAGTAAAAAACTTTGAAATTCACTTTGCTTCGCCTCGATTCCTTTGTCGAATAGGAATCTCGATTTGAACCACTTTGAGAACAATCTTTTGTAGCGGAATACTTATAGCTTTCTTCTTGTTCATTACCTCGAAAAGATTCAAACTCATTTCTTGTTTCTCTCCATCTTGAAGGCCTTGTCGAACATGAGTCTTGATAAGAGTCTCTTCGCGAATAGTTTCGGGATGTATATCGTGGCGAAGAACTCGAATCCATTCTCTGACTTGATGAAATCTTTCGATCAAAAATGCTTTCCATTTCACTTAACAAGTATTGGAAGTTGGCGGCTGAGAATCCTTCTTATGGCATCTTTGTTGTTGAAAATAAAATATGTTATACAAAAAAAATAGATAGAAAAGAGAAAATACCTTACCACAAAATCCTCACGAGTCACTCGCAAAGAAAATCACTCACACTCGTGTTTAACTCGTATGATGGCTTTTTCTTTGATGATTTCACTTGTTCCTTTTACCGCTCTATCTCGTCTCACAAATTTGTACTTCGTTTCAGAAGACTCATCGCGGCTTGAGGGTCAGCTTCAAAGGGGTTTCAAGGGATTGATGTTGGGTATAGGGGAGGCTAAACAAAAGAAAAATTTGGTTATCGGGTAGGCTAAAGGGTAAAAAAAAATTTGGGAGGTCGAGGTAGAAGATGAAGAGGGTAGAAATGAAAGTCTTGAGATCGGAAACAAAAGAGATGAAGTTCAAAGCAAAACTTCAAAAATTTTCCACAACTTTTTTTTACCACTTTTTTTTTAACTTGTATATTTTTTTTTCATTTTTCATTTTTTTCTCCTTTTTTTTTCACTTCACATACAATATATTGAAATACAAGAATGAAAATTACAACTAATAATTTTTTTTGAATTTTTTTACTTACGAACCTATTTCGGCTTCTCGTACGTAGTCAAAATTTCTCATTTTTATAGCTCTGATACCAGATGATATGATTCTACCTCGGGAGAGTCAAAATGTATGCGAGTTGCCCGATCATCTACGAGGAGGTTACAAGCCTTTCGAAAATTATGAGAAAATATGTAGCAATGTGGAAGCTTTGAATTGAATTTATATTTAAGAAATGGATAAGTTAGGAATGGAGGTTTAGAAAAATGAAAAGGAGTCGGTTTAGGTGATAGGTTTGGTTTTAACAAAGAAAAAAAAGGGTAAAGATAGATGGTGGAAAATGGAAGATAGGTCTTAAACAGAAATGATTCAACACAAAGATGTGTCACCCTGATTTCTAATGTGTTTAAGGTGGATGATGGAAATCGATATGGACCAAAGACCCGTTATCAAAGATGATAAGAACCTAAGGTATAGTTAAATGGAAGAACAAGTGATAGACGCCACAAGCACAGCTCGATAAGTCTATGAAACTTGTACGAAATAGAAGAGGAGAATAAACTCACTCAATGAACAAAAGTCCATAATACATGATTAATATTCAAAGAACAAAAAGCTTTTTACAAATGAAAACTAACAACATATTTATATGCTAACATGGGCTAGCTGAATGGTCATCCAAACAACTTAAAAACTAAGTAAAATTTAAACTAAAAAAATGCTAGAAAAGTCTAGAAGAAATCCTTTGAGTTGCTTGGCTTGGAGTGGCTGAATGTGGCCCTTGGGTGCTTGCCAAATTTGGCTGATTTGAGGAGGCAAAGAGTCACCTTCTAGATGGTACAATTCCCTTGGCAAGATGAATGAATTTGGTAGGCCAATGGTCTTGCTAGATTCAGTTAATGTGCTTCCAAAAGTCTTGCTTCATTTGTAAGTAAAATGCACTTGGATGGATGAATGCATGGGGAGGTGAGTGGACATGTCCAAATTCGGCCATGCATTGATATGGGCTTCCAAAAAGGTGTCTTTTGGCCGAATGGTCACTTGGGAGAATCCATGAATCAAAATAATTCATGTAGTTGGTCATTCATGCACTCGGCCATTCGATATATCTTGAAATTCATGCATTTGTCTCTTCCATAAATGTGTCTTCAATTGAACTCTCTTTCCAACCGAATAGGCACCTTAATAAGTCAAAAATCAGCAGCATTTAATCTTGGTTCATCCATCCATGCATCTACCAAAGTTCAATGGTGCATTCGGCCACATACAATGTATTTAAGGTGCATGCATCTCACTTTAATGCTAGGTACATTCGGCTGCACCTTGGGGAACTTGAAGGGCCTTTGATTTATGGCTGAACATGGTGTCTTGAAGAGCCAAAATGAGAAGCAACATGCATGCTTCCAGCAATCCCATGTATCTACAAGATTCATGATACATTCGGCTGGTACATTGCACCTAGGTGCATGTATCTTCATTAATTCCTCTCCAAAGGTTTGGCTGAACCTACAAAGTGAATGAACCCATATTAAAACACTCCAAATCAAGTGAATAACATAAATTCATACATTGGACTCTTCTAGGGATGTTTGGCACAACTAAAGGACACCATTAGGACATATTGGGATTTCGGCAACCCTTAATTAAGCATAAAAATTTGCACATTAAATTTATGTTTTAATCAACTTAAAAACATATAATAAAATGTGATAAAATTACTTTGAGCTAAAACAAATTAAATTCAACCCATTTAAGATGTTTTAGATGCATTAAATAGCTGTAGAATAAATTAAAATTCAATTTATTAAAAAGCATTAAAATTAAAGAATCAGCTCAATGAGTAAAAGTGAGCTCGAGTGAGCTCAAATTGAGCTTGAATGAGCTAATCTGGCTCAATTTTGAAGTGCACGAAGATGCACACAAGCTCGACAACACTTGGTCTCGACGATCCGAGCTTGTCATGTTGAAAAATGTTGGATGCCCCGGGCGTGCTCGCATCATTATAGGAATAGTCACACATCCTAACCTACCACACTACGCTCTTGCTGCGCACTCTGATCTTATTAACACTAATATACTTTTTAACTAAATCTCAAAGCTTCTTCCTCACAACTAGATACCTAACTACAGAAGCACATAGAAGTTTATCACATAAGCACATAACTCTAATATTAAAGCAACTCACCCAAACATAACACACACAGAATAAATACCAACATACAATCATTACAGAATATAACAGAGCATAAGGTTAGGAAACTTACAGATTTGGTGCCGGAGACTCAGATGCCATACTTCTAGAAAACATGTATGTTTTTTTTCTAAACCATATTCTAAACCAATCTTTTGAAAACATTTTTGAACCTCAAACCCACAGTCGAGTTTTTGAAACCTAGGCTCTAATACCATAATTATAACACCCCAAACCCAACCTAAACATTACGACCAAATCTGGTGCGTCACATAAAAAGGTTTCTAATGGATCTTTGCAATGTCTAAAAATATTTGAATCTCTTTTTAAAACTCTAAGTTAGGGTGGTTGTTTGAAAACTCAGTGTTCATCTTTGAAAACTTATAATTAACTTAAAAACTACCTTTATTGGGAAAATCAAACTTACACTATTGCAGGTAGGTGATATTTTAAAAATACTTGTTATCACTCTAAGTGAAAGCAAGGTGTTGTCCATTATCGTTTGTAATTCATTCATTAAGTTTTGGAAAATAGTTATTTACATTTTATTAGGAAAACCCCATACTAATTAAATCATAAATTAAAGCGATTAAAATCCAAATTGAAAATACTAGTGGCCTTATTACATAACAGAACCCCAAATTAAAGAAAATTCAAAGATAAGAAAAATATAATTTACTAAAATCGTGCATGACCACCACTGAGTCCACTCCGGCCCATATCTGCTGGTCTAATATTTACCTGCAAAAATTTAAGCAGAGGGGGTGAGTCAAGAAGACTCAGTGTGCAATTACCCCACATGAACCATAATTGGGTCGAGCCCCTTCAAATACCATCTGGGCCTTAGCCCTTACAAAATCACCTTGGGCGAAGCCCATTCAGAATCAGACTGGGCCTTAGCCCTATTAGCACAGTATAGCACATGATGTAAGCAATATGATGCAATACCCAACCCAACCTAAATTTCCATCCGCTACACACTACCCGTTCTTGCCAATCCGCAAAATAAATACTCCCTTGCTTGTCATGAGATTAGAATTTAGGCTCTCCTACAACTTAATCCATGTCGCTAGCCACTTGGCCACAAGCTCCTCTTGTGTCTAAAATCATGCGCAACTAAATATAAATCTATGGTCAAATTTTAAAGTCCATATAAAAAGAAAACCAAAATGCAAGAGCCAAGACTTGAACCTTAGACTTCCTTTCTTCCTTTTTGGTGTCACCCCATTGTCTCTTATGTGGCGTCACTTTGCCACTACACCACACACTCCACTTGTGTCATTTTCTCCATATTTTATTCTTAAAGCCTACCTACTAATTCCACATTTTATTCTTAAAGCCTACCTACTAACTCCCATGGTTTTATTCACCTAAAACAAAAATTTTTCCTAAGCCCAAGTTTGATCCCGAGACTTCATAGAAGCCCCCTAAGCTTCCAAAATCACTCACCTACTAGATCCAACTTGCATTAAAGCCGTTCTCTTATTCTCAAAAAATTTAAACACTACTACGCGCAAGGCCCATTGGGCCCAATTATACTAGGCCCAATTTTGGATGTTACAAATCTACCCCCTTAAAGAAATTTCATCCTCGAAATTTCCAACTATAGGAACAGTCACTTATCCTAACCCAAGGCCCATTGGGCCCAATTGTACTAGGCCCAATTTTGGGATGTTACAAATCTACCCCCTTAAAGAAATTTCGTCCTTGAAATTTCCAACTATAGGAACAGTCACTCATCCTAACCTACCACATCAAGGCTTCTTGTCACAGACTCGATCTTAATAACACTAATATATTTTTTAACTAAATCTCGAAGCTTCTTCCTCACAACTAGATACCTAACCGCAGAAGCACATAGAAGTTTATCACACATGCACATAATTCCAATATTCAAGCAACTCACCCAAATAGAACACACACAGAATAAATACCAACATACAGTCATTACAACATGTAACAAAGCATAAGTCAGGAAACTTACGGATTTGGTGCCGGAGACTCAAGTGTCATACTTCTAGAAAACATGTATGTTTTTTTTCTAAATTGTATTCCAAACCAATCTTTTGAAAACATTTTTGAACCCAAACCCACAGTCGAGTTTTTGAAACCTAGGCTTTGATACCCTAATTGTAACACCCCAAACTCGGCCTAAACGTTACGACTCGAATCTGGTGCGTCACATAAAAAGGTTTCTCATGGATTTTTGCAATCGTCTAAAAATATTTGAATCTCTTTTTAAAACTCTAAGTTAGGGTGGTTGTTTGAAAACTCAGTGTTCATCTTTGAAAACTTGTAATTAACTTAAAAATAGCCTTTATTGTTAAAATCAAACTTACACTATTTTGGGTAGGTGATATTTTAAAAATACTTGTTATCGTTCTAAGTGAAACCAAGGTGTTGTCCATTATCATTTGTAATTCATTCGTTAAGTTTTGGAAAACAGTTATTTACATTTTATTAGGAAAACCCCATACTAATTTAATCATAAATTAAAGTGTTTAAAATCCAATTGAAAATACTAGTGGCCTTATTACATAAAAGAATCCCAAATTAAAGAAAATACAAAGGTAAGAAAAATGTAATGTACTAAAACTGTGCATGGCCACCACTAAGTCCACTCCAGCATATCTCCGCTGGTCTAAGAATTACCTGTAAAAATTTAAACAGAGGAGATGAGTCAAGAAGACTCAGTGTGTAATTACCCCACATGAACCATAACTGGGCCGAGCCCATTCAAATACCATCTGGGCCTTAGCCCTTATAAAATCACCATAGGCGAAGCCCATTCAGAATCGGACTGGGCCTTAGTCCTATTAGCATAGTATAGCACATGATGTATGCAATATGATGCAATACCCAACCAAGCCTAAATTTCCATCCGCTACATACCACCCGTTCCTACCAATCACACCAGTGGGGATTTCTACAATCGACCCTCATCGCTACACACCATCGATGGCAGTCATGCTACAGTTAGCTGCTCATCGCTAAAATATGTTGCATAGCCACTAAAATAAGGGACAACGTCACCGAAATGTGTGGGAAAGCCACCAATTACACTGCCCCTTTCAACAATATCATATCCCCAATCCCATGCAACATATAATCATAGTGAAATGGATGCAACATATATCAACATGCATAGAATATTCAGAGCATATGTATAGTCATGCTAACGCACATACACGGCATAGTCAGAAAATAACTAACCTGGTATCTCGATTTTACCCTCCAAGGGTAACTCATCAGCCATTATCGAGGTTTTGACTTTCAAACAATGCATATACTTATTACAAACAAACAAAAGAGGTGTGGGAGTTACACACAATCATGCTAATCAACCCCTAAGGGTATGACGATAATTTTACCCACCGAGGGTATTTCAGTAATTTACCTACCAAGGGTAATTCGGTAACTTTGCAAACTAGGGGTAATTCGATAATTTTGTAAACTAGGGGTAATTTAGTAATTTCACAAATCAGGGTGTTAATGACCCAACAGAATGTCCACTGTCGCCTCAAACGACTCAAGTATTCTAAACAGAGATAATGATGCGAATGATCCTAAGGCCCATTCTCGGCCTAAGTGGGCCCACACACTCGTGTGGCCCATTTAGCCCAAACCTAGCCACATATATGAGATTCACATAGTCTAGTTCACTATCTACTACTCAATCATACAATTTACTCATATGGGCCCCCGGGCCCATTGGGCTCACTTGGCCCCATTCGGGCCATCATGGCCCAACATCCCACACCCATAAGAATACTGATGGTGGCCTCGATATCACATCAAAGCTTCCACACGTGCTGCTCGTACACTCGTGTGGCTACCATCGCCGTGTGACCGGCATTTCGACATTTACTGCTCTACAACTAGAGTAGAGAGAATACACACCTAATAGGAATCTGAAGCCGCTAAACCGTGCTCCGAGCACTCCTACGTCCAATGCCAACCAGGTATGCTTACTCTCCTCTTAGACAGCTCTATATATAGCTAGCTTCTAACCTTCCTTCTTTGTATCTTTCTGATGTGGGATCCTTCCATCAGTAGAGTATAAATCAAACTCAAACTCTTGCCGTCCAATCCACAAAATAAATACTCCCTTCCTTGTCATGAGATTCAAACTCAGGCTCCCCTGTAACTTAATCCATGCCGCTAGCCACTTGGCCACAAGCTCCTCTTGTGTCTAAAACCATGTGCAACTAAATATAAATCTATAGCCAAATTCTAAAGTCCATATAAAAAGAAAACCAAAATGCAAGAGCCAAGACTTGAACCTTGGACCTCCTTCCTTCCTTTTTGGTGTCACCCCATTGTCTCTTATGTGGCATCACTTTGCCATTACACCACACACTCCACTTGTGTTATTTTCTCCACATTTTATTCTTAAAGCCTACCTATTAACTCTCAAGTTTTTATTCACCTAAAACCAAAATTTTTCCTAATCCCAAGTTTGATCCCAAGACTTTATAGAAGCCCCGTAACCTTCCAAAATCACTTACCTACTAGATCCAACTTGCATTAAAGCCGTTCTCTTATTCTCAAAAATTTTAAACACTACTACTCCCAAGGCCCATTGGGCCCAATTTTACTAGGCCCAATTTTGGGATGTTACATAGCTGAAACTATCTTAAGCTCATAGTAGCTCATATTTTCCTTCAAGACTAATTTTTACTACACATTTTATCACTCTTACAATTAGGTCTTTTTTATGAGTTTTTCAGGAAAATCACTTAGAGAAAGATGTTTATCATACATCAAACTTTCATATTCCTCCATTAAAGATAAAAATACATGTATTTCATACTTGGGTAAATTTTTGAACGTGAACCCTAGTTATGAGGATCTCAAAAATACGAAGAACATTAAAAACGGGGCTAGGAGGTACTTATAATCAAGCTTGAAAGTTGAAGAAACCCTAACTATGGTGTCCTTGAGAATTTCAGCCAAGCATGGAGAATATGGACACCATTTTTGACTTCTTTTTCCCTTTTATTAGTTTATTAACCAAATGACTAAAATGCCCTTAAGGCCTCTTTCTTGAGATTTTTCCTTCCCATGTCCATTTTTGTCCATCTTAACATATAATGGTCTAATTGCTAAATAAGGACCTTTAATAATTTTTCTAATGCTATTTCATACTTGAATCTTCTAGAATCTTAAATTTTTCAATATTTGCAATTTAGTCATAGTGAATAAATTGATCCCTAATTCATAAAATTTCTTCATGAAATTTTCACACAATCATGCAACCATGCAATAGACCACATAAAAGCCATAAAACACATATTTCTACTTCAAATTTGTGGTCTCGCAACCACTATTCTGACTAGGCCCTAAATCAGGTTGTTACAATGAAACTAACAAAGTATGATGTGATTGATTACTTTGATACAAAATGAAAGGTTTTGGGATCATGCATGTATGGAATGTATGAAGTTTGATGGACTAAGTGTAGGACATGAGTTTGAATGCATATGAGTCTAAAAGCATGAATGTGTCTGCCATGAGCATATCGTTGCATGATGAGTTTGTATCTATCTCCAGAGTCATCAAAGGAGTCCATCGAGACTAAAAACACGAATCTTTGAAAGGACAAGTCCATGTCCATGTCAGTAAAGAAGACCACATCATGTAATACACTAATTGGTGGATTAAGGCATCATATAGAAAGAAGACCATATCTTGTAAGATTGTAACTGGTGGGTTATGACATCACATGAAAGAAGACCATATCATCTAAATCCGTAATCAGTGGGTCATGACATCATATGGAAGGAAGACCATATCATGTAAGAAAGTAATGGTTGGTTATGACATCATATGGTAAAAACTAAGGAAGGTAAATGAATGTAAATGACAACCTTTGTGGCAAAACTCTGGACTGGAAAATCTTTGTGGCGAGTACTGAATGTAAAGGACAGCTTTTATGGTAAAACTCTTGAAATGAAAGAATTTGTGGCTAGTACCGAATGTAAAGGACAACCTTTGTGGCAAAACACTGGATAGGAAAGCCTTTGTGTCTAATCCTTAATGTAAAGGACAACTTTTATGGTAAAACTTTGGATAGGAAAGCCTTTGTTGCTAGTTCTAAATGTAAAAGAAAGCCTTTGTGGAAACCTCTATTGAAGAACACCTTTGTGGAAAATCTTTAAAAGGAAATGCCTTTATGGCGATCTCTGTCAAAGGAAAGCCTCTGAGGCTACCTCTATAAGGAAGCCTTTGTGGCTATATCTAAAAAGAAATTCCTTTATAGCATAACTTAAAGATAGGACGCCTTGGTGGAAACTTTATAAAGGAAATCCCTTGTGGCAAATACTAAGGAAGTCTTTGTGGCTATTTAAATGAGGGAATACTTTCACAGAATAGTAAAATAGGACTCTGAAGTGCTCTATATGCATGATTGTATAATTATTTGCTGGGGTAGGACTGGGAATAAACATCGCCTTTGGTTCAGCTATGTCCTTTGCAGGATTATGCCTCAGATCATCCCTCTACTATCTGACAAATCTGTAAAGTAAGTTATGTTTTGTGCGAACTATGTTCAACAGTGAAAGACTGTTCTGTGTGAACTGTGTTCGCAAGTGTGTTTGGTAGTCTAGATACCCAGTCATCTGTTTAATTTCTTATCCAATGTCTTACCCAACCATGTGTTTAATTATATAATTCATAATTTTAAATAGAAATATAATATTCGTATTTTATTACAACAGTAGTGGCTTTTTGTAACATCCCAAAATTGGACCTTAGGCGTAATAGCGTTTAAAATTTTTGAGAACAAGAGAATGGGTTAAGTGCAAGTTGGACCTATTAGGTGGGTGATTTTGGAAGGTTAGGGGGCTTCTATGAAGTCTCGAGATCAAACTTGGGCTTAGGAAAAATTTTAGTTTTAGGTGAATAAAACCCTGGGAGTTAGTAGGTAGGCTTTAAGAATAAAATGTGGAGAAAATGACAAAGTGGAGTGTGTGGTGTAGTGGCAAAGTGATGCCACTTAGGGAGCAAGGGTGTGACGCTACAGGGAGGTAAGGAGATCCAAGGTTCAAGGCATGGCACTTGCATTTCTTTTTAGTTATTTTTTTAAAAAAATAGATTTAGACCTTGACCATAGACTTATCTTTAGTTGCGCATGGTTTTAGACACAAAAGGAAGCGAGTGGTCTAGTGGCAAGGCGTCGTTAAGGGTGCAAGGGAGTATTTATTTTGCAGATTGGACGGCAAGAGTTTGAGTTAGATTTAAACTCTACTGACGGAGGGATCCCACATCGAAAAGATACAAAGAAGGAAGGTGAGAAGCTAGCTATATATAGAGCTGTCTAGGAGGAGAGTAAGCATACCTTGGTGGGCATTTGGGCATAGGAGCATTTGGAGCACGGATTAGCTTCAGATTTCTATCAGGTGTGTATCTCGCCCTACTCTAGCTGTAGAGCGGAAAATGCTGAAATGCCGGTCACACGATAATGGTAGCCACACGAGCATGTGAGCGCACATATGGGGCCTTCGACATGATAGTTGAGGCCATCAATAGAGTTCTTGTGGGTTAGGCTGTTTGGCCACGATAGGCTAAGCGAGCCCAATGGGCTCGTGGGCCCATATAAGTAAATTGTATGATTGTGTAGTATATATTGGACTAGACTAGGTGAATCTCATATATGTGGCTAGATTAGTGCTAGATGGGCCTCACGAGCATGTGGGCCCGAATGGGCCAAAGTCGGGTTTTAGGCCCAATAGTCTAGTGACGATCGAAAATGGTAGCCGTGTCGCTCGAAGCGATAGTGGGCCTTTGAAAAGGTCGTTATAGGGGTAAATTACCAAAATATCCCTGGTTTGCAAAATTATCGAATTACCTTACCCCTGGTTTGCAAAATTACCAAATTACCCCTGGTTTGAAAAAATATCTAATTACCCCTGGTTTGTGAAATTACCAAGTTAACCCTGGTTTGTAAAATTATCGAGTTAACCCTGGTTTGCAAAATTACCGAATACTCCTGGTTTGAGAAAATATTGAAATACCCTTGGTGGGTAAAATTACCATTATACCCTTAGGGGTTGATTAGCTTGATTGTGTGTAACTCCCACACCTTCTTTCGTTTGTTTGTAATAAGTATATGCATTGTTTGAAAGCCGAAACATCGATGATGGCTATTGAGTTACCCTTGGGGGTAAAATCGAGATACCAAGTTAGTTATTTTTTACTATCCCATGTATGTGCGTTAGCATGACTATACATATGCTCTGAATATTCTATGTATGCTGATATATGTTGCATCCATTTCACTATGATTATATATTGCATGGGATTGGGGATATGATATTGTTGAAAGGGGCAGTGTAATTCGGTGGCTTTGCAACACATTTCGGTGACGTTGTCACATTATTTCGGTGGTTATGCCACATATTTCGGCGATGGGCAGCTGACTATGGAACGACTGCCATCGGTGGTGTGTAGCGGTGATGTGTAGCGGTGAGGGTCGATTGTAGAAATCCCCACTGGTGTGTTTGGTAGGAATGGGTGGTGTGTAGTGGATGGATACCTATGCTGGGTTGGGTATTGCATCATATTGCATACATTATGTGCTATACTGTGCTAATAGGGCTAAGGCCCAGTCCGATTCTGAATGGGCTTTGCCCAAGGTGATTTTGTAAGGGCTAAGGCCCAGATCGTATTTGAATGGGCTCAGGCCCAGTTATGGTTCATGTGGGGTAATTGCACACTGAGTCTTCTTGACTCACCCCCTCTGCTTAAATTTTTGTAGGTAATTCTTAGACCAGCGGATATGGGCCGGAGTGGACTCAGTGGTGGCCATGCACGGTTTTAGTAAATTAAACTTTTCTTATCTTTGAATTTTCTTTAATTTGGGATTTTGTTATGTAATAAGGCCGCTAGTATTTTCAATTTGGATTTTAAACACTTTAATTTATGATTTAATTAGTATGGGGCTTTCCTAATAAAATGTAAATAACTATTTTCCAAAACTTAACAAACGAATTACATATGATAATGGACAACACCTTGGTTTCACTTAGAGCGATAACATGTATTTTAAAATATCACCTACCCACAATAGTGTAAGTTTGATTTTCCTAATAAAGGTAGTTTTTAAGTTAATTACAAGTTTTCAAAGATGAACACTGAGTTTTCAAACAACCGGTGTTTTAAAAAGAGATTCAAATATTTTTAGATAATTGCAAAGATCCATGAGAAACCTTTTTATGTGACACATTAGATTCGGTCGTAACGTTTAGGCCAGGTTTAGGGTGTTACACTTTTTTTAATAATTTTAGAAGTGAAATTAAAAATTTGTTATATCTTCTATTCTTAGTTTTTTTTCATCTCAAGAGTATTGGTCACGTATTCAATCTAATTTGTGGGGCTTAAAACACTCTATCAATAATCTAACACAAGAAAATGATGAGAAAAGGAACTACAAAAAGTTACATTATCGAAATTAGGAATTAGTAAGTTTAATTTTATGCAATAACGTATTGTTATATATTATAATTTTAGTTTGTATAATTATATTTAATAGTTGTTTCTTTTTTCTTCTCCAACCCCATTTATTTTTTTCTCTTTTGTTTCACCTAGTTGTGCTATAATACTTCTCGTCTAACTCGATTACCTAGTCTGAGTTGTAGAATGTTACTATAGCAGCCCGATTTAGGGCCTAGTTGGATTAGTGGTTGCAAGACCACAAATCTGAGGTAAAAATATGTTTTTATGGATTTTATGAGGTCTATAGCATGCTTGCATGATTGTGTGAAAATTTCATGAAGAAATTTTATAATTTAGTGAACAATTTGTCCATTAGGACTAAATTGCAAAGATTAGAAAATATGAGATTCTAGAAGATTTAAGTATGGAATAGTATTATAAAAATTTTAAAGGTCCTTATTTAGTAATTAGACCATTATATGTCAAGATAGACAAAAATGGACTTGGGAAGGAAAAATCTCAATGGGCCTTAAGGGCATTTTAGTATTTGGTTAAAAGGGGAAAAGAAGTCAAAATGGTGTCCATCTTCTTCCCTAAGTGCCAAAATTTGCAAGGAGCCATAGCTAGGGTTTCTTCAACTTTCAAGCTTGATTGTAAGTACCTCCTAGCCCCGTTTTTAATGTTCTTCGTATTTTTGAGATCCTCGTAACTCAATTTAGCTATTTCTAGCTATATTTTGAGCTAGCGTTCATGTTTAAAAATTTACTCAAGTATGAAAGTTTGATGTATGATAAACATCTTTTTCTAAGTGATTTTCATGGAAAACTCTTAAAAAGGACCTAATTGTAAAAGTGATAAAATGTGTAGTAAAAATCAGTTTTGAAGGAAAATATGAGCTACTATGAGCTTAAGATAGCTTCGGCTAGGCATGGTTAACCAAGGAAATGAGTGTATTTCATTATACGAGCCTAGGTACCATTTTGTAAATATGAGAAAGTATAAGGGAAAATTGTAATTTTGCCAAAGTATGATTCATGGTTGAATTTAGTCAATGTGATCATTAAAAGAGTGAAATTGTCATTATAGATCAAGAAACATGAAGTCTGGTTCGAACTGAGGAAAGAACAAGGTGGTGGACTAACTCGAATAAGTACACATTTTGATAACAAGGTAAGTTTGTGTGTAATTTTGCCAAAGTATGAGTCATGAGTTATTTCAGTCAATGTGATTATTAAACAAGTGAAATTGTTATTATAGATCAAGAAACACAAAGCCCAGATTGAAACCGAGGCAAGAACAAGGTGGTGGAATAAATTGAACAATTCCACATATATTTTGGTACCAAGGTAAGTTTGTGTGAAATTAAAGCTACATAATGTTATTATGTTTTTAATTGCTTGATATTATGGGAAATGAATATTATTCCTATGAAATCGATTAATGATGCCTCGATGAGAGTATAATGAAATTACGTTAAATTGAAATCTCAGATGAATATTAGGAATAGCAAGGATACCATTGTCACAACATGAGATAAAGAGGGTCTCGTATAAGACTATGTCTAAGACATGGCATCGGCACCAAATGAAGGTCCCGTATAAGCCCATGTCGAGGACTTGGCATCGGCACCAAATGAAGGTCTTGTATAAGACCATGTCTGGGACATGGCCTCAGCATTGAAGAAAGATCTCGTGTAAGACCATGTCTGGGACATGGCATCGACATCGATATACGATCTTGTATAAGACCATATCTGGGATATGACATCGACATCGAGACATGAGATCTTGTGTAAGACCATATATTGGATATGGCATCGACATCGAGATGTGATCCCATTTAAGACCATATCTAGGATATGGCATTGGCATCGTGTTACATGTATGATGAGGTTGAGTATCCTTTGATATTCCAAGTAGTTCAATGAGTAAAGAGCTAAGTTTATGTTAAAGATGACAAGAGATAGTCTATGTTTAAGAGAATAAAAGTGCTAAAGTTATTTGATGAAGTGATATTGGTACCCATGAGTAATTTATGAGAAATGAATGCAAAATGTGAAATGTTATTTGGTAAGAGTAAGCATGAGTAAGTTATATCGATGTGCTTCAGAACTTGTGTATTATTTAGTGTGATGAATGGATGTTATCATAAGCCTTTATGTTTCTATTTATTTCATGCAAAATTACTAAGCTTTATGTTTACTCCCTCCTTTCCCATTTCCTTGTAGTATCGCCAAGCTAGCTCGGGAATCAAAGGACGTCGGAGTTCAATTCACACTATCAAGCTATTCTTTTGGTATAGTAAAGTTCCATTATTTTGAGTGTGGAATGTATAGGTACTTGGTCATTTTGTTTATGTCATATTGGTTAGACAAGGTGTTGGCTATTAATGTTACTTAATTCATTTTGTAAATGGCCATTAGACTTGGCCGATAATAGTAAAGTTATATATATTCAATGACAAAATTTATGAAGTGCAAGTTGATGAAATCAAATGAGTAGTGTGTGAAGTATATGTATGATGAATTAGTGATAGTTAAAGATGCATTATTTGCTATGCTAAATATTGCTTGAATTTGGTATAAATGTGATTATTTTTCAGGATGGCAAATGGCTTGGTAAATAGCCTAATAATTATCCACATGGGTAGACACACGTGTGTATGTCTAGGCCGTGTGTAACACACGGTCAGCTCCGAGGGCATGTTGGTAGTGTAACACCCCAAACCCGCCCATGAGCCTCGACTGGATCTGGTATATCACAGAGTAAAATGTTTTGAAAGATTTTGATTAACTGGTGAAAATCTGAAAATACTGTTAAGGTTATAAGACAGTGTTTGATAAAACTCAGGAGGGATTGATTTTTCAAACATGGTTGTGTTGAAAACCTTTGAAAAACATTTGATCATTTATTTTTTTTAAAATCATCAGAGTTATGGTTGACTTGGTGAATTGTGCTACCCGATGGTAACATCTTTGAAAACTCGTAGAAGTTACTTAATTTGAAAATGTTACTTTTAACTAATTCACTTAACATTATATAGTTTCATTTGTAATATAGTATAAGTAAAAACAACTATGTAAACATCCAAAATAATAAACTAGCGGCCTTATTACAACCCAAAACAAAAATTTAGTAAATAAACAAACTTAATCTGTATTAAATAAAATCCAAAATCCAAGGAACAAGCATGGCCACCTCGAGTCCTCTCCGGCTCCATCTCTGCGATCTACTCATCTGCAAAATAATATGGGAAGGGGTGAGTCACCAAGACTCAATGTATAAATCCCCCACCCGAAAGTGCAACTCATACACAAAATATTAGTAAAACATGCAAACATGCAACCCAAACTAACCATCCATACTCCTTTAACTACCCCGTGTGGTCAAAACCACTGGTGACTAGAGTCACAAATCAAGTGATGGGTCAACCCATCGTGTGGTCAAAACCACTGATGACCATAGGTCACAATTATCAATTTGTGGTCAAAACCACTGGTGGTACCAAATCACTGGGACTTAGTCACAATTTAAAAATGGTGTGGTCAAAACCACTGGTGACCGAAGTCACAATTAATCTGATGGGGCCAACCCATCTTGTGGTCAAAACCACTGGTGACAGTCCATAGAGAAAATTCCCCTCCTCTCATCAATCCCATTACCAACATGCTCATATCATTCTTAACATGTTATCATAAATCATGCATAATAGTCATTGCATAGCATATTACCCATCATGTCATCCATAATAGATTTTAAATCACAAGTGACTTACCCGGAATCCATGCTCATGTCCACAAGCAAATCACTACCACAATGATTAAATCGTAACATAATAGTAATGCTAACTAATAAAGTGTGTAGGAGCTTACACACCTATTTAACCGTAGATCTAAGGGGAAATCCCGAATCTATGCGATATCACAAAATCCCGAAAGTAATCCCGTATTGCTCCTACAATCGGCAAACACCCAACCCTTTAGATCTAATAGCCATTCGACTATACTAATAATCCTGAAGGATATGTCACACTCAAAAAACACTCACCTTGGTTGCTGATTTGGTCTCCTACCAAATCCCAAAATTACACTTATTCCTAAAATCGTTGAGATCCTTACATGGCACATATTATATTCGGCATTAGGCATAAATTCTTAACAAATGGCCCTTGGTTGAAACTATCTATTACTTACCAAAACAGATTGAAATCCCAGAAGACTCCGTCAAAGCCACTTAACGTTACCTACACACAAGAGAACACATCACCTTTGTTTTAAAACCACATTCGACCAACCTTACCGAGGCCTATTCTCAAACTTTTGGCACACTAAAAGGAAGAGAAAAAGGAACCGAATGCTAAAGAGACACTTACCAAACTTTGAAATCGATAGCACCTTCCTTAGGGGGATTCGGCTAGCAACAAATGGAGGATGAAATTTTGAGTAAAAAGGGGTGGTAGGTTCGGCTAAGTAGAAGCAAAAGAAGAAAGGAATTTTGAAGAATTTTGGCAATGTGGCTAGAGAGAATTCGGCCAGCAACACTTTGGAGAGAAAAAGAAAAGAACTAAATGAATTTTGACACCTCCCTAATGTGATAAAACCGATTGTGGATGGCCCTAAGGAGTCTTACATTCGGCCATCTCCCCTTTTTGATAATTCTATGCCTTTCAATTATCACCCCAAAACAAGATTTATCTTCTATCCCCTCCTTTATCACCTCTTCAAATAAAAATAAAATAAGAATAAACTACTAACACTTACTCTTCCAGCCGAAATCAAAGATAAAACAAGGTTTATCCTTATCATATTAAGAGTTCCACATGCAGGCCATTAGCTTACCCCCTTCACGCCAGCTTGCATAAAAAAAAGAAACCCATTGCTACCCATGCTACTCGAACATGGGGCCTCATTGCCGCAGCTCCTTACAACGTCCCAAGCCACTTTACCACATCGACTTTCATGTCCATACTCCTCGCCATTTATTCTTAAGGCCTCCCTAGCTTAACCCCTTCCTCTTTCACGCCAAAAAGCCCAAAAATAGAACACGTCTTATGCAGCCACCATGATTCGAACTCCCGACCTGCTCCAGGCGTCGCCCCCAGGCCCTTAAGTGGCGCCCTTAAGCCACTTTACCAAGGCCTACTTTTTGTCTAAAATAGCCTATAACATCTCTTAAGACCTCCCTGGCCCGATTCCCTTCTTGACGCAAAACACAAAAACAAATACTCCCATGCTGCCCTCACGACTCGAACCTCTTCCCCCCTGCACTCCCTTGCACCTTAGCGCCCCAAGCCACAATGCCGATTAATTCCTTGTGCCCAACTTCTCCCAAAATTTTCTCTTAACCCCTATCTCACCTAGCACCCACCTCTTAGGCACTAAAAGAAATTTCAACCCTAAGTCAGACCTAGCAGGGTTATGACTAGACCCTAGAATATGTTAAGTAATCAAACATACATATTTCTTCAAGCACACACATGGGAAAAATAATTAAATTGCAAACAACTCCTAATTCAGGATGTTATAGTTCTACCCCCTTAAAAATAATTTCGGCCTCGAAATTACCTGGATCAGAAGAGCTGGGAGTATTGCTGCCGCATCACATCCTCGGGTTCCCATGTGGCCTCCTCCGTACCATGGTTTCGCCATAGCACTTTTACCAAAGGTACTGACTTCCTCCTCAAAACCTTGACATCTCGATCCAAAATCTGTACCGGCTCCTCCTCGAAAGACAAGTTCGAGTTTACTTCAATTTTCGCAACCGGCACTACGTGTGAGGGATCTGATCGATAGCACCTCAACATCGAAACATGGAAGACATCATGGATCTGGCTCAATTCTGCCGGCAACTCAAGCTGGTAAGCTACCGATCCCACACGTTTCAACACTGTGTATGGCCCGATGAACCTAGGGCTTAGCTTGCCCTTTCGGCCAAACCTCAGCACCTTCTTCCAAGGTGATACCTTCAGGAAAACCTTATCACCCACTACATACTCAACCTCTCTGCTTTTAAGATCAGCGTAGGATTTTTGCCTGTCTGATGCCTCCTTAAGACGAGCCCGAATTACTCTGACCTTATCTTTTGTCTCTGCCACTAACTCCGGACCCAACATCCGCTGTTCTCCACTCATCCAACATGTAGGAGTACGGCATTTCTGCCCATACAGTGCCTCATACGGTGCCATCTGAATACTCGCTTGATAACTATTGTTATAAGCGAATTCTACCAAAGGTAGGTACTCCTCCCAACTACCACGGAAGTCCAAAACACAGCCCCTTAACATATCTTCCAACACTTGGATTACCCTCTCAGATTTTCCATCGGACTGCGGATGAAAAATCGTGTTGAAATTCAACTTCGTGCCTAACTCTTGATGTAAGGCCTTCCAGAATCTCGACGTAAATCGGGGATCTCGATCTGAGATAATGGACATCGGTACTCCATGCAACCGCACTATCTCTGCTATATACAGCTTGGCTAACCTTTGAAGCGAGTAGTCAACCCTTACTGGTATGAAATGGGCCGACTTGGTCAACCGGTCCACTATCACCCAAACCGCATCTTTCTTACTGGGCGTAAGGGGAAGCCCACTTACGAAATCTATAGTAATCTCCTCCCACTTCCATTGTGGGATCTTTACCGGCTGTAACAGCCCTGATGGTAATTGATGCTTAGCCTTAACTTGCTGGAATGTCAGACACTTTCCCACTAA
The DNA here is from genome assembly GCA_025506655.1 of Gossypium rotundifolium. NCBI lineage: Eukaryota > Viridiplantae > Streptophyta > Magnoliopsida > Malvales > Malvaceae > Gossypium > Gossypium rotundifolium. The sequence goes on from CP106734.1 coordinate 104,960,690, forward strand.
CTCGGTTACTTCCCGCTTAAGACTCGGCCACCAAAATCGCTCCCTTAAATCCGATACATCTTGCTACTTCCTGTGCATAGCGTGCGGATTGCTATGAGCTTTTTAAGATTCACTCGGATCATCATCCTTAGGCATACATACTCTCCCGAAAATACAACACTCCATCACTACCTAAGTTGAACCCTTCTACCTCACCATTTTGTACTTGCAACCTCCGAGTACTCAGAACTTTGTCGGTCATCTACCTCTCTTTGACCTCATCAATCCAAGACGGCTTCACTTGCAACTCTGCCAAAAGGCTCCCATCCTCATAGAGACTTAGGTGAGCAAACATTGTTCGCAAACCCGCTACCACCTTTCGGCTCAATGCATCAGCTACCACATTAGCCTTACCCGAATGGTATTCGATTGAGCAGTCGTAGTCCTTCAGCAACTCAATCCACCTCCGCTGCCTCAGGTTTAAATCTTTCTGAGTCAAGAGGTACTTCAGACTCTTGTGATCTGTGTACACTACCGACTTCTCCCCATACAGATAGTGCCTCCAAATCTTCAAGGCAAAAATTGCAGCAGCCAATTCCAAATCATGTGTCGGATAGTTAGCTTCGTGAGGCCTCAACTGCCGTGACGCATAAGCGACCACCTTCCCCTCTTGCATCAACACACCCCTAAACCAGTATGCGATACATCACAATACACAGTGAATTCCTTTCCTGCCTTAGGCTGAATCAAGACTGGTGCTTCTGTCAAAATCCTCTTCAGCTTATCGAAACTCTCTTGCTACTTCTCAGACCACACAAACGAAACTCCTTTCCTTAGCAGCTTAGTCAACGATGCTACGATTAAGGAGAAATTTTTCACGAATCTCCTATAATATCCTGCCAACCCGTAAAACTCAATTTCCATAATCGACTTGGGTGGTTTCCATTCCAATATCGCCTCAATCTTACGGGATCCACCTCGATTCCTCATTTGAAACAACATGCCCTAGAAAAGTTACCTCCTTAAGCCGTAACTCACACTTGTCAATTTGGCGTACAACCTGCTTTCTCCTTAAAACTTGCGTAACCACATGAAGATATGCGTCATGCTCCTCCTCAGACTTCGAGTACACCAAAATGTTGTCTATGAATACCACGATGAACCGATCCAGATAGGGTTGGAAAACCCGTTTCATCATGTCCACAAACACTACCGGTGCATTCGTCAACCCAAAAGGCATTACCGAAACTCAGTAGTGCCCATGCCGAGTACGGAATGCCGTCTTATGGACATCAGCCTCCTTCACTTTAAGCTGATGGTACCCTGACCTAAGGTCAATCTTAGAGAACACTGATGCACCCTTGAGTTGATCGAACAAATCATCAATCTTGGGCAACGGATACCTATTCTTTATTATCAGCTTGCTCAACTTTTGATAGTCTATGCACATCCTCATCGTTCCATCCTTCTTCTTGACAAAAAGCACTGGAGCTCCCCAAGGCGATACGCTTGGTTGGATGAACCCTCTATCCAACAATTCCTGAATCTGAGCCTTCAATTCTACCAATTCTTTCGGCGCCATCTGATATAGAGCTATAGATACTGGTGCGATTTCAGGTAACAAATCTATACCAAATTCGACCTCACGATCCAGAGGTAGACCCAGGAGTTCCTCTAGAAACACATCAACAAAATCCCGTACGGTCCAGACATCTCTCACAGCTTCACCCTTAGCTTCCAAAGCACAGACATGCACTACATATGCTTCACAACCCTTCCTAACCATCTTTTCTCGCCTTTAATGTAGAAACCAGATTAGATAGGCAATCTCTCCTTTACCTATCATCACCACCTCATCACCTTCCATGGTCTTTAATACCATGCGCTTAGTCATAATCCGTGCTAGCTCGATACTTTACGAGCCAATCCATCCCGAGGATTAGATCGAACTCCCGAAATAGTAGTTCCATCAAGTCACCAAGAACACGACCCCTTGGAGTTCTAGGGCACGCGTTCTATAGAGTTTACTTACTTCTACAGAGTGACCTAGAGGGCTTAATACAGTCATCTTCCTAAAAGTAAGCTCAGAGTCTAAGTGTAGAGTTTCCACTACGCTACTAGCAATGTATGAGTGGGTTGAGCCAATATCAATTAAGGTACTATAGGGTACACCAAAGATCAAAACATACCGGTTATGACGTCCGGTGCGGCCGCCCTCCTCCCGACGCCTCAGCATAGACCAAACCAGTTGCCTAGCCTCAGCACCACCCCAGTACCTCCCTCGATGCCCCACGACCTCTGCCAAGACCATTACCTCCTCTTCCCGCACCACGACCTTTCGGTGGTCATTGGTTATCCCTCCTATTCAAAGGCACGATCCTAACCTCCGACCTCACCTAGCTACCTTTTTTGGACAATCTCTAACTCGATGTTCCATGGACCCACATTCGAGCATCCCCAATTACCATTCCAACACTCCCCCGTGTGAGACTTCCCATATCGAGCACACCGTGGTGGCCATTGAGGATTAGCAGCAGCAGCAGGCCCAGCAGCTTGATTCGACCCACCATACCTCGTCCTCTTCTTTTGATTACCAAAAAACTTCGAAGATCCAGAGCTCCTCTTATTCCAACTACTATCCCGATTCCGCCTAATGACTATCTTACCCCTTCAAGAACCTTAGACTTCTCCACTAGGACAAGAAACCCCATTCCTTGCTGGAGCTATCATCATCCTCACCATCTCTCACCTTATCCTCAAATCGACACAACGCTCATGCTCAAGACCCATAATACCACGAGCATACCGCTCAATCGGAGAAATTCGGCCTCATACTCGCCATCGTCTTGTTACCCGAACTGTGTTCAAGAAAGCCTTCATTGCATCCACGTAGCTAGTTCCTATGTATTTCTTTTGGTAGGCGACCTTAAAGAATTCCCATGTGAGGTCCTCCGCCATCGCTCCATCCCTTACGGTGAGCCACCACTAATATGACTCATCCCGGTAGAGAGATTATACCTTCAACTTTTCCTCACCAGAAATCCAAGTCATCCATGATCCTCTCGCTTGATTCCAACCAATACTCGCCGCACTTGGTGCCACCTGTAAACTCCTCTAAACACTTCGCTCATAGTCTTGAGTCGCTCAACCACGATTTACAGCTCCCTCGCACTTCACCGCCTCGACAACTCATTCTAACACTCGTAATACGACTTGGGATACTACATCGTTACCACCAATTTGATCTTGAAACTCAATTTCTGTCACCGATGATCGGGCATCACATTTCCAAACCCATGACCGAGACCTGCATTGGTTCGACAAGGTCATCCTACCCTACCACTAGACGCTCACGACCTCTTGTACTCATTCTTCTCGCTCGCATTTATCTGATTAAGAATTTTATGTATTATTAATACTATTCACTGTTTACCCACGAGCAATTTTTATGAGAAATAGTTTTCAAGTGATTCTTTCAATCGAATCTACCTATAGTTCCAGCCAGCTTATCTCCTAGTTCTAAGTACATCCATCACACAAACAACATTCACAGCACTATAACTAACATGTAGGCATTTTCAACATTTCACTACCAGGGGTATTTTCGTAATTTTAACCTACAAGGGTATTTTGTAATTTTTCAAAATAGAAGTTCTCGGATGATTTTGTCAAAAAGTATTTTGGAACTTTTAAATTCCCAGAGTATTTTGAAAAATTTTGAAATTCGGGGGTATTTCGATGATTTTGAAGCTCGGGGGTATTTTGGTAATAAACCAGGATAACTTTGTAAAGTTTGATAATTCTGGGGTATTTCCAAATATTGCAAGACTTTGAGGGTTCTTTTTGAGAATTTGTTTTCCAAGTTGATGGTGTAGCAAAAATTTTGAAAATCAGGGTCATTTTGGTAATTTTGTAGGTTAGGGGTAATTTCGTAATTTTTCAAAATCATGATATTTTCTATATTTTGCAAATTAAGGTTTTTGGGCACTTTATATGTAATGAAAATTTTAATTAAAACTCTGGGTATTTTGGGAGTTTCATAAACCAAGGGCATTTTTATAATTTTACCATTAGGGGTATTTTAGTAATTCTACAAATTGAAAAAAAATTTTTCTAGAAAAATGTTGTAAAACAATAGTTCTCACACATTAAGAGAAATTTTAAGAGTTTTAAAACTAGGGTTTTTATGAAAATACGGCTAGTTCCCTTTCGGTTTTAGTTAGGGTTTAGCCCATGAATAAGTCCTCTTGGTTAGGGTGAACCGGGCTACGCACTGTAGGATTCGAGTGGAGAGGAGGTGAGTCACGCGGACTGCTTAAATACCAAGCTCCCACCGAATACCAATCCTAGACATGCGCACCATGGTTACCACACCCTAACTCGGTGACTTAGACATAGGTTTGTTTAATTAAGCAATTAAGCCTTATGTAGTAGTTGGGGTTGACTAGTCCTAGAGTTCAAGTACCTATCATTCTATTCTACATTCCCAAGTTACCCATTTATCAAGTATTCACAAAACAGTCAGAGATACTTACCTGGGCGGATAGGTGCCGGAGACTCGATGCCATGCTGTTCAGACTGAAAACCATTTCCATAATAATTCACAAAGGCCTACAAAAATGTTTTGGGCCCTGGGCCCCCACAGTTGAGTTTTGAACCGGCTCTGATACCAAAAATGTAACACCCCAAACCCGACCCATGAGCCTCGACCGGATCTGGTATGTCACAGAGTAAAACGTTTTGAAAGATTTTGATTAATCGGTGAAAATCTAAAAATATCATATTAAGGTTATAAGATGTTGTTTGATAAAACTCGGGAGGATTGATTTTTCAAATATGGTTGTGTTGAAAACCTTTGAAAAACATTTGATCATTTTTTTAAAATCATCGAGTTATGGTTGACTTAGTGAATTGTGCTACCCGATGGTAACATCTTTGAAAACTCGTAGAAGTTACTTAATTTGAAAATGTTACTTTTAACCGATTCACTTAACATTATATAGTTTCATTTGTAATATAGTAGAAGTAAAGTAAAACAACTATGTAAACATCCAAAATAATAAACTAGCTACCTTATTACAACCCAAAACAAAAATTTAGTAAATAAACAAACTTAAATCAGATTAAATAAAATCCCAAATCCAAGGAACAAGCATGGCAGCCGAGTCCTCTCCGGCTCCATCTCCGTGATCTACTCATCTCAAAATAATATGGGAAGGGTGAGTCACCAAGACTCAAAGTATAAATCCTCAACCCTAAGTGCAACTCATACACAAAATATTAGTAAAACATGCAAACACGTAACCCAAACTAACCATCCATACTGCTTTAACTACCTCGTGTGGTCAAAACCACTGGTGGTCAAAACCACTGGTGACTAGAGTCACAAATCAAGTGATGGGGCCAACCCATCGTGTGGTCAAAACCACTGATGACCATAGGTCACAATTATCAATTTGTGGTCAAAACCACTGGTGGTACCAAACCACTGGGACTTAGTCACAATTTAAAAATGGTGTGGTCAAAACCACTGGTGACCAAAGTCACAATTAATCTAATGGGGCCAACCCATCTTGTGGTCAAAACCACTGGTGACAGTCCATAGAGAAAATCCCCCTCCTCTCATCAATCCCATTACCAACATGCTCATATCATTCTTAACATGTTATCATAAATCATGCATAATAGTCATAGCATAGCATATTACCCATCATGTTATCCATAATAGATTTTAAATTACAAGTGACTTACCCGGAATCCATGCTCATGTCCACAAGCAAATCACTACCACAATGATTAAATCGTAACATAATAGTAATGGTACCTAATAAAGTGTGTAGGAGTTTACACACCTGTTTAACCGTAGATCTAAGGGGAAATCCCGAATCTATGCGATATCACAAAATCCCAAAAGTAATCCCGTATTGCTCCTACAATCGGCAAACACCCAACCCTTTAGATCTAATAGCCATTCGGCTATACTAATAATCCCGAAGGATATGTCGCACTCGAAAAACACTCACCTTGGTTGCTGATTTGGTCTCCTACCAAATCTCGAAATTGCACTTATTCCTGAAATCGTTGAGATCCTTACATGGCACATATTAGTTTCGGCATTAGGCATAAATTCTTAACAAATGGCCCTTGGCCAAAACTATCTATTACTTACCAAAACGGATTGAAATCCCGGAAGACTCCGTCAAAGCCCCTTAACATTACCTACACACAAGAGAACACATCACCTTTATTTTAAGAACACATTCGGCCAACCTTACCAAGGCCTATTCTCAAACTTTCGGCACACTAAAAGGAAGAGAAAAAGGAACCGAATGCTAAAGAGACACTTACCAACCTTTGAAATCGACAGCACCTTCCTTAGGGGGATTCAGCTAGCAACAAATGGAGGATGAAATTTTGAGTAAAAAGGGGTGGTAGGTTAAGCCAAGTAGAAGCAAAAGAAGAAAGGAATTTTGAAGAATTTTGGCAATGTGGCTAGAGAGAATTCGGCCAGCAACACTTTGGAGAGAAAAAGAAAAGCAAATAAATGAATTTCGACACCTCCTTAATGTGATAAAACCGATTGTGGATGGCCTTAAGGAGTCCTACATTCGGCCATCTCCCCTTTTTGATAATTCTATGCCTCTCAATTATCACCCCAAAATAAGATTTATCTTCTATCCCCTCCTTTATCACCTCTTCAAATAAAAATAAAATAAGAATAAACTACTAACACTTACTCTTCCAGTCGAAAATCAAAGATAAAACAAGGTTTATCCTTATCAAATTAAGAGTTCCACATGCAGGCCATTAGCTTACCCCCTTCACGCCAGCTTGCATAAAAAAAAGAAACCCATTGCTGCCCATGCTACTCGAACATGGGACCTCATTACCGCAGCTCCTTACAACGTCCCAAGCCACTTTACCACATCGACTTTCATGTCCATACTCCTCGCCATTTATTCTTAAGGCCTCCCTAGCTTAACCCCTTCCTCTTTCATGCCAAAAGCCCAAAAATAGAACACGCCTTATGCGGCCACCATGATTCGAACTCCCGACCGCTCCAGCGCCGCCCCAGTGTTCTTAAGTGGCGCCTTAAGCCACGCTACCAAGGCCTACTTTTGTCTAAAATCGCTTATAACATCTCTTAAGACCTCCCTGCCCAATTCCCTTCCCCGACGAAAACACAAAAACAAATACTCCCATGTCGCCTCACGACTAACCTCTTCCCCTCGCACTCCCTTGCACCTTAGCGCCCAAGCCACAATGCCGATTAATTCCTTGTGCCCAACTTCTCCCAAAATTTTCTCTTAACCCTATCTCACCTAGCTCCCACCTCTTAGGCACTAAAAGAAATTTCAACCCTAAGTCAGACCTAGCTCGGGCCCTAGAATATGTCAAGTAATCAAACATACATATTTCTTCAAGCACACACATGGGAAAAATAATTAAATTGCAAACAACCCCTAATTCAGGATGTTACAGGTAGGCCGTGTGTCCCCTGTATTTAAATTACGAAAAATTTCTCTCGTCATGCGGGCCAGCACATGGACGTGTGACTAGGCCGTGTGCCCCTAAGTGTTTGCTGATGTCATAAATAGAATACTAAGGATTTCACACACGGGTTAAGGCACGGGCGTGTCATGTCCGTGTCAGGGACACGGGCCACAGACACGGGCGTGTGTCAGGCCGTGTGAAAACCCCTATAGGTTCAAAATAAAAAATAAAATCCACATGGGCTAGGGACATGGGCGTGTGATACCACATCGTCTGCCTACACAGGTGTGTCCCTATCCACACGGGCATGTGGCCCTATTTTGATTAAAAAACTTCTAAGTGATTGTAAGTTTTTGGATCACTTCAAGTGTAACTTTCAAGTCTCGTAGACCCATAATAAGGACATTGTGAATACGAATGAAAAGTTTAAGTTTGCATGAAAATTTATGGTCCAATATTACATGATGAAGTATGTTAAGTCTTGTAATGCCTCGTACCCAGTTCTGGTGTCGAATACGGGTAAGGAGTGTTACAGTTATGATTGAAAAAATAGTTACAAACATTTAAAAACCAATCAAGTAAAAACCAATAACTTCTCTCATATTAATTATTCAATACAAATTAAAACCTTTCCCGAGCCTTATATGAGTTTAAGTGAGCTTTAAAACTGACTAGGGATTGAATAAGGCTAAATTACAAAGTTGCAAAAATTCAAGGTTGACATCGTGACGTTAGTTCCTCCACGTCATGATGCTGCCAAAATAATATGTCATGTCATGACATTGGACCATCATCAGGATGAGGAACCTATTTTGGTGCAAAATAGACCATTTCACACTTACTTCATACCATCTTTCAAAAATAGCCAAACGGGTGCATTAAACATAACCTATGAATGCTCAAAATATATCAAATTCATACCAAAACACACCATTTGAACATCGCTCCAAACATCTCAACCAATATGCTAGAATTGACACAAATTCACATCAAAGCTACATATATCATTAAAAGCTATTCAACATTCATCTCCTCAAATTAATTTGCATTCAATTATACAATATTAGATACCATTCACACATAACACATCATGTTACTAAATACAAGTACATGTGCCATTTTCCATTTACATCAAAAGGTCATTATCAACTAAAGTTCCAAACCAAAATTATCATGTTAAGGTAACATAACAACAACTACGTACATGCTACATAGAACTGAGCTTAAATTAATCAAAAGACTATTGAATCAAGAGACAGATAGTGTGAGCTTTAAGACAATTTGACCGACACGCTCCGCTAGCCAAAATCTATAGGGGAAGGAAAAGTAATGGGATAAGCATTACGGATGCTTAGTAAGTTCAAATGAAATTATGCAACTTACCTTGGCATTTAAACAACTTAAGCTATTAAAATAAGTTGTGTTTAACATGGCATCCTTTAACATCCTTATACTTTCATATACATTTCAAAAAAACAACTAATAGGTTAGTGATCATTATTTTGTCGAGTTTTCAAATTTATAAAGAGAATGATCGAACTTGGAAACTAACTCTGACGACTTAAGGTAAGTGTACCTATCGAACAGTAGTATAGCTTAGGCAAGACGGATTGTCAAACCCAAAGGAACTAAAAGTACTAATACTAACTTTCTTTTTATTATTTAGCCTAAAATAAGTGAAGTTGCTTTAATCTAAATTAACGACTACTAAACTAAAGACGCAAAGACAAAAAGAATGAATTGGAAAATAACTTGAAGAGAAACTCAGTTGATCACGACGATACCCTCAAGAAGAATCTACCTAGACTTCACTTGTTATTTAACACTGAACCATATGATTTATTCACTTAGTTTGATCCGTAAGACTCCCTAACGTATATTAAACCCTCTCTTAAGGTGAATAACGTCTAACCCTAGGTTAATTAATGAAAATTTCTTTCTCGAATAATAACCCCTTAGAATAGCAGTAAATCGATCTATAAACTCCCATATTAGGTTTCACCCTAATCCGGTAAAATCTCGTTACCCTATCTCTAGGCGTGCGATCAACTCCACTTAATTATGCTAGATCTACTCTCAAGCAGGTCTATTCCTCCTCCACCTAAGCACATCAGATTTGGATTAAGCATGCATAATTAAGAACAAACTAAGTATTTATCATATAATTCAAAAAATAATAACAAGATTCATCTAGGTTTCATCCCCTTCAGGTATCTGAAGGGTTTAGTTCATAATGAATAAAGAAAACATCTCAAGAGAAAAGATAAAACAAAACATAAGAAGTCCCTAAAACCCCCTGAAGAAATTGAAGGAGAAATCCACCGTCTTGAGTAGAATTTCGGCTCTTTAAGATGGATCAATTGGCCATCTTCGAGTAATTCCCACAAATCTGACTTTCTGGCTTGGCTCCTTGGCCTAGCTAACCGCTCCCCTTCAGGATACACTTAAGGTGTTTATATAGTCTTTTGGAATGCTTTACTTGGCCTCTAAGTGTCCCAATTTAAGTATACCTCCTACTCGGTGTTTGAATAGGCTTTGTAATATGTTTCTTTGCCTCAAAGTATCCAAATTTGAGTGAAATTGCTCTCTCCTACGGTGGGGCACGGCCATGAAACATGCCCGTGTAAATTATTTTTAGGCTGTGTCTTGATTCTATCGATCGGGGCACAGCCATGTAAATCATGGCATGGCAGTGTCTTAGTTAATTGTTGAGGCATGGTCGTGTGGCTTGAAGTCCAAGCCGTGTCGATTTCCACTTTGGTCTAAATTGGCCCGTTTTAAGCCCGTTTCTTGTTCTTTTTGTTCTCTGGTGCTTTCCTGAGTATAAAACATGAAAAGAAAGGATTAAGAGTACCTTTTTATATAAATCAAGGGCTAAATCATTCAAAAGCATGCTAAATATGCTTTTACAGTTTATCAAATACCCCCCACACTTAACCTTTTGCTTGCCCTCAAGCAAAATTCTCAACTTTATAATTAAAACAAACTTTCCATAATTCACAATTCCTATCAACAATTCCTCATCATAATTCACAGATAATTTATACATGGATAATTTTAACTCAAAGACTCTTTAAAGGCTCAAACAATTCTAAGTCATAAATTTGTAGCAGAAAAACATAGGCGTCTCCCCTTATCTAAATAATTACCTTTAATTTAAACCCGACAAGAATTGACATCCTCACTAAAGATTCACTCAAAGCACTCAAAGTGTTTAAGCTTCAAGAAAAAGCACTCATAAGTCAAACCTGAAAAGCTAATCCCATAGGCTTGCCTAAAATCAAGTCTCCACCACTGTAATATGAGATGATACACAAACTAAAAGGTCTTTGACAGGGTTGTAACGAGGCTTAGGTTAAAGGTGTGGATAAAGGCTGAATTAGAAGGTTTAGAATCGAGATTGACCTAACCAATTACATAACTAAAAATAATGAACTTGAATATAAATGATTATATCAATTGAAATTTTGAAACTAATAATACTACGAGCTTTTTTCTCTTTGATAATTGAAGTTTAAATGTACAAGCTCACTTTTTATACTATTAATGCTAAATATACTTTGATTTTGATTGAAATTTTTTTAAGAACAAACTAGAAATATAATAAAGAAAACTTTATCAACTAAAATAAACTAATTCGGTAACTGATCAAATTAATTCTCGATAGAAGAGTAGTCAAAAGAATGGTGATAACAAATACAAACAGTTTTCGGTTAATATTAGCGGGTAAATCAATAAAAAGGATTGTTAGGATCAAAATGGGTTCACTAAGGGTTAATTTATGAAGGTAGGCTTTTTAGTGGAGTGAATGGGTTAAAACCTAGGTGCCTTTATCATCTCAGTATATCAAATCATTAATGTGGCCTCGATATGTATAATCAAGGCAAGTTTTAGAATAACAATTCAATGTTGACATACTCATAATCAATAAAGTGAGCATAAAAAAGAATATATGCTTTATAAGGCTCAAATCTCACAAAAATTATGGGTATTTGACATCAATCCTGTAAATTTCAAACTTCAAGGTAATATTCAAATTAAGTTCAACAACCTAGAAAATTTTTTTGATTCTTGAAAAATAGACTTATCATGCTTGGTTCTCTAGTATTCTTTAAATTTAACCATCAATGCACAATTATCAATGACTTACTCAAAAACATATCGATAAAAATCACAAATCATTAGAAATTTTACCCTAATTAATAATATGAGAAAATTACTTAGGAACAAGACTAAAATTTAGGATTTTGGAATAATGTAAAAAGTTAGGTATTTTTACCCCCCACACTTAAGATGTACATTGCCCTCAATGTACAAAAATAGATAACTAATAATGTAATCAAAAGAGAAGGGGAGAAGTGACACTTCCTGAATTTTGGATGATTCTAAGAGTTGGCAGAGGTTGTGGTAGAAGGTGGTGGAGGAGGCGGTGGTGGCATTTTTTATGGGCCTGGTGAGGTGGTTACCGATGAGTTTTATGCTAGATAAAGAAATTGGGTAGCCTCTAAGGCTATTGTGTGTGATTCCCAAGCAGCCTTTAGAACCTAAAACAAAGAAACTAAAATAAGATAAAATAAATTGAGTAGAAGAGAAGTAAAGATAAGGAAATTGAAGCAAAAGAGAAAAGAAAAATAAAAACTAGATTGTCTTAAAGACCTTTGGCTTGTCAAATAGCTGAAGCTGTCGGCATGAACTCATGTGAATCAGTCTCCTTTGAGGAGACTATGGTTGGCCTTTTACGCTTCTTTGGCATGGCTTTGATGTCTCAAAAGTTATAGGAATGTTAGAAGAAAAGGAGAGAGAGGAAATATGATAAGAAGAAGGAAGAAAGAAAAGAGGAAGGAGGGTGAAGAAGAAGAGAGGAGGGGAGGGGTTTAAATAGAATTTTGGCTTCTGACATTTTCCCACGCCCGTGCACCGAAGGTGTGTTGAATTACACAGCCGTATCACACGACCGTGTATAACATCCTGAATTAGGGGTTATTTGCAATTTAATTATTTTTCCCATGAGTGTGCTTGAAGAAATGTGTATGCTTGATTGCTTGACATATTCTAGGGTCTAGTCATAACCTCGGGCTAGGTCTGTCTTAGGGCTGAAATTTCTTTTTAGTGCTTAAGAGGAGGGAGCTAGGTGAGATAGGGGTTAAGAGAAATTTTGGGAGAAGCAAGACACAAGGAGCTGGTTGGAAAAGTGGCAAGTGGCGTTGGGCACCACTTAAGGGCCTAGAAGTGACGCCTGGCGCAGGTCTTGGGTTCGAGCAACGTTGGTAACAGGGAAGGGTGTTTTATTTTTGGTTTTTGGAGTTAAGTCAAGGGGGAGGTAACGAGGGAGCTCTTAAAAGAAATTGTGACGAGTTTATGTTACAAAGAAATGCCTTGGCAGAATGGTTAGGGGTGTTAGTGCAGTTTGCTTCATCAGGTCCCATGTTCGAACCATGGGGGCAACAGTTTGATGTTTTATTTTTGCTGCTGGTGTCAAGAGGTGGAGAGAAGGTGGACAGCATGTGGACTCCAATAAGATAAGCTAAGACTGGTTTTTTTTATTTTGAAAATTTTGGCTATAGAAGGGATAAAGGCTGGGTTGTTTTATTTAGTTTAAATTAGTAAGATAAGGAATAATGGCTATTGTATTATATTTATTTTGGAATGGGTGTTAGGAGATAAAGTGAGAGATTATTTTGGGAATTGATAAGGGGCATGGAGGTGGCCAAATGAAGGGCTCTTTGTGATGGTATATTCGGCCAAGTGAAGGGGGGTGGAGGTGTGTGCCAAATTGTGTAGTATAATTAGAGAGTGGCCATCTTTAGTTAGTTCCTTTTTCTTTTTAATTTCTGTTTCATTGTGCCAAAATTCCTAGAAGCAAAAAGGCTATTCATGTTTCTTCTTCTCCTCTATTTTAGCCGAATCCCATAAGCTTCTTTCTCTTTTCTTTGCTTGGCACCCCAAAAGAAACATCAAAGCCGAATACCATACAAATCTTTCTTTTTCTCTCCTTTTTGTTCTAGCCGAATCTACTCAATTTTTTTGCCTAAATCTCCCTTCTCCTATTAGATCTACTTTGGCCGAATATCAGGGGGCATAGATTCTCTTCGGGATTCTTCTTCAAATCAATTTGTAAGGGTAAGTGGTTGCCGAAACCTTCCTTCCATATTATCTTTTTCTCTGTCGACTTATATGAAGGGAAAGCCGAAATTTGGCATTTGTTGATGGTTTTGGCTAACTGCTTTTGAAACCAATTTCTCATAAGGTGCTATGGGATTTTGAAACCGTCGAACTAAGCCTCCGTTCTCTGCTAATCGATTTGGTAAGTCTATGGTAAAGAATTCTCCTTAAGCCTATTCATTAGATATTTTGGAAAAATCGAAGGCTAACTATTATGTGATCTCAAGGTTTAGCCGATTACAAGTGGTGTGTGTTTTCGGGATTTGGTAGGAGACCAAATTGGCACTAAGGTAAGAGATTAAACTTGTGCGATTCATCCTTCAGGATTATTAGTATAGCCGAATGGCTATTAGATCTAAAGGTCTGGGTGTTTGCCGATTGTAGGAGCAATACGGGAATACGTTTTAGGATTTTGTGATAACGCATAGATTCGAGATTTCTCTTTAGATCTTCGGTTAAATAGGTGTGTAAAACTCTTACACGCTTATTAGTTGGCATTGCTTATTATGTTGCACTTAACTATTTTGATAGTGATTTGCCTTGTGGGCTTGTGCATGGATCTTGGGTAAGCCGCTTGTGATTTTAAATATGTTACATGAATGATATGGTGGGTAAGATGCTATGCCATGGCTTATATGCATGATTTATGATATTATGCTAAGCATGTTTTGAGCATGTTGGTAACGGGATTGAAGAGAGGAGAGGGAATATTCTCTATGGACTGTCACCAGTGGTTTTGACCACAAGATGGGTTGGCCCATTAGTTTAATTGTGACTTCGGTCACCAGTGGTTTTGACCACACCGTTGATATAAATTGTGACTAAGTCCTAGTGGTTTGGTATCACCAGTGGTTTTGACCACATATTGATAATTGTGACCTATGGTCATCAGTGGTTTTGACCACACGATGGGTTGGCCCCATCACTTGATTTGTGACTCGTCACTGGTGGTTTTGACCACCAAGGTTTTGACCACACGGGTAGTTAAAGGAGTATGGATGGTTAGTTTGGGTTGCATGTTTGCATGTTTTACTAATCTTTTGTGTATGAGTTTGCACTTCCGGGTTGGGGATTTATACACTGAGTCTTGGTGACTCACCCCATCCCATATCATTTTGTAGATGAGGAGATCGTGGAGATGGAGCCGGAGAGGACTCGAGGTGGCCATGCTTGATTCCTTGGATTTAAAATTTTATTTAGCACGATTTTAGTTTATTATTTATTAAATTTAGGTTTGGGTTGTAATAAGGCCACTAGTTATTATTTTGGATGTTTAAGTAGTTGTTTTACTTCATTTCTACTATATTACTAATGAACTTGTAAATTGTTTAAATGAATCGGTTAAAAATGACGTTTTCAAAATGGGAAATTTTTACGAGTTTTCAAAGATGTTACCATCGGGTAGCAAAATTCACCAAGTTAACAATCACTCAAATTATTCTAAAAACTTAAATGATCAAATGTCTTCCAAGGCTTTCAACTCAACCAAGTTTTTAAAACCCATTCCACCTGAGTTTTAATAGACACCGTTTTATAACCTCAGCAAAATTTCAGATTTCTACCAGTTAATCAAAATCTTTCAAAACGTTTTTACTCTGTGACATACCAAATCCGGTTAAGGCTCATGGGTCGGTATGGGGTGTTACACCGTGTGTCTAGGCGTGTTTGTTCACCCATGCCTGTTTTCCAGATGCCACGCTTGTTCTTGAAAAGGCAGTGTGTTGGCACGGTTGGGTAGCATGGACATGTTTTTCCCGTGTCTGGTAAGTCAGTAGCTTCATACGATCATAGAGCACGGCCGTGCTAATTTATCGGTGCCCGTGGGGGAGTGGTTGAATCCTTGACGTCAAAAAGTAGTTGGGATTTGATTCACATGGCCTCTGTTATGTCAGTATAGGGATTCCAGTGGTCCATACGACCACGATCATGTGTCCTAGAAATCTACACTTTTGGTTAGTTTACAAAGAGAAAGAGAAAGAAAATGAAATAAAATGAAAACAAATGTAAAAAGAAGTAGGATTAGTGCTCGAGTTGCATCCTGCGAAGAGCTCGTTTATATTCTTAAGCTAGACTTTCCTCGACATTGAAAAAAATTAGGGAGGTTTAAAGGTTTGAATATCTTCCCTCATGCTTATAGTTTTATTTTCTTGACAAAGTTCAAGTTGAGAAGGTGTCAAATGTTGGGTTACTTACCTCGACTGTTCCGTGTGGGAAGATGTTGTGTACCTTAAGAAGGATTTCTCCCTTTGGCTTCAGGTCTATTGTGATGATGTGCAGAACTACTTTGTATAACAGTACCTAGTCTCCAATTTTGAAGTGATTAAATGTTCCTACGAGCTCTTCTGGTGGTTCCTCTGGTTTTACTTCGGGTGGTTCTTCTTTGACGTGTGTCTTCTGCT
Source organism: Gossypium rotundifolium (assembly GCA_025506655.1). NCBI lineage: Eukaryota > Viridiplantae > Streptophyta > Magnoliopsida > Malvales > Malvaceae > Gossypium > Gossypium rotundifolium. The sequence continues at coordinate 104,976,724 of CP106734.1, forward strand.
CTTTTAGTCTGTCTACCTTAAGGTTTTGATCCTTCTCTTTGTCGGGTTGGGTTCTATGATTTGGCTCAGGTTTGTTTTCATGTGGTATTTCCGCGATGAAGGTTGTACAAATTGATTATCAACTAAATTGTCTTTCTTACCTTTGTCGATTGTTGTCCTGGCCGAGTTAAGAGCTTGAAGACTGATTGATTCGTCACCAATACAAAGTATGAGTTCTCCTGTGGCAACATCAATTTTAGTCTTGGTAGTTGCTAGGAAGGGTCTTCCTAAAATTAAGGGGATTGTATTATCCTCATCCATATCTAAGACAACCAAATCTGCTGAAAAACAAATTTATCAATTTTGACAAGACATCTTTGATAATGCCCCTAGGAATTCTAAGAGTTTTATCAGCTAATCGTATACTCATCCTAGTTTTTTGGGCTTCCCTAGACCTAGTCGTTTAAATAATGTATAAGGCATGACATTTATGCTTGCCCTAAATTAGCTAATACATTATCAATAGCTAAACTACCAATTAAACATGGAATTGTAAAACTCCCTAGATCTTTTAGCTTTCGTGGTAGTCTATTCTGTAACATTACTGAGCATGCTGTGCTCAATTCCACGTGGTGCTCTTCGTCTAATTTGCATTTGTTAGTCAAGAGCTGTCTTAAAATTTCCTCAAGTTTGGCATCTAAAAAAGAGCTTCGAGAAGAGATAAGTTAATATGTAATTTCTTTAAGAAACTTACTGAACTATTCTTCTGAATCGTCTCTTTTCATCGCTTCAGGATAAGGTATGCGAGGTTGGTACTCCTTGATTATCGGTTTTGGCTTTTCTTCTATTACCTCTACCTTAACTTTGTCTACCTTGTTTTCTTGTATTGGATTGGGTTCATCTAACCGCTTACTGTCATGAGCTGAGATGGCTTGAATTTGCTCCTTTGGGTTAATCTCGGTGTTACTTGGTAGACGTCATTGTGGTCGTTTTGACATTAGCTTTGCAAGTCGTTCAACTGCATTAGTGGCTTCCTTGACTGGCTTAGTAAGTTTCGTGACTTGGTTCTCGTTGCTTTTAATTGTTTTCTCAGTTTCTTAGAAATGATTATCTGTGTTTGCCATGAATTTTGTCAGCATCTCTTCGAGGTTTGGCTTCTTCTCTTGCGGATATGGCTGATTTTGGAAATTTTAAGGAGCTGTTGTCTTTGATTTCCTTGATTTCCTTGACCTCCCCATGAAAAATTTGGGTGGTTCCTCCAACCTGGATTGTAGTTATTACTATAAAGATTATTATTGGATCTGAAATTATTACCTATATAGTTCATCTGTTCGTTCTCTGCGTCTGATTGGTAGGGTGGGTACTCAATATTCACCACAGTTCCACTTGCGTTGCACTACATGACTGGATGTACCTGCGAACAACACAAACTATCAAGCTTTTTATTCATCATCTCTACCTGTGTTTGTAACATCCTGGTTTTAAGGGCTCTATATTTTTTAAGTCTTTGTTTGATTGGCATGTCCTGGTTGTTAACTTGGTGTGTTTGGGGGTCCTGGGAAGGCTTAGGGTTAGGTTTGGGCCTTGGTAAAAATTCTATTTTTGGGCACTTTAGGGGGGAGCTAGCAAAGGCAGGCCTTAAGGGAAATTAATTGTGTTTTGAAACACAAGAGAAGAGGTGGTAAGATGGCAATGAGACGCCACTTAGAGTGCATGGAAGTAGCATCACATGGGAGCTATAGGGAGAAGGGGTTCGAGTCGCGTCGCCAGCAATTAGAAGCTTTATTTTTGCACCTAGGGAGCTAGAGAGGTGGTCTCGGCAAGGGCTTTTCAAGGATGGGTATTGAAGGAGTCAAAGTGTTTGAATGGGTAGCCATGAGGAGGTAGTGGACTTTGAATCGGTCAAACTAATTTAAATGCATGGAGGGGAGTGAAAGTAGGAGGAAATTGTGGAAGGGGGATGTTGGTTGAGAGGTTGGTCGAATGTGAGATGGTGTGTGAGGGTGTGTGCACGACTTAGAGTGGCTAGGAGGGGCTGAACCTTCATTGGTAGCACATAGTCACTTAGTTGAGCATTTTTGTTTTATTAAGGTGTGTCGATTCTTCCAAATTTCATTTTTGAGTAAAGTGTTAGCGAGTCAAGTTTAGAAACCTTTCTTCTCTTTTGCAATTGTGAACATTTACTTCTTTTCTCATTTACCAAAATCGAAACCATCATTTGGACTCTCACTTTTGCATTTATTTCTTTTGCAACCAAAAGCCAAACACCTTCTTGCTTCATCTCTTCCATTTGTTTCTTCATAGCCGAATCCTCTTGAAGCCACCCTCTCTGTCAAATCTTCTCTTTTTCTTGCTATTAGTTCTTTTAAAACCTCATAGTCAAACCTTCATCTCACCTCTTGGTGTCTCATCCTTCTCCTCTATTTCTTCTTCTAAAAGCTGAAACCTATCCCTCATACCCTTCTCTTTGTGTTTTGTTTTCCTTTTTACCATAGCCGAATCTTCTAGGGTGTGAATCGATATCTCTGCTAAGGTCGAATATCAAAAAGTAGGGTGTAGGGAATCCTAGGTTGCTAAGAGCCTATACAATCAATTTTGGTTGATCAAAGGACTCAATTGGTTTCTTAAGCCAAGTCTACTAAGCATTCGGCTTTTGTGGATCAAGGGGCCAAACACCAGAGAAGTGCTGAGACTTCTCTAGTTGTCGAGAGTTCCTTTCCAAGCAGTTTTGCTTATTCATGTTAGATCGAAGGTAAGGAGTTACCCTTTGGTTCTATTCGTATGATTGATCTTGATCGATTCGTCACCTTAGTTGATATTGTATTTAGTTAACCCTTGTTCCGTTATGGTATGGTATTGATCAAGTTTCTCCATGGATGCAAGTGTCGGTCAGTCGGGAGAAGGGAGCGAACCCATAGTTGCGGCTCTTAAGTTTAAGAAACGTACAGTATCGGCAGTACGAGACTTTCCACTGGGCTGTGGTAGAGAGTCGACGTAGAGGGTATAGGCTTACGCGTTACCAGGTGTGTATTACTCACACGCCTTCTTTATTGATGTGTTATTAGCTGTAAAGGCTGAAAGTGAAAATGGCAAATGTGATAAGAAAAATGCCCTTATGGGTAAGGTTGGAGACACCGGGTAATTTTCTCGATATTTTTATTATTGATAATTTGCATGTATGTATATTCTGATGTTATGCATGTATGAGATATGATCTGTTACACACTGTGATATTGGTTGCATACACATTATGCACGATGTAAAGAGAATAGGCTCGGGATTGAATGAAAGGAGGAGGGAGAATCAGTGACTATTGTCACGAGTGACTACGGATCACGAGCGGTCTAAGTACCACAGTGGTTGAAACCACGAATATTTTAATCAGTGACTTGTCTCGATGGTCAAGTACCACGTGGGTTGGCCCCATATATACGTTATTTATCAGAGATCGTCACTGTGGTTTAAGACCACAGTGGGTTGGCCCCACGAGTACATATCATATTGGCTACTGTCACGAGTGGTCTAATTACCACGGTGGTTTTGAGCCACAGTGGCATAATGCCACGGTGTTTTGGATAGAGGGATAAACTGGGTTGGGTTGCATTGCATACTTTTGACATGTGCCGTATTGAATGGGATAAGGCTTAGTTTACGCTACTCGGGATTTTACACTGAGTCTTGATGACTCTCCCCTTTTGCTAAATTTTGTAGGTAATCAGTAGATGGAGGGTTTTGGGCCGGGACGGACTCGAGGTGGCCATGTGTTGCGATTTTGTTAGTAAACACAACTTTTATTTTAAAGTTTATTTCTATTTCGGGATTTTTAATCTATAATAAGGCCGCTTTAACTTTAATTTTAATTTGCGGTTTTATTTATATGCTGATTTTTTACGTGTTAAGAATTACACAAAAATGGGTTTTCTTAAAAACGTGACAGAGGTTTTCCAAAAATTCTACAAATGGACAACAAATCATAAATAATTAAAACTTGGGATTTTTCCTAAACATTACAAACACTTCTTTTCCAAAGATCACGCCCCTTAACATTCATTCCTACTATCACTTCTCAGAATTCTCTAAGTATGGTTTGGTAAAAGAAGTCTGGTTATCACACCTAGTTAACTCGTTGAGAATATGGCAAGGTATTAGGAACTTAAAAATGTTTTTAACTAGCTTTGGTTTGAACTCTCTAAACCAAGATGTTTTTTTCTCTCTCTCAAACTTTAATACTTCACCTTAAACTTTTCAAATCTACTTCCTCTGTAGCAATCTAGATTCAGTCATAATATTTTAATCGAGTTTGGGGTGTTACAATTGTGGTATCAAAGGCTGTGGGTATGGGGATAAAAAATGTTTTAAAAGATGGTTAGAAAATGATATGTCTTCTGAAAGCATGGCACCCGGGTCTCCGACACCAAACCCGCATGGTAAGTCTTCTACTTTTGGTTGTTTTGCATGAAGTAAGTATAATATGCTGTGATTGCTTGTGCTAAGAAACTCAACTCTAGAGGCTAAAACCTTAGGCATGCATGAAATGGCGAGAACTCATAATGCTATTTTCATAAAACTGCTCTGTAATAAATAGTGGACGAAAACTCTGACTCATAAAACTTTTAATCAGATTAAATCGAGTTAGTAGTAATGAGTACTAGAGGACGTGGGTGCAATATGTGAGGCCGTGGAAGAGACTGAGATGTTGGGGCTAAGCCTTCAGAATCTCAGCGTGGGTCGGAAGGTGAGGTGCCAGCATCGCCAGTTGCGAAAGCAGAATTCTAGGATCAAATTGGTGGAAATGATGCTATGTCTCAGGCTATGTTACACATTCTAGAAAGACTTACGGGAGCAAGCACGGGATCAGTGGCTCAGAAATCTGTGTCAGAGCGACTTCGAGCAAACAGAGCTGAAATGTTTAGGGGCATTTCTGGTGTAGCTCCTAATGTAGCTGAGTATTGGCTCGAGGCGGTTGAGCGCATCATGGATGATCTAGATTGCACCACATAAGAGAAACTGAAAGGAGTCGTCTCTCTTCTCTGAGATGAGGCTTACCAATGGTGGCTCATGATTAGAGATGGCACAACAGCTGACCGCATTACCTGGGACTTCTTTAGGTTTTCATTCCAAGGGAAATACATTGGGTCAAGCTATGTGGATGCGCAGTGAAAGGCATTTCTTAACTTGGTTCAGGGGAGTAAGTCAGTGGCTGAGTATGAGGCAGAATTCCTGCGTCTAAGCTGGTATGCTCGTGGTATTGTGTCTACAGATCATGAGCATTGTGTCCGATTTGAAGATGGTCTGAGGGATGAGTTACGAGTATTGATAGCTCCGCAACAGAAAGGAAATTCGCTATTTTAGTGGAAAAGGCTAAGATAGCCGAAGAGGCAAAGCGATCTGAAAGATAGAATCAAGAGAGGGACAAGGGTAGAAATAAGAGAAGTTCTGGACCGTTAAGATCTACTGGGAATTTTTAGAAGAGGCCGAGGTTGGATGGGTCGCGTCGAGTTGTGAGGCCCACTACTACGGGTCGACCACAGCAATGTGCTATGTGTGGGAAGTTCCATTTTGGGGAATGCTGGGCAAGAAGTAATAGATGTTTCAGATGTGGATCAGTGGATCATCGAGTAAGGGAATGTCCACAAGAGCCCAACAGAGCGGGGCTAGTGGGTCAGAATTATGTACAGCCTGCTAGAGGTGGTCCGCAACTACAGAGAGGTCGTGGTCCGGCCAGAGGAAGAAATGGTTTTGGTCGTGGACATGGAGCACTGGGTAGAGGTGCTGGGAACACAGATGCGAGACAGCCAAGGTTGGTCATGCAGCTAGACGTCGAGAGGAGGGCGATGCACCGGACGTCATAACCTGTACATTCCTTATTTACGGATTGCCTTTTGTTGCACTGATTGATATTGGGTCAACACATTCCTATGTTGCTAGTACTGTGTCTGGAACTCTGAACATAGACTCTGAGATTGCTATTAGGGAGATGACCGTACTTAGCCCTTTAGGACAATTTGTAGTGGTGAACAAACTCTTTAGAGATGTGCCTCGAGGAGTACAAGGGATGGTTTTCCCAACTGATCTGATGGAACTGCCATTCGGGGAGTTCGATTTAATCTTAGGTATGGACTGGTTAGTGAGATATTGAGCAAACTTGGATTACGCGACTAAGCACATGGTGTTAAGGACTCCTGAAGATGATGAGGTGGTGGTGATAGGTGAAAGGAGGAACTACTTGTCTAATGTAGTGTCCGCTTTAAAGGCTGAAAAAATGGCAAAAAAAGGGTGTGAGGCTTTTTTAACTTTTGTTCGAGCTCTGGAGGCTAAGGAGTTGACTGTGAGGGATGTCAGAACAGTGAAAGAGTTCGCTGATGTTTTTCTAGAAGAGCTTCTAGAGTTACCTTCGGATTGAGAGGTAGAATTTGATATTGATCTTCTTCCGAGAATAGCTCCAGTGTCTATTGCCCCATATAGAATGGCGCAGAAGGAGTTGGTGGAACTAAAAGCCCAAATTCAGGAACTATTGAATAGGGGTTTTATCTGACCAAGTGTGTCACCGTGGGGAGCGCTGGTGTTATTTGTTAAAAAGGAAGACGGGCCAATGCGGATGTGCATTGACTATAGGCAGTTGAACAAGTTGACAATTAAGAACAAGTACCTATTGCCTAGGATAAATGATCTATTCGATTAGTTGCGAGGCGCTTCGGTATTCTCAAAGATAAACTTGAGGTCAGGTTATCACCAACTTAAGGTCAATGAGATAGATATTCATAAGATAGCTTTTTGAACTCGTTATGGTCACTACGAGTTCTTGGTAATGCCGTTTGGGTTGACAAATGCACCAGTTACGTTTATGGACATGATGAACTGGGTATTCCAACCCTATCTGGACTGATTTGTTGTGGTGTTCATAGATGATATTTTGGTCTATTCAAGTTCAGAAGAGGAACATGATTCGCATCTTCGGGTGGTTCTGCAAATTCTAAGAGAGAAATAGTTGTACGCCAAATTTAGTAAGTGTGAATTCTGGCTGAAGGAAGTTACTTTTCTAGGACATGTTGTGTCTGCTGAGGGGATTAGAGTTGGTCTTCAAAAAATTGAAGCTGTGTTGGATTAGAAACCGCCTATGTCGGTGGCAGAGATTCAGAGTTTTCTTGGTTTGGGTAGGTACTACAGAAGGTTTGTTGAGGGATTCTTGTTAATAGCTGCACCATTAACCAAGTTGTTATGGAAAGGGGCACCGTTTGTCGGGTCGGATAAGCAACAGGAAAGTTTTGAGAAGCTGAAGAGGATCTTGACTGAGGCTCTAGTGTTGATTTAGCCTGAGGCTGGGAAGGAGTTTGTTGTCTACTTTGATGCGTCACACACGGGTTTGGGATATGTATTGATGCAGAAGGGAAGGTGGTAGCATATGCATCTCGGCAGTTGAGACCGCATGAAGTGAACTATCCCACACATGATCTGGAGTTGGCTGCAGTGGTGTTTGCTATGAATATCTGGAGACATTATCTGTATAGGGAGAAATCCATCATCTACAATGACACAAGAGCCTGAAATACCTCATTACCCAAAAGGAGTTGAATTTAAGGCAGCGGATATGGATTGAGTTGCTGAAGGACTATGATTGTTCAATCAAGTATCACCCGGGTAAAGCCAATGTAGTGGCTAATACATTGAGCCATAAGGTAATATCGGACTTGAGGGCAATGGTCACCCATATCAGCTTGTATGATGATGGAAGTGTGCTAACGAAACTTCAAGTGAAGCCCTCTTGGGCCAATCAGATAAAGGAGAAGCAATTATTTGATGAGTCGTTAAGCTCAAAACTTTAGTTACTGGTAGGTGGTGAGACAGAAGATTTTAGTGTGAGTAGTGATGGGGCATTTTGCTTTCGAGGAAAGACCTATATGTTAAGGGATTCTGAATTAAGACAGAAGATCCTGCAGGAAGTGCATAGTAGCCCATACACTATGCATCCTGGAGGAAATAAGATGTATCGGGATCTACAAGAACAGTTTTGGTGGCTAGATCTTAAAATTTATAAAGAGAAAGATCGAACCTGTAAACTAACTCTGACAACGACTTAAGGTAGGTGTACCTATCGAACAGTAGTATAGCTTAGGCAAGACCAGATTGTTGAACCCAAAAGAACTAAAAGTACTAACACTAACTTTTTTTTATTTAGCCTAAAATAAGTGAAGTTGCTTTAATATAAATTAACGACTACTAAACTGAAGACGCAAAGATAAAAAGAATGAGTTGGGAAATAACTTGAAGAGAAACTCAGTTGATCACGATGATACCCTCAGGAAGAATCCACCTAGACTTCACTTGTTATTTAACACTGAACCATACGATTTATTCACTTAGTTTGATCCGTAAGACTCCCTAATGTATATTAAACCCTCTCTCAAGGTGAATAATGTCTAATCCTAGGTTAATTAACAGAAATCTCTTTCTCGAATAATAACCCCTTAGAATAGCAGTAAATCGATCTATGGACTCCCATATTAGTTTCACCCTAATCCGGCAAAATCTCGTCACCCTATCTCTAGGGTTAAACCTCCCGGTTTAAATTTTTATTTTTTCCCAAATTGCTTTTAAAAATTTTTTGTTTCTTTTAATCCTTTTTTTGTTTTTTATTTTATAAAAATAAAGAAAGGATTAAGAGATTTTACATAAATGGGCTAAATTAAAAGGCTTTAAAAGGGTTAAAATTTTTTTTTAAATTTTTTGCATTTCTTAATTAAAATTTAAATTCTTTTTAAAATCCAAAATTTAATTGGGAGGAAAAAAGAAAAAAATTAATTTAAACAAGAAATATGGAAATTTTGCATTACAATTTTAAAAAGTCGATTTCTTTAAAAAATTAAAACCCATTTAAATTTTTGTATTTTTTATCTTTAATTTTGTTCTTTTATTTTTTGGCTAAAGAAATGGATTTTTTGGTTTAAAATCAAAAAACTTTTGGGCCCTTTGGCCAAAAAAATTTTATTTATTTGGTTTGGAAATTTTCCCTTTTGTTAAGTTATTTTAAATTTACTTTTTTCTATTTGAATTTTTTTGGGCCAAAAATTTTAATTTTTGCACTTTTAAAATTTCTTTCCCTTTAAAATTGGAAATTTTGCATTCCCTTAGTAAAATTTTCTTTGATTTTAAGGGCTTTTTAAAATTCAAATTTCCCCATTGTTGTTTTTTGAAAATTTTTTTTATTTTTTTTAAGGCACCAAAAGATTTATTTGTTTTATGGAAATAAACCTTTTATTTTGGTAATTTTTGGAGAGTTTAAATTGGGGAAAAAAATTTCAAAAAAAACCTATGGGCGTTTAAAAAGGAAATTTTGTTATGAAAATTTGGGTTTCCAAATGGGTTTAAATATTGAAATGGAAATGAAATTTGGTTTTAGGAAAATGGAAATTTTTACTTGGATTTTTGGTTTAAAATTTTGGAAATTGTTTTGGAAAAAAATTTTTAATTTTGGTTTTTTTCCAAATTTTGAAACCCCAATTTTTCTTTTTTAAAATAAATTTAAACTTTGAAAATTTCTTTTGAAACCAATTTCAATTTAAATTTAAAATTTTGTTTTGAAAATTTTGGTGAAATAAAGGCCCATTTTAACCTTAAATTTTTTTTGCATTTTTAAACTTAAGAAATTCCCTTTTTTCTTTGGAAAAAACATTTTAAAACCTTCATTTTAAACCCCTTTTTGTTTAAGGGGTTTTAATAAAATTTTGGAAATTAAAATTAAAATCTTTAAAAATTAAAGTGGGAAAAAATGAAAATTTACATTTAAGGTGGATTTTGTCTTTAACCCAATTTCGTTTTGGGGTTTTTAAAATTTGGCAAAATTTGTTATTTTTCCAACAAAAACCCAACTTTTTTTATTTTTTTGTTTAAAAATTTAAAAATTTTTTAATAAAAAATAAATGGGAGTAAAATTTGGATAAAGTTTTAAATTTTTTTTTAAATTAAAGATAATTTTCTTGTAAAGATTCCTTGATTTTCCCTTAAAATTTAAAAAAGGGAAAAGGTTTTAATTAAAAATAATTTTGTAAAACTTTTAACCAAAAGGAAATTTTTCATGATAAAAAATTTTGAAAAATGGAAATAAAATAAAAAGGAAAAAAATTGAAATTAAATTTTTTTTAAATTTTAACATTTTTGGAAAAGACTTTTTTAAAATTTGAAAATTTGGAAAACCCAAAATTTTTGCCTAAAATTTTAAAAAAAGGAAAAACCTCATTTTGGAAATAAAAGGAAAATTTGGATTTAAAAAATCAAGGTTTGAGTCACAAAAGGAAATTTTTTTAAAATTATTTAATAATTTTAGGAGGGCCCAAAAAGGGGATTTGGGAAAATTTAAACTAAAGTTAAAACATTGAAAATTTACCCAAATAATTTTAAATTATTAAAAGTAAAATAAAATTAAAAAGGGCCCAATTAAAAAAGGTTTTCCCTGGATTTGGAAAAAAGCAAAAAGAATTTTTTTTCCATAAGGTTTGGGATTTAAATTTTAAAAGAGGGTTTAATTAAAATCAATTAATTGTTTTAAGTAAAGGAATTTTTAAAATTCATTGGTGCAATCCAAATCGTCCATGATTCTTTCGATCGCTTCTAGCCAATACTCCGCTACGTTAGGAGCTACTCCCGACACTCCTCTAAAGATCTCGCTCCGCTTCGATCTAAGCCTTTCCGAACTCGACTTCCGAGTTCCATTTCTCTACTAACTCCCGCTACTCGCTCTAGCATTCAACATGGCTCGCGATCTGCGTCATCTTCTCCTGTCTGATCTTGCTCCTCCACGTCCACTGCTGGCGGCACTTCACTTTCTGACCCATGGCCAGACCCTATCGGTTCCGATGCTGCCATTCTACCTCTACTGCGTCCCCTAGAACTCATCTCTATCGTCTTGATTTATCTGATTAAGAAGTTTTATGCATTAGTAATTGTTCCACTATTTAACCGCGAGCATATTTTATGAATGAAAGATTTTAGAAGTAGTTCTTTCGATCACACAAGGTTTCAGTTCGAGTTTTACTACTCTAATTCAAGAATCACATTCACACACACATCCGTTCATCAACAAGAACACATTCCTTCCTCAGTAAAGGCACATTCAGTGGTATCTACCACACATTCACTATTCGGACATTTCGCCCATTTCTACCCTGGGGTATTTAGTCATTTTGTCCTCAGGACATTTTCGTAATAAACCGAGAAATTTTAAAACTTAACAAACCGAACATTTTTGAAATTTCCACATCGGGAGGGTGTTTCTAGAAATTTGTCAAATTAGAGATACAGCAGAATTTTGGAAACCAGGGGTATTTTAGTAATTTTGTCAACGGGTAATTTTGTAAATTTCAAAAGTCGAGGTTTTATTTTGAAATACAAAATTTGGATACTTTTGCAAAGTGAGAGAATTTTATTAAAGTTGGGGTTAACTCGGAATTTTGAAAGTCGGGGCATTTTAGTAATTTTCAACACGAGGTATTTTGTAAATTTTCCCAAATCGAGTATCTTAATACTTTGAAAACTAAAGATTTTGGTATTTTGCAAAGAAAATCATTTTAACACAAGTTGAGGTAATCTGGTAATTTTACAACACAGGGCTTTTTTTTTCAAAACCGATTTAGGGTTTACAAACCAAAGAGGGTAAATTTAAAATTGTAAAAACCAAGAATTTTAAACAAGAAGGCTAATCCCTTTCGGGTTTTAATAATTGGTTCACATCGTGAACAAGTCCTCTTGGTTAAGGTGAACGTAGCTACGCACTTGTAGGATTCAAGTGGAGAGGAGGTGAGTCACGCGGACTACTTAAATACCAAGCTCCCACGAATACCACTCCTGACATGCGCTACAGGTTGCCACACCTTAACACGTGACTTACTTCAAGGTTTGTTTAGTAACCTTAAGTCTTATGCACATGTTTGAGTAGACTAGCCTTAGGGTTCAACTGATCCTAATTCACTAATCTCGAGCCCAACAAAGCCCATAACAGTTCATATAACAAATTACTTCACAAGTCTAAGTACTTACGTGGACTCGGGGAGGTATGCAGTGCCATGCCGAAGAACTGAAAAATTTCTTAAAAGCCCATATTTTGAAAAGCCCATTTGAAAATGTTTCTGCCCAAAACCCTCAAAGCCGAGTTTTGAACCAGCTCGATACCAATCAGAAATCCCCAAACCCGACCCACGAGCCTTGGCCGGATCTGGTTATGTCAACTGGAATGACGGTTGAAAATCTTGGTCTTTAGAATAAAAACTTGAAAATTTTGTTAACTTTTGAAAAATGTGTCCATTAAAAATTATTAGATAATAAGCTTGGTTTAAATTAAAATATGTGAATTAAAACTTTATGATAATTTATTATATTTTAAATCATTTGAAGAAAATATATTTAAGTATAATATAAACTCCAATAATCATAAATAGAACACCTTAAATAAAAGTGGCCCTTATTACAACCAAAATTAAACAAAACACTTAGTATTGAAATTGCTTAAAATAATTAAATTAATCTCCTTCGCATGGGCCACCTTGCGCCTCTCCACTTGGTCCGATCAACAAGTTACTGCGATGTTGGATGAATAATTGGGTGAGTCACACGGACTCGTGTGTAATTAAACCACCGATATCCACCCACATGTTAGCCACAAATTAACCCAATTATCAAAAGCAACATATAAATATAATCATTTAAACATTACCATAACTGGCTTGGCCCATAATCAAATCATATTCAAGCACTGGCTAGGCCCTTTCTTATTCAAATCCATATTCACATCTGGGCTTGGCCCATTTCACGTATGTTCTCAAAACATACCTATTCATATTCCATATTGGGCTTGGCCCATTTCCATATCAATTTATAACAAAACCATGCAATATGAAACCCAACCCAATCCTAAGGTCCATCCGCTACACACCCCTTAACCACCTACCACACACGGGGGACTATCGAGTCACCCTCTCCTTTTCCCTCCAAAAGGCAACCAATGCCATCCACGATGTAGCGTATAGCTAACATCAAACCACGATGGAGCACACAAATCCATCAAGCCACGATATGGCATAAAGCCGATATCAATCAAGGTAACCACGCAACTAAATCGAAAAGATCCACAACGACCTCGGTCAGCGCCAATCCACGATGTAGCACAAAGTCGACATCAACCACGCATCAAGTACACCGCACTTCTTTCAAAACCCACCCATGCACATGTAACATAATATGATGACATAATGAATAAAGCATGTACATGATATTCAGGCATACATTCATATTCATAGACATACTCACATACACGTATTAATAACCACATCTCAACAGATTTGATACTAACCTGTTTATCGACATACCCTTTAAGGGTATCCGGTTCACATAGTCACTGTACTTATTAACACATATTTAACACATACACCTATCGCATACATATCATATACCCGAAATCGATGGGTTAATCACACACCTTATAACTAAGCTCTAAACCTCGATCCCGACGCTATCGCTAGCGAGACTACCGTTATCGCCTATCGTTTTCATTGCACGCCCACACCCGTTGGCCAATCTCGTCAGAAACCGATCTCTTTTAAACTTCGGGATGGGAGTTTTCCTTTCTCCTCTTGATGGTATTGGCCTCCATCGAAAGTCACTTAATCGAATCAACCGGTTAACCAAATCGTCAAAAACTAAATATTGAACCTTTACCAAATATTGCTTACCAAAATATCTTGAATCCGGAGAATTGATCTATGTCCCTAAATATCCTTGCTCCTCAAGGTGATTTGATTTCAAACAAATCTCAAGACTACTGGAATGGTCCTATTTGTAATCGACCACACCTAAAACGCATAAATGGTTAGTTAATAGCCTTGCTTTTGAATAGTAAAGAATGATTAAAACATGGATCTTTACCACCACCTATCGATTACGGCTACCAACGATTGAGGAGAAGAATCAAGAGATCCACACCCCACCTAGAATTCACCAAGGTGCAAACTAATAGAGAGGAGAAGTTTCGGCTATCAAGGGATTAAAAGAGAATTAATAAAAGCAACCACCGATTAAATGGTCAAAGAAGAAATCGGCAAGGGTATAAGTGCTTGGGAGGATTTCGGTTTCAAGGTAGAAAAAATAAGAAAATTCCACTTGAACCTTCATAGGTACACAAGACTATGGCTGACCAAAATGCACCAAATGTGGACTAAAAGAATTGCAAAGGTCAAAAGAAATTTATGAAAGAAGGCTGCCCATTTAAATAGCAATTTCGCACATGTTTCCCCTTGAAGACTCCCACTTCTATGCTACTTCAAAACTCCGGTCACTAATTCAATTTAATTTGAATTAAACCAATCCCTTATCTTACTAATTTAATCAAATAAATGAATAATAAAAAAAGATTAAACAACAGACTTAATCCTTGCGCTCCTTGGTGCCCTCCACCTTCACGCCACCTCTTCATATCGAGAAAGAAAACCCCACCGCAGCCTCCATGGTTCAACGCAGGACCTAGGGAAAGCCAGCACCAACTAGCGCCAGCCATTCGCCACATTGATTTTATGACAAAACCCCATCATTTAATCTTAAACCCTTCCTACTCCACATAACCGCATATAAAAGAAAATCGCCCAAAATGTCTGCAAAGCTCTAAACCAGACCTCCTTCCCTCCAACCTAAGTAGCGCCTAAGAGCCACTCGCAATTGGACTTTCATGTCCATCAACTTGGACATTTATTTATAAGCATACGCCCAGTCCCTAATTAGCGCAAAGATAAAACAAAATTGTCGCCTTAGCAACTGAACCTTGACCCTTAGCGTCACCTTCCCAAGCCCCAAGCAACGCCTTCATGCCACTTTGCCAATACCTTCCATGTGCCTTAACCTTCCAAATAAATTTCTTAAGCCCTCTAAAGCCCAGCTCCATTTTTAACCCTAAAATTAAAACTTTTCCTAAGCCTTCCCCTTTTACCCGAGCATTCTTAAAACCTCTAAAACACCTCCAAACACACCCAAAAACCTACCAACACCTGAATTATACTTAAATTACCTAGCCCCTAAAACCAGGGTGTTACAATTGCTTTTCTCATAAGTTCTACAGCACAGATTTCTCAGATGTTGATCAGATCTTATTTTTAGTCATCGAGTAAATTAGGATGTCATCAGTACAGGGCAGCAGAAATTTTTTATTTACAGTAACTTTGTTCAATTGTCTAAAATCAGTACGTAATCTCAAAGTTCCATCATTCTTTTTCATGAATAGAATTGATGCACCCTGAGGTAACACACTCAATTGAATGAACTCTTGGTTTAATAACTCTAGAAACTGAGCCTTCAATTCTTTTAATTATGTCTATGCCATTTTATATGGCGTAATATGTAACGACTAGAATTTGGGCCTAGTAGAATTGGGCCCATTGGGTCTTGGGTGTAAGAGCGTTTAATTATTTTTTAGAACATAAGAACGACATTAGTGCAAGTTGGACCTATTAGGTGAGTGATTTTGGAACGTTAGAGGGCTTTTATGAAGTCCCGGGATCAAACCTGGGCTTTAGGAAAATTTTGGTTTTAGGTGAATAAAATCCTGGGAGTTAGTAGGTAGGCTTTAAGAATAAAATATGGAGAGGAATGACACAAGAGGAGCTTGTGGTGTGTCTGTGAGTATTGTGGGAAGAGGCATCTAGGGAGTGTTGGAAAAGATAGGAGCATGTTATAGGTGTGGGTCCAAGGACCATATGTTTAGGATTGCCCCAAACAACTGCATTTAAAGCCGACCCAGGTAGTTCGAATGCTAGCGGACCGGTAGAGGCGGACAGCAGACCTCACGGGCCGTGGTTGAATAACTTGGTAGTAGTGGCGCAGCAGAGGCCGTGGCACAGGGTCGAGGTACCAATGCTAATCTTGATGCAAGACAATCGGTTTGGTTTATGCGGTTCACCGAAGGGAAGATGGAGACGCAGGACGTAATAACCCAGACGTTCTTTATTTTGACAAACCCTACTTTGCTTTGATTGATGTGGGCTCGACCCATTCCTATGTTGCAAGTAGTATAGTGAAAACACTAGGCCTAGACTCGAACTCTCGATAGATCGATGACCGTAGTAAGCCCATTAGGCCAAACTATAGTGGTAGACAAGATCTTTGAATGTGCCCTAGAGATTCGTGGAGTGAACTTTCGAGCGGACTTAATGGAGTTACCCTTCTGAGAGTTTGAGCTTATTCTTGGAATGGATCGTTAGTGGAACACCGAAATGTGTTGGATTGTGCGGCTAAACGAATGGAATTAAGAACCCCTGAGGATGAAGTGGTAATAATGATCTGAGAAAGGAGGAATTATTTATCTAATGTAGTTTCAAGATTGAAGGTGAGAAGATGGTTAAGAAAGGTTGCAAAGCGTTCTTAGCTTTTGTAGGTGCGATAGGTGGAAAGGAGGAAGGTGTTAATGGAGTTAGGACGAAGGGATTTTGTAGATGTGTTTCGGAGGAGTTACGGAATACCCCAGACGAGGAGGTCGAATTTGGAATTGAAGCTATTCAGGGGACAGCTCCTGTGTCCATCGCTCCATACCGAATGGCACCAAAGGAGTTAGTGGAGCTAAAGGCTCGATCCAAGAATTGTTGGATCGTGGGTTCATCCGACCCAGTGTGTCTCCATGGGGAGCACGGTCCTTTTGTGAAGAAGAAGGATGGAACTATGCATATGTGCATAGACTACCGTCAGCTAAATAAGTCGACCATTAAGAACAAGTACCCTTGCCAAGGATCGAGGACTTGTTCGATCACCAAGGGAGCCGCAGATGTTTTCAAGATTGATTTACGGTCGAGGATACCATCGCTTGAAGGTGAAGGAGGCCGATATTCATAAGACCGCTTTTAGGACAAGATATGGTCACTTGAGTTTGTGGTGATGCCGTTTGGGTTGACAAACGCCCACCGTGTTCATGGACATGATGAATCGGATTTTCAACCCTACTTGGACAGATTCGTCGTCGTGTTCATCGATGATATTTTGGTGTATTCAAGTCGGAGGAAGAGCATGATGAGCATCTCCGAGTCGTGTTGGAAGTACTAAGGAGAAAAAGCTCTATGCCAAATTCAAAGAAGTGCGAATTTTGGCTTAGGAGGTGGCATTCTTAGGGCATGTGGTATCCGAGAAGGAATAAGAGTGGACCCTAGGAAGATCGAGCGTTGTTGGATTGGAAGCCACCTAGGTCCGTGGCTGAAATCAAGTTTCTTAGGCTTGGCAAGGCTATTCTGAAGGTTTGTGGAAGGATTCTCGTCAATAGCCGCGCCTTTGACCAAGTTACTAAGGAAGGAAGTACCTTTGAATGGACTACTAAACAAAGAGAGAGCTTTGAAAAGCTTAAGAAGGTACTTGTGAGGCTCCAGTGTTAATTCAAAGGAGGCGTGAAAGGAATTTGTGGTGTCTTGTGATGCTTCGCATCTGGGGTTAGGCGTGTGTTAATGCAAGATGGTAAAGTAGTCGCTTATGCGTCTCGTGACTAAGGCCTCATGAGCTTAACTACCCAACTCATGACTTAGAGCTAGCAAGAGTGGTTTTCGCCTTAAGGTTTGGAGGCACTACCTTTATGGAGAAAGGTCAGTTATCTACATGACCACAAGAGCCTTAAGTATTTATTAACTCGTAAGGAGTTGAACTTGAGGCAACGAAGGTGGGTGGAATTGTTGAAGGACTACGATCGCTCAATAGAGTATCATCCCGCAAGGCGAACGTAGTAGCCGATGCCCTAAGTCGAAGGTTGTAGCGGACCTCACGGGCTTTGTTCGCTCACTTAAGTCTATATGACGATGGAAGTCATTGGCGGAATTACAAGTTAGGCCTACATGGCTAAAGGAAGTGAAGGAGGACAGCGTTGGTGATGATGACTTAAGTATTAAGTTGCAAACAAGCACAGACAAGAGGGATTAGAGGATTATGATGTCAATAATGAAGGAGTATTGTGCTATAAGGGTAAAGTTTGTATCGTCAAGAATAAGGAGTTGAGACAAAAGATTCTTCTGAAGCGCATGGTAGCCCTATGCCATGCATCCCGAGGCATCAAGTCGTATAGAGATCTAAGGAACAATTTTGGTGGTCCGACCAAGCGAGAAGTGATCGAATTAGGGGGAAATGTTTGACGTGTCGACAAGTTAAGGTTTGAACACCAAGTTCCATCAGATTGCTCCAACCAATCGAAATTCCCCAATGGAAGTGGGAAAGAATTACCATGGACTTTGTTAGTGGGCTTCCCTTACGCCTACTAAGAAGGACTCGGTATGGGTGATTGTGGACCGTTTGACCAAGTCCGCACTTTATCCCGGTCGAATGGATTATTCTCTTGAAGTGGCTAAGTTGTATGTGGCGAAATCGTGAGATTACAGAGTGCAAGTCGATCATCTCGATAGAGACCCAAGGTTTACGTCTCGATTTTGGAAAGCACTTCATCAAGCTTTAGGCACTAAGCTAGACTTCACTACTTTTCATCCACAATCGACGGGCGATCGAACGAGTTATACAAGTATTGGAGGATATGTTGAGAGGTCGTAATGGAATTTCGAGGAAGTTGGGAGGATTACTTGCCTTTAGTGAATTCGCCTACAACAACAAATATCAAGCCAACGATTCGGATGGCACCATACGAGGCATTGTATGGAAGGAAGTGTAGAACACCTACTTGTTGGACCGAGTTAGGAGAACGCCGAGTTTTGGGTCCGAGTTGGTGGCGTAAACCGAAGAGAAGGTTGAGTTAATTCAGACCTGCTTGAAGGAAGCCTCGATAGGCAAAAGTCGACGCGGACCTTAAGCGAAAAGGAAATAGAGTTTGAAGTGGGAGATCAAGTGTTCTTGAAAGTCTCTCCTTGGAAGAAGGTAATGAGGTTTGGCAAAGGAAAGCTAAGCCCAAGATTTATAGGGCCTTATCAAGTACTAAAGCGAATTGGGCGATGGCATACCAATTAGAGTTGCCACCGAATTGCAGAAATGCATGACGTATTTCATGTGTCCATGTTACGTCGCTATCGATCGGATCCATCCCATGTGGTACCGGTTGAAGAGGTGGAACTAAGGCCGACTTATCCTATGAGGAAGAACCGATTCGGATCTTGGAACGTGATGTGAAAGTACTACGAAAGAAGGCAGTTCCCTAGTCAAAGTGCTATAAGCGCAATCATGGAACGGAAGAGGCTTCATGGGAGATGAAGAGGCGATGAGACAACAATACCCTCAATTATTTTAGTTAGGAAATTTCGGGGACGAAATTTTGTTTAAGGGGTAGAATCAGTAACATCTGAATAGGCCTATGCATTTCAGTTTAATTGTATGAAATGACAAGTTTCAAGTACTATGAATAAATTTGTGAAACTTTTGGAAACCTAGAAATGCATGGAAATGGAAATGAAAATGAAAATGGAAATGGAAATGAAAATGGAAATGGAAATGGAAATGGAAATGGAAATGGACATTTTGGAAACTTAGACATTTTGGAAACTTAGACATTTTGGAAACTTAGACATTTGGAAACCTAAACATTTTGGAAACCTAAACATTTTGGAAACCTAAACATTTTGGAAACCTAAACATTTTGGAACTGAACATTTTAGGAAACTTGGAAATGTAAGAAAATGGCAAGTTCTGAGAGTCATGCAAAAATTTTAGAAACTTAAAATTGACCCCTTAATGCCAAATTTTAGAGCCCAAAGGGGACTTAGGGCCAAGTGACCCTAAAGATATAAAGTACATGAAATTTGACCCAATAACGGGCTTGGAAATGTGGCTGAAGATGCCACATAAGGCCTTAGGAAATGGCCCACATGCAAAAGGTTTTGGGCTGAGTTTGAGACACCCAGAAGCAAATAATGAAGGCCTTATTTTGCTTCCAAGGCTAGGAGGTGGGACGGCACAAGCATGTTGAATAAGAGGAGTTTCACTTGATTAAAACTCGCTTAATTAAGTGTTAAGTAAAGGAATTTCTTTTAATAAAAATAAATAAGGAGATAAAGGATGGATAAAGTACTTATAATTTAATTAAAGTGATAATTAAATGATAATATTATCACTTGTAAAGGAGTAGTGGCCAAGTTTTGGACTCTTGGTCTAACAATTTCAGCTAAAAGAGGAAAAGTGATACTCTCATCTCATTCATCAACTTTGTCAAACTTTGCTCTCACTCCCCTCTCATTGCGAATTCTCCTAAGCAAGGAACCATCCTCTCTTTTCTATTTTCTTCCTCGTTCTACTATCAAAATTCAATCCTTATTGATTCTAAGTAGAGGAGGAATCATCCACAACATCAAAAGAGGTAAGATCTCGTGGATTAGTCAACTTCTATTCTTTTCTTTTACCAAAATCAAGGTACTAATCCCATTCTTGTTCATGGTCAATCCACCATGATTCCTTAGATTTCTACCATCATCAATTACAAAGAGCAAGGATCTAAGGTAAGAACAATTAATTTTGTTCTTCTAAAATCTTTTAATCAAGAACAAGGAAATAACCTTTTCTATGTCTCATGGCCGAATGAAAAGGGAGAGTTTCGGGATTTCAAAATCAAGGATTTAAGGTGAGGCACAATCGGCCAAAGGCCAACTTCTTACTTATTAAAGTTAGATCGAATCTAACATATGAATTTTAGGAATTTCGATGAGATTCAAGACAAAAGGGAACTTTCGGGATTTGGAAATCTATAAGGTAAGCCTCTAAACATTCGGCCAATGGTGGTGAGATCATCTAAATTAATTCCTTAATTATTGAAAAGCCGAAAAACTAACCATATTGAACTACAAGGGTTGGCCGAATATCAAGTAGAGGAAAACCCCAACTTCCGGGATTTGTGTAATCACCAAATCGGCAAAGGTGAGTTTTTCCTTACAAATCCTACTAGGATTTGGTTTTGTTTAAAAAAGGGGTTTATTAATATGTGTTAATGGATGGGCCGAATATAGGGATTAATAGATCTAAAAATTAGATCGGGATTCTCAAGATATCAAGGAACCTATTAAGCGAAAAAGGTGTGTACCCTTACTATTCTTCGATATATTATGGTTAAATATTTTAATATATGATATGAAAAATAATATGAATATGGCTATGTACCACACATGTGGCAAAAAGTACCAAGGTACGTTTCCTACTTCAGTTAGGATTGTGAAAAATGTTATTTAATAACATGCGAATATAAGAATATGAACATGAAATTAAATTATGCTATATATGTATATATGTTTTGGGCATTCGGGATTTATGAAAAAGGGGGAGAACAGGTGTTGACTTCGGTCTCACCCACGAAAAATGTTGACTACTATCACATTGCGAAATATGTCGACTACGGTCACATTGCGAAATTTTGGTAACCGGTTACAATAGTGTCTATTGACACAACGTGGAGAGTAAGCGGATGGAGGGTTGACTTAGTAGTCCCTACGGTGTGTTGGTTGGTACGGGTGGAGAGTAGCGGATGGCATATAGGTTTTTGGGTTTGGGTTGCATCATAATTTCATTATTACATGGACTTGATGATTTGATCATGAATGCCTGATTTATTGAATGATAGTATTGTGTGCACATTGAGTCTGTTGACTCACCCCATTGTGGGAATTATATCTTTAGGTGCCGCGAGAGAATATTGTGTTACTGATTAGAATAAGGTGTGTAATCTCGTACTTTTCGAATATATATTTGAAATGGTGTGTGATCTCACACTTCTCTGAAGGCTTGCATGAAATATTCTATGGTTTGGTCAAAATACTGAAGAAAAATCGAAAACCAGCATCCGTAATCACTCGGGCGTGCGTATGATCGTAGTGGTAATCATATTTGTAATAAAATAGTTTCGGTTAGAAATAGTGAAGTGTTTTTGAAAAATCACGAAAAATAGGATAAAGAGAATTAGAAAGTGAATGAGATATCGAATAAAAGCTTACTGTGTATATTTTGATAAGGAAGAAACAGAGAAGGAAAAGGAATTTTATAATCTAAGATATGTTAATTTTAGTGAGACTAGTCTGATTAACTTCGTGGTTCCCTAATCTGTCTTGGAAAAATCATATAAAATTGTACAAAGTGAATTATGGGTTATAATTTATATGTATGGATTTTTTAGTGAGTCTATTTTCAATAAAAATAAGTGGGAGCAATATATGAAAACCATACAGTGAGATATTTCAAATTAAGGTAAGAGAGGTCAGAATCATTAGATAGTGTAACAAGAGAAATTTTAAGGGATAAACTGTACTAAATGGTTAAGACAAAAATTCTGGAAAAATTTTAATAATAAGATATATGAGTTTAGTTTCAAGGAAAATTTACAGATTTAGATTTTGAGTTTTCTAACCCAAGTTATAGTCAATTTAGTCAGTATGATGCAGATCGACAGTTTCAAGTTTTATGTCCCAAATTAATAATTAAGTCCAGGGTTGTGAAATTACGAAAATACCCTTGAGGGTAAATTATCGAAATACCCCTGGGTTGCGAGATTATCGAATTACCCTTAGTGGGTAAGATTTTTGAATTACAAAAATTTACCCTTATGGGTCGAATTATGAAAATGCCCCTAATGGGCCGATTTGATAGATTGCCTTAAATGGCCGATTTTGATATATGGCTAAATGGGCCAATTTGATATATGACTAAATGAGCCGAATTTGATCTATGGCATAATGGGTCGATTTTGCAAAGTGTTAATGGGCCAAATTGTTTGTAATAAATCTCTGATGTTATTAATTATCGTTGTTATATTGTAAATATCATAATTTGCTATGAATGTTGCATTCACATAATTACGCGGGTTTGGGATCATTGATGATTGGAGGAAGCTATTTGGTGGCTCGCCACATATTTTGGTGACTCACAGTCGTCTGTCTGGGTGGCTATGCCACGTATATTATGTTATTCGGTGGCTTCGCCACAAATTCTAATATTATAAATGGCTAAATGCCTGCGATTATAAATGGTCACTAGCTGCAAATTATTGTTATAAATTGGCTTAATGCCTGCGATTGGTGTGTTGGCGGGGTGGGTTGACTGATGATCCCCACAGGTGTGTTGGCTGGTACGGGTGGTGTGTATCGGATGGATTACTAGGTTTGGTTTGGGAATTGCATACATTGCACATACATATATATGTTTTGTTGTGTAAATGGGCTTCGGCCCAAGATTTTGCTTTATGGGCTCAGGCCCACGTTTTTGCTAATTGGATTCAAGCCAGTGGTTCAAGCCAGTGGATGACGGTAAGGGGATTATACACTGAGTTCTTGTAACTCACCCCCATTCTTTGTTAACCCTTGTAGGTAATGCTCAGTGACGAGGACTTGGGGCCATAGATGACTCGGTGGAGGTCATACTTCAGAAATGGTGTTTTACTTTAGAACTTTAGATTTCTATTTTCGTTCACTTTACTATTTTGGGTTTTATGTTGTAATAAGGCCTCTGGAGTATTTTATTATTTGCTTTATGTTTGATATACTTATTATCTTACTTAAATTATTTTAAATGGGAATTTTCTAAAAACATAAATAAAGGTTTTCCAAAATCGATTAACAAATGGATTTCATAATAAACTTTTACAAATATTTTTAACACGAAAATCTTTTTCGAATTATCGACGACATTTTCAAAAGTCACGGTTAAAGTTCACTACCTCGATTTTTGACTCATCAATTAACCTCTCAAAAATACTTATATTTTATCTACGTTTCCACAATGTTTTCAAAATGCTTCTGCAACTCTATTTTCAAACGTCATATTTTCGTAAATCATTTATTTTAAATATGTTTTTGCAACCAAAAAGGTTTTTTAAAGATAATTACGTTTTCAAGTAGATAAAAATTGCTTAAGTGTTTTGGGTTTTGACAAAGAGGCTATAATTCTCAAACAAGTTTTTAACAATTGCAAAGATGGTTTTGAAAAAAAAAAACACTTGCATGTGACACGCCAGATTCGGGCCTAACTTCTAGGCCGGGTTTGGGGTGTTACAAGACTGATTTGCTCATGTACACTGACATATTTGGGTTGCTAACACTAGCTTCAAACAAAGGTTGTTAGCATTAGCTAGTTCGATGTTGCTAACACTAGCTTCAAAAAATTCACAACATATGCAGGATCTTAAGCCATCGTATAATACTAGCTTGGTTCAATGCTGCTAACACTAGCTCCAAAGAATCTGCAACATATGTTGGATCTTAAGCCATCATATTAACCCCAGATCAAACACCCTTTTTCCTTTTTGGGACCCTAATGGCATGCCATTCATATTCTAATCGTCTACTAAGTTCATATGAGCACTATTACAACTCATACCATTCCAATCTCTATTATCGTATACACACTTTCATAATTAAATTTGCAATTCATATACATTTTAAACCTTGTAACATCATCCTATAAACATCATCCCATCACATAACAATTTTAGATCCATTAGATACAACACATCTATTCATATTTATCATATATTTCATATTTTATGATTTAGTCCATTTGATGCCAAAATAATATATATAACTATTAATGTAAAACTAACGAGCAAAACAAAATAATACAAACATGTCATGAATTAACAAAGTAAATCCTATATGAACTTACCTAACAAAAATAGCAACGACACAATGTCAAGGACGAATCTGAAATTTTTCTTTTTCCTCGATTATCTCTTGATCGGTTCACTTCTCAAGCTATATAATAATTCATTTCAAATATCAATTCAAAACATATTATAAAAGCCTATTTTAAACTTATATCAATTCAAACTAATTTTTTGGATGTCCTCTAAAGTTTTTCATTTTATTCAATTTAGTCCCTAAAATCGAAATAGCTATATCTTTCAAATTTTAGCCTCGATTTTAAAATTGATCTCAATTACATCCTTCTATAACCCTCTATTATTAATAATTATAGAAATTTTTCATCAATTTTAAAATTCATGCACTTTAGTTTCTATGTTAAAAAACTAGCAATTATACTTTACAAACTAGTCCATTTTCACTTATAAGCTTAAATCAAACAATTTAACACCAATTTCATCAAGCATTCATGAATGGAAAGTTTTAAAAACTTTAGAAGTTTTCAAAAATAATATACATATTAGCTAAATCAAGCTCTCATGATATCAAAAATATAAAAATTACGAGAGACGAGTTAAGAATTACTCACCATGCAAGTACCAAAAAGATGGAAACTTAAAACAATGGATTCTTCTTCTTCTTCTTGGTGTTTTCGGTGGAGAAAACCAAAATAAAAAGATGATGGCTTTTGTTTTAATGTTTTTAACATATAATAATGATTTAAATTTTAATAATAATATATAATTTTTACACAAATCACCACCTAACCGTCCATCATATAGTAAAAATGGTCTATATACAATTTTAAACCTTATTTAATTACTTTATAAGCCCTTTTACAAATAAAAATCTATAGCAATTAACTTTTACCATTTTTACGATTTAGTCTTTGTACCTTAATTAACTGTCCAATTAAAAAAATTAAAGGACCAAACTCTAACTAAACCTGATACTTACCTTGTAAATATTAAATGATAATATTTGCAAAATCATACATCAAAAATGGGGTTCCATAACCACTACTTTTGACACCACTGAAAAACAGGTTGTTACAACTTTTCCCCTTAGAAATTTTGACCTTGAAAGTTTTACAAGAGAAAAGGTTAGGGTACTGTGTGATCATGGTTTCTTACAATTCCCATGTAGCCTCTTCGATACCATATTGATATCACATGAGAAGGATCATATCTATATTTTCGTAACATACCCTTTAATACCCAGCTCATCCGTTCTAATTGTCCATTAGTCTAATGATGAAACACATTATTAAAGTTTAGTTACCTTCTCAAGTGAGTACTCAGTTCAGACAGGAAAGAGGGTGCTAGCATGATCCAACTATTAACTATAACTCAGATTGCATCTTTCTTTTCTAATGACAATGGTAAATCTGATATTAGCTCGCTTCTGTTTCATTCCTAAATCATCATAGATTGTAACCACCTTGATGAAACCTGATGCTCTGCTTTAGTTTGCTGCCATATCAAATATTTTGTTACATAATCTGAAATCTCTCTTTTAATACC
Organism: Gossypium rotundifolium; assembly: GCA_025506655.1. NCBI lineage: Eukaryota > Viridiplantae > Streptophyta > Magnoliopsida > Malvales > Malvaceae > Gossypium > Gossypium rotundifolium. The sequence continues at coordinate 105,002,774 of CP106734.1, forward strand.
TGATTACCAGTACAACTATTTCATGTATCTATGCACTTTATTACTGCCTAAATGAAACGAATAGGTATTATTACGAGCTTTACGTAAATTATCTCATTACAGGTTTAAATCTTACAGCATATACAAATGATTATGAAAACATAAAATTTTGTTACTATCAATATTCAACTCAGAAATCTGATTGCGTCCAACATAGTTTTTTTAACTGTACAAATCTTTATTGGCGTTTTTCGAACAAATAAAACTAACATTTTTTGGTAACAATTTCATTAGAAGTAGGGTTATCATGAAGAAACCTTTAACAAACTGTCTGTAATACCCAATCATTTCCAGAAAATTATGCAATTTTGTACATTCCTTAAAGCTTTCCAAATCACATCTGATGATATTTTATTTGGATCAACATGAATACCTTTAGTTGATATTACAAGATCCAAAAATCCTACTTCTAGGAGTTAGAATTCACATTTGATGAATTTTTCATACAATTGCTGTAACATCCCCAAACCCGGCCCACGAGCCTTGACCGGATCTGGTTATGTCACCTGCGAATGACGGTTGAAAATCTTGGTCTTTAGAATAAAAACTTGAAAATTTTGTTAACTTTTGGAAAATGTGTCCATTAAAATTATTAGATAATAAGCTTGGTTTAAATTAAAATATGTGAATTAAAACTTTATGATAATTTATTATATTATAAATCATTTGAAGAAAATATATTTAAGTATAATATAAACTCCAATAATCATAAATAGAACACCTTAAATAAAAGTGGCCCTTATTACAACCAAAATTAAACAAAACACTTAGTATTGAAATTGCTTAAAAATAATTAAATTAATCTCCTTCTGCATGGGCCACCTTGCAGCCTCTCCGACCCGGTCCGATCAACAAGTTACCTGCGATGTTGGATGGATAATTGGGTGAGTCACACGGACTCAGTGTGTAATTAAACCACTGATATCCACCCACATGTTAGCCACAAATTAACCCAATTATCAAAAGCAACATATAAATATAATCATTTAAACATTACCATAATCTGGGCTTGGCCCATAATCAAATCATATTCAAGCACTGGGCTAGGCCCTTTTCTTATTCAAATCCATATTCACATACTGGGCTTGGCCCATTTCCACGTATGTTCTCAAAACATACCTATTCATATTCCATATTGGGCTTGGCCCATTTCCATATCAATTTATAACAAAACCATGCAATATGAAACCCAACCCAATCCTAAGGTCCATCCGCTACACACCCCCTTAACCAGCCTACCACACACCAGGGGACTATCGAGTCACCCTCTCCTTTTCCCTCCAAAAAGGCAACCAATGCCATCCACGATGTAGCGTATAGCTAACATCAAACCATGATGGAGCACATAGCAATCCATCAAGCCACGATATGGCATAAAGCCGATATCAATCAAGGTAACCACGCGAACTAAATCGCAAAGATCCACAACGCGACCTCGATCGGCGCCAATCCACGATGTAGCACAAAGTCGACATCAACCACGCATCTCGAAGTACACCGTACCTTCTTTCAAAACCCACCCATGCACATGTAACATAATATGATGACATAATGAATAAAGCATGTACATGATATTCGAGCATACATTCATATTCATAGACATACTCACATACACGTATTAATAACCACATCTCAACAGATTTGATACTAACTCGTTTATCGACATACCCTTTAAGGGTATCCGGTTCACATAGTCACCGTGCTTATTAACACATATTTAACACATACACCTATCGCATACATATCATATACCGAAAATCGATGGGTTAATCACACACCTTATAACTCAAGCTCTAAACCCTCGATCCCGCGCTATCGCTTAGCGAGACTACCGTTATCGCCTATCGTTTTTCTATTGCGCGCCCACACCCGGTGGCCAATCTCGTCTGATGACCGATCTCTTTTAAACTTCGGGATGGGAGTTTTCCTTTCTCCTCTTGACCGGTATTGGCCTCCATCGAAAGTCACTTAATCGAAATCAACCGTTAACCAAATCGTCAAAACTAAATATTGAACCTTTACCAAATATTGCTTACCAAAATATCTTGAATCCGGGAGAATTGATCTATGTCCCTAAATATCCTTGCTCCTCAAGGTGATTTGATTTCCAAACAAATCTCAAGACTACGAATGGTCCTATTTGTAATCAACCACACCTAAAACGCATAAATGGTTAGCCTTAATAGCCTTGACTTTTGAATAGTAAAGAATGATTAAAACATGGATCTTTACCACCACCTACCGATTCTGGCTACCAACGATTGAGGAGAAGAATCCGAAGAGATCCACACCCCACCTAGAATTCGACCAAGGTGCAAACTAATAGGAGAGGAGAAGTTTCGGCTATCAAGGGATTAAAGAGAATTAATAAAAGCAACCACCGATTAAATGGTCAAAGAAGAAATCGGCAAGGGTATAAGCTGCTTGGGAGGATTTCGGTTTCAAGGTAGAAAAAAAATAAGAAAATTCCACTTGAACCTTCGGCTAGGTACACAAGACTATGGCTGACCAAAATGCACCAAATGTGGACTAAAAGAATTCGGCAAAGGTCAAAAGAAATTTATGAAAGAAGGCTGCCCATTTAAATAGCAATTTCGGCACATGTTTCCCCCCTTGAAGACTCCCACTTTCGGCTGCTACTTCAAAACTCCAGGTCACTAATTCAATTTAATTTGAATTAAACCAATCCCTTATCTTACTAATTTAATCAAATAAATGAATAATAAAAAAAAAGATTAAACAACAGCAGCTTAATCCCTTGCGGCTCCTTGGTGCCCTCCACCTTCACGCCACCTCTTCATATCAATGAAGAAAAGAAACCCCACCGCAACCTCCATGGTTCGAACGCAGGGACTGGGAAAGCCACACCAACTAGCGCCCGAGCCATTACGCCACATTGATTTTTATGACAAAACCCCATCATTTAATCTTAAACCCTTCCTACTCCAGCCCATAACCGCATATAAAAGAAAATCGCCCAAAATGTCTGCTGCAAATATCTAAACCGCGACCTCCTTCCCTCCAAATACCTAAGTAGCGCCTAAGAGCCACTCGCCAATTGGACTTTCATGTCCATCAACTTGACATTTATTTATAAGCATACTGCCCAGTCCCTAATTAGCGCAAAGATAAAACAAAATTCTTTGCCTTAGCATCTCGAACCTTTGACCCCTTAGGCGTCACCTTCCCAAGCCCCAAGCAACGCCTTCATGCCACTTTGCCAATACCTTTCATGTGCCTTAACCTTCCAAATAAATTTCTTAAGCCCTCTAAAGCCCAGCTCCATTTCTTAACCCTAAAATTAAAACTTTTCCTAAGCCTTCCCCTTTTACCCGAGCATTCTTAAAACCTCTAAAACACCTCCAAACACACCCAAAAACCTACCAACACCTGAATTATACTTAAATTACCTAGCCCTAAAACCGTGGTGTTACAATTCTACCCTTCTTAAAATAATTTCGTCCTCGAAATTACTTATTACCTAATAATCATAACTCGCTATTCTACTTCTCCATTGCACTCGATCTTAGTCTATCATACTCCCAAACACACGGTGTTTAAGTTCTCTCTCAAGATCCCGATCATACAAGAAAGAGCTAACTTACAAACAAGGAAAGTAATTAAAGAATATTCCAAAACAAAGGAGCTTACCCGATATCACATCTTCGGTTGACTCGACTACAACCATTCCTTCCATGACTTGAACCACGACCCCTCGTCTTTGAGGATGATTCTTAACCAAATGGGCCTTCGACCCACACCGGAAACATTTCTTACTATTTCCCCAACATTCTCCTGAATGAATTCTCCCACACTTAGCACAGGAATGATTCCCATTCACATACACTGGTGTACGAACAGGATTCTCGATCCTTGGTCTTTTCTGAACATTACCAAACGATGCTGATGGTCCAACATTTCTCTTATTCTCGTTCCTATTCTTCTCTCGGTTTTCCCTTATAGTCTTCTTAACCTCTTCAGCGATCCGAGCTTTCTCCACTAAAATGGCAAAGTCTCTTTCTCGTGCGAGCGATCAACTCCATAACTCATCTCGTAGCCCATCTTGAATCGAACACTTCTTTCGTGTCGGTAGCCACGATTCCTTTGGCGTCTTGACTTAGTCGCACAAACTCGACTTCATATTCCGCTACCGACTTATTCCCTTGCACTAGATTTAGAAAACCTTCCTTTGCGAGTCCAAATAAGCGGCTCTACGTACTTTCCTTGAACTTGGCCTTAAAGAAATCCCAATCCGGTCGATCCGCGGTACACCTTGTTTGACGTTGAGCCACCAACGATAAGTTTAGATCACGAAAACGAAACATCGCCTTCACTTTTCTTCATTGGTGCAATCCAAATCGTCCATGATTCTTTCGATCGCTTCTAGCCAATACTCCGCTACGTTAGGAGCTACTCCCGACACTCTCTCTAAAGATCTCTCTCCCGTTCGATCTAAGCCTTTCGATACCGACTTCCGAGTTCCATTTCTCTACTAACTCCCGCTACTCGCTCTAGCACTTCGCAACATGGCTCGCGATCTGCGTCATCTTCTCTGTCGATCTTGCTCCTCCACGTCCATCGCAAGGCGGCACTTCACTTTCTCGACCCATGGCTGACCCTATCGGTTCCGATCTTGCCATTCTACCTCTCTGCGTCCCCTAGAACTCATCTCTATCGTCTTGATTTATCGATTAAGAAGTTTTATGCATTAGTAATTGTTCCACTATTTAACCATGAGCATATTTTATGAATGAAAGATTTTAGAAGTAGTTCTTTCGATCACACAAGGTTTCATTCGAGTTTTACTACTCTAATTCAAGAATCACATTCACACACACATCCGCTCATCAACAAGAACACATTCCTTCCTCAAGAAAGGCACATTCAATTGGTATCTACCACACATTCACTATTCGGACATTTCGCCCATTTCTACCCTGGGGTATTTCCGTCATTTTGTCCTCTGAGGACATTTTCGTAATAAACCGTAGAAATTTTAAAACTTAACAAACCGAACATTTTTGAAATTTCCACATCGGAGGGTGTTTCTAGAAATTTGTCAAATTAGAATCTGAGAAATTTTGGAAACCGGGGTATTTTAGTAATTTTGTCAACGGGGGTAATTTTGTAAATTTCAAAAGTCGAGGTTTTATTTTGAAATACAAAATTTGGATACTTTTGCAAAGTGAGAGAATTTTATTAAAGTTGGGGTTAACTCGGAATTTTGAAAGTCGGGGGCATTTTAGTAATTTTCAACACGAGGGTATTTTGTAAATTTTCCCAAATCAGAGTATCTTAATACTTTGAAAACTAAAGATTTTGGTATTTTGCAAAGAAAAATCATTTTAACACAAGTTGAGGGTAATACGGTAATTTTACAACACAGGGCTTTTTTTTTCAAAACCAGATTTAGGGTTTACAAACCAAAGAGGGTAAATTTAAAATTGTAAAAACCAAGAATTTTAAAGCAAGAAGGCTAATCCCTTTCGGTTTTAATAATTGGTTCAAACGTGAACAAGTCCTCTTGGTTAAGGTGAACCGTAGCTACGCACTGAGTAGGATTCAAGTGGAGAGGAGGTGAGTCACGGACTACTTAAATACCAAGCTCCCACCGAATACCACTCCTGAACATGCGCACAGGTTGCCACACCTTAACACGGTGACTTACTTCACAGTTTGTTTAGTAACCTTAAGTCTTATGCACATGTTTGAGTAGACTAGCCTTAGGGTTCAACTGATCCTAATTCACTAATCTACGAGCCCAACAAAGCCCATAACAGTTCATATAACAAATTACTTCACAAGTCTCAAGTACTTACAGTGGACTCGGGCAGAGAATGCAGTGCCATGCCGGAAGAACTGAAAAATTTCTTAAAAGCCCATATTTTGAAAAGCCCATTTGAAAATGTTTCTGCCCAAAACCCTCAAAGCCGAGTTTTGAACAGGCTCGATACCAATCAGAACATCCCCAAACCCGCCCACGAGCCTTGACCGGATCTGGTTATGTCAACTCATGAATGACGGTTGAAAATCTTGGTCTTTAGAATAAAAACTTGAAAATTTTGTTAACTTTTGAAAAATGTGTCCATTAAAAATTATTAGATAATAAGCTTGGTTTAAATTAAAATATGTGAATTAAAACTTTATGATAATTTATTATATTTTAAATCATTTGAAGAAAATATATTTAAGTATAATATAAACTCCAATAATCATAAATAGAACACCTTAAATAAAAGTGGCCCTTATTACAACCAAAATTAAACAAAACACTTAGTATTGAAATTGCTTAAAATAATTAAATTAATCTCCTTCGCATGGGCCACCTTGCAGCCTCTCCGACCTGGTCCGATCAACAAGTTACTGCGATGTTGGATGAATAATTGGGTGAGTCACACGGACTCGGTGTGTAATTAAACCACCGATATCCACCCACATGTTAGCCACAAATTAACCCAATTATCAAAAGCAACATATAAATATAATCATTTAAACATTACCATAATAACTGGCTTGGCCCATAATCAAATCATATTCAAGCAATTGGCTAGGCCCTTTCTTATTCAAATCCATATTCACATCTTGGGCTTGGCCCATTTCCGTATGTTCTCAAAACATACCTATTCATATTCCATATTGGGCTTGGCCCATTTCCATATCAATTTATAACAAAACCATGCAATATGAAACCCAACCCAATCCTAAGGTCCATCCGCTACACACCCCTTAACCACCTACCACACACGGGGGACTATCGAGTCACCCTCCCTTTCCCTCCAAAAGGCAACCAATGCCATCCACGATGTAGCGTATAGCTAACATCAAACCACGATGGAGCACACGAGAATCCATCAAGCCACGATATGGCATAAAGCCGATATCAATCAAGGTAACCACGCGAACTAAATCGCAAAAGATCCACAACGCGACCTCGGTCGGCGCCAATCCACGATGTAGCACAAAGTCGACATCAACCACGCATCAAGTACACCGCACCTTCTTTCAAAACCCACCCATGCACATGTAACATAATATGATGACATAATGAATAAAGCATGTACATGATATTCAGGCATACATTCATATTCATAGACATACTCACATACACGTATTAATAACCACATCTCAACAGATTTGATACTAACCTGTTTATCGACATACCCTTTAAGGGTATCCGGTTCACATAGTCACTGCACTTATTAACACATATTTAACACATACACCTATCGCATACATATCATATACCCGGAAATCGATGGGTTAATCACACACCTTATAACCTGAAGCTCTAAACCCTCGATCCCGACGCTATCGCTTAGCGAGACTACCGTTATCTGCCTATCGTTTTCTGTTGCACGCCCACACCCCGGTGGCCAATCTCGTACAGCAGAAACCGATCTCTTTTTAAACTTCGGGATGGGAGTTTTCCCTTTCTCCTCTTGACTGGTATTGGCCTCCATCGAAAGTCACTTAATCAGAATCAACCGGTTAACCAAATCGTCAAAAACTAAATATTGAACCTTTACCAAATATTGCTTACCAAAATATCTTGAATCCCGGAGAATTGATCTATGTCCCTAAATATCCTTGCTCCTCAAGGCTGATTTGATTTCAAACAAATCTCAAGACTACTAATGGTCCTATTTGTAATCGACCACACCTAAAACGCATAAATGGTTGTATTAATAGCCTTGACTTTTGAATAGTAAAGAATGATTAAAACATGGATCTTTACCACCACCTATCGATTACGGCTACCAACGATTGAGGAGAAGAATCAAGAGATCCACACCCCACTAGAATTCACCAAGGTGCAAACTAATAGGAGAGAAGTTTCGGCTATCAAGGGATTAAAAGAGAATTAATAAAAGCAACCAGATTAAATGGTCAAAGAAGAAATCGGCAAGGGTATAAGTGCTTGGGAGGATTTCGGTTTCAAGGTAGAAAAAAATAAGAAAATTCCACTTGAACCTTGATAGGTACACAAGACTATGGCTGACCAAAATGCACCAAATGTGGACTAAAAGAATTGACAAAGGTCAAAAGAAATTTATGAAAGAAGGCTTTTAAATAGCAATTTTGTTTCCCCTTGAAGACTCCCACTTCTACTTCAAAACTCCGTGTCACTAATTCAATTTAATTTGAATTAAACCAATCCTTATCTTACTAATTTAATCAAATAAATGAATAATAAAAAAAGATTAAACAACAGACTTAATCCTTGCGGCTCCTTGGTGCCCTCCACCTTCACGCCACCTCTTCATATCGTTCCATGGTTCGAGCAGGACCTAGGGAAAGCCAGTGACCAACTAGCGCCAGCCATTCGGACATTGATTTTATGACAAAACCCCATCATTTAATCTTAAACCCTTCCTACTCCACCCATGATATAAAAGAAAATCCCCAAAATTTAAACCATGACCTCCTTCCCTCCAAATATAAGTAGCGCCTAAGAGCCACTCGCTAATTGACTTTCATGTCCATCAACTTGGACATTTATTTATAAGCATACTCCCTAATTAGCTTCAAAATTGTCGCCTTAGCAACTCGAACCTTGACCCTTAGCGTCACCTTCCCAAGCCCCAAGCAACGCCTTCATGCCACTTTGCCAATACCTTCCATGAACCTTCCAAATAAATTTCTTAAGCCCTCTAAAGCCCAGCTCCATTTTTAACCCTAAAATTAAAACTTTTCCTAAGCCTTCCCTTTAAGAGCATTCTTAAAACCTCTAAAACACCTCCAAACACACCCAAAAACCTACCAACACCTGAATTATACTTAAATTACCTAGCCCCTAAAACCGGGTGTTACAATTGCTTTTCTCATAAGTTCTACAAAGATTTCGGATGTTGATCTCTTATTTTTAGTCATCGAGTAAATTAGGATGTCATCGATGCAGAGCGTGAAATTTTTATTTATAGTAACTTTGTTCAATTGTCTAAAATCGATCGTAATCTCAAAGTTCCATCATTCTTTTCATGAATAGAATTGATGCACCACGAGGTAACACACTCAATTGAATGAACTCTTGGTTTAATAACTCTAGAAATTGAGCCTTCAATTCTTTTAATTATGTCTATGCCATTTTATATGGCGTAATATGTAACGACTAGAATTTGGGCCTAGTAGAATTGGGCCCATTGGGTCTTGGGTGTAAGAGCGTTTAATTATTTTTAGAACATAAGAACGACATTAGTGCAAGTTGGACCTATTAGGTGAGTGATTTTGGAGCGTTAGAGGGCTTTTATGAAGTCCGGGATCAAACACAGGCTTTAGGAAAATTTTGGTTTTAGGTGAATAAAATCCTGGGAGTTAGTAGGTAGGCTTTAAGAATAAAATATGGAGAGGAATGACACAAGAGGAGCTTGTGGTGTAGTGGCTAAGTGACGCCCCTTAGGGAGCAAGAGAGTGATGCCACGAGGAAGCAAGGGGATCCAAGGTTCAAGTCTTGGCACTTGCATTTCTTTTAGATTATTTTTTAAATGGATTTAGACTTTGGCCATAGACTTATCTTTAATTGCTCATGTTTTAAGACACAAGAGAGCATGTGTGATACGATCCGTCTCGGGATGAGTCAAAATGTATTTGAGTTGCCCAATCGTCTACGAGGAGGAGATAAGCCTTTCGAGAAATAATAGGGAAATACGGATGAGTTTGCGGAAGCTTAAGTGAATTTGTTTAGAAGATGGGTTAAGTTAGGAATGGAGGCGTTTAAGTGTGGGAATGATTCAGATATGGAGAAGGATAGGCTCAGTTTTATGATGAAAGAAAAATGGATAAAAGATAGATGATGTTTTGGTGGGAATGGATTAAAGAACTTAAACCAGAAACGATTCAACACAAGTATGTGTCACCCCAGTTTCTATAATGTTTAAGGTGGAAGATGGTAGTCAATGATGGACCAAAGACCCGTTACTTAGCGAAGTAAGAACCAATAGTATAATTGAATAGAAGAGAAACGTTTGACGCCACAAGCGAGCTTGATAAGTCATAAATGAAACTCATACGAAAACGAAGAGGGGATAACTCACTCGAATGAACAAAAGTCCATATGACATGATTAATGATCAAAAGTCTTAAAAAATTCTTTTTTACTAAGTAATAATAGGTATATATAGTGCTTACATGTGGTTAGCTGAAGAGACAAATGAATTCAACTTTAATATGCAATTAAATGGCTGAAATAAAATCTAAAAACTCTTGAATTCCTTCAGCCAAATAACAGCAACTTTATGACTCCTAATGAGATGATGAATTTGAATGCTTTAAAAATGTCCTTTGAGTTGCCTTTGGCTAGCTGAAAAGTCTCCAGCAACTAATGGTGTTTTTTAAAGGCTTAAATGTCCATCACGAATGCTTTTAAAATATGTCCCTTGAGTTCTTCCATGATTAACTGAAAAGTCACCAACCAAATAAAGAGTCTCAACCTTTGGAATTCTAGCCATGTAACTTCCATCAAATGAAGGGTCTCAATCTTTGGAATTCTATCCATGTAACTTCCTTCTTCAATGTGAGTAACTCTTCAATGAATGCATAACAGCCTTTAGAAATAATGGTTGTAAGATGAAAAGTCTCCTGTAATTATCACATGTAACCAATAAATTAATGCACTTATTAAACTTAAAACAAATTAACAACTAACTTAATTAAATGAACTAACACTTAAGCTTCATTTATTCTAGCAACTAGACTTAAATAAAAGAACTAACACTTAAACTTCATTTATTCTAGCAACTAGACTTAAATAAATGAACTAACACTTAAACTTCATTTATTCCAACAACTAACTTAATTAAATAAAGCATCATTAAATGAACTTAACTCATGCATCAATAAATTAACCTAGTAACTAGATGAATTAAAGACACAACTATTAAATTCACTAAAAGAACTCAATTAATTAAACTAAGTTGAGTTGAATTAATGACCAGCAACCATTTATTGAACTAAGATGCTTAAATGCAAGTATTTTAAATGCAAACTAAATGCAAAACTGAAAATTAAATAAAGAGCTCAATTTAGTTGGATCGGTTCAAATAGCTAGAATCAGTTCCATTTTGCACTTTGGCCCCTCGAGCTTAGGCCACTCTCGATGGCATCAGATGGAGTCAAACCATAATGCGACCAGGATCGCATCAATGTGGCAAGGTGGTGTGGCGTCAAAGGAAGTGCAAGGAGGTTGGAGGTTCGAATCCCACAAGCAGCTTATGTGGGTTTTTATTTTATGCTATGGGAGGAGAAGAGGTGGAGTTGGATTAGAACTCTGTAGGAGAGAGAGAGGACTTGGTCAAATAATTTGAATGAGAGGTGGAGAGTGAATGGTGGAGCAAATAGAGGAGAGAATCATGGGATTCAAGTGGGGGAAGTGTTATGGTTGAATAAGGGGCCTTGTGTGGGAAAAATTCAGCTGGAAGAGGGGTCTTGTATAGCATTTTTCAGTAGCTTTAGTTTGGGGGGAGAAATCAAAACTTCTGGGGTCTATTTTCTCATTCTTGCTTTTGGTTTCCAAGTTGTTATTTAGGCATTTCGGCTGAGAGTATTTTTGGAAGCATTTCGGGTCTTTTTGTTCTTTCTCTTGACAACATTTTCATGACTTACCTCTCGTGCACTATTAGGTTTTCTCCTTTCTTTTGCTAGCCGAAACTTTAGTGTTGGCCGAATCATCTCTTACTCCTCCACTTTCTCTTTGTCCATCTCTTTCTTTCTCTTTTTTCCATTTTGTTCTCTCCTTCTACACTCTTTTCTCCATAAGCCAAATTTCCCTTTTCCCATTTGAGTCAGTTTCCTTTTCTTTTGCCATTAGTCGAACTTGGCCTAGTTTGAAATGTGGTGTGTTTGTGATCATCAAATCTCCTTTGTCATTCAGTTTTTCCTTCAGTTGCAAAGTGGTGGTCATCCTTGAGGGCCGAATACTGTAGTAGCAATCTTGGGTTTGCAAATTGTTGGGAACCAGTATCTCTGAACCTCGAATTAAGGCTGATTACTTTAGTAATGGGAAATTTTTATCACGTGGTGTTTGGAAGGAGGCAAAAATCACAACTCGTTCATAGGTGTGTAATCTCATACCAATTTCAATGGTTGCTTGTGATGTTCTGTGAATCGACCAAAGCCGAAAAGCTAGCAATTGTGACTACTCGAGCGTGTGAATGCTCATAGTGGTAAATTGAGATACGAATTGTGAATCTAAGTCATTGAGAGTGTCACAAAAACTCTCGCGATGCCGAGGCTGTAACGGGCTTAACTGATGCGATCTTGGTCGCATCATGGTTCGACTCTTTTTGACGCGATCGAGAGTGGCCTAAGCTCGAGGGGCCAAAGTGCAAAATGAAGTGATTTCAGCTCATTTTTAGCTCAATTAAACTTCCTTCTTATGTGGTTCAGCTCACATGAGTTCATCTTAGCTCATTGAGCTTGGTTTAAGTTCACATTCAGTTCATTCAGTTCTTGATTAGTTTGATTTAATTCATGCACTTTTATTTTGCAGCATTGAAACTTTTAAATTAGCTTTAAATAAAGGTGTTTAGTTTAAATAGATAAGTTGTGTTTAATAAGAGGCTTATTAATTAATCTAGTTACTAGGATGTTTTTAATGAAGTATGAGTTTAAGTTAGTTTAATTTTGCTTCCATAAATTAACTAGTGGCTGCATTAATTGAAGTCTTAACTTCTAGTTCATTTATTAAGTCAAGAGTTTAATGTGTTGAGTTAAATTAGTGTTTAATAAGTGTTTAATGTGTTAAGTTAAAATTAGTTTCTTTAATAAGTGTTTAATATGTTTAAGTTAAATTAGTGTTTAGTAATTGATTAAATGTGGTTAATATGTCTAATTAATGTGTTTGAATGTAAGAAACCTTTCAGCTAGAAATCGTTACACTTATGGGATGTTACAAAGAGTTTAATGTGACTTTTCAATTGAAAATCAGTTACACACATAAAGGAAGCATTATTCAACATTAAAAGGGAACCGTTTGAAGCTTAAAGGTCACACATGAGTTACAAATTTTTATTTAGTTGCTGGAGACTTTTCAGCTAGCCAAAGACAACTCAAGGGACATATTTTAAAAGCATTCAAGATGAACATTTAAGCCTTTTAAAATACCATTAGTTGCTGGAGACTTTTTGGCTAGCCAAAGGCAATTCAAAAGACATTTTTTAAAGCATTCAAATTCATTTAAATCAGCTCATTAGGAGTCATAAAGTTGCTGTTATTTGGATAGAGAAATTCAAGAGTTTTTAGATTTTATTTCAGCCATTTAAATGCATATTAAAACTAAATCCATTTGACTCTTCAGCTAACCATATGTAAATACTATATATACTTGTTATTAGCTTGTAAAAAAAGAGAACTTTTGAATTAATTACATTTTATGAACTCTGTTCATCGAGTGAGATTTTTCTCTCTCTATCTTTTGTACGAGTTTCGATTCTAACTTATCAAGCTTGCTTGTGTCGTCAATTGTTTCTCTTCCATTTAATTATATCAACGGTTCTTATCTTCCTAGATAACGGGTCGTGGTCCATCGTTGATTCCATCCTTTCCACCTTAAATGTTATAGAAATCAGGGTGACACATACTTGTGTTGAATCATTTATGGTTTAAGTTCTTTAATCCATTTCCACCCAAAACATCACCTATCTTTTATCCATTTTCTTTCATCATAAAACCGAACCTATCCTTCTCCATATCCGAATCATACCCACACTTAAACACCTCCATTTCTAATTTCAATCATCTTCTAAACAAATTCACTTAAGCTTTCGCACCCTCATCCGTATTTTCTTATTATTTCTCGAAAGGCTTGTCTCCTCCTTGTAGACGATCGGGCAACTCAAATATATTTTGACTCACCTCGAGGTAGATCGTATCATTTGGTATTAGAGCTAAAAAATGAGAAGCTACGGCGAACATTATAAATCTGAAGTAAGTACGTAAATTTAAAAAATTCAAAAAAAAAGTTGTATTTCACTTCTTTTGTATTCATATTTTTACATTTGAAGTGAAAAAAATACAAAAGAAAAAAATGAAAAAAAATGAAAAAAAAAAGAGAAGAAAAAAAAGTGAAGTTTTCTTTTGAAAGTTCTGTAAGTACTTGTTGTTTCTAGTCTCATATTCTTACCTTGATCTTCAAAAAAATATTTTTTTCTTCTACCATCATTTGCTATTTTTTTTTACCCACTCCATTTGCCTTTTCCTTCTTTTAGCCTACCCGATACCCAACGTCAAACCTTTGTTTACCAAATTTGAAGCTAACCCTCAAGCTGCAATAAGTCTTTCGAAACGAATACAAAATTGTGAGAGCGACAAAGAGCGGTAAAAGGCATGAGTGTACTCATTAGAGAAAAAGTCATCATACGAGTTAAACACGAGTGTGAGCAATTATTTTCTTTGTGAGTGACTTGTGAGATTTTTTTTGGTAAGGTATTATCTTTGTTTTTGTTTTAACATTTTATTTTTAGAGAATAAAATGAATCAAGAAGTGTTCTCAGAGTCTGACTATCAATACTTGTTGAACGGAATGCAAAGAGTCATAAATACCAAGTTTGACAAGTTGTATAAGCGATTGGATCGAATCAAGGAATGAGACCGGCAAGAGTGACTTTCTTCAAGTCGAAGGATGAAACCAAGGTCATCTTGAAGACACGCTTTTGAAGATCATTCAAGAAGAGATTTTGATCGAGATTATGGTTCATATAGAAGTTCAAGACGGTATGAATCAAATCGCAAATGTGAGACCTCTCGTGATTACCATCGAGAAGGTATGATTTCTTCTTCACAAGCTTTAACATATCCATCCACAGAGAAATCTTTACGAAGAAGTGAACATGGTTCATATGCGTCGAAGAATTCATCCACGAAAGATCGTTCTCGAAGTAGTTCAGGCCACGATTCTTATTCGACGAAGGATTCAAGGCGAACCAAAACAAGTGTCAAGTTTGAAGCCTTTTACGATGACGATCAAGAAAGCATGGGTTATACAACTTATGATTCAAAGAAGTCTTGTACGAAGAATAATTCACGAAGAATTGATCGTGATATTTAGAGAACATCGCTTCGATTTTAGAATTAAATCTTTTTATTTTTTATTCTTTTGAAATATCTTCTTATTATAATCAAAATGAAAAAGAAAAATCAAGTGAAAAGGAAGAACAAGAAAAAGAAATCAAGAAAAAAGAAAATGAAATGAGAGTGAAAAAGAGCAAGTTGAAAAGGAAAGAAAAGAATTTGAGAGAGAAAAAGAGAATGAAGAAAAGAAAATTGAAATTGAGAAAAAAATAGAAAAAGAGATTGAAAAAGAAAAAGATCTTGAAAAAGAAACGAAAGAATAAGATGAGCAAGAAAAAGAGAGTGATTTTTCAACTAACCCATCTAAAGTTTTCTCTTCTCCTATTTTTACTTTTCAGGTTTACGAGAAACTGAGAGCTAAATGTCAACTTCAATACCTTCCCGACGAGTGACATTTTACTTTGATTGAAAAAGGTGAAGTTGAATCACACGAGCCGGAAGGCAAGGAAGGTAAGTGCTTTGAAACAATTTTGTCTCCACAAAATTTTTCCAATGATTGTGATCTTGTGAACGACATCATCATTTGCCATTCCTCCATCCCTTGTGATAATTTAAATGATGGCAAGTCGAATATATTTCATCATTTTGTTATAAAGAATGAAAGTGGAGTAATGAATAATCAAGACTCGATAAAGTATGACGATGAACTTTCTCTTAATCCTAGTTTGTTTGATTGTGGTTATTACGAGCTTTGTTCATTGTCTAATGCAGGATCTTTGAGTTTTAGCAAATCAGTTTTAAAATATGTCAAGAGTTTTGATTGCTAGATCTTGAATGTGCTTAAGTCTTATTGGTTTAACATGTTTGATTTTTCTAAACCCTTTTCACATCTTGAGTTTAATAATCAAAATCATGTCTTTAAACCGGGACTATGTTTTGTATCATTTGGTATGCCTTGTTGGAAATTCAAGCAACGACAATTGTGCTTGAAGAATTTCAATCATTTTGATACTTGGTTTTTTATTAAGGTTACAAAATTTGCCCATTTTGTATTCAATTTTTATTCGCTCCTTAAACAAATTTTATGGTTGCACTTGAAATTCACATTCCATTTGAAAAGTACTGAATCAAACACGAGGCTTCGACTGCATTATCTTCCCGAAGAGAGAAGGTTTGTATTGCTTGACCATGGTAACACTGATCTTTTTCTTTTTAACTATAAAGGTAAGTCTTCTAAACTTGTTGACACCTTTGTGATTTTTTTGAAAAGTGACAAGCTTTGTGTTGATGAACTAGTTTTTGTGATCTATCTATTTCATTGAATGATGGTAGGATTCTTGAGTTTGATAATTTTGATAATTTTCGTGTGAAAGAATCCACATTACGTCACATGTGTGATCCATGTAAAAATTTTGAGATGTCTTTGTTCTCTTTGGTTGTTGATAGAACACTTGATGCTGATTTTCATCATTTAGATCATGAAATGTATGAACGTCCTATCTTGTTTAATGATGGTCTATTTGTTGACAAAAAGAATCTTGTGTTTGATAATTTTTGCTCATGTGCAAGTGATTACATATGTCGTTCAATGCAAGGTTTGGACGTTTACTTTCGAGTACCATATGCATTTTCTCAACTATCTACTTGTGATGAATATATCTATCATTTGATGTGTTATTCGCATGTTGATTTTGACTTGTGGAATCCATTCGAATTGTATGCATACCATGAAACTTATCCAATTTAGATTCAAATATTTGATAAGGCTTTGTTCTTTTTGTATGATAATGTGAATATGCCTATTTATGTTCGATCTATTCATTTTGTTTTGCTCATATTTCGATTGCAAGTTTGTTTGACACAACTCTTGCTAACTCTTGGTTATATTTTACAGGTGTCTCGATTACCATCCTTCCTATTTGATCGAGGAAAACTGATCAAAAGGAATTTTGTTTGAGAAAACCATCGGCTCGATTCGAGGGTGAATTACTTTCAAGAGGGGGGTATGATGCAATCCTGGTCGCATCATGGTTTGACTCTTTCTGACGCGATCGAGAGTGGCCTAAGCGTGAGGGGCCAAAGTGCAAAATGAAGCTAATTTTTTAGCTCATTTTCAGCTCAATTAAACTTCCTGCCTATGTGGTTCAGCTCACATGAGTTCATCTTAGCTCATTGAGCTCGGTTTAAGTTCACATTTAGTTCATTTAGTTCTTGATTAGTTTGATTTAATTCATGCACTTTTATTTTACAGCATTGAAACTTTTAAATTAGCTTTAAATAAAAAGTGCTTAGTTTAAATAGATAAGTTATGTTTAATAAGAGGCTTATTAATTAATCTAGTTACTAGGATGTTTTTAATGAAGTATGAGTTTAAGTTAGTTTAATTTTGCTTCCATAAATTAACTAGTTGCTGCATTAATTGAAGTCTTAACTTCTAGTTCATTTATTAAGTCAAGAGTTTAATGTGTTGAGTTAAATTAGTGTTTAATAAGTGCTTAATGTGTTAAGTTAAAATTAGCTTCTTTAATAAGTGTTTAATGTGTTTAAGTTAAATTTGTGTTTAATAATTGATTAAATGTGGTTAATATGTCTGTTTAATGTGTTTGAATGTAGGAAACCTTTCAGCTGGAAACCGTTACACTTATGGGATGTTACAAAGAGTTTAATGTGACTTTTCAAGTGAAAATCAGTTACACACATAAAGGAAGCATTATTCAACATTAAAAGGGAGCTATTATGATAATTGAAGGAAGCATTAGACATCAATTAATTTCAGCAACAACCTCTTCTTCTTCCAATAACCGTTTGAAGTTTAAAGGTCACACATGAGTTACAAATTTTTATTTAGTTGCTGGAGACTTTTCAGCTAGCCAAGGACAACTCAAGGGACATATTTTAAAAGCATTCAAGATAGACATTTAAGCCTTTTAAAAAACCATTAGTTGCTGGAGACTTTTCAGCTAGCCAAAGGCAACTCAAAGGACATTTTTTAAAGCATTCAAATTCATTTAAATCAGTTCATTAGGAGTCATAAAGTTGCTGTTATTTGGCTGGAGAAATTCAAGAGTTTTTAGATTTTATTTTAGCCATTTAAATGCATATTAAAGCTGAATTCATTTGACTCTTCAGCTAACCACATGTAAATACTATATATACTTGTTATTAGCTTGTAAAAAAAGAGAACTTTTGAATTAATTATATTTTATGAACTCTATTCGTCGAGTGAGATTTTTCTCCTCTCTATCTTTCGTACGAGTTTCGATTCTGACTTATCAAGCTTGCTTGTGGCGTCAATCGTTTCTCTTCCATTTAATTATACCAATGGTTCTTATCTTCCTAGATAATGGGTCGTGGTCCATCTTCGATCCCATCCTTTCCATCTTAAATGTTATAGAAACC
Source organism: Gossypium rotundifolium (assembly GCA_025506655.1). Taxonomy (NCBI): domain Eukaryota; kingdom Viridiplantae; phylum Streptophyta; class Magnoliopsida; order Malvales; family Malvaceae; genus Gossypium; species Gossypium rotundifolium. The sequence continues at coordinate 105,021,215 of CP106734.1, forward strand.
GAGGTGACACATACTTGTGTTGAATCGTTTCTAGTTTAAGTTCTTTTAATCCATTTCCACCCAAAACATCACCTATCTTTTATCCATTTTCTTTCATCATAAAACCGAACCTATCCTTCTCCATATCCGAATCATACCCACACTTAAACACCTCCATTTCTAATTTCAATCATCTTCTAAACAAATTCACTTAAGCTTCTGCACTCTCGTCCGTACTTTCCTATTATTTCCCAAAAGGCTTGTCTCTTCCTTGTAGACGATCGGGCAACTCAAATATGTTTTGACTCACCCTAAGGTGGATCATATCATTAACCGAGCCGAATCGGGCTAAGTGGGCCTAATGGGCTAACCGGCCCATTTGGGCAAAACTACTGAATTTGTAACAAACGATAGACCCGATGTGAAATCTGTAAATCTAATTTTGAAACCACGCATTTTGGGCCACACAAACGTGTGGGCCCATGTGGGCCTAAAATGGGTTTTAGGCCCAATAATTCCGTAAAGACCCAAAAAGGGTCCCAAGTTGCTCGAGACGATAGTAGGCCTTCGGAAAAGCCATCATAGGTGAGATTACTAAAATACACTTGGAGGGTAAATTTCCAAAATATCCTTAGGTTGCGAATTTACCAAAATACCTTCCATGGGTTGATTGACCGTTTTACCCTCAAAGTTGCCAAGCAACATGTGTATGTTTACATTATATTTTTATATGTTGATATGTATATTGCATCTTATCATCTTGCATGGGGCGGGTTAATGATTGAAGAGCTGTGTAGCCTGGTGGCATGGCCACAATATATATATACATAATTATGACTCTGATGGCTCAGCCACAAATATTCTGTGATTAGCGGCTTGTTTGCAATATTGGTGTGTTTGGTGGGGTGGGTTGACTTGATCCCCACAAGTGTGATTGGTTGGTACGGGGGTGTATTTGGTTGGATTGGGTTGGGTTGCATTACATTATTTGCACTCTCATGATTATAGGGCTTGGACCCAAATTTGTTACCGTAAGGGCTAAGGTCAGATTAGAGATTGTATAAGGGACTGCACACTGAGTTCTCATAACTCACCCCTTTTTCCCATAACCTTGCAGGTAATTCCCAGTGATAGAGGACTTGGAGCCATGGAGGACTCGGTGGCGGCCATACATCGTGAACTTTGGTAAACTTCCATTTCTCTTTAATTTTAAGACTTTATTTAATTTGGGTTTATTATTGTAATAAGGCCTTTAGATTTTGTTTTACTTTTTAACTTTCATTTCTGTTATATTCAAATTATAAATGATTAAACACTGGGTTTTCTTAAAAAGTTAATAACTGTTTTCAAAATATCACATTTTCATAAATTACTGGATCTGATTTCTTTTATAAACTAAGTTTTCGCTAATAGCAATAACAACGCTTTTACAAGAAAACCATAAAAGCAAATCTAAATTTCACAAACAACAAAGCGCGAAGTTTCAAAAAGAATACTAAGTTTTTAACGAGCGCACAATTTTAAATAACCCTTTCATGTGACATGCCAGATCCGATCGTAACATCTAGGCCGGGTTTGGGATGTTACATAATTAATATTGGAGTAGTTCCCAGTGTTAATTCAATAACGATTTCAACTTTTCATTCAGGCGGCAACCCAGACAACTCTTTTGAGAATACATTAAGTAAGAAATCTATTAACTGTCGAAACTTGTTTTGTCTTTAATCCCTATATTCTTGTATCTAAAATGCAAGCTACATATGTTTCACTACCTTTTCTAATCAATTTTCGAGTAGATAATGCTAATATGATATTGGTGGAACCATTAGATCTGTCAACACTAACATTAATTAGTTCACCCTTGTGATATCGTAGTACAATTCGCTTCTATTTTCAATTTACTATCGTATCATACAAAGTCCACCAATTCTTATCGAGATTAATATCAAATTTATCAAATGGTAATTACACCAGATTAGTATGAAACTCACGGTCTCAAATTTTTAGTTGACATTCCCTACACATTTTATTAGTGATTAAATACTGACATAACAGTTTGTTACTCTAACATCATATTCAGTCAACTCTACTAGCGTATTTCTTTCAATTATAATGTAAATCAAAAGTATGAATACACAAATTCAAAATGAATCAAAACATGTACAATAATATTCAAAAGAGAAGATATACTGGAAACACCAAAATTTACGTGTTTTTACATGCCCTTTTTAACTTAAAATCATGCTATTTTAGTTAGATTCTTGTTGAAATATAATTAAATATTATAAAATAATTAAAGTACATTAAAAATATGAAAATAATGAATTTTAATTAATTTTATAGTTAATTTTGATTTATTTTGACTAATTTCGACAGATTCACACAAAAGGCAAAAATTAGCTCGGCAAACACTGCTCGAAGAACAAAACCGAGAAGCAATTTTTGAAGTAACAAGGCAAAATAATTTCCAGTCTTAGACGGTCCAAATATGTGTATTAAATCATTAACTAATTAATTTTAATTTATTCCCAATATAATTTGGGCTAAATAAATTAATCTTAATTAATTATGGAAAAGTGCCCAGTTGAACCGCACCAATTGAACCAAACCGATTGAACCGAACCGAGCAAAGAATTGGGCAGCCCAAACCGTCCATAAGCTGGCCCAAATCAGCTTATTAGCTAATGAATTAAGCTTGCAAAGAAGCCCTTGAAGACTTGTCAAAGTTACATTCAACCCCCTCCACAATTAGTGGCTTTGTAGATTTGCCCCATGCCATATTTAGCAAAGTTGAAGCCATCAACTTTGCCACATAGATGGCCGGCAAAGGGGGGTCTCTTTGGCTGATGGACTTTGCTATTTTTAGCAGCCACAATCAGCTATAAAATCCACCCTTTGCTGATCATTCAAAGCATCCCTCATCACTCATCCCTCATCTCTCATTCACATCGCATTCTCTCTTGTCCTCTCTCACTTTCTCTTAACTTTTTCCTACTTCCTTGCTCTTGTGTCGATTTCTCCCCTTGGGAAAGGGGTCTTCTTCAGCCATCATTGAGCATAAATTAGAGTGTTCATAGGCCACCTTGATAGCCGAGAACAACGGAGGACGAAGAACGGAGCAATCAGTCAAGTTACGGAGAAACACCGAATTTGCTTCTTGTTTCCTATCTCTTTAAATTTCGTTGTTGTTTTGACAAACATTTTTATGAATATTTATGCTATTGGAATGGTTAATTTAATCAGCTTAGCTTGAATTTAATTCGTGTTGGGTTGATTGCATTTCGTCCTTTTAAATTATTAAAATTTTGTTTATGCTGTTATAGGCCTCGATAAAATGCTTGATTAAGTAAAATCATGCTGAATTTATTCTGGCATTATAATTTTTTTAATAACTAAAGAATTAATTATTTAAACGCATTGAAATTGTAATTAATGGATATACTACTTAGTCAGTGCATGTTTAATTCTTCTAAAGTAGCTGAAGATTAAATTAGGATTGTATTTGGCGATACATATGCCTTGCATAACTTGCAAGATTCTTGTGATTAAACTGTTTCAAGGTAAGGATACTTTGTTACCTCACATAATCTTTTTATGTGCTTATTAGGTTGATTAATCATTTGAATCGACATAGGAATATGCGAGAGATTGTTTAATTTAATAAGTATGTATGTGCAATAACATGTTTACCTTTATAAATCTATTTTATCGGTCGAATTGACGTAGGAATATGTACAAGAGATGAATGGATTTTTTTTGTAAATATGTTCATAAGTTAGCAAATTATCAAGTTGCCATGAATTTATTCGTAACAAGTATAAGCATGAGTTTAATAGTTCTAAGTTAAGAAATGTAATTAATCCAACACAATTACATCATCTTGATTAAAATCAACTTTGAAATCATGCATTAGAACTTTATTTTATTTCATTTTATTATACTTTGTTTTCTAGTTTTTAATCATTTCCCAAATCCTTACCTTGTTGCCGATTTGGTTACCAACCAAATCCCGAAACTTTATGATTTCCCCTTGCAATCGGATAAGCACTAGTACACTCAAACGATTAGTTCTTGGCTTTTGAACGAGTAAAAGTGGCCCTTGGCGAATAGTATGCCTTGCTTACCTTGGATCTTAAATCCCAAAAGATCTCTTTCTACCATCGGCTACAAAAGAATCCCGAAACCCACCTTCATGGTTTGACCAAAGAAACATAAGGGATTAGAGTCCTTTATTTCGGTTAATCAAAAGGGAAAAAGGAAAGAAATTGGAATAGAAGAACCCTTACCAACTAGTAGATCTAACGAAATAGAGTCTGACAGATTCAGCCAACACTCAAGGAGATAAGAGAAAAGGGTTGAGGATCCATGGTGTTTCGGCTATGATCTCAGCAAATGAAGAGAAAAGTTCTTCCGGCTTTTGACAATGGAGGAATTGATGTAAAAAAAGAAGTAGAAGGGTTGATGTCTTGTATGGTTTTCAGTTTTTGCAAGACTAAGAGAATAGGTTTAGGCTTTCAATCAAAAAAAAAAGAAAAGAAGAGAAGAGAGGGGTGAGGGTTTCACCAAGAGATGAGTAGAAAGACTAAGTAATTTGGCACTTAGCTCCCCATACTGAACCGATTATGCCCTCTCCAAAGTCCCTCCATTCACCAACTCTCCTTCTCTCCACTCAATCCCCTTTTCACTCTACCTTAGCCGAATCTCTAAGTTGTCGGACCCAATCTATACTTCCTCCATCGAGTCCTTGTCTGTCCACCACCGCCCTTCCTTGCTAGAAAATAAAACTCCAAAATGCTTCCCTTGCTTTCGAACCTAGGCCCTTCTCACTCCCTGTGGCGTCACCTCACAAGGCCCTAAGTGGCGCCTCCTTGCCACCTTACCACTGGGTTATTCGTGTTCTAAACCACACAATAATCTCCTTAAGGCCTAGCTCCCTTAGTTCCCCTTTTTGGGCTTAAAAATCACACACAGGCATGCAATCACATACGTTCAAATAAAAATGCATAGCCCCTAAATCCTAGATATTAAAGTTCTACCCCCTTAAAATAATTTCGACCTCAAAATTACCTTGGTAAAATAAGTGAGGGTATTGCTGTCGCATTGTTTCCTCCGACTCCCACGAAGCCTCCTCCGATCCATGGTTACGCCATAACATTTTGACCAGAGGGACTGATTTCCTCTGTAGCACCTTTACATCCTGTTCCAAAATCTGAATCGGCTTTATTACTTATTGCGATTATATACACTTGCACATTTCCACCATTCCAAGTTTTGGGGTAGTTCTTGAACCTGCATTTTCAAAAGCCATTATTTGTGAATCTGTTTTTACTTTTTGGTTTATTTATTTTCCTATTTAAATTTTTACTTACCTAAATTTTTCTGTGATTATTTCGGTATTTATGAGCATTGACTAGATTATTGATGACTCCAAGTAGACCACGAGATAGAACGAACCTTTCAACAGTGAATAAGACAAGCGAACCAGAGAAGGACCGAAGAGATGAACTTCGAGAATATGAACCAAGGAAACGGAGCAAACCCTGCTTAATGAAACACCCCAAACCCGGCCTAGAAGCCCTAACCGGATCTGGCATGCTCCTAGAGTAAATCATTGTTAAATCTGGTTATGTCTTCTTGGAAAGAAAAACTTGGTTGTTTGAAGAAAATAGATTTGGATTTTTCTCACGTTGAAAATCAAGTTGTAATTTAAGTGTTGTATTAAAATGTTATTATCATATTCTTAGAAATTACAAGTTTAAAGAAATTCCAAAATTTAGAGTTTATTATTAACTTGAAAATCATAGGTGTTTGGGTTTCAAAATAATTGATGTTGTTTTACGAAAAATATTTAAATGTCTTGTTCGTTATTGTTCGCATCATAGTAAAATTTAAAACGCATGAATAAAACAGTTAAGTGATAATGGCCTTATTACATCAAAACATAACCCAAAATAAATCAAAATATACTTAATAAGAAAAACTGAAGAAAAAAACTGGGCTGTGCATGGCCACCACTAAGTTCCTGTCGACCCGGTCCATTTACTGAGTGCCATCTACAAAAAGTTAGCCCACGAAGGGTGAGTCAACAGACTCAGTGTGTAACAACCATCACAGACTCCCAACAGTCATAACATATCATATCACATACGAGCCAATATAAACAATGATGCAACTCAAACCCACCTAGATATCCATCCTCTACACATCACCCGTACCTACCAATCACATTGTGGGGATTACTAAATCGACCCTCCATCCGCTACACACCATCGAAGGCAGTCGCTATGGTCAACTGCACATCGACCTTATAATTGTGGCATAGCCACCAGATAGTGTTGTAGAAACCACCAGATCACTTCCCCTTTTATCATAATCACCCATATGCCCATGCAACATACAAAACATGCTATTTATCATGCAATTTACCTTACCCCAAAATCATAACAAATTCCACATTTTTTTTCACATCAATGTTGTTAAACATGATTTACACAGTGTTAAGGGTAGCGTGCACGAATACAGTACCATTAAATGGTACCCTTAGCCATATTTATTAAATCACCTCACTAACACATGATTAACATAATTATTATTAAACTATCGAGAATTTAGTGTAGGGTTACACACGATTTCTAACGCGATTATTGAATCCGAAAATTACGATCTAACGCACTAGTTCCTTTTTCCTACATTCGCCAACACTAAGCATATTAGCAAGGAGGCCATTAATTAAACAACAAATCCTGAAGGGTTAATGCAACCAAAATCCTTACCTTGTTGCCGATTTGGTTACCAACCAAATCTCGAAACTTCGTAATGATTTCCCCCTTACAATCGGCTAAGCACTAGTACACTCAAACGATTAGTTCTTGGCTTTTGAACGAATAAGAAACGGATCTAAAACACTAGAACCCTTACCTAGATTGCTTAGCCAAATCCCGAAGATCTGTCGAAGACTTCCTAAAACACCATAATTAGAATCGGCATAGCCTTTGAACAAGTAAAAGTGGCCCTTGGCCGAATAGTATGCCTTGCTTACCTTGGATCTTAAATCCCGAAAAGATCTCTTTCTACCATCGGCTACAAAAGAATCTCGAAACCCACCTTCATGGTTTCGGCCAAAGAAACATAAGGGATTAGAGTCCTTTATTTCGGTTAATCAAAAGGGAAAAAGGAAAAAAATTGGAATAGAAGAACCCTTACCAACTAGTAGATCTAACGAAATAGAATCTGACAGATTCAGCCAACACTCAAGGAGATAAGAGAAAAGGGTTGAGGATCCATGGTGTTTCGGCTATGATCTCAGCAAATGAAGAGAAAAGTTCTTTCGGCTTTTGAGAATGGAGGGATTGATGTAAAAAAAGAAGTAGAAGGGTTGATGTCTTGTATGGTTTTCAGTTTTTGCAAGACTAAGAGAATAGGTTTAGGCTTTCAATCAAAAAGAAAAAGAAAAGAAGAGAAGAGAAGGGGTGAGGGTTTCAGTCAAGAGATGAGTAGAAAGACTAAGTAATTTGAGCACTTAGCTCCCTATCTGAGCAGGATGTGCCCTCTCCAAAGTCCCCTCCATTCAGCCAACTCTCCTTCTCTCCACTCAATCCCCCTTTTCACTCTACCTTAGCCGAATCTTTAAGTTGTCAGACCCAATCTATACTTCCTCCATCAGAGTCCTTGTGCCGTCCACCACTGCCCTTCCTTGCTAGAAAATAAAACTCCAAAACGCTTCCCTTGCTGCTCGAACCTAGGCCCTTCTCACTCCCTGTGGCGTCACCTCACAAGGCCCTAAGTGGCGCCTCCTTGCCACCTTACCACTGGGTTATTCGTGTTCTAAACCACACAATAATCTCCTTAAGGCCTAGCTCCTTAGTTCCCTTTTGGGCTTAAAAATCACACACAGGCATGCAATCACATACGTTCAAATAAAAATGCATAGCCCCTAAATCCTAGATATTAAAGTTCTACCCTCTTAAAATAATTTCGACCTCAAAATTACCTTGCTAAAATAAGTGAGGGTATTGCTGTCGTATTGTTTCCTCTGACTCCCACGAAGCCTCCTCCGATCCATGGTTACGCCATAACATTTTGACCAGAGGGACTGATTTCCTCTGTAGCACCTTTACATCCCGTTCCAAAATCTGAATCGGCTCTTCCTCATAGGACAGATCTGGTCTCAGTTCCACCTCTTCAATCGGTATTATATGAGATGGGTCTGACCGGTAGCGACGTAGCATCGAAACGTGGAACACATTGTGTATCTGCTTCAACTCCGAAGGTAACTCTAACTGATATGCTACTGGTCCAACCCGCTTCAAAATCTGATAAGGTCCTATAAACCTAGGACTTAACTTTCTCTTGTGACCAAATCTCATTACCTTCTTCCACGGCAAAACTTTGAGAAACACTTGATCCCCCACAGTAAACTCTATCTCCTTTTGCTTAAGATCTGCATATGATTTTTGTCTATTCGATGCCTCCTTCAATCGTGTCCAAATTACTTTAACCTTCTCTTCAGATTCTGCCATAATTTTCGGACCTAAAACTTGACGTTCCTCAATTCTGTCCAACATGTAGGATTGCGACACTTCCGTCCATACAACGCTTCGTATGGTGCCATCCGAATACTTGCCTGATAGCTATTATTGTACGTAAATTCCGCTAAAGGCAAGAACTCCTCCCAACTCCCTCTGAAGTCTATCACGCAACCTCTTAACATATCCTCTAGCACTTGAATTACCCGCTTAGATTGGCCGTCCGACTGTAGATGGAATGCCGTACTGAAGTCTAACCTGGTGCCCAAAGCTTGATGTAGTGCTTTCCAAAATTGAGACATAAACCTCGAATCCCTATCTGAGATAATCGACACCGGCACTCCGTGTAGCCTCAGGATTTCTGCTACATACAACTTTGCCAATTTCTACAGAGAATAGTCAATCCAAGACTGCACGAAATGTGCAGACTTCAAACCGATCTACTATCACCCATCTGAGTCCTTCTTAGTAGGCGTGAGGAAGCCCACTAACGAAGTCCATGGTAATTCTCTCCCACTTCCATTGGGGAATCTTTATCGGTGAAGCAATCCACGGCGGTGCTTGGTGTTCACCTTGACTTGTCGACACATTAAGCACTTCCTACAAACTCTGTAACTTCCGCTTAAGACCGGGCCACCAAAGCTGTTCACGTAAATCCTATATAACTTACTTCCTCCGGGATGCATAGCATAAGGGCTACTATGAGATTCTCAAAGAATTTTCTTTAACTCCTCATCCTTGACATCTGAGACCTTGCCACAAAACATAGCACTCCATCATTGCTTACACCATAGTCTTCCAACTCCCCATTTTGTACCTGTAGCAGCTTATCACTTAGTTCACCATCTACCAATTGTTTCTCCTTTACTTGACCTAACCACTTCGACTTCACTTGCAACTCCGCTAGCAAACTTCCATCATCAAAAAGGCTCAAATGTGCAAACATCGCCCTTAAATCCGACACCACTTTCTGGCTTAGGGCATCTGCCACTACATTCGCCTTGCCCGAATGATACTCTATTGAGCAATCGTAGTCCTTCAACAACTCCACCCACCTACGCTGTCTCAAATTCAGCTCCTTCTGAGTCAGCAAATATTTCAGACTCTTGTGGTCCGTGTAGACCACCGACCTTTCTCCATACAAATAGTGCCTCCACACTTTAAAAGCAAATATAACCGCCGCCAATTCCAGATCATGCGTTGGATAGTTAACCTCATGTGGCCTCAACTGCCGAGACGCATAAGCGACCACCTTCCCGTCTTGCATAAGGACACATCCCAATCCTGTATGGGAAGCATCACAATACACCACAAAGCCCTTTCCTGCTTCTAGCTGAATCAAAATTGGAGCCTCTGTCAATACTCTCTTAAGCTTCTCAAAGCTTTCCTGCTGCTTATCTGCCCATACAAAAGGTACCTCCTTTCTTAACAATTTCGTCAAAGGTGTTGCTATTGGCGAGAACCCTTCAACAAATCTCCTAAGTAGCCTGCTAACCCCAAGAAACTACGAACCTCAGCCACAGACTTAGGTGGTTTCCAATCTAATACTGCCTCAATCTTCCGAGGATCTACCCTTATTCCTTCGGCATACACTACATGCCCTAAGAACGTAACTTCCTTCAGCCAAAATTTGCACTTGCTGAAATTGGTATATAGCTTCTCTTCCCTTAACACTTGCAACACAACCCGAAGATGCTCATCGTGTTCTTCCTCAGACTTGGAATACACTAAGATATCGTCTATGAACACAAAGATGAATCGATCCAGGTAGGGTTGGAAAACCTGGTTCATCATATCCATGAACGCGGTTGGGGCGTTTGTCAATCCGAACGACATTACCAAGAACTCATAATGCCTGTACCTAGTCCGAAAAGCCGTCTTATGGATATCTACTTCCTTCACCTTAAGCTGATGATATCCTGACCTTAGATCTATCTTCAAAAATACCGCAGCTCCCTTAAGCTGATTGAACAAGTCATCTATCCTTGGCAATGGATACTTGTTCTTGATGGTTAGCTTATTCAACTATCAGTAATCTATGCACATGCACATAGTCCCATCCTTCTTCTTCACAAATAAGACCGGTGCTCCCCATGGAGACACACTAGGTCGAATAAACCCACGATCGAGTAACTCTTGGATCTGGGCTTTAAGCTCTACTAGCTCCTTTGGTGCCATTCGGTATAGAGAAATTGACACAGGAGCTTACCCACAGTAAATCAATTCTGAACTCCACTTCTCTGCCCAGGGGTAACCTAGGCAACTCATCTAGAAAGACATCCTCCCGTCTTCTTCCAACACTCTCCCAAGTGCATCTTTCCACACTGAGCACAAGTATGGTACTGTCCTCCCGTAGTAACTTGCTGACCTCGCGACCCATTTGTTTTAGGTCTCTTTTGAACATTCTCGGCTGACCCTGATGTTCCAAAGCCTCTCTTTTGCCTATTCTTGTCCGTGTTCTGTCTCACAGACTCCTTAACCCTTTAGCTACCTTAGCCTTCTCTACCAACACAGTAAACTCCCGCTCCTGCTGTGGAGCAATCAACAATCTCAGGTCATCCCTCAGTCTATCCTCAAACTGGACACATCGTTCATGCTCCATAGCCACAATACCTCTAGCGTATCGGCTCAACCTTAGGAATTCTGCCTCGTACTCCGCTACAGACTTATTCCCCTGAACCAGCCTTAGAAACGCCTTCCTCTGTGCATCAATATAGCTAGTCCCAATGTACTTCTTCTGATACGCCACCTTAAAATATTCCCAAGTGAGATCATCTGCTGCAGCACCATCCCGAACTGTGAGCCACCATTGGTATGACTCATCACGGAGAAGCGACACTACCCCTTTCAATTTCTCCTCGGCAGTCAGGTCCAAATCATCCATAATTCGCTCCGTCACATCCAACCAATACTCAGCCGTATTGGGTGCCACACCAGATATACCACGGAAAACCTCAGCTCCATTGGCTCAAAGTCGCTCAGGTATAGACTTTCGAGCTCCCATACCTCCACCTGCTCCAGCCACCTCTCAAGAACTCACAGCATTGCCTACGATACTGCATCATCCTCCGTCTGATCCTGATATCCAACAACAGCAGCTGGTGGTGGTGGCATTTCATTCTCGGACCCTTGATCGGACCTAACGGGTTCCGACACGGTCATTCAGCCTCTAACACGGCCACGTACATTACGACCACGTCCTCTAGAACTCATTCTTCCGAGTTGCGTTTATCTGATTAAAAATTTTATGAATCATTATTTCTTCCCACTGATTTATCGCGAACAGTCTTATGTTTAATAGTTCTAAAAAGTAGTTCTTTCGAATTCATACACACACTACCGTCTCAAGTTCATTCATTCAATCATCATCATTCATGAACTTGCGTTCATTACAGAAAAGTGTTGTGGTTGTCATTGTTGTTGTTTTCCACTACCCAGGGGTATTTCTGTAATTTTATCCTCGAGAGTATTTTGTAATTTTTCAAATTAGGGTATTTTGAAATTACGTAAAATAGAGGTTTACGGTATTTTTGCAAAATAGGAATATTTTGATAAAAGGAATCGGGGTAGTATGATAATTTTATAAAGCGAGGTATTTTGTAATTTTACAAACCAAGGGCATTTCGGTAATTTTGTAAAATATGGTTCCGGTGATTTTACTGAAATAAGGAAATTTGGAAATTTTCAATTCTTAAGCTCTACTAGCTCCTTTGGTGCCATTCTATAGAGAAATTGACACGAGAGCTACCCACAAAAAATCAATTCGAACTCCACTTCTCCGCCTGAGGTAACCTAGGCAACTCATCTAGAAAGACATCCTCCGCCTTCTTCCAACACTCTCCCAAGTGCATCTTTCCACACCGAGCACAAGTATGGTATCTTGTCCTCCGTAGTAACTTGTCGACCTCACACCCATTCATTCTAGGTCTCTTTGAACATTCTCGGATGACCCTAATGTTCCAAAGCCTCTCTTTGCCTATTCTTGTCCGTGTTCTCGCCTCACGCACTCCTTAACCCTTTAGCTACCTTAGCCTTCTCTACCAACACAAGAACTCCCGCCTCCCGTGGAGCAATCAACAATCTCGTGTCATCCTCGCCTATCCTCAAACCGACACATCGTTCATGCTCCATAGCCACAATACCTCTAGCGACGGCCAACCTTAGAATTCTCGCCAGACTCGCCATGCACTTATTCCCTAAACCAAATTTTTAGAAACGCCTTCCTCGTGCATCAATATAGCTAGTCCCAATGTACTTCTTCCGTATGCCACCTTAAAATATTCCCAAGTGAGATCATCTCACGCAAAGACCATCCCGAATCGTGAGCCACCATTGGTATGACTCATCACGGAGAAGTTTACACTACCCTTTCAATTTCTCCTCGGCAATCAGTCCAAATCATCCATAATTTGCTCCGTCACATCCAACCAATACTCACCAGTATTGGGTGCCACACCAGATATACCACGGAAAACCTCACCCATTGGCTCAAAGTCGCCGTATAGACTTTCGAGCTCCCATACCTCCACCGCCCACCACCTCTCAAGAACTCACAGCATTGCCTACGATACTACATCATCCTCCGTCTGATCCTGATATCCAACAACAGTAGCTGGTGGTGGTGGCATTTCATTCTCAGACCCTTGATCGGACCTAACGGGTTCCGACACGGTCATTCAGCCTCTAACACGGCCACGCACATTACGACCACGTCCTCTAGAACTCATTCTTCCGAGTTGCATTTATCGATTAAAATTTTATGAATCATTATTTCTTCCCACCGATTTATCGCTAATGTCTTATGTTTAATAGTTCTAAAAGTAGTTCTTTCAATTCATACACACTACCGCCTCAAGTTCATTCATTCAATCATCATCATTCATGAACTTATGCTCATTACGTAAAAGTGTTGTGGTTGTCATTGTTGTTGTTTTCCACTACCCAGGGGTATTTCTGTAATTTTATCCTACAGGGGTATTTTTGTAATTTTTCAAATCAGGGTATTTTGAAATTCTGTAAAATAGAGGTTTCTGGGTATTTTTGCAAAATAGGAATATTTTGATAAAAGGAATCGGGGTAGTATGATAATTTTATAAACTGAGGGTATTTTTGTAATTTTACAAACCAAGGGCATTTCGGTAATTTTGTAAAATATGGTTCCAGGTGATTTTAAGAAATAAGGGAAATTTGGAAATTTTCAATTCAAGGGTACTTCGGCAACTTTCCATACCGAGCGTATTTAAAAAAAAATCTTATACTAGTTAGGGGTAATTTGGTCAATTTGTAAATCAGGGGTATTTTGGTCATTTTTTGAATCAAGGGTACTTTGAAATTTTATAACCAAGGTTTGACTTTAGGATTGTACAAAACAAGGTGATTGGTCCCTTTCGAGTTTTAATTATTGAATTTAGCCTGTGATTAAGTCCTCTTCGTTAGGGTGAACCGTCACTACGCACAAGGTAGGATTCGAGCGAAGAGGAGGTGAGTCACTAGGACTGCTTAAATACCAAGCTCCCCCTGAACCCAATCCTAGACATGCACACAACGGTTGCCACACCCTTAACTCGGTAACTCACTCACAAGTTTGTTTGGTTAGACTTTAAATTTTATGCAATTCTATGTTGGAGTAGGCTAATCCTAGGGTTCATTAGCTCCTAATCTACTAATCTACGTCCCCATAATTCCCACATACAAATCACACAATGGGTAGGGGTACTACCTAGTGGACTGTGGGCCGGAGACTCAGGTGCCATGCCAGAAAACCTACTTATTCTTTTGTAAAACTCAATTTCAAAATAAAAATACATTTTGGGCCCAAAAGCCCTCAAGGCTGAGTTTTGAACCCCAAATTAAAACACCCCAAACTCGGCCACAAGCCCTGACCGGATCTGGCATGCTCCTAGAGTAAATCATTGTTAAATCTGGTTATGTCTTCTTGGAAAAAAACTTGGTTGTTTGAAGAAAATAGATTTGGATTTTTCTCACGTTGAAAATCGAGTTGTAATTTAAGTGTTGTATTAAAACGTTATTATCATATTCTTAGAAATTACAAGTTTAAAGAAATTCCAAAATTTAGAGTTTATCATTAACTTGAAAATCGTAGGAGTTTGGGTTTCAAAATAATTGATGTTGTTTTATGAAAAATATTTAATCATATCGTTCGTTATTGTTCGCATCATAGTAAAATTTAAAATGCATGAATAAAACAGTTAAGTGATAATGGCCTTATTACATCAAAACATAACCCAAAATAAATCAAAATATACTTAATAAGAAAAACTGAAGAAAAAAACTGAGCTATGCATGGCCACCACTAAGTTCCTGCCGACCGGTCCATTTATCGAGTGCCATCTCAAAAGTTAGCCCACGAAGGGTGAGTCAATGACTCAGATGTAACAACCATCACAGACTCAAAGTCATAACATATCATATCACATACGAGCCAATATAAACAATGATGCAACCCAAACTCACCTAGATATCCATCCTCTACACATCACCGATGCGATTTGCCTCGGGAGAGTCGAAATGCATGCGAAGTTGCCCAATCGCTCACGAGGAGGATTCAAATTTTGAAAAATAATTGGAAAATATGGATGAGTTTATGGAAGCTTTAATTGAATAGTAGATGGTTCGGTTTGATAGAAAGAGATAATAAAAAATAAATTAGATAAAAGGATAATTTGATGGAGCTAGATGAAGGAACTTAAACAAAGAATCGATTCAACACTAAGAAGTGTCACCCCGGGTTCTATGTTGTTTAAGGTGGAAAATGGAATCGAAGGTGGACCATGACCCATTATCTAGGTAGATAAGAACCGATGGTATAATTGGATGAAAAGAACAAGTCTAGACACCACAAGCAACTTGATAAGTCTAGGAAACTTGCACGAAATTGAAGAGGAGTTAATTCACTCGAATGAACAAAGTTCATATATATATTGAATCAAAGTTTAAAAGTTCTACCCTTACAAATGAAAAGTAACAAGTATTTATAGGCAAATGAGAGCTAGACGAATAGTCATAGAACACTTAATAACTAAGCTTAATTTCAGCCATAAATTGCTGGAAAAATCTAGAAAGAAAACTATTGAAATCCTTGGCAAAATTCAGCTGATTGGTAGCCAAATGGACAGCTTCTAGATGGGTGAATTCACTTGAAAGATGAAGGCTTGAAGACATGTCCATGTTCAGCTTCTGGGAACACCAATAGCCACCTTAATGGAGAAGGAAGTGAGCTGATTGTATTTGGACAGCAAGGGCACTCCAATGGACGGTTTCTAAAAGGATGAATGTCCAAAAATTCGCCCAAGTTAATGGGCAGCCTTTGGGGATGTCAAGGGCATCATTCTAGAAGGATGAATGCATTTTAAAGCCTTCAAGGATGCATGCAACAGCCAGGTGCGTCCCTTGCCTTAATTATGCTCTTTAATTGATGTCTTTTGATGAATAATGAGCAACATTTAAGCCTTGTCCAATAGAACATGCATCTACCAATGCACATGGAAGCATTCGACCACATACAATGCACTCAATGTGCATGAACCTTTCTTTAATGCATTGGTACATTCGACTATACCTTGGGGAGCTTGAAGGGCCATTGATCCTTAGCTGAATAAGGTGTCTTGAAGGGTCATAATGAGCAGCAACATGCATGCTTCCAGCCATCCCATGTATCTCCAAGGTTCATGATACATTCGGCTAGGTACAATGCACCTAGGTGCATGTATCTTCATCAATTCACTCCAAAGGTTCGGCTGAACCTACATAGACCATGAATCCATATTAATTCAATCCAAATCAGATGAATAACATTAAAAACATGCAATGGACTCATCTAGGGACGTTTGGACAACTAAAGGACACCATTGAGGACACTTGAAAATTCGGCAGCCCCTATTTAAGCTAAAAAATCAAGACATTAAATTTAGTTTTAAAACATCTTTAAAACTTGTAATAAAATTTGATAAAATTAATTTAAGCTTAAATAAATTAAATTCAACCTATTTAAAATGTTTTAGATGCATTAAATTGCTGTAGAGAGAAAAAAATAAATAAATTAAAGACTCATTTATTTAATGCATTAAAATTAAAGAATCAGAGCTGAAATGAGCTCGAGTGAGCTCAAATTGAGCTAGAATGAGCTAATCCAACTCAATTTGGAAGTGCATAAAGATGCACATGAGCTCCACGGCTCTTGGTCTCGATGATTCGAGCTCATTAGCTTGCAATAAATTGGGTGCCCCGGGCGTGCCCGCATCATCACCCGTACCTACCAATCACATCGTGGGGATTACTAAATCTACCCTCCATCCGCTACACACCATCAAAGGCAGTCGCTGCAGTCAACTACACATCGCCCTTATAATTGTGGCATAGCCACCAGATAATGTGACAGAGTCACTAGATTCATAATATGTGATATAAGTCACCAGATAGTGTGGTAGAAACCACCAGATCACTTCCTTTTTATCATAATCACCCATATGCCCATGCAACATACAAAACATGCTATTTATCATGCAATTTACCTTACCCCAAAATCATAATGGAATTCCACATTTTTTTTCACATCAATGTTGTTAAACATGATTTACGAGTGTTAAGGGGTAACGTACCTGAATACATAGTACCATTAAATGGTACCCTTAGCCATATTTATTCGCTACTTCACTAACACATGATTAATATAATTATTATTAAACTATCGAAATTTAGTGTAGGTTACACACCGATTTCTAACGCGATTCTCAATCCCAAAATTCGATCTAACGACTAGTTCCCTTTTTCCTACATTCGCCAACACTAAGCATATTAGCAAGGAGGCCATTCGCTAAACAAAGAAATCCCAAAGGGTTAACGCAACCAAAATCCTTATTTGTCAGCCGATTTGGTTACCAACCAAATCCTGAAACTTCGTGATGATTTCCCCCTTGCAATCGGATAAGCACTAGTACACTCAAACGATTAGTTCTTGGCTTTTGAACAATAAGAAACGGATCTGAAACTCTAGAACCCTTACCTAGATTGCTTAGCTAAATCCCAAAGATCTGTCGAAGACTCCCTAAAACACCATAATTAGAATCGGCATAGCCTTGGAACAAGTAAAAGTGGCCCTTGGCTGAATAGTAGGCCTTGCTTACCTTGGATCTTAAATCCCGAAAATATCTCTTTCTACCATCGGCTACAAAAGAATCCTAAAACCCACCTTCATGGTTTCGACCAAAGAAACATAAGGGATTAGAGTCCTTTATTTTGGCTAATCAAAAGGGAAAAAGGAAAGAAATTGGAATAGAAGAACCCTTACCAACTAGTAGATCCGATGTAATAGAGTCCTACTGATTCGCCAACACTCAAGGAGATAAGAGAAAAGGGTTGAGGATCTATCGTGTTTCGGCTATGATCTTAGCAAATGAAGAGAAAAGTTCTTTCAGCTTTTGAGAATGGAGGAATTGATGTAAAAAAAAAAAGTAGAAGGGTTGATGTCTTGTATGGTTTTCGGTTTTTGCAAGACTAAGAGAATAGGTTTAGGCTTTCAATCAAAAAGAAAAAGAAAAGAAGAGAAGAGAAGGGGTGAGGGTTTTGGTCAAGAGATGAGTAGAAAGACTAAGCAATTTTGTCACTTAGCTCCCCTATACAAAATCGATTATGCCCCTCTCCAAAGTCCCCTCCATTCGGCCAACTCTCCTTCTCTCCACTCAATCCCCCTTTTCACTCTACCTTAGCCGAATCTCTAAGTTGTCAGACCCAATCTATACTTCCTCCATCAGAGTCCTTGTGCCGTCCACCACTGCCCTTCCTTGCTAGAAAATAAAACTCCAAAATGCTTCCCTTGATGCTCGAACCTAGGCCCTTCTCACTCTATGTGGCGTCACCTCACAAGGCCCTAAGTGGCGCCTCCTTGCCACCTTACCACTAGGTTATTCGTGTTCTAAACCACACAATAATCTCCTTAAGGCCTAGCTCCTTTAGTTCCCCTTTTTGGGCTTAAAAATCTAATAACCTCTAAGGCTCCTACCTACATCCCAAGGTTCTTGAAGTCCCCAAATCACATTCAAATCACACACAGGCATGCAATCACATACGTTCAAATAAAAATGCATAGCCCCTAAATCCCGTATATTACACTTAAAGTCCTACCCTTATTACTGATGATAGGGATAGAGCTTTACTGTGTATGCTGTACCAGTGTTCAATGATCTTAATCCGGTATTAGAAGACCCAAAATTGAGGCACAACAATTGAAATGAAGCCGGTCCATGTTCCGGATGCTTGAGATAAAGCCAATTTAGTGGAATGTCTACTGAAGATCCTTATCTTCACTTAAGACTATTTATGGAAGTGATCGATTCTTTCAAGTTAGCTAGAGTTCTCGAAGATGCCTTACGATTGAAGTTGTTCACATATTCATTAAGCGATAGAGCTCATGCCTGGTTGAACTCATTGCCACAGAACTCCATTTCTACATGGCAAGAATTAGCCGAGGGATTCCTCATGAAGTATTTCCCGCCAAGCAAGAATGCTAAGTGCGGAACGAGATCACTGCCTTCCACCAAATGGATGATGAGTCCTTGTATGAGGCATGGGAAAGATTTAAAGTGTTATTACGAAAGTGCCCTCATCATGGAATCCCATATTGCATTCAACTTGAGACATTCTACAATGGTATCAACACTCACACGAGGATGGTAGTAGACACTTCTACTAATGGTACTTTCCTTTCTAAGTCTTATAATGAGGCTTATGAAATTATCGAGAAGATTGCCAGCAACAACCATCAATGGCCAACTAGTCGAGTAGCATCAGGAAGATGAGTCGCTGGAATACACGAAGTAGACGCTCTTACTTCACTCGCATCTCAGGTATCATCCATATCCTCGATGCTTAAAAATCTTACTACTAATGGGTCTAATAGTTTTATAGCACAACCTGATGCGATCCTGGTCACATCATGGTTTGACTCCATCTGATGCCATCGAGAGTGGCCTAAGCTCGAAGGGCCAAAGTGCAAAATGAAACTGATTCTAGCTATTTGAACCGATCCAACTAAATTGAGCTCTTTATTTAATTTTCAGCTTTGCATTTAGTTTGCATTTAAAATACTTGCATTTAAGCATCTTAGTTCAATAAATGGTTGCTGATCATTAATTCAACTCAACTTAGTTTAATTAATTGAGTTCTTTTAGTGAATTTAATAGTTGTATCTTTAATTAATCTAGTTACTAGGTTAATTTATTGATGCATGAGTTAAGTTAGGTTAATTTATTGATGCATGAGTTAAGTTCATTTAATGATGCTTTATTTAATTAAGTTAGTTGCTGGAATAAATGAAGTTTAAGTGTTAGTTCATTTAATTAAGTTAGTTGTTAATTTGTTTTAAGTTTAATAATTGCATTAATTTGTTGGTTACATGTGATAATTGCAGGAAACTTTTCATCTTACAACCATTATTTTTAAAGGCTGTTATGCATTCATTGAAGAGTTACTCAGATTGAAGAAGGAAGTTACATGGATAGAATTCCAAAGGTTGAGACCCTTCATTTGATGGAAGTTACATGGCTAGAATTCCAAAGGTTGAGACTCTTCATTTGGTTGGTGACTTTTTAGTTGATCATGGAAGAACTCAAGTGACATATTTTAAAAGCATTCATGATAGACATTTAAGCCTTTAAAAATACCATTAGTTGCTGAAGACCTTTCGGCTAGCCAAAGGCAACTCAAAGGACATTTAAAGCATTCAAATTCATTTAATCATTTCATTAGGAGTCATAAAGTTGCTGTTATTTGGCTGGAGGAATTCAAGAGTTTTTAGATTTTATTTTAGCCATTTAATTGCATATTAAAGTTGAATTCATTGTCTCTTCAGCTAACCACATGTAAGCACTATATATACCTGTTATTACTTTGTAAAAAGGGATTTTTTTAAGACTTTGGAATTTTAAATACATTTTATGAACTTTTGTTCATTAGTGAGATTATTCTCCTCTCTATCTTTCGTACGAGTTTTGATTTCAACTTATCAAATTTTCTTGCTTGTGGCGTTAATCGTTCTCTTCCATCAACTTATACCATAGGTTCTTATCTTTATAGATAACGGGTCTTGGTCCATCATCGACTCCCATTTTTCCACCTTAAACAAATATAGAACCCGGGGTGACACTTTATTAGTGTTGAATCGATTCTTTGTTTAAGTTCTTTCATCCATTCCCATCAACTATCACCTATCATTTATCTAAACCATCACTTATCCATCTATCCAATTCCATTACCATCACCTATCATTGTTTGTTCAACCTTAAATGTAATCCCATTTTCTTTCCTTCATCTTAAACCTAACCTAACCTATTAATTATCCAAATCAACTCTTTCATTTAAACACCTCCATTCCTAACTTAAACCCACCTTCTAAACAAATTCACCTAAAGCTTCCGCAAACTCATCCATATTTTTTTTGATTATTTTTTGAAGACTTGATTCCTCCTCGTAGATGATTGGGCAATTCACATATGGCTCGACTCACCCCGAGGTAGATCGTATCATTTAGTATCAGAGCTAGAAAATGAGGAGCTATGGTGAACATCGTAAATTCAAAGTAAGTACGTAAATTCAAAAAAAATTCAAAAAAAGAGATGTATTTCATTTCTTTTTTATTCATCTTTTTACATTTGAAGTGAAAAAATACAAAAAAAAAAGAGAAGAAAAAAAGAAAAAAATACGAAAAAAAGAAGAAAAAAAAGAAGTGAAGTTTTCTTTTGAAAGTTTGGCAAGTACTTGTTGTTTCTAGTCTCATCATCTTACCCCGATCTCCAAAAAAAAAAAAAATTTCTTCTACCATCATTTGGTATTTTCTCTCTTCACCCAACGCCACCCACCCTTACTCCATTTGCCTTTTCCTTCTTTTAGCCTACCCGATACCCAACGTCAAACCTTTGTTAACCAATTTTGAAGCTGATCCACAAGCTGCAATAAGTCTTTCGAAACAAAGTACGAAATTTTGAAAGCGAGAGATAGCGGTAAAAGGCATGAGTGTACTCATTAGAGAAAAAGTCATCATACGAGTTAAATACGAGTGTGAGCGATTCTTTTCTTTGTGAGTGACTTGTGAGATTTTTTGGGTAAGGTATTATCTTTGTTTTTGTTTTACCATTTTATTTTTAGAGAATAAAATGGATCAAGAAGTGTTCTCAGAGTCTGACTATCAATACTTGTTGAACAGAATGCAAAGAGTCATGAATACCAAGTTTGACAAGTTGTATAAGCGATTGGATCGAATCGAGGAACGAGACCAGTAAGAGCGACTTTCTTCAAGTCGAAGGATGGAACCAAGGTCATCTCGAAGACACGCTTTCAAAGATCATTCAAGAAGAGATTTTGATCGAGATTATAGTTCATATAGAAGTTCGAGAATGTGAGACCTCTCGTGATTATCATCGAGAAGGTATGATTTCTTCTTCACAAGCTTCAACATATCCATCCATGGAGAAATCTTTACGAAGAAGTGAACGTGGTTCATATGCGTCGAAGAATTCATCCACGAAAGATCGTTCTCAAAGTAGTTCAGATCACGATTCTTATTCGACGAAGGATTCAAGGTGAACCAAAACAAGTGTCAAGTTTGAAGCCTTTTACGGTGACGGCCAAGAAAGCATGGGTTATACAACTTATGATTCAAAGAAGTCCCGTTTGAAGAATAATTCACGAAGAATTGATCGTGATATCTATGAGAAGTCGCTTTGATCTTAGAATCAAATCCTTGTATTTTTTATTCTTTTGAAATATCTTCTTATTATAATCAAAACGAAAAAGAAAAATCAAGTGAAAAAGAAGAACAAGAAAAAGAAATCAAGAAAAAAGAAAATGAAAATGAGAGTGAAAAAGAGCAAGTTGAAAAAGAAAGAAAAGAATTTGACAGAGAAAAAGAGAATGATAAAAAATTAAAATTGAGAAAAAAATAGAAAAAGATCTTGAAAAAGAAACGAGATAACGAGATGAGCGAGAAAAAGAGAGTCATCTTCTCCTATTTCTACTTCTTAGGTTTACGAGAAATCGAGAGTTGAATGTCAACTTCAATACCTTCTCGACGAGCAACGTTTTACTTTGATTGAAAAAGGTGAAGTTTAATCACACGAGCCTGTGTAACACCCCAAACCCGATCAAAATGCTACGACCAACTCTGATATGTCACAAGGAAGAAAATGATTTTGAAAACAAGTTGCCCTCTCTAACTTGAGGAAAACTTTTGATGTTACGAAAAACCAAGTTGATTTAAAAGTATTACTAAAACTGTTTTGAATTTAGCTAAAAAAATTTCTCGATACTTTGTTAATCTTACAAGTTTGCTTATCTATCCGAAGGTGAAGTTTTAGAAAGACCCGATAATTTGTGTGAATTTAGAAAGCATTCAATTAATAAGTTATTTAGGCATGCCATTTATTTAATTTATACAAATTTCTATGAAAATAAAAATAGATAAATAAATTCCAAAATAAAATTTAATGGCCTTATTACAACTCAAAACCAAATTTTAAAGTAAGTAAAATCAAATAGAAGTTTAAAACAAAACCCAAAAGAAAATGCACATGGCCACCTCGAGTCCCTTGGCTCAGATCCGCGATTCATTTAATCATCTGCAAAAATGCAGAGGAAGGGGTGAGTCAATGAGACTCAGCGTATAAATCCCCATCCTGATATTAACTTAGCTTGATAGATTCAATCACTCCCTAGCATGATTCGATAAAGGCTTGAAACAAGGGAGAATCCAAATGCCAGAAAGGTTCCACTCATGCACCAAGAAAGATGAAATCGAAGGGGAATCTTTAGCAGATGATATTCGGCCAAGGGTCACAAGAGAAGAGTGAAAAGTAGATGAGTTTTCGGCAAGGGTTGAAGCTTCAGAAGGATTCAGCTAACACAAAAACACAAAAATAAAAGTGAATAAAAAGATGGAAAAGAAGGATGGTAATTGAGGTTTCGGTTCTTAAAGAGTATGGCAAGAAAATGAACCACAAGATGAGTGAAGATGTAACACCCCAGACCCGGTCAATACACCACGACCAGATCTGTATGTCACGAGTGAAAACGTTTGAATAAACCAGTTACTGGTTAAATTTTATTGAAAATCTATTTGTTGTTACTAGTTTTTAGAAATCATACGACACTTATTACAAAAAAAAACCGAGTGAAATGAGCATAGTCAAGTTGAAACCATTTGCATTTGGAGTTGTTTGAAACTTTAGGTTTGGAATCATCTATGTTAACATTGTTATTACCTTGTGAATAATGTTACCCGATGGTAACGTTTGAAAAACCCAATATCGAGTATAGTTTTGAAAACATCGATTTAATCCCGGTTTCTTAAGCAATATCAAACTATTAATCACATGCATAAGATAGGTGAAATAAAATCCAGAAGTAAAACCCAAAATAATACTTAGCGGCCTTATTACAAAACCAAAACCAAATTGAAAGAAAGTAAATAAAATTGAAATAGTACTTTAAAGTCAAAACCCAAACTAGCATGCATGGCCACCTTAAGTCTTCCCCGACTCCAGATCCGCGATCTATGCCTCATCTGCAAAATATATGGGAAGGGTGTGAAACACCCCAAACCCAGCCCAAAAGCCTAACCGAATTTGATATGTTCCTCGAGTAAAACTTTAATTAAATCTCATTTTGTTTATTAAGAAAATATGATGGTTTCGTATAAAACAGATTAACTTAATGATCGCGTTGAAATCGTATTGTTAAATAAATTTGTATCTTCTTAAAATGTTATTTTTAAGAGAAAATTATAAGTTAAAAGAAAACCAAGTTTAATAAAAACTTATTATTATTGTAAAACCATAGATGTTTAGGTGTCAAAAATAGTTTAAGTTATCTTTTGAAAATCATTTAGTTATTTAGTAAATATTGTTCGTGACAGATTAAAAATCTAAAACGTAAAATTTAAACAATTCATAGCGGCCTTATTACATAAATAACATAACCCAAAATAAATCCTAAGTAATAAAAATAAACTTAATAGGTTTAATTAAGAGAAACTCCAAAATACTTTGTTGAGCATTGGCCACCGCGTAGTCCTCGCTGACCCGATCCATCGCGCTAAGAGTCACCTGAAATATATCCCATAAAAGGGTGAGTCATAGACTCAATGTGTAACAAAACACTAAAAGCCCAATTGATCATGGCCATTAAGCCCATTTAAAACATATTTAGCCATAAGCCCATTTTATAGCAAATCAAATAAAATCAATTAAAAATCACATGGATGTATAAAATGAAATGCAATCCCAAGCCCACCTAAATATCCATCCGCTACACACCACCCATACCTACCAATCACACCGTGGGGATTACTAAATTGACCCTCCATCCGCTACACACCATCGAAGGCAGTTGCTGTAGTCAACATGCACATCGCCCTTATAATTTTGTGGCATGGCCACCAGACAGTTGTGATCAAGTCACCGGATTCAAAATATGTGACCGAAGTCACCGAATTCAAAATATGTGACCGAAGTCACCGGATTCATATATGTGACCAAGTCACCGGATAATGTGGTAAAACCACCTAACACTTCCCTTTATCAATATCACCCATATGCCCATGTACATACATTTTATTCGGTTTTCATGCCATTTACCCCAAAATCATAGCGAGAATCATACTTATTTCATATTTATGCATATAGTAATATTAACGAAGTATTGGGGGTAAACATACCTGAATATCGTGTACCACTGAATGGTACCCGCAACCATTATCATACATATTTTCATACAAATCATATTTATTTTAGATCTATGAGAAGTTTAGTATAATGTTACACACCTTATAACAGTGCAAACGATACCTTCCTGCTCGTCGACACCTAATTATTTATCACACTTGATTAGAACACACTAATACTTATAAATCTACACTATTGATAAAAAATCTAATTCCTTACCCTCAAAATCTCAGACATTTGTTATATGTGGTTTCTCTCCGATAGATGGATCAAAACCCGATGACAAACCACGAACAAAAAATTGGCTCAGGTGTACGCATGACTTCAAATAAACGATCTTCGTTAGCAGAGGGTCCACAACCCGGTGGAAAGTCTCGGATCCTCGATATAGCCCTTCGTTTGAAGTTTGAGGGTATAACAGAACCACCCCTCTTCCAAACACTCCTTACCGCTCTTTTCGAACCTATTTTGTTAGTCCCAAAATCTTACGTTTAGGGAAATGTCCGAGCGATAAAGTCCCCTAAAATGAAGTCGATTAGTAATCTTTCTAAAAACGATATAACCAATAATATGACAATCCTTACCTTGAATGATCCCGAATGATCTCTCCTTAATCGATGGCTACAAAAAGAATCCTTAAAATCTCCTTCAAAGATTTGGCCAAGGAGAAAATAAGAGAATTAGATTTCTAAAATCGGCTATTCTAAAAGAAAATAAAGAGAACGATTGATAGAAAATCCTTACTCGTAATACGAAGATTGATTCACCCTTACTTGAACTATTAGGAGATTCGGCCTTATCAATTTAGAAGAAGAGAAATGGTGATTTTGGCTTGGACAAAAAGAGAAGAGAAAAGATGGTAGTTTTGGCTATGGTGGGTTCGATTTTTAACAAAAGAAAAGAAAGAAGATGGTGAAAATGGAGAATGGTTCAGTTTTAACAAAAGAGAAGAAAGAGAATGGTGGTTTCGGTTAAGAGAAAGAAGGAGAAAGAGAAAGAGAAAGAAAGAGAAAAAGAAAGAGAAAGGAAAAGAAAAAGATGAGAAATGCCCTTTTGGTGCTAGTATGATTCGGCCAAAGTGTACAAATGGAGAATGGTAAATTTTGATGTGGTTCAACTTATGAAAGAAAAAGGGTAAGATTTAAGAGAGAATGGAACAAATTTTTGTCAAAAGAAAATGGCCAATATGGCACTTTGATGGCATTAGAATTTCGGCACCAAACAAAAGAAACTCAACAAAATAGACACCCAAACCTTTAAGAGAATTTCGGCTAAGGAGAGAGCTTTTGGAGAAAAGTGAAAAGATGCACAAATTGTTAAGTTTTGGCCAACTATCACCCCCTAATCCCATTACAAAATTCGCCAACACACATGCCAACATAATCCCCTTTTCCTCCTCATTTCTTCCCTATCATTCCCTTAATTCCTATCACAATTAAACCAACCCCTTAGCCCCTTATGCCATTTAGGTTCATGGTCAAATGACCATGGAAAAGCTTCCAAAACATCATCCACTCTTCAAGCCCTTTGTTCCCTTATCCTTCCATAACCTCTTGATTCCATACCATAACTACTAACTTGCCTTTTCCCTTTGGTCCACTATCCAAAAATAAAAGAAAGTCCATCCATACTAGATAAGGCTTGACCGACACTATAGGAAAGAGAGTAAAAATTAAAATCCTTCCAATTGCTAGCTAGGGGATTCGAACCTCTCTCCTCATGCATTTACCCATGCGCCAACTCCACTTTGCCAATTGACTTGTTATGCTTAAAACCTCTTGCCAATATTTCTTAAAGCCTATCTTGCTTAGCTCCATCTTAAGTCTTAAAAATTTAATATTTCTCTAAGACATCTATTACATACTGAAGTTCCTAAAACTTCCAAAGCACACTCAACTACACATAGGCATGCAACAACATACAATTAAGTAAAAAAATGCATAGCCCCATATTCTGGATGTTACAGTTCTACCCTCTTAAAATAATTTCGACCTTGAAATTACCTGGCTAGAACAAGTGAGGGTATTGTTGTCGCATTGCTTCCTCTGGCTCCCACGAAGCTTCTTTCGATCCATGATTACACCATAACACTTTGACGAGAGGAACTAATTTTCTCCGTAACACCTTTACATCCCGCTCCAGAATTTGAATTGGCTCCTCTTCATAAGACAAATCTGGTCTTAATTCCACCTCTTCAACTAACACTACATGAGATGAATCCAATCGGTAACGACGTAACATTGAAACATGGAACACATGGTGCATTTGTTTCAACTCAAGGGCAATTCTAACCGATATGCCACGTGTCCGACCCGCTTAAAACCCAATAAGGTCCAATGAACACAGGACTTAACTTCCTTTATGACCAAATCTCATCACCTTTTTCCAAGGTGAAACCTTTAGGAATACTTGATCCCCCACAGCAAACTCTATTTCCTTCCGCTTAAGATCTGCGTATGACTTTTGCCTATCAGATGCTTCTTTTAACCGAACCCGAATTACCTTAACTTTTTCTTCAGATTTAGCCACTATTTCTGGACCCAAAACATGATGTTCCCCTAGTTCTGTCCAACACGTAGGAGTGCGACACTTCCGTCCATATAGTGCTTCATACGGTGCCATCCAAATACTAGCTTGTAACTGTTGTTGTACGCAAATTCTGCTAACAGTAAGAACTCCTCCCAGCTTCCTCTGAAATCTATCACACATCCCCTTAACATATCTTCTAAAATTTGGATTCAAACTGGCCGTCCGATTGTGGATGACATGTCGTACTAAAGTCCAATCTGGTGATCAAAGCCTGATGCAATGCTTTCCAAATTTGAGACGTAAACCTCGGATCCCTATCTGAAATAATCGACACCGGCACTCCATGCAATCTCACAATCTTAGCCACATATAACTTCGCCAATTTTTGCAAAGAGTAATCAACCCGAACTGGGATAAAATGTGCAGATTTCATCAATCGATCCACTATCACCCAAACCGAGTCTTTCTTAGTAGGCGAGGAGGAAGCCCACTAACAAAGTCCATGGTGATTCTCTCCCACTTCCATCATGAAATCTTTATCGATTGAAGTAATCCACGAAGGTATTTGATGTTCACCTTGACTTGTCGACACGCTAAGCACTTTTCTATGAATTCAGAACTTCCCGCTTAAGACCAAAGCCACCAAAACCGATCTCAGAATCTCAAGATAACTTACTTCCTCCGGATGCATAGCATAAGGGCTACCATGCGACTCCTGAAGAATCCTTTGCCTCAACTCCTGATCCCTTGGCATACAAATTTTACCTTTGAAACACAATACCCCATCGTTGTTAATACCAAAATCTTCTAATTTCCCATTCTGTACCTGCCGTAGCTTTGCACTCAGATCATCGTCTACCAACTGTCTCTCTTTCAATTGACTCAACCATGTCTGCTTAACTTGTAATTCTACCAGCAAGCTTCGGTCATCATAAAGACTAAGATGTGCAAACATCGCCTTTGATCTAACACCACTTTTCGACTTAGAGCGTCTGCCACCACATTCGCCTTGCCCGGGTGGTACTCTATAGAACAATCGTAGTCTTTCAACAACTCTACCCACCTTCGGTGTCTCAAATTTAGTTCTTTCTGAGTCAATAGATATCTCAAACTTTTGTGGTCCGTGTATATCACTGACTTTTCTCCATATAAATAATGTCTCCATACCTTAAGAGCAAAGACTACCGCTGCTAACTCCAAATCATACGTCAGGTAGTTAACCTCGTGTGGCCTCAACTGTCGAGACGCATACGTAACTACCTTCCCGTCTTACATCAGAACACATCCTAATCCTGTGTGAGAAGCATCACAGTACACCACGAAATCCTTCCCCGCCTCAGTCAATCAAACTGAGCTTCAAATCAAAACCCTCTTAAGCTTCTCAAAGCTCTCTTGTCATTATCGCCCATACTGAAAGGTACCACCTTTCGTAATAATTCGTTAAAGGTGCAGCTATCGATGAGAATCCTTCGATGAATCTTCTATAGTAGCCTGCTAATCCCAAGAAATTACGAACCATAGATACGAAATTAGGTGGTTTCCAATCTAGTACTGCCTCAATCTTCCGAGGATCCACCCTTATTCCTTCTGCCGACACCACATGGCCTAAGAACGCAACTTCTTTCAGCCAAAATTCACACTTGTTGAATTTGGCATATAGCTTCTTCTCCCTTAACACTTGTAACACTATCCAGAGATGCTCATCATGCTCTCTCTCAGACTTAGAATACACTAGGATGTCGTCTATGAACACCACGACGAACTGATCCAAGTAGGGTTGGAAAACCCGATTCATCATATCCATGAACGCAGCTGGGGCATTCGTCAATCCGAACGGCATTACCAAAAACTCATAATGCCCATATCTTGTTCGAAAAGTTGTCTTATGGATATTCGCTTCTTTCACTTTAAGCTGATGATACCCCGACCTTAGATCTATCTTTGAGAATACCGCAGCTCCCTTAAGCTGATCGAACAAGTCGTCGATCCTCGGTAAAGGATACTTGTTCTTGATGGTTAGCTTATTCAACTGCCGATAATCTATACACATCCTCATCGTTTCGTCCTTCTTCTTCACGAATAAGACCGGTGCTCCCCATGGAGACACACTGGGTCGATAAATCCACGATCAAGTAACTCCTGGATCTGAGCCTTAAGCTCAACCAACTCCTTCGGTGCCATTCTATACGAAACAATAGAAACTGGCGTCATTACAGGCAATAAATTAATTCCAAATTCTACCTCTCGATCCGGAGGCAATCCTGAAAGTTCTCTCGAAAAAAATCTACAAATTCTCTTACAGTCCTGACTCCTTCAACAGTTGCTTCCTTAGCCTCCAAGGCACTAACCAACATCAAAAAAGCTACACATCCCTTTCTAACCATCTTTTCTGCCTTAAGGGCAGATACTACATTTGATAAGTAATTTCGTCTCTCGCCCATCACTACAACTTCTTTGTCATCAATAGTTTTTAATGACATCCGTTTAGCAGCACAATCTACATTTGCACGATATTTCACTAGCCAGTCCATGCCTAAGATCAGATCAAATTCCCCGAATGGTAATTCCATTAAATTTGCCAAAAACTGCATCCCTTGAACTTCTAAAGGCACTTCCTTAAAGAGTTTATCTATTACTACTGTCTGTCCTAAAGGACTAAGTACGATCATCTTCCTAGGTACAGCCTCGAAGTCACATGCGAGTTCCAGATACTTCACTAGCGATGTATGAATGAGTTGACCCTATATCTATCAAAGCAATAAAGGGCAACCTGTAAATCGAAACGCATCCATGATAACATCAAGTGCGTCACTATCTTCTCTCTGATTTAATCGCATATACCAGACCTCTATCTCGCCTCGATGCTACCACTACCTCTCGCACGAGTCCCGACCTCTACCGTAACCATTACTTCTTCCATTTGGACCACGACCTCTCATCTATTTCTTTGTCCACCTCTCGCCAACCTGATTAATACCACGACATCTTTGGCGGTTCTTATCTCAGATTCATCGGACAATCTTTAATCATATGATCTTTAGACCCGCACTTGAAACATCCCCGGTCTTTTTCAACATTCTCCGGGTGCATCTTCCCACATTGAGCACAAGTATGATGTTGTCCTCCGTAGTAACCTCAACCGACCTCATGACCCATCAACTCTATGTTTCTTTTGAAAATTCCTGATGACCACAAGACCCAAAACTCCTCTTATTCTTATTCGCCTCGTCCCGGTTACATCTCTCACCGCTTAACTTCTTCAGCTATCCTTACCCTATCCACTAAGACTACAAAGTCTCTTTCCGGTCGGAGCAATCAACACTTTTCATGACTCATCTCTCAGTCCATCCTCGAATCTGACACACCACTCATAATTAGTAGCTACTATCCCTCTGGCATATCGGCTAAGTCATAAGAACTCTGCTTCATACTCAGCTATCGACATATTTCCTTGCACTAAATTTAGAAACGCCTTTCTCTGAGAGTCAATGTAGCTAGCTCCAATGTATTTCCCTTCAAACTTAACCTTAAAATACCCCCAATCCACTCAATTCACAGGGGTACTCTCCTTGACAGTGAGCCACCACTGGTAGGCCTCATCACGAAGTAGTGAAATAGCACCTTTCAACTTTTCCTCAGCAGTGCAGTCCAAATCATCCATAATCCTCTCAACTGCCTCTAACCAGCACTCTGCTACATTCGGAGCTACTCCAGATACTCCCCTAAAAATCTCAGCTCCATTTGATCTAAGTCTCTCAGCTACTGACTTTTGAGACCCATTTCCCATACTAGCTCCCGCTACTCGTTCTAAAACTCGCAGCATAGCTTGCGATACTGCGTCATCTCCTCTAGTTGGCTCTTGAAATTCCACCCTAACAGCTGGTGACGGAGCTTCATTTTCAAACCTTGACCAGATCTAACTGGTTCTGACACAGCCATTCTTCTTCTACCGCATCCACGATGACCACGTCCCCTAGAACTCATGTCTACTATGCGTCTTATTTATTTTTACAAAAAGTCTTATGCATTAGAGTCTTTTCACTTCTTATTTAAAGAAATTTTTATGCAACAGATATTTATTCAGTGGTTTTTCTATAGTAGTACACATAGACCTAGGGTCCATGTCTCTAAAGTATAGTTTTCTTAGGCTTATCACTTTAAAATATCATACATTCACATCACTTTATCAATAAAAGTACTTATTTGATGGACTTGGGTGAGAACTCGGGTGCCATGCTTCTATAAAACCATTTTAACTTAAGAAAACTTTCAAAAAGTCATTTGGGCCAAATTTTAAAATATTGTGGGCTTCAAAACCCAAGGCTAAGAGTTTAAAACTGGGCTCTGATACCAAGTTGAAACACCCCAAACCCGACCCAAAAGCCTAACCAAATTTGATATGTTTCTCGAGTAAAACTTTAATTAAATCTCATTTTATTAAGAAAATATGATGGTTTCGTATAAAACAGATTAACTTAATGATCGCGTTGAAATCGTATTGTTAAATAAATTTGTATCTTCTTAAAATATTATTTTTAAGAGAAAATTATAAGTTAAAAGAAAACCAAATTTAATGAAAACTTATTATTATTATAAAACCATAGATGTTTAGGTGTCAAAATAGTTTAAGTTATTTTTCAAAAATCATTTAGTTATTTAGTAAATATTGTTCGTGACAGATTAAAAATCTAAAACGTAAAATTTAAACAGTTCATAGCGGCCTTATTACATAAATAACATAACCCAAAATAAATCCTAAGTAATAAAAATAAACTTAATAGGTTTAATTAAGAGAAACTCCAAAATATTTTGTTGAGCATTGGGCACCACGTAGTCCTCGCTGACCCGATCCATCGCGCTAAGAGTCACCTGAAATATATCCCATAAAAGGGTGAGTCATAGACTCAATGTGTAACAAAACACTAAAAGCCCAATTGATCATGGCCATTAAGCCCATTTAAAACATATTTAGCCATAAGCCCATTTTATAGCAAATCAAATAAAATCACTTAAAAATCACATGGATAATGAAATGCAATCCCAAGCCCACCTAAATATCCATCCGCTACACACCACCTACCAATCACACCGTGGGGATTACTAAATTGACCCTCCATCCGCTACACACCATCGAAGGCAGTTGCTGTAGTCAACATGCACATCGCCCTTATAATTTTGTGGCATGGCCACCAGACAGTTGTCATCGGATTCAAAATATGTGACCGAAGTCACCGGATTCAAAATATGTGACCAAAGTCACCGGATTCATATATATGACCGAAGTCACCGGATAATGTGGTAAAAATCACCGGAACACTTCCCCTTTATCAATATCACCCATATGCCCATGCACATACATTTTATTCAATTTTCATGCCATTTACCCCAAAATCATAGCAGAATCATACTTATTTCATATTTATGCATATAGCAATATTAACGAAGTATTGGGGGTAAACATACCTGAATATCATGTACCACTGAATGGTATCCACAACCATTATCATACATATTTTCATACAAATCATATTTATTTTAGATCTATGAGAAATTTAGTATAATGTTACACACCTTATAACAGTGAGAATGATACCTTCCTGCTCGTCGACACCTAATTATTTATCACACTTGATTAGAACATACTAATACTTATAAATCTACACTATTGATGAAAAATCTAATTCCTTACCCTCGAAATCTCAGACAACTATTATATGTGGTTTCTCTCCGATAGATGGATCAAAACCCGATGACAAACCACGAACAAAAATTGGCTCGGGTGTACGCACGACTTCAAATAAATGATCTTCGTTAGAAGAGGGTCCACAACCCGGTGGAAAGTCCGAATCCCGATCTGACCCTTCGCTTGAAGTTTGAGGTATAATGAACCACCCTCTTCCAAACACTCCTTACCGCTCTTTTTGAACCTATTTTGTTAGTCCCAAAATCTTACGTTTAGGGGAAATGTCCGAGCGATAGAGTCCCCTAAAATGAAGTCGATTAGTAATCTTTCTAAAAACGATATAACCAATAATATGACAATCCTTACCATGAATGACCCCGAATGATCTCTCCTTAATCGATGGCTACAAAAAGAATCCTTCAAAGATTTGGCCAAGGAGAAAATAAGAGAATTAGATTTCTAAAATCGACTATTCTAAAAGAAAATAAAGAGAACGATTGATAGAAAATCCTTATTCATAATACGGAGATTGATTCACCCTTACTTGAACTATTAGGAGATTCGGCCTTATCAATTTAGAAGAAGAGAAATGGTGATTTCGACTTGGACAAAAAGAGAAGAGAAAAGATGGTGGTTTCGGCTATGGTGGGTTCAGTTTTTAACAAAAGAAAAGAAAGAAGATGGTGAAAATGGAGAATGGTTCGGTTTTAACAAAAGAGAAGAAAGAGAATGGTGGTTTCGGTTATGATGCGGGCACGCCTAGGCAGCCAATTTATTGCAAGCTAATGAGCTCGAATCATCGAGACCAAGAGCCATGGAGCTCATGTGCATCTTCATGCACTTCCAAATTGAGCCGGATTAACTCATTCTAGCTTAATTTGAGCTCACTCGAGCTCATTTCAGCTCATTGAGCTGATTCTTTAATTTTAATGCATTAAATAAATGAGTCTTTAATTTATTTATTTTTTTCTCTCTACAGCAATTTAATGCATCTAAAACATTTTAAATAGGTTGAATTTAATTTGTTTAAGCTTAAATTAATTTTATCAAATTTTATTACAAGTTTTAAAGATGTTTTAAAACTAAATTTAATGTGCAGTTTTTTAGCTTAAATAGGGTCATCAATTTTCAAGTGTCCTCAATGGTGTCCTTTAGTTGTCCAAACGTCCCTAGATGAGTCCATTGCATGTTTTTAATGTTATTCATCTGATTTGGATTGAATTAATATGGATTCATGGTCTATGTAGGTTCAGCCGAACCTTTGGAGTGAATTGATGAAGATACATGCACCTAGGTGCATTGTACCTAGCCGAATGAATCATGAACCTTGGAGATACATGGGACAGCTGGAAGCATGCATTTTGCTGCTCATTATGACCCTTCAAGACACCTTATTCAGCCAAGGATCAATGGCCTTCAAGCTCCCCAAGAAACCGTCCATTGGAGTGCCCTTGCTGTCCAAATACAATCAGCTCACTTCCTTCTCCATTAAGGTGGCTATTGGTGTTCCCAGAAGCTGAACATGGACATGTCTTCAAGCCTTCATCTTTCAAGTGAATTCACCCATCTAGAAGCTGTCCATTTCGCTACCAATCAGCCGAATTTTGCCAAGGATTTCAATAGTTTTCTTTCTAGATTTTTCCAGCAATTTATGGCTGAAATTAAGCTTAGTTATTAAGTGTTCTATGACTATTCAGCTAGCTCTCATTTGCCTATAAATACTTGTTACTTTTCATTTGTAAGGGTAGAACTTTTAAACTTTGATTCAATATATATGAACTTTGTTCATTCGAGTGAGTTATCTCCTATTCAATTTCGTGCAAGTTTCCTAGACTTATCAAGTTGCTTGTGGCGTCTAGACTTGTTCTTTTCATCCAATTATACCATCGGTTCTTATCTACCTAGATAACAAGTCGTGGTCCACCTTCGATTCCATTTTCCACCTTAAACACCATAGAACCCGGGGTGACACTTCTTAGTGTTGAATCGATTCTTTTTTAAGTTCCTTCATCCAGCTCCATCAAATTATCCTTTTATCTAATTTATTTTTTTATTATCTCTTTCTATCAAACCGAACCATCTACTATTCAATTAAAGCTTTCGCAAACTCATCCATATTTTTCGACTATTTTTTGAAGGCTGAATCCCTCCTCATAGACGATTGGGCAACTCGCATACATTTTGACTCTCCCCGAGGTGGACTGCATCATTTGGTGTTAGAGCTATAAAAACGAGGAATTTTGACTACGTACGAGAAGCCAAAATAGGTTCGTAAGTGAAAAAAAATTGTAAGTTGTAATTTTCATTCTTGTATTTCAATATATTGTATGTGAAGTGAAAAAAATTGAAAAAAAAAAAAAATGAAAATTGAAAAAAAAAATATACAAGTTAAAAATAAAAGTGGTAAAAAAAAGTTGTGGAAAATTTTTGAAGTTTTGCTTTGAACTTCATTTCTTCTGTTTCCGATCTCAAGACTTTCATTTCTACCCTCTTCATCTTTTACCCGACCCCCAAATTTTTTTTCTTTTCTTACCCTCTGGCCTACCCGATACTAAAGTTTTTTTCTTTTGTTAAGCCTACTCGAATACCTAACATTTTCCCTTGTTACCCACTTTGAAGTCGACCCTCAAGCCATGATGAGTCTTTCAAAACGAAGTACAAAATTGTGAGACGAGAGTGAGCGGTAAAAGGCACGAGTGTATTCATCAAATAAAAAGCCTTATACGAGTGAAACACAAGTGTAAGCGATTTTCTTTGTGAGTGATTTGTGAGGTTTTGTGGTAAGGTACTTTAATCTTTCTATTTATTTTCTTTCTTTATAACATCTTTCTTTTCAAAGAATAAACATGTTTCAAGATGAACTCTCCATCGATGACTTCCAATTTTTGGTGAACGAAATGGACCAAATGCTCGAGAAAAAGTTAAGTCCAATACAAAGGCATTTGGACCAAGCGGAGGAAAAATTTTGATGAAAGCACACTACAACGAGTCGAGAAATGGATCGACGACCATCTCAGAGACCCACCTTTGATGATTATTCAAGAAAAGAATTCTGACATGACTCCCATTCATCGTTGACTTCAAGATTAAGAGACTTCTATCAAGATTCATCTTCATCAAGAAGTTCATTTGATTATGTGAGAAAGGATTATCATCGAGATTCGTATTCGTCAAGACTTCTGAGACATCAAGAAGAAAGCTACGAGTACTCACCCACGAAAGATTATTCTCAAAGTGGTACATATTATGATTCGTATTCAAGGCAAAACAAAGCGAGTAACGAGTGTGAAGCCTACTACGAAGATGAATACTCAAGCACGAGTTATTCATCTTATGATTCCAAGATGACACGCTCCAAGAATCTACCAAGGATCCATCATGATATCTATGAGAACGTTGCCTCAATTTTAGAGTCAAATCCTTCTATTGTCAATTCCTTTGAATCAACTTCTTGTTGTAATCCGAAAGAAAAAGAGAAAGAATTTGAAAAAGAAAATAAAAATAAGAGAAAAGAAAATAAAGAAAAAGAGAGCGTTGAAAAAGAAAAAGATGTTGAAAACACAAAAAAAGAAATTGAGATAAAAAAAAGTGAAAGAACAAGATATGCAAGAAATAGTGAACATTGATTTGCCTAACTCTTCAGACTTTTATTCTTCTTCTGTTTCTTCATTTCAGGTTTTCGACAAATCGCACGAAGACTGCCAACTTCAATACATTCCCGAAGAACGATGTTTTTATTTGATTTAAACAGGTAAAGTGGAATTACATGAGATTGAAGGTAAGGAAGGTAAGAGTTTCGAAACGATTCTGTCTCCACCAAATTCTTCTAAAATTTGTAATTCTATGGATAGCCTCGTTAACTGCCATTCTTTGATCAAGTGTGATGATTTAAAAGATGGTAAGATGAATATATTCCATGATAATCATTTTGATGCAAAGTGTGACGGTGGAGTAACGAATAATCAATAAATGCAAGATTTGATCAGGTACGACGATGCCTTTTCTTTTAATCCCCATTTGTTTGATTGTGGGTTTTACGAGATTTATTCATTGTCTAAATCTTTGAGTTTTCATAAATTTGTTTTGAAGCACATTAAGAGTTTTGATCATTTGATATTGAACATACACAACTCATTTTGGTTTAACATGCTTGATTTTTTGAAACCATTGATACATTTTGATTTAAATAATCAAACGCATGTTTTTAAACTGGGAATACGTTCTGATTTGATTTGTGGAAAACTTAAGTATCATCTAGATGGTTCTTCTTATTTGAAAGTTTCCCATCTTCTTGATATAAGGTTCCTGAATGACGTAACGAATGTTGTCAACTTTGTTTTCCATCTTTATTCGTTCCTTAAACAATTCTTATGGTTGTTCACCTACCATTTGAAAATGGTTGAATCGAACGCGAAGCTTCGACTACGCTACATTCCTACGGAGAGAAGGTTTGTAATGTTCGAGAAAGGTAAGAATGATCTTGTCTATCTGTGCATAAAGGTGAGTCTTCTGAAACCGTTGATACATTTTGGCTCTCTACATTTAGATCATTACATGCTTAATCGATCTATTTTGCCTATTTATGATCTATCCATTTTGTTCATTGACTAAAAGATTCTTGTGTTTAATAATTGTTATAATTCATGTGCAAGTGATTTCGTATATCCCTCAATGCAAGATTTGGTTGTTTCATGTCGAGTATCAAATGCACTTTTTCATCTATTTGCTTGTAACGATCATATATATCATTTAATGTGTTACTTGCATGATAATGTTGTTTTGAGGACTCTGTTTAAAT
This sequence comes from Gossypium rotundifolium, assembly GCA_025506655.1. Taxonomy (NCBI): domain Eukaryota; kingdom Viridiplantae; phylum Streptophyta; class Magnoliopsida; order Malvales; family Malvaceae; genus Gossypium; species Gossypium rotundifolium. Next base: position 105,059,459 of record CP106734.1, read on the forward strand.
CATATGCATGTTTTGAAGTCTATTTGTTTAAGTCTCAAACATTTGATAAGGCTTTGTTACTTTTATATGACGTTGTGTTTATGCCCGTTTGCATACGATTTATTTGTTTTGTCTTGCTTATATTTGGGCTGCAAGTTTATTTGAAATTGATTTTGCTAATTCATGGATACCTCTTGCAGGTGTTGCGATTATCATCCATCCCATTTGATCGAGGAAAACCAAGCCAAAAGAAATTCATTCGAAACCAACAGTCGATTCGAGGACTAATCGCCTTGAAGAGGGAGGGATGATGCGGCACGCCGGGCACCCATTTTATTACAAGCTAATGAGCTCGAATCATCGAGACCAAGAGCCGTGGAGCTCATGTGCATCTTCATGCACTTCCAAATTGAGCCGGATTAGCTCATTCTAGCTCAATTTGAGCTCACTGAGCTCATTTCACTCATTGAGTGATTCTTTAATTTTAATGCATTAAATAAATGAGTCTTTAATTTATTTATTTTTTCTCTCTACAGCAATTTAATGCATCTAAAACATTTTAAATAGGTTGAATTTAATTTATTTAAGCTTAAATTAATTTTATCAAATTTTATTACAAGTTTTAAAGATGTTTTAAAACTAAATTTAATGTGCGCTTTTTTAGCTTAAATAGGGTCATTAATTTTCAAGTGTCATCAATGGTGTCCTTTAGTTGTCCAAACGTCCCTAGATGAGTCCATTGCATGTTTTTAATGTTATTCATCTGATTTGGATTGAATTAATATGGATTCATGGTCTATGTAGGTTCAGTTAACCTTTGGAGTGAATTGATGAAGATTACCTAGGTGCAATGTATCATGAACCTTGGAGATACATGGGATGGTTGGAAGCATGCATGTTGCTGCTCATTATGACCCTTCAAGACACCTTATTCAGCCAAGGATCAATGGCCCTTCAAGCTCCCCAAGAAACTGTCCATTGGAGTGCCCTTGCTGTCCAAATACAATTAGCTCACTTCCTTCTCCATTAAGGTATTGGTGTTCCCAAAAGCTAAACATGGACATGTCTTCAAGCCTTCATCTTTCAAGTGAATTCACCCATCTAGAAGCTGTCCATTTCGCTACCAATCAGCCGAATTTTGCCAAGGATTTCAATAGTTTTCTTTCTAGATTTTTCCAGCAATTTATGGCTGAAATTAAGCTTAGTTATTAAGTGTTCTATGACTATTCAGCTAGCTCTCATTTGCCTATATATACTTGTTACTTTTCATTTGTAAGGGTAGAACTTTTAAACTTTGATTCAATATATATGAACTTTGTTCATTCGAGTGAGTTATCTCCTCTTCAATTTTGTGCAAGTTTCCTAACTTATCAAGTTGCTTGTGGCGTCTAGACTTGTTCTTTTCATCCAATTATACCATCGGTTCTTATCTACCTAGATAACGTGTCGTGGTCCACCTTCAATTCCATTTTCCACCTTAAACAACATAGAACCCGGGGTGACACTTCTTAGTGTTGAATCGATTCTTTGTTTAAGTTCCTTCATCCAGCTCCATCAAATTATCCTTTTATCTAATTTATTTTTTTTATTATCTCTTTCTATCAAACCGAACCATCTACTATTCAATTAAAGCTTCCGCAAACTCATCCATATTTTCTGACTATTTTTCGAAGGCTGAATCCCTCATCGTAGATGATTGGGCAACTCGCATACATTTCGACTCTCCCCGAGGCGGACTGTATCAGGTTAAGAAAGAGAAAGAGAAAGAGAAAAAGAAAGAGAAAGAGAAAGGAAAAGAAAAAGAGGAGAAATGCCCTTTTGGTGCTAGTATAATTCGGCCAAAGTGTACAAATGGAGAATGGTAAATTTTGATGTGCTTAACTTATGAAAGAAAAAGGGTAAGATTTAAGAGAGAATGGAACAAATTTTTGTCAAAAGAAAATGGCCAATATGGCACTTTGATGGCATTAGAATTTCGGCACCAAACAAAAGAAACTCAACAAAATAGACACCCAAACCTTTAAGAGAGTTTCTGCTAAGGAGAGAGCTTTTGGAGAAAAGTGAAAAGATGCACAAATTGTTAAGTTTTGGCCAACTATCACCCCCTAATCCCAATACAAAATTCGGCCAACACACATGCCAACATAATCCCTCTTTTTCCTCCTCATTTGTTCCCTATCATTCCCTTAATTCCTATCACAATTAAACCAACCCCCTTAGCCCCTTATGCCGTCTAGGTTCATGGTCAAATGACCATGGAAAAGCTTCCAAAACATCATCCACTCTTCAAGCCTTTTGTCCCCTTATCCTTCCATAACCTCTTGATTCCATACCATAACTACTAACTTGCCTTTTCACTTTGGTCTACTATCCAAAAATAAAAGAAAGTCCATCCATACTAGATAAGGCTTGACCGACACTATAGGAAAGAGAGAAAAAATTAAAATCCTTCTAATTGCTAGCTAGGGGATTCGAACCTCTCCCCTCATGCATTTACCCATGCGCCAACTCCACTTTGCCAATTGACTTGTTATGCTTAAAACCTCTTGCCAATATTTCTTAAAGCCTATCTTGCTTAGCTCCATCTTAAATCTTAAAAATTTAATATTTATCTAAGACATCTCTTACATACTGAAGTTCGTAAAACTTCCAAAGCACACTCAACTACACATAGGCATGCAACAACATACAATTAAGTAAAAAAATGCATAGCCCCCATATTCTGGATGTTACAGGGTGAGTCACTGAGACCCAGTGTATAAATCCCCAACCCGATAGTGCAAGCACTTACGCAAATCATCAGTATAACATGCAAATCATGCAAACCCCATAACCTAACCATCCAATCTCCTTTAACTACCCCGTGTGGTCAAAACCACAAGTGGTCAAAACCACTGGTGACTGTAGTCACAAATATGTGTATATCGGTGTGGTCAAAACCACTGGTGACAATCCCGTAATTAATCCTATGGGGCCAACCCACTATGGTATCAAACCACTGGGACGAGTCACAATATCCATATGTGGTCAAAACCACTAGTGGTCAAAACCACTAGGACTTAGTCACAAATTATAATATCAAAGACGGGGCCAACCCGTCGTGTGGTCAAAACCACTGGTGACAGTCCAAATAATTCTTCCCCCTCCTCTCAACAATCCCACCATCATGTCCATAACAATCATGGCATAACAACACATGATGATGCAAATAACACATGGCATAACATTAAACAATGACATGATAGTATATAACGAGATCCATAATCAGGGGACTTACCCGGAGTCCATGCTCATGCCCACAAGGCATAACTACCGGTTTTAATGGCTATAACAGTAACACAATAAACATATCATATTAACGAAGTGTGTAAGCGTTACACACCTGATTATTCGTAGATCTAAGTGAAATTGTGAAATGTTGGCCTTCACTCTACCCTACAATCGGTCAACACTTAGTTAGCAACCAAAAGCCCATTGGCTCCACTAGAAATTCCAAAGATATACCGCACGAAGGCAGCAACTTACCTTAATGCTGATTTGGTTTCCAACCAAATCCCGAAGCTATGTGATGAACCTTCCTTGCAATCGGCCAAGCACTAATCCACACAAACGATTAGCCTTCGACTTTTAAATGAATAAGAAACAGATCTACACACTAGAATCCTTACCTAGATTGGCCACCGAATCTCGAAGATCCATTGTATTCAGCTACACTCCTCCCTACAATCGACTTTCACACATCATTAGGAATCTAAAAGCCATTCGGCCATAGCATGAATCCCGAAACCAAAAGAGATTGTTACCACCTTAACTTGCTGACAGTTTGACCACCAAGCACCGACGTTCGGCACCTCCAAGTGATGTTAGGGATTTTGGCTACCAATATAGAACAAGAATGAAGTTGAAAATCCCGATTAATAACGATTGAAGAAGTATCAAAAGAAAGACAAAAGAGATTCGGCATTAACCAAATTAGTCGAAGGAGAAAAAGAAAATCTACACTTACCAGGAGGTTCAGCTATAACCCAAAAGGAAGAGATAGATTCGCCAAAGAGGAGAAAATGCAAGAGGAGAGAAACTGAGGAGCAGAGTATTCGACTTTTCAAGAATTGGAAAGATAAAGAAGGAAGTGAAATAGTTGGGGATGGACCCGAAAAAATATTGAAAGAAGATTTCGGCACAAGGAGGTTTGAAAGAAAGAAAAGATGAAGTGAAAAGAGTTGCTTTCAGCTTTTTACTGAAACAACAAGAGTGGTTCGGCCAACAAGTAGCAAAGGCCGAATGAAAGAGGTCACCTAGAAGAGGTTTTGGTTTTGACACTAAACAAAGAAAAGAGAAAGACTCCCAAAGCTAGCCGATTTAGCTATTCCCCAAAGAACATTCGGCCACCCTCCAAAGAACCCAAAACCGATTGCACTCCTTCTCCCCACATTCCAACTTTCGGCCAACACCTTCAAATAAGTTTGATAAGATTCAAACTCCTAAATTTCCTCCCCTTCATCTATTTGACTCCTTCCATCCTTATCCTCCAAAGTCCACCCTAAGCACACAACTTCTTTAGCTTGGCGTCAAAATAATAAGCAGAAAATGATATTTCTGCTGCTCGAACCTGAGCTCCCCCTTCCCTGCATGTGGCGTCACCTTCCTGGTAAGTGGTGCCTCCTTTGCCACTTTGCCACTAGGTTCTTTGTGTCACAACACACCAAGAATATCTTTTAACCCCTAACTCCCTTAGCTCCTTATTCCTAAGTGCCAAAACAAAAATTTTAGCCATGACTCAGGCCTAACCCGAGGTTATGCCTAGGCCCCCAAAACACCCTAAACTAGCACAGTAAGCATATCGTCACATGCAAACACACAAAATACAAAGACCCCGATTTAATGATGTTATAGAAGAGCAATGTGGGTTCAGCAAACACAAAAGAAGTAGAAAGAAAAGAAATGGAAAGAAGTTTAGGAGAGCATTCGGCTAAGGGTGTTTGGAGAGAAAAGGGAAAAGAACAAAATGCAAAAATGTGCAATTGTGGAAAATGGTTTCGGTACACAAGAGAATGAAAGAAGAAAACTCAAACACAAAGTGAGACACACACCAAAAGCCGAAAATATCATCCCAAGCAACCCAAATTTGGCACACCCTCTTTCCACTCACCAAAACCGAATGCACCAACCCCCCCAACACTCAAATTTTGGCTAACATCCTTCCCCAACTCAAACCCTTCTTTTTCTCCTTGTTTTCCTCTTGACCAACCATTCAAACAAATTTGAATGAGTCAAAGTCCTTAATTTTCTCCCTTCCACTCATTCGAATCCTGTTGACTCCTTCAACCTTCATCCATTAGAGTCCATCCTGAGTACACCTCGAAATTACCTGGTCAGAAGAGTTGAGGGTATTGCTATCGCATCACATCCTCTAGTTCCTACGTGGCCTCCTCTGTACCATGGTTCTGCCATAACACTTTCACCAAGGGAACTAACTTTCTACGCAAGACCTTACATCCCGATCCAAAATCTGTACCGGTTCCTCCTCGAAAGACAAGTCTGAGCTCACCTCAATCTCCGCAACTGGCACAACGTGTGACGGATCTGATCGATAGCGCCTAAGCATCGAAACATGGAAGACGTCGTGAATCTGACTTAACTCTATCGGTAGCTCGAGCTAATAAGCTATCGGTCCCACTCGCTTCAGTACTGTATATGGCCCGATAAACCTAGGGCTTAGCTTCCCTTTTCGCCTAAATCTCAACACCTTCTTCCATGGGGATACCTTAAGGAAGACCTTGTCACCTACCACATACTCCATATCCCTGCGCTTAAGATCGGCGTAAGACTTCTACCTGTCTGACTCTTCCTTAAGACGAGCCCAAATCACCTTAACCTTATCCTCAGTTTCTGCCACCAACTCCGGACCCAATATTTTCCATTCACCCAAATCTGTCCAACACGTAGGAGTACGATATTTTCGTCTATATAGTGCCTCATATGGTGCCATCTGAACACTCGCTTGATAACTGTTGTTATAAGCGAACTCTGCCAATGGTAGATACTCCTCCCAACTACCACTGAAATCCAAAACGCCACCCCTTAACATGTCTTCTAAGATCTGAATTACTCTCTCAGACTGTCCATCAGATTACGGATGAAAAGTCGTGCTGAAATCTAACCTCGTACCCAAAGCCTGATGCAAAGCTTTCCAGAATCTCGACGTGAACCTGGGATCCCTATCCGAGATAATTGACACTGGTACTCCATGCAACCTTACTATCTCGGCCACATACAACTTGGCTAACTTCTAGAGTGAATAATCAACCCTTACCAGTATGAAATGAGCCGATTTAGTCAAACGGTCCACAATCACCCAGACTGAGTCCTTCTTATTAGGCGTAAGGGGTAGCCCACTAACAAAGTCCATAGTGATCCTTTCCCACTTCCACTGAGGAATCTTCACCGGCTGAAGTAAACCTAACAGTAATTGATGTTCAGCTTTGACCTACTGACACGTCAGACACTTACCCACAAACTCGGTCACTTCCCGCTTCAGACCTAGCCACCAGAACTGCTCTCGCAAATCTCGGTACATCTTGCTACCTCTAGGATGTATAGCGTATGGGCTGCTATGTGCATCCTGAAGAATCCTTTGCCTCAACTCGACGTCCTTCGACATATAAGCTCTCCCTTGAAAACACAACACTCCATCGTTGGTCAAGCTGTAACCTTCCAAACCACTACTCTGTACTTGCAACCTCCGAGCATTCAAACCCTCATCCACTAACTCTTTCTCTTTAATCTACTCTACCTAAGTCGGCTTAACCCGTAATTCTGCCAAAAGACTCGTCGTCATACAGGCTAAGATGAGCAAACATTGCTCTCAGGTCCGACACTACCTTACGGCTCAATGCGTCTGCAACCACGTTAGCTTTGCCTAGATGATACTCAATTAAGCAGTCGTAGTCCTTCAACAGCTCAATCCATCGTCTTTGCCTCAAATTTAAATCCTTCGTGTCAAAAGATACTTGGACTCTTGTGGTCCGTGTAGACTATCGACTTCTCCCGCATAAATAGTGTCTCTATATTTTCAAAGGCGAAAACCGGTCACCAAACTCCGGATCATGTGTCGGATAGTTAACCTCATGCGATCTCAAATTGTCGAGACGATATGCCACTACTTTCCTTCCTCATCAAGACACATCCCAAGCCAGTATGTGATGCATCATAGTAGACCGTGAATACCTTTCTTGCCTCAGGCTGAACCAGAACCAGAGCTTCTGTCAGAATCTTCCTCAACTTATCGAAACTTTCCTGTTGTTTCTCCGACCACACAAATGGAACTCCTTTCCTCAATAACTTGGTCAATGACACCGCGATCAGAGAAAATCCTTCCACAAATCTCTGGTAATACCCTGTCAGACCTAGAAAACTCCGAATCTCTGCAACCGACCTAGGCGATTTCCAGTCCAACACTGCCTCAATCTTGCGAGGGTCCACTCTAATCCCTTCAGCTGACACTACGTGACCTAAGAAAGTCACTTCCCTAACCAGAACTCGCACTTACTAAACTTGGTAAATAACTGCTTTTCCCTCAGAATTTGCAAAACTACCCGCAAGTGCGTATCGTGGTCCTCCTCAGTCCTTGAGTACACCAATATGTCATCTATAAATACTACAATAAACTGGTCCAAGTACTACTGGAACACCCGATTCATCAAGTCCATGAATGCTGCCGGTGCATTAGTCAACCCAAACGGCATCACCAGAAGCTCGTAATGCCATACTTAGTACGAAATGCCGTTTTATAAACATCAGCCTCCTTCACTTTGAGTTGATGATACCCCGACCTAAGATCTATCTTAGAGAAAACTGATGCACCCTTAAGTTGATCAAATAAGTCATCAATCCTGGGCAACGGATACTTGTTTTTGATCGTTAACTTGTTCAGCTGGCAGTAGTCTATACACATCTGCAATGTACCGTCTTTTTTCTTAATAAAGAGCACAGGCATTCCCCAAGGAGATATACTCGGTCGGATGAAATCTCGATCCAACAACTCTTGAATTTGAGCCTTCAGCTCCACCAATTCCTTTGGCACCATTTTATACGGGGCAATAGACATTGGCGTAGTTTCGGGTAATAGGTCTATACCGAATTCAACTTCTCGATCTGGAGGCAGACCCAGAAGTTCCTCTGGGAATACATCAGCAAATTTCCCTATAGTTCAGACACTCTCTACAGCTGCAGCCTTGGCTCCCAAAGCACAAACATGCACCATGAATGCCTCACAACACTTCCTTACCATTTTATCTGCCTTTAGTGCATAGACCACATTGGATAAGTAATCCCTTCTATTACCTATCATCACCACCTCCCCACCTTCCATTGTCCTCAACACCTTACGCTTAGCCGCGCAATCTAAACTGGCCTGGTACTTCACCAGCCAATCCATCCTGAGAATCAGATCGAACTCCCTAAATGGCAGTTCCATCAAATCATCCAGAAACACGACCCCTTGAAGTTCTAGGGGTACATCCCTATATAGTTTACTTACTTCTACAGAGTGACCTAAAGGGCTTATCACTGTTATCCTCCTAGAAGTAATCTCAGAGTCTAAATTCATAATTTCCACTATGCTACTGGCTACATATGAGTGCGTCGAACCCACATCTATCAAAGCATTATAAGGTAGTCCAAAGATTAAGAACATACCGGTTATGATGTTCGGTGCGTCGCCCTCCTCTCGACGCCTCGCTACGTAGACCAATCCAGGCTGTCTCGCCTCTGTACCACCTGTACCTCTGCCCGATGCTCCACGGCCTCTACCAGAGCCATTACCCCTTGGCTGCACCATGGCCCCTCCGTGGTCACGACCATCCCTCCTTTTCGAAAGTACGATTCAACCCCGATCAGAACCTAGTGACCTCTGTGGACAATCCCTCACTCGGTGCCCCATCGACACACACTCAAAACATCCTCTGTTTCTAGTCCAACATTGTCCCGTGTGAAACTTTTCACACTGAGCACATCGTGGCGGCCACTGAGTATTAGCAGCAGTAGGCCTAGCAGCTTGATTTGGCCCACTATATCTACCCCGTTTCTGCCAATTTTTGATAGACCCATATGATCCAAAATTCTTTTATTCCAACCCTTGTCCTGATTCTGTCTTACCGACTGTTTCACTTTCTCAGCAACTTTGGCCTTTTCCACTAAGACCGCAAACTCTCTTTCCTACTGTGGAGCAATCATCAATCTCAGATCATCCCTCAATCAGTCATCGAACCTGACACATCGCTCATGCTCTGTAGCTACGATGCCTCGAGCATACCGCCCAACCTTAAGAATTTTGCCTCGTACTCCGTCTGAACTTACTCCCTGAACCAAACCTCGAAACGCCTTCCTCTGCGCATCAATATAAGCGGGTCCCAACATACTTCTTCCGATAAGTCGCCTTGAAATAATCCTAAGTGAGATCATCCATTGCAAAGACCATCCCGAACCGTGAGCCACCACGTGCGACTCATCTCGGAGAAGCGACACTACCCTTTCGGTTTCTCCTCGTTAGTTAGATTCAAATCATCCATGATTCGCTCCATCGCCTCCAACCAATACTCAGTCGTATTGGGCGCCACACCAGATACACCTCGAAATACCTCAGCTCTATTGGTTCAGAGTCGCTCGACATGATTTACGAGCTCCGTACCTCCACCTACTCCAGCCACTCTCTCAAGCACTCACAGCATCGCCTGCGACACTGCATCATCCCTCGTCTGATCCTGGCACTCAACACCAGCAGTTGGTGGTGGTGGTATCTCAATCTTCCACCCTTACCCAACCTACCTGGTTTCGATACAGTCATTCTGCCTCTACCATGCCCTCACACATTACGACCACGTCCCCTAGAACTCATGCTATAATCGCGATTTAATCTGCTTTAAGAAATTTTATGCATTAGCTTCTATTCCACTGATTACCCACGAATAAGTTTTATGTAAAGAAGTTTAGTAGTAGTTCTTTCGATCATTACAAAGTTTTCATTTCAAGTCTTCTATCCTAATTCAGTGAATCACATTCATTCATGAATAACATCCTCCACCCACACTCCACTTGTAAGGGTATTCTCGATTTTTCACTATTTGGGGGTATTTTCATAATTTAACCTATCGAGATATTTCAAAGAATAAATCAGGGTTAATTTGGAAACCTTTACAAAGTATTTCAGAAATTCCAGAAATCGGGGGTATTTTGGTAATTTCATAAATCAGGGATATTTTCATAATTTTTCAAAATATGGTTCCAGGTGATTTACGAAATAAGGGTATTTTGGAAATTTTCAATTCGGGGGTACTTTAGTAATTTTTCATACTGAGGGTATTTCGGTAATTTTACAAGTCAGGGGTAATTTGGTCAATTTGCAAATTAGGGGTATCTTGGTCATTTTTCAAATCAGGAATTTTTTTTGATTCAAGAGTACTTTGGTAATTTCAAAACCAAGGTTTAATTTTAGGGTTGTTCAAAATAAGGTGGCTGGCCCCTTTCGGGTTTTTGTTATTAAATTTAGCCTGTGAATAAGTCGTCTCAGTTAGGTTGAACCGTCACTACGCACTAGGTAGGATTCGATTGAAGAGGAGGTGAGTCACTAGGACTGCTTAAATACCAAGCTCCCCCTGAATCTATTCCTAGACATGCGCACAACGGTTGCCACACCCTTAACTTAGCGACGTACTCACAGGTTTGTTTAGTTGATCTTTAAGTCTTATGTAATTTTTGCGTTGGAGTAGGCTATTCCTAGGGTTCAATAACTCTTAATCTTCAAATCTATGATCCCGAAATACCCATTTCTTCCCCCATATAATTCACACAACGGTTAGGGATACTTACCTGAGCGGATTGGTGCCGAGACTCGGTGCCATGCTATTCAAACCATGTACATTTCCTACAAAACTTTTCAAAACCCTACTTTTAAACATTTTGGGCCTCGAGTCCACAGTCGAGCTTTTGAACTTGGCTCTGATACCAAAAATGTAACACCTCAAACCCGGTCAATACACCACGACCGGATCTGGTATGTCACGGAGTGAAAACATTTGAATAAACCAGTTACCGGTTAAATTTTATTCAAAATTTATTTGTTGTTACAAGTTTTTAGAAATCATACGACACTTATTACAAAAAAAAACCGAGTGAAATGAGCATAGTCAAGTTGAAACCATTTGCATTTGGAGTTGTTTGAAACTTTAGGTTTGGAATCATCTATGTTAACTTTGTTATTACCTTGTGAATAATGTTACCCAATGGTAACATTTGAAAAACCCAATATCGAGTATAGTTTTGAAAACATCGATTTAATCTCGGTTTCTTAAGCAATATCAAACTATTAATCACATGCATAAGATAGGTGAAATAAAATCAAGAAGTAAAACCCAAAATAATACTTAGCGGCCTTATTACAAAACCAAAACCAAATTGAAAGAAAGTAAATAAAACTAAAATAGTACTTTAAAGTCAAAACTCGAAACTAGCATGCATGGCCACCTTGAGTCTTCCCCGGCTTCAGATCCTCTATCTATGCCTCATCTACAAAATATATGGGAAGGGGTGAGTCACTGAGACTCAGTGTATAAATCCCCAACCTGATAGTGCAAGCACTTACGCAAATCATCAGTATAACATGCAAATAATGCAAACCCCATAACCTAACCATCCAATCTCCTTTAACTACCCCGTGTGGTCAAAACCACTGGTGGTCAAAACCACTAGTGACCGTAGTCACAAATATGTGCATATCGGTGTGGTCAAAACCACTGGTGACAATCCCGTAATTAATCCTATGGGGCCAACCCACTGTGGTATCAAACCACTAGGACGAGTCACAATATCCATATGTGGTCAAAACCACTAGTGGTCAAAACCACTGGGACTTAGTCACAAATTATAATATCAAAGACGGGGCCAACCCGTCGTGTGGTCAAAACCACTGGTGACAGTCCAAATAATTCTTCCCCCTCCTCTCAACAATCCCACCATCATGTCCATAACAATCGTGCCATAACAACACATGATGATGCAAATAACACATGGCATAACATTAAACAATGACATGATAGCATATAACGAGATCCATAATCAGGGGACTTACCCGGAGTCCATGCTCATGCCTACAAGGCATAACTATCGGTTTTAATGGCTATAACAGTAACACAATAAACATATCATACTAACAAAGTGTGTAAGCATTACACACCTGATTATTCATAGATCTAAGCGAAATCCCGAAACGTTAGCCTTCACTCTACCCTACAATCGGTCAACACTTAGTTAGCAACCAAAAGCCCATTTGGCTCCACTAGAAATTCCAAAGATATACCGCATGAAGGAAGCACCTTACCTTAATGTCGATTTGGTTTCCAACCAAATCCCGAAGCTATGTGATGAACCTTCCTTGCAATTAGCCAAGCACTAATACACACAAATGATTAGCCTTCAGCTTTTGAATGAATAAGAAACAGATTTACACGCTAGAACCCTTACCTAGATTGGCCACTGAATCCCAAAGATCCACTGTATTCGGCTACACTCCTCCCTACAATCGACTTTAACACATCATTAGGAATCTAAAAGCCATTCGGCCATAGCATGAATCCCAAAACCAAAAGAGATTATTACCACCTTAACTTGCTAACAGTTTCGGCCACCAAGCACCGACGTTTGGCACCTCCAAGTGATGTTAGGGATTTTAGCTACCAATATAGAACAAGAATGAAGTTGAAAATCACGATTAATAACGATTGAAGAAGTATCAAAAGAAAGACAAAAGAGATTCAGCATTAACCAAATCAGTCGAAGGAGAAAAAGAAAATCTACACTTACCAGGAGGTTCGGCTATAACCCAAAAGGAAGAGATAGATTTGGCAAAGAGGAGAAAACGCAAGAGGAGAGAAACTGAGGAACAGAGTATTCGGCTTTTCAAGAATTGGAAAGATGAAGAAGGAAGTGGAATAGGAGGGGATGGACCCGGAAAAAATATTGAAAGAAGATTTCGGCACAAGGAGGTTTGAAAGAAAGAAAAGATGAAGTGAAAAAAGTTGCTTTCGACTTTTTACTGAAACAACAAGAGTGGTTGGGCCAACAAGTAGCAAAGGCCAAATGAAAGAGGTCACCTAGAAGAGGTTTTGGTTTTGACACTAAACAAAGAAAAGAGAAAGACTCCCAAAGCTAGCCGATTTAGCTATTCCCCAAAGCAGATTCGGCCACCCTCCAAAGAACCCAAAACCGATTGCACTCCTTCTCCCCACAGTCCAACTTTCGGCCAACACCTTCAAATGAGTTTGATAAGATTCAAGCTCCTAAATTTCCTCCCCTTCATCTATTTGACTCCTTCCATCCTTATCCTCCAGAGTCCACCCTGAGCACACCACTTCTTCAGCTTGGCGTCAAAATAATAAGCAGAAAATTAGATTTCTGCTGCTCGAACCTGAGCTCCCCCTTCCCTGCATGTGGCGTCACCTTCCTGGTACCCTAGTGGCGCCTCCTTTGCCACTTTGCCACTAGGTTCTTTGTGTCACAACACACCAAGAATATCTTTTAACCCCTAACTCCCTTAGCTCCTTATTCCTAAGTGCCAAAACAAAAATTTTAGCCATGACTCAGGCCTAACCCGAGGTCATGCCTAGGCCCCCAAAACACCCTAAACAAGCACAGTAAGCATATCGTCACATGCAAACACATAAAATGCAGAGATCTCGATTTAAGGATGTTACAGAAGAGCAATGTGGGTTCGACAAACACAAAAGAAGTAGAAAGAAAAGAAATGGAAAGAAGTTTAGGAAAGCATTCGACTAAGGGTGTTTGGAGAGAAAAGGGGAAAGAACAAAATGCAAAAATGTGCAATTGTGGAAAATGGTTTCGGCACACAAGAGAATGAAAGAAGAAAACTCAAACACAAAGTGAGCCACACACCAAAAGCAGAAAATATCATCCCAAGCAACCCAAATTCGGCACACCCCCTTTCCACTCACCAAAACTGAATGCACCAACCCCCCAACACTCAAATTTCGGCTAACATCCTTCCCCAACTCAAACCCTTCTTTTTCTCCTTGTTTTCCTCTTGACCAACCATTCAAACAAATTTGAATGAGTCAAAGTCCTTAATTTTCTCCCTTCCACTCATTCAAATCCTATTGACTCCTTCAACCTTCATCCATTAGAGTCCATCCTAAGTACACCTCTCTCTTTTCCCAGGCATCAAAAAAGAGTAAGCTAAAGAGGGATCCTTGCAACTCGAACCCAGGTCCCCTGGCATGCATGAGGCGTCACTTCCCTTGTACCTTAAGTAGCGCCTCCCTTGCCACTTTGCCACTTCAATCCTTGTGCCAAAACACATTAATAATTTCCCTTAACACCCAACTCACTCAGCATCCCCCTCCCAAGTACCTTAAAAAAATTTTTTTTTGCTATGGCTCAGGCCTACCCCAAGCTCATGCCTGGACCCCAAAACACCCTAAACTGACATAACATTTACACTATTAACAGACAAATAGATAAAATGTAAAGACCTCGATTAAGGATGTTACAGTTCTACCTCCCTTAAAATAATTTTAGCCCCGAAATTACCTGGTCAAAAGAGTTGAGGGTTTTGCTACCGCATCACATCCTTTGGTTCCCACGTGGCCTCTTCTATTCCATGATTCTGCCATAAAACCTTCACCAAAGGAACTGACTTCCTACGCAATACCTTGACATCCTGATCCAAAATCTACACTGGTTCCTCCTCTCATCCACTGGCACAACATGTGACGAATCTGATTGATAGCGCCTAAGCATGGAAACATGGAATACATCATGGATCTCACTCAATTCTTTGGTAACTCGAGCTGATAAGCTACTGGTCCCACATGCTTTAACACCTTATACGGCCCAATGAACCTAGGGCTCAGCTTGCCCTTCCGACCAAATCTCAGCACTTTCTTCCATGGCGACACCTTAAGAAAGACCCTATCCCCCACTGCGAACTCTATATCTCTTCGCTTAAGATCAGCATAAGACTTCTGCCTGTTCGAAGCCTACTTTAGACGAGCCCGAATTAGCTTAACCTTTTCCTCTATTTCAGCCACTAGCTCTGGACCCAACAACTGACGCTCTCCCAGCTCTGTCCAACACGTAGGGGTACGACACTTTCGTCCATACAGTGCTTTATACGGTGCCATCTGGACACTCGCCTGGTAACTATTATTGTATGCGAATTCCGCCAACGGTAGATATTCCTCCCAACTACCCCTGAAATCCAAAACACAACCCCTCAGCATATCTTCTAAAATTTGGATTACTCTCTCGACCGTCCATCATTGCGGATGAAAAGTCAGATTGAAATCTAGCCTTGTACCTAATGCCTGGTGCAGCGCTTTCTAGAATCTTGATGTGAATTGAGGATCCCTATCAGAGATAATCGATACTGGCACCCCATGCAATCTCACTATCTCTGCCACATACAGCTTAGCCAACTTTTGGAGTGAGTAATCCACCCGAACTGGTATGAAATGAGCTAATTTTGTCAGATGATCTACAATTACCCATACTGAATCTTTCTTACTAGGCGTAAGGGGTAGCCCAGTGACGAAATCTATCGTAATCCTCTCCCACTTTCACTGTGGAATCTTTACCGGCTGCAATAGACCCGAAGGTAACTGATGTTCAGCTTTGACTTGCTGACACGTCAGACACCTACTCACGAATTCCGTTACTTCTCTCTTTAGACCCAGCCACCAGAACTATTCTTGCAAATCCCGAAACATCTTGCTACCTCTCGGATGCATAGCATATGGGCTGCTATGAGCTTCCTGTAGAATCCTCTACCTTAACTCAACGTCTTTTGGCATACAAACTTTCCCCTGAAAACACAACACTCCCTCGCTATTCAAACTATAACCTTCCAATCCATCACTCTACACTTGTAACTTCCGAGCACCTAGAATCTCATCTTTTAGCCGTTCCTCCTTAATCTGATTTATCCAAGTCGACTTTATCTGCAACTCCGCTAATAGACTCCCGTCATCAAACAAACTAAGATGAGTGAACATTGCTCTCAAATCCGCTACCACCTTGGGACTCAACGCGTCAGCCACTACGTTAGCCTTACCCGGATGGTATTCAATTGAACAATCATAGTCTTTCAATAACTCGATCCACCTATGTTGCCTCAAATTCAACTCTTTCTGTGTCAACAGATACTTCAAACTCTTGTGGTCCGTGTAGACTATCAATTTCTCTCCATATAAGTAATGCCTCCATATTTTTAGGGCAAAAACCATTGCAGCCAATTCCAGATCATGTGCCAGATAATTCACTTTGTGAGGTCTCAACTGTCGAGATGCATACGTCACCACCTTACCCTCTTGCATCAGCACACATCCAAGCCCAGTATGCGATGCATCGCAGTAAACCGTGAACTCCTTCCCTGCTTCGGGCTAAATCAACACCGGAGCTTCTGTCAAAATTCTTTTTAACTTATCAAAACTTTCCTGCTGCTTGTCTGACCACACAAATGGAACCCTTTTCCTCAGCAATTTGGTCAACGGTGCTGTAATTAAGGAAACCCTTCCACAAATCTTTTGTAATATCCTGACAAACCCAGAAAACTCTGAATCTCTACTACAGACTTAGGTGGTTTCCAGTCCAATACCACCTCAATCTTCCAAGGATATACCCTAATCCCCTCAGCTGATACCACGTGACCCAAGGAAGTTACCTCCTTTAGCCAGAACTCGCATTTACTAAACTTTGCAAATAATTGCTTCTCCCTCAGAATCTGCAAAACTACAAGCAAGTGCAAATCATGCTCCTCATTAGATTTCGAGTACACCAATATGTCATCTATGAATACCACAATGAAGCGATCCAAGTACGACTGAAACACCCGATTCATCATGTCCATGAACACTGCCGACGCATTGGTCAACCCAAACGGCATTACCAAGAACTCGTAGTGCCCATAATGAGTTTGAAACGTAGTTTTGTGAATATCGGCTTCCTTTACCTTAACTTTAGGTCAATTTTAGAGAAGACTGATGCACCCTTAAGTTGATGAATAGGTCATCTATTCTCGACAATGGGTACTTGTTCTTGATCGTCAGCTTATTCAGTTGTCGATAATCTATACACATCCGCATCGTACCGTCTTTCTTCTTAATGAATAGCACAGGCGCTCCCCAAGGTGATACACTCGGTCGAATAAAACCTCGATCCAGCAACTCTTGAATCTGTGCTTTCAGCTCCACCAACTCCTTCGGCGCCATCCTATATGGGGCAATAGACACTAGCGCGGTTCCCAGTAACAAGTCTATCCCAAATTTGACCTTGCGATCTGGAGGCAGACCTGGAAGCTCTTCTAAGAATACATCAGCAAATTCCTTCACTATTCGAGCATCCCCTACAGCTACTTCCTTGGCCTTCAATGCACAAACATGGACCATGAATGCCTTACAACCCTTCCTCACCATTTTCTCGGCCTTCAGAGCGGATACAACATTGGATAGATAATCTCTTCTATTACCTATCATCACCACCTCTTCACCCTCAACTGATCTTAATACCATACGCTTAGCTTCACAGTCCAAACTCGCTTGATACTTCACTAATAGTCTATCCCCAAGATCAAATCAAACTCTCCGAATGGCAGTTCCATCAGATCAGCCAAAAACACTACCCCTTGAAGTTCTAGTGGTACATCCTTATAAAGTTTTTTTACTTCTACAGAGTGACCTAGAGGGCTAATTATAGTCATCCCCCTAGAAGAAATCTCAAAGGCTAAGTTTATAGTTCCCACAATACTACTGGTAACATAAGAATGCGTTAAACCAACATCTATCAAAGCAATATAAGGCAGTCCAAAAATCAAGAATGTACCGATTATAACGTCCAGTGCATCGCCTTCCTCTCGATGCGTTGCTGCATAAACCAACCCAGGCTATCTCGCATCAGTATTCTCAGCACCTCTGCCCGATGCTCCGTGACCTCGCCCAGAACCATTACCTCCCCGACGGACACGACCCTCTCGTGGTTGCTTGGCCACCCTTCCAAATTGTGTACGCCGACCTCGATGGACCCTAGCTGCTTTTCGTGGACAATCCCTTACCTGGTGCCCCATAGATCCACACTCAAATCACCCTCTGTTCCCAATCCAACATTGTCCCATATGAGACTTTTCACATCGAGCACACCGTGGCGGCCACTGAGTAGTAGTAGCAGGCCTGGAACCCTGATTCTGCCCACCATATCTAGCCCTTTTTTTGTGAATTTGCTACATACCCTGATGACCTAGAACTCCTCTTGGTCCAATTCCTATCCTGATTCTGTCTCACTGACTGCTTCAATTCCTCAGCAATCTTGGCCTTCTCTACCAAGACCGCAAATTCTTTCTCATGATGTGGTGCAATCACCATCCGTAGCTCATCCCTCAACCCGTCCTCAAACCTGACACACCGTTCGTGCTCCGTAGCCACAATACCCTGAGCATAGCGACTTAATCGGAGAAACTCTACCTCATATTCTGATACTGTCTTGTTCCCTAGACCAAGTTTAAAAATGCCTTACGTTGTGCATCAATGTAGCTAGCCCCGATGTACTTCCTCTGATAAGCTAACTTAAAGAAATCCCAAGTGAGATCATCAGCTGTTGCACCATCCCAGACCGTGAGCCACCACTGATTAGACTCATCCCGTAAAAGAGACACTATCCCTTTAGCTTTTCCTCAGCCGTAAAGTCCAAGTCATCCATAATGCGTCCTGTCGCCTCTAGCCAATACTCAGCTATATTGGGAGCCACCCCAGACACACCCCTAAATACCTCGGCTCCATTAGCTCGGAGTCATTCGGACACAGATTTTTGAACTCTTGATCCTTCACCTGCTTCGGCTACTCTCTTCAAAACCTGTAACATTGCCTGCGACACCGCGTCGTCCCCTCCTGTCTGATCCTAAAACTCTGCGCCCACAGCTGGCGACGGCGGTACCTCATTCTCTGACCCATGGCCAGACCCCATCGATTCTGATATGGTCATCCTACCTCTACCACGTCCGTGTGTATTACGTCCATGACCTCGAGCGCTTATGACTACCATTCACGTTTTAATTTGATTTAAAAATTTTATGCGTTAGACTTATTCCAGTGTTATTACGGCAAATTTTATGAACAGTTTATCATGGGGATTATTTTAGCAGGTTCATACAGTCCTACAAGTTTCAGTATCTAAAGTAGTTCCCTATTACTATTAGTCATATCATAAGCACCACCATCATATAAACAACAGTTAAGGGGTACTTACCTATGCGGATCGGTGTCGGAGACTCAGTGCCATGCTTTTCCCAAAATCATGTTTTTCCACAAAAACCATTTCATAACTCAATGTTGAAAACATTTTTGGGCCTCGGGCCCATAGCTGAGCTTTTGAACTTGGCTCTGGTACCACAATTGTAACACCCTAAACCCGGTCAAAACTCTACGACCGACTCTGGTATGTCACAGGGAAGAAAACAATTTTGAAAACAAGTTGCCCTCTCTAACTGGAGGAAAACTTTTGATCTTACGAAAAACTGAGTTGATTTAAAAGTATCACTAAAACTGTTTTGAATTTAGCTAAAAAAAATTCTCAATACTTGTTAATCTTACAAGTTTGCTTATCTATCCAAAGGTGAAGTGTTGGAAAGACCTGATAATTTGTGTGAATTTAGAAAGCATTCAATTAATAAGTTATTTAGGCATGCCATTTATTTAATTTATACAAATTTCTATGAAAATAAAAATAGATAAATAAATTCCAAAATAAAATTTAATGGCCTTATTACAACCCAAAACCAAATTTTAAAGTAAATAAAACCCAAAAGAAAATGCACATGGCCACCTCGAGTCTACCCCGGCATCCGCGATCTACGAATCATCTGCAAAAATACAGAGGAAGGGTGAGTCAACTAGACCCAGCGTATAAATCCCTATCCCGATATTATCAAGCCCTTACACAATTTCATAAATTAATATGCAAGTCATGCAACCCCACCTAACCACCCGTACTCGAGTATCTACCCCGTATGGTCAAAACCACTAGTGACCGTAGTCACAAATAATATCGGGTGGTCAAAATCATTGGTGATCGTAGTCACAAATAGTATGGTGGGGCCAACCCACCTCGTGGCCAAAACCATTGATGACAATCCCATATCCATATGTGGGGCCAACCCACGGTGGTGCTAGACCACAGGGACAAGTCATAAAGATAGCAATATGTGGTCAAAACCACTGAGACTTAGTCACAGATAATATCGAGAGCGAGGCCAACCCACTGTGTGGTCAAAACCACTGGTGTCAGTTTAAATCATCTTTTTCCCTCCTCTCATTATACCCATTAATGTACGTAATTTTCATGGCATAAACATCATGCTTAACACTCAGAGATCACATGCCATTGCATATACAGACTTTAACAGGCATTTAACGTTAGCCAAACAGATCGAAATTACTTGGAATCCTTGCTTTTTTTCCCACAAGGGTAACATACCATTTCAACAGTTATTCCAACATTTAGTAATTACATGATATAACATATTGACAACTGAAGTGTGTAAGAGTTACACACCTGATTACCTGCAATACGACACTATCTATGTTGGTACTGTCGTCAATCGACACTACCGCGATTTGTCTACTCTCCTGCTCCGCTACTGGTCCACACCCAGGTGGCCAATCACGAACCGCAGACACGGCCCTCTTCTTGAACTTAGGGGCTGGGGTCTCAGATTTGACCCCTCCTAATGTTTGGTTAGCCTAGGATAACAAATCCCGAAGATCAAGATCTAAACCACGGACCGGGCAAATTCTGGGAATCCAGACGCTTGCGTCACTCCTTCCTATATTCGGTCAAAACTATCACTTAGCTTGACAGATTCGATCACTCCCTAGCAAGATTTGGTAAAGGCTTGAAACAAGGGAGAATCCAGATGCCGAAAGGGTTCCACTCAAGCACCAAGAAAGATGAAATCGAAGGGGAATCTTTAGTAGATGATATTTGGCCAAGGGTCACAAGAGAAGAGTGAAAAGTAGATGAGTTTTTGGCAAGGGTTGAAGCTTCAGAAGGATTCAGCTAACACAAAAACAAAAAAATAAGAGTGAATAAAAAGATGGAAAAGAAGGATGGTAATTGAGGTTTCGGTTCTTAAAGAGTATGGCAAGAAAATGAACCACAAGATGAGTGAAGAGAAATATGGGTTCGGCAAATACAAAAGAAGTAGAAAGGAAAGAAATGGAAAGAAGTTTAGGAGAGCATTCGGCTAAGGGTGTTTGGAGAGAAAAGGGAAAAGAACAAAATGCAAAATGCGCAATTGTGGAAAATGGTTTCGACACACAAGAGAATGAAAGAAGAAAACTCAAACACAAAGTGAGACACACACCAAAAGCCAAAAAAATCATCCCAAGCAACCCAAATTTGGCACACCCCCTTTCCACTCACCAAAGCTGAATGCACCAACCCCCCCAACACTCAAATTTCAGCTAACATCCTTCCCCAACTCAAACCCTTCTTTTCCTCCTTGTTTTCCTCTTGACCAACCATTCAAACGAATTTGAATGAGTCAAAGTCCTTAATTTTCTCCCTTCCACTCATTCGAATCCTGTTGACTCCTTCAACCTTCATCCATTAGAGTCCATCCTGAGTACACCTCTCCCCTTTCCCAGGCATCAAAAAAGAGTAAGCTGAAGAGGGATCCTTGCAACTCGAACCCAGTTCCCCTAGCATGCATGAGGCGTCACTTCCCTTGTCCCTTAAGTAGTGCCTCCCTTGCCACTTTGCCACTTTAATCCTTGTGCCAAAACACATTAATAATTTCCCTTAACACCCAACTCACTCAGCATCCCCCTCCCAAGTACCTTAAAATTTTTTTTTTTTTTTGCTATGGCTCAAGCCTACCCCAAGCTCATGCCTGGACCCCAAAACACCCTAAACTGACATAACATTCACACTATCAACAAACAAATAGATAAAATGCAAAGACCCCAATTTTTTGTCTCCACCAAATTTTTCCAATGATTGTGATCTTGTGAACGACATCGTCATTTGCCATTCCTCCATTCCTTTTGATAATTTAAACGATGGTAAGTCGAATATATTTCATCATTGTGTTATAAAGAATGAAAGTGGAGTAATGAATAATCAAGACTCAATAAAGTATGACGATGAATTTTCTTTTAATCCTAGTTTGTTTGATTGTGGTTATTACGAGCTTTGTTCATTGTCTAATGCAGAATCTTTGAGTTTTAGCAAATTGATTTTAAAACATGTCAAGAGTTTTGATTGTTCGATCTTGAATGTGCATAAGTCTTATTGGTTTAATAAGTTTGATTTTTCTAAACCCTTGTGACATCCTGAGTTTAATAATCAAAATCATGTCTTTAAACTGGAACTATGTTTTGTATCATTTGGTATGCCTTGTTGGAAAATAAAGCAACGACAATTGTGCTTGAAGAATTTCAATCATTTTATTACTTGGTTTTTGATTAAGGTTGCAAAATTTGCCCATTTTGTATTCAATTTTTATTCACTCCTGAAACAAATTTTATGGTTTCACTTGAAATTCACATTCCATTTGAAAAGTGCTGAATCAAACGTGAGGCTTCAACTGCATTATCTTCCCGAAGAGAGAAGGTTTGTATTGCTTAACCATGGTAAGACTGATCTTTTTCTCTCTGATTATAAAGGTAAGTCTTCTAAACTTGTTGACACCTTTGTGATCTTTTTGAAAAGTGACGAGCTTTGCGTTGATGAACTAGTTTTTATAAAACATTTAGATCATGTTATGATTAATCGTTCTATTTTGCCTATTTGTGATCTATCTATTTCATTGAATGATGACAGGATTCTTGAGTTTGATAATTTTGATAATTTTCATGTGAAAGAATCCATATTGCATCACATGTGTGATCCATGTAAAAATTTTGAGATGTCTTTGTTCTTTTCGGTTGTTGATAGAACACTTGATGCTGATTTTTATCATTTAGATCATGAAATGTTAGAACATCCTATCCTATTTAATGATGGTCTACTTGTTGACAAAAAGAATCTTGTGTTTGATAATTTTTTATTCATGTGCGAGTGATTACATATGTTGCTCAATGCAAGATTTGGATGTTTACTTTCGAGTGCCATATGCATTTTCTCAACTATCTGCTTGTGATGAATATATCTATCATTTGATGAGTTACTCGCATGTTGATTTTGACTTGTGGAATCCATTCGAATTGTATGCATACCATGAAACTTATCCAATTCAGATTCAAATATTTGATAAGGCTTTGTTCCTTTTGTATGATAATGCGAATATGCCCGTTTACGTTCGATCTATTCATTTTGTTTTGCTCATATTTCAATTGCAAGTTTGTTTGACACAACTCTTGCTAACTCTTGGTTATATTTTATAGGTATCTCGATTACCATCCTCCCTATTTGATGAGGAAAACCGATCAAAAGGAATTCTATTCAAGAGAACCATCGACTCAATTCGAGGATGAATCACTTTTAAGAGGGGGTATGATGCGATCCTGGTCGCATCATGGTTCGACTCCATCCGATGCCATCAAGAGTGGCCTAAGCTCAAGGGGCCAAAGTGCAAAATGAAACTGATTCCAGCTATTTGAACCGATCCAACTAAATTGAGCTCTTTATTTAATTTTCAGCTTTGCATTTAGTTTGCATTTAAAATACTTGCATTTAAGCATCTTAGTTCAATAAATGGTTGCTGGTCATTAATTCAACTCAACTTAGTTTAGTTAATTTAGTTCTTTTAGTGAATTTAATAGTTGTCTTTAATTAATCTAGTTACTAGGTTAATTTATTGATGCATGAGTTAAGTTCATTTAATGATGCTTTATTTAATTAAGTTAGTTGCTGGAATAAATGAGTTTAAGGTTAGTTCATTTAATTAAGTTAGTTGTTAATTTATTTTAAGTTTAATAATTGCATTAATTTGTCGGTTACATGTGATAATTGCAGGAGACTTTTCATCTTACAACCATTATTTCTAAAGGATGTTATGCATTCATTGAAGAGTTACTCACATTGAAGAAGGAAGTTATATGGATAGAATTCCAAAGATTGAGACCCTTCATTTGATGGAAGTTACACGGCTAGAATTCCAAAGGTTGAGACTCTTCATTTGGTTGGTGACTTTTCAGTTGATCATGGAAGAACTCAAGGGACATATTTTAAAAGCATTCATGATGGACGTTTAAGCCTTTAAAAACACCATTAGTTGCTGGAGACTTTTCAGCTAGCCAAAGGCAACTCAAAGGACATTTTTAAAGCATTCAAATTCATTTAATCATCTGATTAGGAGTCATAAAATTGCTGTTATTTGGCTGGAGGAATTCAAGAGTTTTTAGATTTTATTTTAGCCATTTAATTGTATATTAAAGTTGAATTCATTTGTCTCTTCAGCTAACCACATGTAAGCACTATATATACCTGTTATTACTTTGTAAAAAGGGAATTTTTTAAGACTTTGGAATTTTGAATATATTTTATGAACTTTTGTTCATTGAGTGAGATTATTCTCCTCTCTATCTTTTGTACGAGTTTCGATTTCAACTTATCAAGTTTTCTTGCTTGTGGCGTCAATCGTTCTCTTCCATCAACTTATACCATAGGTTCTTATCTTTATAGATAACGGGTCTTGGTCCATCATCGACTACCATTTTTCTACCTTAAACAAATATAGAACCTGGGGTGACACTTTATTAGTGTTGAATCGATTCTTTGTTTAAGTTCTTTCATCCATTCCCATCAACTATCACCTATCATTTATCTAAACCATCACTTATCCATCTATCCAATTCCATTACCATCAGCCTATCATTATTTGTTCAACCTTAAACCGAATCCTATTTTCTTTCCCTTCATCTTAAACTGAACCTATCCTATTAATTATCCAAATCAACTCTTTCATTTAAACACCTCCATTCCTAACTTAAACCCACCTTCTAAACAAATTCACCTAAAGCTTTCGTAAACTCATCCATATTTTTTTTATTATTTTTTGAAGACTTGATTCCTCCTCGTAGACGATTGGGCAATTCACATACGACTCGACTCACCCCGAGGTAGATCGTATCACAACCACCTAATCAATTTGAGAATATAGCCTGTGTCTATTGTGGGGAGGGACATTTGTTTGAAGAATGTCTGTCGAACCCAGAATCTATACACTACATGGGTAATCAAAACCAAAATCGAGGAAGGTAAGGGCTACAGTCCAATTTTTATAACTCATCGTAGAGAAACCATCCAAATTTCTCCTGGAGTAACCAAGGGGCTAGAACCAGTACCACTTACACCCAACCAAGACCAACCCACCGCCTAATTTCCCGCAACAAGTTTAGAAACCAGTTCAAGCTGAAGCATCCAATAACTTGGAGAATTTGCTGAAGGCATACATGGCAAAGAATTATGCCTTAATCCACAGCCAAGCAGCTACATTGAAGAATCTGGAGAATCAAGTGGACCAGCTTGCAATTGAACTTAGGAACCGACCACAGGGTACCTTACCCAGTGATACGAAAAATCCAAGAAATCCAGGAAAGGAGCACTGTAAAGCGCTAACATTGAGTGTGGAAAGACGGTAAAGCCCAATACCATTGAAGCTGAAAAGGAGCAAGCTGATGCTCAAAACTCAGAGGAGGTTCAACCGAGAGTTGAAATTCAAGTTCCACTAGAACCAAAATCTACAAAAACTAAAAAGTAACCTCAGGAACAGCTAATTCTGATCAACTAACAACTTCGTTAGGTGTAGAATTGTTGCCAAAAATGAATCAACCAGAATCAATTCCAATAATGAAACCACTACCACCCTACCCTCAAAGACTTCAGAAGTAGGATATTCAATTCAATAAGTTCCTTGATGTACTCAAGAAACTTCACATCAACATCTTGTTAGTTGAAGCACTTGAGCAAATGCTGAACTACGTCAAGTTCATGAAAGATATCTTGTCTAAGAAATAAATGCTTGGAGAATTTGAGATGGTAGCTCTGATGTAGGAATGCAGTGCATATCTTCAAGACAAACTACCCCCAAAATTTAAGGATCCTGGATGTTTTACCATACTGTGCAACATTGGGGTAACATATTGTGGTAAGGCATTATGTGACTTAAGTGCAAGTATCAACTTGATGCCTTTGTCAATATTTAGGAAGTTGAGGATAGGAGAAGTTAGACCAACTACAGTTACATTTCAACTAGCAGATCGATCCTTAGCACATCCAGAAGGAAAAATCGATGACGTATTGGTACGTGTAGATAAGTTTATCTTTCCTGCTGACTTTGTAATTCTAGATTTTGAAGCAGACAAAGAAGTACCAATCATCCTAGGAAGGTCATTCCTAGAAACTGGAAGGACCCTTATTGATGTGCAGAAGGGCGAGCTGACTATGCGTGTTTAGGATGATCAAGTAACATTTAATGTTTTTAAGTCAATGTGATTTCCTAACACAATGGACTATTATTCTACAGTATCTGATTTAGAGGAATTAATAGTGGAGAAGGAACTCAACTGTGTTGAGGACCCACTGGAAAGAATTTTAACATCAGATCCCCCAAATGATGAAGAGGAGGATGAATACTTAACTTTACTAGAAGCTAATCAAAGGGGATTTAATCTACAATCCTATTTTGAATCTTTGGAGTTAGAAAAGAGGGACTATTCCCAACCAAAAGCATCGATCGAGGAGCCACCTATATAGAACTCAAGGTATTACCTTCTCATTTAAAATACGTTTATTTAGGTATCGCTTCTACTCTGCCTGTGATTATTTTAGCAGAATTAACTACTAAACAAGAAGAGAAACTTATCATAGTTTTGAAACAATTCAAGAAGGCTATCGAATGGACTATAGTTGATATTTGCGATATTAGCCCATCTGTATGTATGCACAAGATCATATTAGAAGATGGCGAGAAAGGAACGATTGATGGACAACGGAGATTGAACCCCATCATGAAGGGTGTAGTAAAGAAGGAAATTATCAAGTGGCTGGATGCGGGTATAATTTGCCCCATCTCAGATAGTTCATGGGTGAGCTCGATCTAGTGCGTATCGAAGAACGGAGGTATCACAGTCGTAGAGAATGAGAACAAGTTGATACCAACTAGAACTGTTACGGGATGGAGAATCTACATCGATTACTAGAAGCTAAACAAGGCGACTAGGAAAGATCACTTTCCTTTGCCGTTCTTGGACCAGATGCTAGATAGACTCGCAGGACGAAATTATTACTATTTTCTCGATGGATACTCAGGGTATAATCAGATTACAATAGCACTGGAAGATCAACACAGAACGACATTCACTTGCCTATATGGTACGTTTGCATTTAGACGCATGCCATTTGGTTTATGTAATGCACCTACTACATTTCAAAGATGTATGATGTCTATTTTTACTGACATGGTTGAGAAGTATTTGGAAGTTTTTATGGATGATTTTTTAGTATTCGGAATACTTACAATGATTGCTTAGCCAAACTAGCTAAGGTACTAAGGCAATGTGAAGAAATGAATCTCGTACTCAACTGGGAAAAGTGTCATTTTATGGTATGAGAAGGAATTGTTCTAGGCCATTGGATAACGAGACATGGGATCGAGGTAGACAAAGCAAAGGTAGACATTATTAAGAAACTCCCACCTCCAACATCTGAAAAGGTGTTAGGAGCTTTTTGGGCCACGCTGATTTTTATCGAAGATTTATCAAGGACTTCTCTAAAGTTGCTAAAACCTTATGCAAACTATTGGAGAAGGCCTTGATATTCAAGTTTGATGAGGAACTTAAAAGCCTTCAATGATTTGAAGAGTCGATTAGTCACGGCACCCATAATCGTCACACCATTGGGATTTGCCATTCGTATTGATGTGTGATGCAAGTGACTTCGCAATTGAAGCTATCTTGGGCTAGCTAAGGAACAAAGTTTTTCATCCCATCTACTACGCAAGTAGAACTCTAATCGAAGCTTAACTAAATTATACGATAACGGAAAAAGAGTTACTTGCTATTGTGTTTGCTGAAAAGTTTTGATCTTATCTTGTAGCTACCAAAGTGATTGTCTATACAGACCACTCGACAATCAAATATTTACTTGACAAGAAAGACACTAAGTCGAGATTGATCCGGTGGGTACTACTACTTCAAGAGTTTGATCTAGAAATTCAAGATCGAAAGGGAGTAGAGAACCAAGAAGCATATCACTTGTCTAGATTGGAGCCGCATGAGGGAAAATATCCACTTGTACCGATTTAGGAGACATTTCCAGTTGAGCACATACTGAAGGTAAATCATGTTTATAATATTCCTTGGTTTGTTGATATTGCTAACTATTTAGCTTGTGGTTTGATGCCTATTGATAAAATGTATAAACAAAGGAAAAAGTTTCTTCACGATGCGAAGTACTATTTCTGGGAAGAGCTATACTTGTTTAAAAAGTGTGTAGATCAGATGATCAGGAGATGTATGGCAGAAGATGAAATACTGAAGATTTTATACCACTGGCACTCAGCTTCGAGTGGGGGACACTTCAAAGGTACACGTACAACGACCAAAGTATTGCAAGCCAGATTCTTTTGGCCAACACTATTCAAGGACGCATACGCTTACATAAAAAGTTGTGATCGATGTTAGAGGGTTGGAAATGTCACCAACAAAATGAGATGCCTCGAACAAATATCATTGAGGTAGAATTGTTTGATGTTTGTGGTACTAACTTTCTTGGTCCTTTCCCTCCGTCTTTTGGTCACAAGTACATATTGGTAGCAGTAGATTATGTGTCCAAATGGGTCGAGGCTAAAGCTTATCCGACGAACGATGCTATGGTCATGATGAAGTTCTTGCAAAAACACATGTTCACAAGGTTTGGAACCCCAAGAGCTATTATCAGCGATGAAGGGACCCATTTTGTAAACAAGTGGTTAAAATGGTTACTAGATAAACACGGAGTGAAACACAAGGTTGCTACAACTTACCATCCATAGGAAAATGGGCAAGTTGGGCTAGCAAATAAGGAGATCAAAGGCATACTTGAGAAGGTAGTTTGCTCGAACCGACGAGATTGGTCCAAAAGACTAGATGATGCTTTATGGGCTCATAGAATAGCGTACAAGACACCTTTAGGAATATCACCCTACAGGTTGGTCTTTTGGAAAGCATGTCATCTACCTCTGGAGTTGGAGCATAAAGCTTACTGGGCTCTTTGACGACTCAACTTGGATCTTATGCTTCCTAGAGAGAAACGGATGCTCCAACTCAACGAGCTAGAGGAATTCTGAATGTTCTCATACGAAAATGCCAAATTACTCAAGGAAAGACTCAAGAAATGGCATGAGAAACACATTCGAGTTAGAGAATTTGAAGTAGGCCAGCAAGTCTTGTTATTTAATTCCAGATTGAAGTTCTTCCCAGGTAAGTTAAAATCACATTGGTCCGGTCCATTCATGATTCATCGCATCTATCCATATGGAGTTGTTGAACTCCAAGGTAAGGGAGGTAATTTTCAAGTCAATGCTCAACGTTTGAAACATTACTACGGAGAAAGACCTGAACGAGATCAAATATTGTTCAGTTTATCAGATATTTAAATTTTCTTATTTTTAATAAATTATTTAGGGTATATTTCTAGGTTTATTATGTTTAAATAAATTCTTTCTAGGAGATGGAACTTAAGCGGGACCGCTTGTGACCCCTCCAATCTTTCCTGGGAATTGATTTTTACATAATTTTTTGAGAAATTAATCCCTAAATGACAAAATAAATTTTTGGTTTTTCAAATAAAAAGGTCAAATTTGACCCAAGTTTTAAATTGCAACTCAATTACAAATTTTCATTAAGTCTAGGGACTTAATTGAGTTAGTTTTAAAATTTGGTTGCTAATTCCGTAAATAATATAAACTATGTGCCTATTTTTGTAAATATTTTTAAAGGCATCTAGAATAAATATTTTTACTTAATATTATATATTTATAAACTATTGATAAACTTTACTATATAATTATACCCATTATAATTTATATATTAATTTTTATCAACTCGATTCTTACTAGAAAGACCATTGATGTGGGCAAAATCATTCTAAGAGAAATGCGAAATTCTGCCGTTAGACGTTCTGGCCCAGCCTATTTCCCCTTTACGATAATAATTCTATGCTTAAAAGCAAAAATTCTTACGAACGTGAAGAAGACAGGGTATAGTCAAGGCACAATCACCAATTGGGACCTCTACCGAGTAGCTGGAGATTTTGTTCTACAGCAATGAGTTGAAGAGAGTGAGGATCCCGAAGAAGTAGAAGATGACCCCACAGAGATCCCGCCAGAGCAATCAACTGAAGTCCCTAATGAGGCAGAACTAATGGAACCAGAAGTTGAACCTGATATCGAAACTTTAATGTTTGGAGCTCCACCGCCTAGCCAAGATCTTCGTGATGAGCTATCAAAGCTGATGGACTTAATGCAACACATGCAGTGGCAGCAACAAGCCTACTGGAGATACTCAAAAATAAGGGATGACTCGATGAGTAGTGCCCTCAAGAAAATTTATAATGACTCATTTATTTTTGTGCTTGAGTTTCCAGATACCATATTTGAACCATGGGTTTCATTATTGAAGAGGGAGCAAGGCGATTCATGCAAAGGCAATACTGATGGAGCAAAAGATGAGTCGAATTCAAAAGCATCGGCAAACAAATAAAAGGGAGGACTTCAACTTTTGTTTATTTTTATTCTTAAGTCATTTTAGGATTAGGTTAATTAGGAATTTTTATTTTTTGCACAATAAAACAAGAGATAGGAATCATAAATAAAATCTGAACAAGTCACAAAGGCTAAAGAGTGGCAATAGATATATACATGTCTAGGATTAGATTTTAGAGAGAGCTTGGTACTTAAGCAGTCAATTTGACTCACCTCCTCTTTTCTAAAAATCCTACCTGGTGTATAGTATCTATTCACTTTAAATAATGAGGACATTGTTCACTTTAAGTAGGGGGACCGAAAATTTGAATAAATTCCACTCAGAATAAAATATTCTTTTAATTATGATTAGGATATATTTGTTCAAAAAGTTGAAATTTTGTTAAGTATGCTAAACTTCAGTATTAATAAAGTTCTATTATTTCAATTAGTTATTATGTTAGCTTAATAATGATATGAATGTATTTTTAATAAAGCATGCAAATTCGTACCATAAAATTTTTTTAGTTCCCTACGAAAAAGTTAGGCATGCATGAAAGTTTAAGCCTTTAGAATTGACTTAGTAATTTATTGAGACGAAATCCTAAGAAGCATGGAATGTTGAAAATGATTTAGGCAACTATTGTTTGGACCGTTTGAGCCTTCCAAGCCAACCCTGATAAAATTATCCTTTAAAACCCAACTTTGAGACTATATGGCCTAGTTTTATTTGGACCTTTGTAATATTTAGCCATCACTTTTGTAACATCCCAAAATTGGGCCTAGTAGGATTGAGCCCAATGGGCCTTGGGCGTAGGAATGTTTAAAATTTTGAGAACAAGAGAATGGCATTATTGCAAATTAGACTTATTAGTTAAGTGAATTTGGAAGGTTACAAGGTTTCTATGAAGTCTCGGGTTTAATTGGGCCTTTTTCCCTTTAAGGAGAGATGGTAAGTAGCTTCAAAGCTTATAGAAATAAATAAGTAATGTGCTTGCATAAATGAGCTATTGGTAAAGAGGTTATGGCATCAAGTGAAGTACCTTGAGGGAAGAGGTTCAAATTCCTTTGTATGCAATTTTTGACTAATATTTTTGCACTCTTTCCTTAACTTTTGGTTGATTTTGTTTTAGGTCAACGAGGAGTGGTTTGTTAGGAAATCAAAATCAGGTGTGTAATCCCGTACCTTCCGTATACATATCTGAAATGGTGTGTAATCTCACACTTCTCAAAAAGTTTGTATGAAATATTCTGTGAATCGGTCCAAATACGGAAGAAAATTAGAAACCGGCATCCATGATCACTCGAGCGTACGTATGATCGTAGTGGTAAACATATTTTGTAATGAAATAGTTTCGATTAGAAGTAGTGATGTGTTTTTAAAAAATCACGAAAAATAGAAGAAAGGGAATTAAAAAGTGAATTAGATATCAAATAAAAGCTTACTGTGTCTATTTTGATAAGGAAGAAACAGAGAAGGAAAATGAATTTTATATTCTGAGACATGTTAATTTTAGTGAGACTGGTTCTGAATGATTTTGTGGTTCCCTAATCTGTCCTGAAAAAATCATATAAAATTGTACAAAGTGAATTAAGAGGTATAGTTTATATGTAAAGATTCCTTAGCGAGTCTATTTTCAATAGAAACAAGTAGGAACAATATATGAAAACTGTACAGTTATATATTTGAATTTTTAGTAAGAGAGGTCAGAATTATTGGACAGTGAAATAAGGGAAATTTAAGGAATAAACTGTACTAATTAGTTAAGTCAAAAATTCTGGAAAAATTGTAGTAAGAAGATATATGATTATAGTTTCAAGAAAAATTTACGGATCTAGATTTTGAGTTTTCTAACTCGAGTTATGGTCAATTTAGTCAGTATGATGCAGATGGGCAATTTCAAATTTTATGCCCCAAATTAGTAGTTAAGCCTAGGTTGCGAAATTACCATAATACCCTTAGAGGGTAAATTATCAAAATACCCCTGGGTTGCGAGATTATCAAATTACCCTTAGTGGGTAAGAGTATCGAATTACGAAAATGCCCTTACGGGCCGAATTATGGAAATGCCCCTAAAGGGCCGAAATATAAAATTACTTAATGGGCTGAATTGACGTATTGCCTTATAGGCCAAATGGACGTATCGGTTAATGGGCCGATTTGATATTATGGCTAGATGGGCCAATGTGATATTTTGCTAAATGGGCCAAATTTGATATTTTGATTGATGGGCCTTTGATTAATTAAGATAATGGGCAATAATTTTGTAATAAATATCCGAATAAATTATTGTGATTTGTTATGCATTATATACATGATTTGCATGGGATGGGATAATGATGAAGAGAATTTCTGGTAGCTATGCTACATAAATCTGGTGGCTCTGCCACAAATCTAAAAAATGGCAATGCCATGTAAATTCTGTTAATCTGGTGGCTTGTCCACAAATTTGATATAAATGGCTTAATGCCTACGCTTGGTGTGTTGGCGGGGTGGGTTGGCTAAAGATCACCCACAGGTGTGTTGGTTGGTACGGGTGGTGTGTAGCGGATGGAAAACTAGGATTTGGTTTGGGAATTGCATATCATATGCATATTATATATGATACATTTATATTATTGTAAGCGGGTTTTGGCCCAATTAATTGCTTAATGGGATTTTGGCCTAGTGAACAATGGTAAGTGGATTATATAGTGAGTTCTTGTAACTCACCCCCTTCTCTTAACCCTTGTAGGTAATGCTCAGTGACATGGACTTGGGCCATGGATGACTCGGTGGAGGCCATGCTTTAGAAATAACATTTTCGAATATTAGTAAACTACCTTTCCATTTTATTTGATTACTTTTATTGTTTCAGTTTTTAAAGTTGTAATAAGGCCTCTGGACTATTTTTATTTTCCTTTATATTTGGGATGTTTTTATTATTTTTCTTAAATTTTTTAAAAAGGAATTTTCTAAAAATATAAATAATGGTTTTCAAAATTGATTAATAAATGGATTTTATAGCAAACTTTTACAAATAATTTAACTCGAATTCTCTTTCAAAATTTCAATATTCACTACCTCGATTTTTGACTCATCAATCAACGTCTCAAAAATACTTGTATTTTATCTATGTTTCTGCAATATTTTCAAAATGCTTCTGCAACTCTATTTCCAAACGTCATATTTTCGTAAATAGTTTATTTCAAATATGTTTTCACAACCAAAAAGGTTTTTTTAAAGATAATTACGTTTTCAAGTAAATAACAATTGCTTAAGTGTTTTGGGTTTTAACAAAGAGGTTGTAATTCTCAAACAAGTTTTTAACAATCGCAAAGATAATTTTTGAAAAAAAAACACTTCCATGTGACACGCCAGATTCGAGCCTAACTTCTAGGCCGGGTTTGGGCTATTACAACTTTTCTCTTCATTATCTCTAAAATTTTTCCAAACACTAGACTCAATACTATTCAAAATATCATTTGAAAATAAGTTTGGGGGAGTTGAAAAGAAGTATCAATTGCTCAAAAATTGTAGTACATAAAGCAAGTGCTCAAATTTGAAAAACAAAAAAAATGTACTCGAAAGAAAATAGATGTACAAAAGAGCATGTAAAAGTATAATAAGTTGGTGTATCGAAGGTAAAAATTCTGAAGGTTTGAGTTACGCTGAGTCTAGGATTTTTAAGCCAAAATTAATCTATCTTTTACCTACCTATAGCCTAGCCATGTTACAACCATGTTAAAGACCTATTGATTCAAAGTTCCATATTTACCTACATTAGTGGAGAGAAATTGCTCTGCTCAACATATGAAGACATCAGTTAAGCTTAATGATTGCAGTTTAATTTTGAATAAGGGATTAAAATCAAATTGGTAGGGATTAACATGTCTTTATTAAGAAACATTTAGTCTAATTTTGCTATTGTAGTAATTGTTGAGATTAATTTGAATGATATATATACTTGAGTAGCATAATTATCAAATTTCTTGTTTTTGAGCATAAGTATATTGATTTCATGATTTTGGGAAGAATGTTGTTCTGAAGGAAATTTTCAAAAGTGTTTCCAAGAAAATTCTTTTCAAATTTGTGCATGACTTGGGATGAGCAATGAATTAAGTTTGGGGGTGTGGAAACACGAAAATTTACGTGTTTTTACATGCCCTTTTTACTTAAAATCATGCTATTTCAGTTAGATTCTTGTCGAAATATAATTAAATTGAGTTAAAAATATGAACATCATGAATTTTAATTAATTTTATAGTTAATTTTTATTTATTTTGACTATTTTCGACCAATTCGCACAAAGGGCGAAAATTGGCTCGGCAGACACTGCTCGAAGAACAAAACCGAGAAGCAATTTTTGAAGTAACAAGGAGAAATAATTTCCAGCCTAAGACGGTCCAAATATGTGTATTAAATCATTAATTAATTTTAATTTATTCCCAATTTAATTTGGGCTAAATAAATTAATCTTAATTAATTATGGAAAAAGTGCCCAGTTGAACTGCACCAGTTGAACCAAATCGATTAAACCAAATCGAGCAAAGAATTGGGCAATCCAAATCGTCCATATGATGGCCCAAATAAGCTTATTAGCTGATGAATTAAGCTTGCAAAGAAGCCCTTGAAGACTTGTCAAATTTGCATTCAACCCCCTCCACAATTAGTGGCTTTGTAGATTTGCCCCATGCCATATTTAGCAATGTTGAAGCCATCAACTTTGCCACATAGATGGCCGGCCAAGGGGGGTCTCTCTGGCTGATGGACTTTTCTATTTTTAGCAGCCACAATCATCTATAAAAGCCACCCCTTGCTGATCATTCAAAGCATCCCTCATCCCTCATACCTCATCTCTCATTCACATCATATTCTCTCTTCTCCTCTCTCACTTTCTCTTAACTTTTCATTTTCCTATTTCCTTGCTCTTGTGCCGATTTCTCCCATTGGGAAAAGGGTCTTCTTAAGCCATCATTGAGCAATAATTAAAGTGTTCATAAGCCACCTTGATAGACGAGGACAACGGAGGACAAAGAACGGAGCAATCAGTCAAGCCACGGAGAAACACCAGATTTGCTTCTTGTTCCCTATCTCTTTAAATTTCGTTGTTGTTTTGACAAACATGTTTATGAATATTTATGCTATTGGAATGGTTAATTTAATTGGCTTAGATTGAATTTAATTCATGTTGGGTTGATTGCATTTCATCCTTTTAAATTATTAAAATTGTGTTTTTGCTGTTATAGGCCTCGGTAAAATGCTTGATTAAGTAAAATCATGCTGAATTTATTCCGGCATTATAATTGTTTAGATAACTAAAGAATTAATTATTTAAACTTATTGAAATTATAATTAATGGACACAGTACTTAGTCAGTGCATGTTTAATTCTTCTAAGGTAGCTGAAGATTAAATTAGCTTGTATTTGGCGATACATATGCCTTGCATAACTTGCAAGATTATTGTGATTAAACTATTTCAAGGTAAGGATAATTTGTTACCTCACATAGTCTTTTATATGATTATTAGGTTGAATTAATCGTTTGAATCAACATAGAAATATGCGAGAGATTGTTTAATTTAATAAGTATGTATGAGCAATAACATGTTTACCTTTTTAAATCTATTTTATCGGTCGAATTGACATAGGAATATGTACAAGAGATGAATGGGTTTTTTTTTGTAAATATATGTTCATAAGTTAGCAAATTACCGAGTTACCGTTAATTTATTCGTAACAAGTATAAGCATGAGTTTAATAATTCTAAGTTAAGAAATGTAATTAATCCAACACAATTACATCATCTTGATTAAAATCAAATTTTGAAATCATGCATTAGAACTTTATTTTATTTCTCAAATCCAAATATTTTTCCTTCACCAAAGTGTTTAAACTTACTTTCATAAATAATTCTTTTACAGTCCCTGTGAGTACGATAACTCGAGATTTACTTGTCACTTTATTACTTGTTACGATTGTGTACACTTGCACATTTCCACCGTTCCATATACAAACCATGTCATTAGGGGCAGGAGTCTCTTCACAAGCTTGAATAGCATAGGCCTTAACAGGTGCCCAAGCTTCAAATCTGATAGTTGATTTTTAGTCTCAACTCGTGATACAATCCACCTCGGGGAGAGTCAAAATGTATGCGCGTTGCCCAATCATCTACGAGGAGGGATTCAGCCTTCGAAAAATAATTGGAAAATATGGATGAGTTTGCGGAAGCTTTAATTGAATAGTAGATGGTTCGATTTGATAGAAAGAGATAAAAAAATAAATTAGATAAAAGGATAATTTGATGGAGCTGGATGAAGGAA
The DNA here is from genome assembly GCA_025506655.1 of Gossypium rotundifolium. NCBI lineage: Eukaryota > Viridiplantae > Streptophyta > Magnoliopsida > Malvales > Malvaceae > Gossypium > Gossypium rotundifolium. The sequence goes on from CP106734.1 coordinate 105,096,462, forward strand.
CTTAAACAAAGAATCGATTCAACACTAAGAAGTGTCACCCCGGGTTCTATGTTGTTTAAGGTGGAAAATGGAATCAAAGGTGGACCACCACCCGTTATCTAGGTAGATAAGAACCGATGGTATAATTGGATGAAAAGAACAAGTCTAGACGCCACAAGCAACTTGATAAGTCTAGGAATTTTTGCACGAAATTGAAGAGGAGACTAGCTCACTCGATGAACAAAAGTTCATGTATTTTAATTCAAGATTAACCTCCATACAAATGAGAAATAACATAGTATTTATAGGCCTATTTCTTGGTCTAGCTGAATGGTCAAACATGTACTTAGCAACTAAGCAAAATTCAGCATTAATTGGAAAAGAAAAATCTAGAAAAATTCTCTTAGTCTCCTTCAATGTTCGGTTGAACTTGGACCCTCTTTGGAAGGCTTTTAGACCTGACTTTTAGTCTACCCGAACAACTTTGAATGCTGTCCATTGTTTCTCACAATCACGACAAGGCTCCTTGGAAAGGCACCATTTTGGCTCACTTTTGAGCTCCACGAAGCAGCAATCTTCCCGCATTAATGCCATGTCTCTTAGCCTCCATGAATGTACACTTAGCTCATTAATTCCACCCACCAGCTGAACATTTAATGATGTTTCTTCATGAAATAAATTCCAGTAGCAACTTAGATGTAGTTCACGCATCCTCAAAGGTCCAATGAATCCGTGCCTTTGCTTTTTCCAATAACCCCATAAATTTGGCCAACACATGAATTTAATTAGGCTAAAAAAACTTGCATTAAATCGGCACAATTAACTTAGCTTTGGTGAAATGAATGGGCATATGGGGGAAACAACCAGCAGTAGCCCCTTTAATGCCATTGTATTTCACGATGGGAGCTTGAAAAATGTAGCAGCACAACATTTATTTTGCCGCCCATGCTAAGACAGGTTTTAAATGGATGTTGGAGGGGAAGTGTAACGGCCAAACTTGGGATCCCACAACTCCTTTTAATGCTGGCTGAAAATCCCCCAGAGAACACCAACGTTCAGCATCCTTTAATATCCTCTTCATGCCGTCCAAAGCTTGCATATGCAACTAATTAATGCCCAACACTTAGCCTCTTAAATGCTGTACATTAAGTGTGCCGCCCAAGCAAAGTACATGCACCAGCATAGCATTAATTTCGGCAAACTTGCTTGCTTTTACTTCTCCATTAATTTGCCTTCAATTTCAATCGAAAAGATGCCTTGAAAAGCCAATAACTAGCAACATAAATCCATGCTTCCAACCGTCCATGTCTCCCAATGCTCATTGATGCAATCGGCAATTAAATGAACCTAAGAGCATGGACCTTCCTTTAATGCTTTGTAGAATTTCAGCTAAACCTAAAAAGGAGATGAACTTGTATTAAATCACTTCAATTCAGCTGAAAACAACTTAAACAAAGTTAAGACACAATAATGGACACTTTAGACACATTAAACATAACATTTAGAACACATGAAAATTTGGCAGTCCTTATTTTAACCAAAAAAAAAAGCACATTTAATTTAGCTTTAAAACATCTTTAAAACTTGTAATAAAATGTGACAAAATTAATTTAAGCTTAAACAAATTAAATCCAACACGAAATTAATTATTTAGACACATTTATTTGCTTTAGAAAAAATTAAATAAATTAAAACTTAATTTATTTAAAGCAATAAAATTAAAGAATTAGCTCAATGAGCTGAAGTGAGCTCGAGTGAGCTCAAATTGAGCTAGAACAAGCTAATCCGGCTCAATTTGGAAGTGCATGAAGATGCACATGAACTCCACGGCTCTTGGTCTCGATGATTCGAGCTCATCAGCTTGCAACAAGTTGAGCTCCCCGGGCGTGCCCGTATCATCCCTCCCCTCTTCAAGACGATTCGTCCTCGAATCGACCTATTGATTTCCTTGAACAAAATTTTCCTTGTTCAATTTTCCTCCATCAAACGGGATGGATGATAATCGCGTTACCTGAAAAAGATAACCATAAGTTAGCAAACATTCTTGCAAACCAAATATAAGCAAAATAAAACAAATAAATGGTACATAAACCGCATAAACACAACGTCATATAAAAGTAACAAAGCCTTAGCAAATGTTTGAGACTTAAACAAATAGACTTCAAAACATGCATATGATTTAAACAGAGTCCTCAAAACAACATTATCATGCAAGTAACACATTAAATGATATATATGATCATTACAAGGAAATAGATGAAAAAGTGCATTTGATACTCGACATGAAACAACCAAATCTTGCATTGAGGGATATACAAAATCACTTGCACATGAATTATAACAATTATCAAACACATGAATCTTTTCATCAATGAACAAAACGGATAGATCATAAGTAGGCAAAATAGATCGATTAAGCATGTAATGATCTAAATGTAGAGAGTAAAAATGTATCAACGGTTTCAGAAGACTCACCTTTATGCACAGATAGACAAGATCATTCTTACCTTTCTCGAACATCACAAACCTTCTCTCCGTAGGCATGTAGCATAGTCGAAGCTTATTCAGGAACCTTATATCAAGAAGATAGGAAACTTTCAAACAAGAAGAACCATCTAGATGATACTTGAGTTTTCCACAAATCAAATTAGAACGTATTCTCGAGTCTTGCATTTGTTGGATTTGCGTCTCTCCACCTTCATACTTCGTATCACAATGATCATTATGGAATAAAGTCGTCTTATCATCATTTAAAACATCACAATTATTCGAGGGATGGCCAATGAAGAAATCATCCACATAATCACAATCTTTAGAAAGATTCAATGGAGATTGAATCGCTTCAAAATACTTACCTTCCTTACCTTCAATCTCGCGTGATTCAACTTTACCTTTTTCAATCATGTGAAAGCATCGCTCGTTGGGAAGGTATTGTAGTTGAAGGTCATCGTGAAATTGGTTGAGAACCTGGAAAGAAGAAACAGAAGAAGAACAAACTTCAAGATGATTAGTTGAAAAGTCATTCTCTTTTTCTTGCTCGTTCTTTTCTCTCGTTTCTTTTCAACATCTTTTCTTTTCACTTTCTTTCTCTATGTTTTCTCAATTTCAATTTTCTTTTCTATTTTTTGTTCTCACATTCTTTTTCAATGTTTCTTTCTTCATTTGCTTTTTTCTCGATTTCTTTTTCTCTCACGATCTCTTTTTCAAATTCTTTCTCTTTTTCTTTTGTACACTCTTTTTCACTTGGATTACAACAAGGAGATGTTTCATAAGAACTAAAAATAGAAGGATTTGACTCTAAGATCGAGGCAATGTTCTCATATATATCAAATGAACTTCTTGATGAAGACGAATCTTTATAGAAGTCTCTTGATCTTGAAGTCGATGATGAATAGGAGTCATGTCGGAATTCTTTTCTTGAATAATCATCAAAGATGGGTCTCTGAGATGGTCGCCGATCCGTTTCTCGACTCATTGTAGTGTGCTTTCGTCAAAATTTTTCCTCCGCTTAGTCCAAACGCCTTTGTATTGGACTTAACTTTTTCTCGAGCATTTGGTCCATTTCGTTCACCAAAAATTGAAAGTCATCGGTGGAGAGTTCTTCTTGAAACATGTTTATTGCTGAAAATAAAATATGTTATACAAAAGAAAATAGATAGAAAAGAGAAAATACCTTACCACAAAATCCTCACGAGTCACTCACAAAGAAAATCACTCACACTTGTGTTTAACTCGTATGATGGCTTTTTCTTTGATGATTTCACTCGTGCCTTTTACCGCTCTATCTCGTCTCACAAATTCGTACTTTGTTTCGGAAGACTCATCGTGGCTTGAGGGTCGGCTTCAAAATGGCTAACAAGGGAAGATGTCGGGTATAGGGTAGGCTGAACAAAAGAAAAAAATTGGCTTGAGTCTGTTGAACAAAGAAAAATTTTGGGGGGGTAGAAGAAGAAGAACAAAGTAATACTTTAAAAAAAAAATTCCACAAACCCTTTTTTTTTTCACCACACTTTTTTTTAACTTGTATTTTTTTTTCAATTTTCGTTTTTTTTTTCAATTTTTTTTCACTTCACATACAATATATTGAAATACAAGAACGAAAATTACAACTTACAAATTTTTTTGAATTTTTTTCCACTTACAAACCTATTTCGGCTTCTCGTACGTAGTCAAAATTCCTCATTTTTATAGCTCTGATACCAAATGATACAGTCCGCCTCGGGGAGAGTCGAAATATATGCGAGTTGCCCAATCGTCTACGAGGAGGGATTCAGCCTTCGAAAAATAATTGGAAAATATGGATGAGTTTGCGGAAGCTTTAATTGAATAGTAGATGGTTCGGTTTGATAGAAAGAGATAATAAAAAAATAAATTAGATAAAAGGATAATTTGATGGAGCTAGATGAAGGAACTTAAACAAAGAATCGATTCAACACTAAGAAGTGTCACCCCGGGTTCTATGTTGTTTAAGGTGGAAAATGGAATCGAAGGTGGACCACGACCCGTTATCTAGGTAGATAAGAATCGATGGTATAATTGGATGAAAAGAACAAGTCTAGATGCCACAAACAACTTGAAAACTCTAGGAAACTTTACACGAAATTGAAGAGGAGACTAGCTCACTCGATGAACAAAAGTTGATGTATTTTAATTCAAGATTAACCTCCATACAAATGAGAAATAACATAGTATTTATAGGCCTATTTCTTGGTCTAGCCGAATGGTCAAACATGTACTTAGCAACTAAGCAAAATTCGGCATTAATTGGAAAAGAAAAATCTAGAAAAATTCTCTTAGTCTCCTTCAATGTTCGGCTGAACTTGGACCCTCTTTGGAAGGCTTCTAGACGTGACTTTTAGTCTACTCGAGCAGCTTTGAATGCTGTCCATTGTTTCTCACGATCACGACAAGGCTTCTTGGAAAGGCACCATTTTGGCTCACTTTTGAGCTCCACGAAGCAGCAATCTTCCCGCATTAATGCCATGTCTCTTAGCCTCTATGAATGTACACATAGCTCATTAATTCCACCCACCAGCTGAACATTTAATGATGTTTCTTCATGAAATAAATTCCAGCAGCAACTTAGATGTAGTTCACGCATCCTCAAAGGTCCAATGAATCTGTGCCTTTGCTTTTTCCAATAACCCCATAAATTTGGCCAACACATGAATTTAATTAGGCTAAAAAAACCTTGCATTAAATCGGCACAATTAACTTAGCTTTGGTGAGCTGAATGGGCGTATGGGGGAAACAACCAGCAGCAGCCCCTTTAATGCCATTGTATTTCACGATGGGAGCTTGAAAAATGTAGCAGCACAACATTTATTTTGCCGCCCATGCTAAGACAGGTTTTAAATGGATGTTGGAGGGGAAGTGTAATGGCCAAACTTGGGATCCCACAACTCCTTTTAATGCTGGCTGAAAATCCCCCAGAGAACACCAACGTTCAGCATCCTTTAATATCCTCTTCATGCCGTCCAAAGCTTGCATATGCAACTAATTAATGCCCAACACTTAGCCTCTTAAATGCTGTACATTAAGTGTGCCGCCAAGCAAAGTACATGCACCAAAGATAGCATTAATTTCGCAAACTTGCTTGCTTTTACTTCTCCATTAATTTGCCTTCAATTTCAATCGAAAAGATGCCTTGAAAAGCCAATAACCAGCAACATAAATCCATGCTTCCAACCGTCCATGTCTCCCAATGCTCATTGATGCAATCGGCCAATTAAATGAACCTAAGAGCATGGATCTTCCTTTAATGCTTTGTAGAATTTCGACTAAACCTAAAAAGGAGATGAACTTGTATTAAATCACTTCAATTCAGCTGAAAACAACTTAAACAAAGTTAAGATACAATAATGGACACTTTAGACACATTAAACATAACATTTAGAACACATGAAAATTTGGCAGTCCTTATTTTAACCAAAAAAAAACTGCACATTTAATTTAGCTTTAAAACATCTTTAAAACTTGTAATAAAATGTGACAAAATTAATTTAAGCTTAAACAAATTAAATCCAACACGAAATTAATTATTTAGACACATTTATTTGCTTCAGAAAAAATTAAATAAATTAAAACTTAATTTATTTAAAGCAATAAAAATAAAGAATCAGCTCAATGAGCTGAAGTGAGCTCGAGTGAGCTAAAATTGAGCTAGAACGAGCTAATCCGACTCAATTTGGAAGTGCATGAAGATGCACATGAACTCCAAGGCTCTTGATCTCGATGATTCGAGCTCATCAGCTTGCAACAAGTTGAGCTCCCCGGGCGTGCCTGTATCATCTCATCTGGCTCTCGCATTACCATTATTTCTCAGTTGTGTACCTCTTTGAGGAGTGACTATAGACTTCACACTCTGTTCTTTGCTTCAATCCACTCAGTTTGAATAATCTCATTTCCAATGTTCTTTGGAACCACACAAGATACAAGCCCCACTTTTTAATCAGCATTTACCTTTATGAGTTTTTCCATAGTGAATACAAACTGGTTTATCCATAGTATGAATACTATCAACACCAGTTGTTGGTGAAGTCTGGGACCTCAGATTACTCAATTTTGGTCTACCTCTCTTTGAAATCCCTTACAAAAAGTTGAAACGGTTGTGTGCATCCCTTGACTTTTATAATGAAGAAGCTAAAAACGATCTAGTCATGCTTTGTTTACTAGAATCTCAGAGCTTCAATTCAACTTGTATGTTTTCATTACATATATCTTCCATCTTCTATGCTCATTCAGATAAAACCACAAACTCTTTCAATTCTAAGGCCCCCACTAACATTCAGATATTTTCATTTAATCCCCATTCAAAGATGCACATTTTGATTTTTGTTGGTACAATCTCTCAAGCGTACTTACAAAGTCAGACAAATTTTCGCTGATACTCTACCACTGACTTGCTTCCCTATTTCTATTCCAAAAATTCTCTCTTTTTCTTTTCTAAGTACAATTTGCTGATGTATTTCTTTTTGAACTCTGATTTAAAGAAATCTCAATTTACTCGGTCTTCACGGGAACATACCATTTCATCAAAAACACGTTGAGTATTTTCCAAAAAATATTTAGCTCTAGTTGAATCATCTTCTATTTTACCTTAAAATTTCTTAGGCCTACACTTTTGAATCTTATCAACTGGAGGTCAGTGAACATTTACCGAATTTTGGGGATAAGGGAGTGACATAGGAGGCACAATTAGGAGTGGAGGTTACGAAGTCGAGGAAGTAGATCCCATAAACTATTTAAACCATTAATTCATCATTTGAAAGAAATCATAACATTTCATTTCTTAACCCTTGAGGAACGAGAAAACAATGACTAGTTTCCTGATTGGAAGTGAGTACATTACTATCAATCTCATCAGGTACTGGTATGACACAATTTGATTCAGTCAAAAAATTTTATCTATAAGAAAACAGAGTCATATTGTAACATCCTAAAAATTAGAGTATTATCTTATTATTTGTGTTGGTCGGGTATGAATTTTGTGTGTTTAGCATAGTCTTGTGAAGGCTTGATTTTATTTTATGAAGCTAGAATAATTCTTAGTATTGAAAATTTAGTGAAGTGGATTAGGTGAACCTAACACTTAAGTTAATTTAAGTGTTAAATTCTAGCACATGAGGAGTTAGTGGCAAGGTGGTTATGATGCATGAAAGGTTGCTTGAGGGAAGAGGTTCGAGTAGCATGGATTGCATTTGAAAGACTTTATTTTTATGTATCCTAACATTAAGTGTCGGCCAAGCTCTAAGTATGGTAGGTTGGACTTTCAATTTTTATGGCAAGTTGAGTAGTAAATTAGGAAAGCTTGAATTTTGGGATAAGAATCTTAAGTTTTAAGGAAGGATGGAGGGACAAGGGGCTTGAATGATGGAGAGTTGTTTTGGAAACTCTTCTATGGACATTAGTCCATGAATGTGGACGGTATGGGTGTCTAAGGGGGTTGGCCGATTGTTGATAGGAAGTTGGGGGGGATTAGTTGGCCAATTTTAGCATTTGGTGCATCTTTTGCATTTTCTTTTCCTCTCCAAAATTTTTCTCCTTAGACGAATGTACCTTGGACATTAGGTGCAATTTTGTTTTTGTTTTAGCTCTCATTTTTGTTTGAACCAAATTCTAATCTCTTTCTCTCATTTCTCTTTTGAAACCGAAACCACATTTAGCACTTTATGCTCTTCTTTTTTCAGCAAACTAGGTGTTTGGTGAATCTCTTTCTCCCATATCTCTCTTTTTCTTTCTCCTCTTATTTGTTCAAAACAATATCTTTCTTTTCCTTTCTTTTTGGCTGAACCTTTTTCTTCCCCAATTCTCTTTTCTTTTCTTCCATTGTTTGCTAAAGCCGAATCCTCTCTCTCTCATTTTGATTATCTTTGCCACTCACGTACTTCATTTCTTTTATCCACATATCATTTGCTTTCTTCTTTCAAAACCATAGCCGAAACTCCCCATTTCCTTCTTGAATTGTCTTGGCCGAATATCATCAAGGGTTGGTCTTCATATTGGTTTTCTTCAATCAGTTTTGGAAGATAGGTAAGTGTCTTGGCCGAATTTCTTTTCTATTTTTTCTATTGATCCTTATGAGGGCAAAAGCCAAATTTTGAGTATGTGATAGTAAGATTCTAACCATAGGAACTTATTTCTTTTAGGCTCTTCAGATTTTAAAAGCAATCGATTTTGGTAAGTCAAGTGGTAAGGTTTATGTTGGTTCTTTATTCTTTAAATGGATGTAAAGTCGAAGGCTATGGTGAATAAGGCTTGTTGTTGGCCGAATGGTCTATGGTAATGATCTAAGTATTGACCGAATGTAGGGCAAGGAAATCTAGTGAGGTAGATCGGGTTTTGAGATTTAGTGATTTCACTATTATCAGGTGTGTACCTTACACACTTTATAACTCAGTAATATATATTTATAAATATACTAATCATGTTATTAAAGACGAAAACTGTGAGATTTTGATAAGATACCTTGATGGGTATGAACAAGGACTCTTATAAGTCTGTTTCGATATGATGTTATTATATTTTGATAATATCATGATTTAAGATATATATAATGGCTATATTATCATATCAAAGCATGATGGCATGATTTACTCTTGTAAAACATTGGTTTGGGTGATTTGAGAGGAGGGGAAAGGATTTGATATCCGTGTCTTTGGGACACCAGAGGTTTGGCACCTCCAGCGGTTTGGTACCACAATTATTTCGTGTCTTTGGGACACCAGAGGTTTGGCACCTCATAGTGACTCGTCCCAGTGGCTTAGTACCACCGTGGGTTGGCCCCACATTTGATGTATTGGGATTGTCGCCAGTGATTTGGTATCACACATGGGTTGGCCCCACAACTTGATTATTCATGACTTTGGGTCACCAGTGGTTTGACACCACATTATTGGATATCGTGACTTTGGGTCACCAGTGGTTTGGCACCACCAATGGTTTGGTACCACACGGGGTAGAAAAGGAGTTATGGATGGCTAGGTTGGGTGCATTATATATATATTGCTTGGTTATGAATTGTGTAAGAATGTTGCATTAACCGGGGGAAGGATTTATGCACTGAGTCTTGGTGACTCACCTTCTCCTTTATCTTTTCAGGTGATTCTTAGATCGCGGAGGAGGAGCCCGATGAACTCAAGGAGGCCATGCAATAAAATTTGATTTTACATGAACTTCGTTTTGGGTATTTTATTTAATTTTAATTTGGTTAACATCTTTATTTGGATTTGTAATAAGGCCTCTTTAATTATGTTTTTGGATTATTTATATGCTTTAGACTTATTTTAAACATGGCTAAATAATCATCAAGGTTGATCTAATAATTGAGCCCAAAGTTTTCTAAACTATAAAAATGCAATAGTTTTCAAAATCTTACCATCGGGTAATAAAAATCGTTTGATAGTAAAATTTCAACTTAAATGTTTTCAACAACTTAAATGATTTACAAATTGAAGTTTCTACACTCAAATGCAAACGATTTTCAAAGTAATAATTCGAGTTTTTCTTAAAATGACATAAATGTTTTCTAACCTATGGATTGACAACTAAGTTTTAAAAGATTTACTCACGGGATTTTAAAAAGTAAACTATCGATATTTTTTTAATCATGCACTTATTTTTCTAAAATTTAATCAAAAACTCAATTTTCTTCAAACGTTTTCTTCTGTGGCATGTCAGATTCGGTCATGGCATATTGACCGGGTTTGGGGTGTTACAAATTAGTATCAGAGCCAAGTTCAAAAGCTCAGTTGTGGGCCCAAGGCCCAAAATGATTTAAAGTATGGTCTTAAAATGTTTTTGTTGAAAATTATATGATTTGAAAGGCATGGCACCAAGTTTTCGGCACCGATCCGCTCGAGTAAGTACTTCCAACTGTTGATTTTGATGATATAATGATGATGGTATGACTGCATAGTAGTAGGAACTACTCTAGAGACTCAAAACTATAGGTTGCATGTACTCGCGAAACAACTTCATATTAAAATTATTCATAAAACTGTGTTTTGAAGATAGTGGAATGATGTCTAAGCATAAAACTTTTAAATCAGATAAGTCAAGACTTTAGACATGAGCACTCGAGGTCGAGGTCGTAATACGCGTGGACGCGATCGGGGTAGGATGGCTGTGTTTGAACCAGTGAGGTCTGGTCAGGGGTCAAAAAATGAGATATAAGTACCTCCACCGGCTATAGGTGGTGAGTTTTAGGATCAAACGGGGGATGACGCAGTGTCTCAAGCAATGCTGCGAGTTCTTGAGGGAGTAGCTGGAATAGGTGAAGGCGCGGGAGCTCGAAAATTTGTACCTGAGCGACTTCGAGCCAATGGAGCTGAGGTATTTTGAGGTGTTTCGGGTGTAGCTCCCAGTACGCCGAATATTGGTTAGAGGCGATGGAGCGAATCATGGATGACTTAGATCTGAATGCTGAGGAAAAGCTAAAAGGGATAGTGTCGCTTCTTCGAGATGAGTCATATCAGTGGTGGCTCACGGTGCGAAATAGTGCTGCAGCGGAGGATCTCACTTGGGACTACTTTAAGGCAGTGTATCAGAAGAAATATATTGGGTCTAGTTACATTGATGCGCAGCGTAAGGCATTTCTGAGTTTGGTCCAAGGGAGTAAGTCCGTATCAGAATATGAAGCAGAATTTTTAAGATTGAGCCAGATCTTTGGAGGTATCGTGGCTTGAACCTGACGATGTGTTGATTCGAGGATAGATTGAGGGATGAGCTGAGACTGTTGATTGCTCCACATTAGGAGCGAGAGTTTACTGCGTAGTTGAAAAGACTAAGATAGTTGAAGGGATAAAGGAATCTGTAAGGCAGAATCATGACAGGAACAAACATAAGAGAAGTTTTGGATCATCCGAGTCAGTCGGTAATTCTTAGAAGAGGTTAGGCGAATGGGTCAAATCATCGGGAGGCTCATTCGCTAATTAGGGACCAAAGACGGTGTAACCGATGTGGAAAATATCATTGGGGCGAATGTTGGACTGGTGGAAAAGGATGTTTTGAGTGTGGTTCGCTGGATCATCGTGTGAGGGATTGTCCACATAAGCTAGCCAGGAATCAGTTTGAGGGTCAAGGTCGTGCTCAGTTCAGAAAGGAGGACCGTCACCGCAGAGAGGTTGTGGTAATGGTAGAGGAGGTAATGGTTCTGGTCGAGGCTGCGGAGCATCGGGCATAGGTGCAAGTAACACTGAGGCAAGATAGCCTGGTTTGGTGTATGCAGCGAGACGTCGTGAAGAAGGCGATGCACCGGACGTCATAACCGATACGTTCTTAATCTTTGGTGCACCATATACTACTTTGATAGATGTGGGTTCGACGTATTCGTATGTTGCTAGTAGTATAGTAGAGACTATGAGCTTAGACTCTGAGACTACTTCTAGAGATGACAGTAATTAGCCCTCTAGGTCACTCTGTAGAAGTAAATAAGCTGTATAGAGATGTACCCCTAGAACTCCAAGGGTTAGTGTTTGTAGCTGATCTGATGGAACTACCGTTTGGGGAGTTCGATCTGATTCTTGGGATGGACTGGTTGGTTAAGTACCGTGCAAGTTTGGATTATTGTTGCTAAGCACATGGTTTTGAAGACAATTTGAGGGTAAAGAGGTGGTTATGATAGGTAATAGAAGAGATTATCTATCCAAAGTGGTATCTGTGTTGAAAGCTGAGAATATGGTCAGGAAGGGCTGTGAGGAATTTGTGGTTCATGTGTGTGCGTTGGAGGCTAAGGAGTCTACTGTAGGGAATGTCCGAACAGTTAAGGAATATGCTGACATATTTCTAGAAGAACTTTCGGGACTGCCACTAGATCGGGAAGTTGAATTTGGTATAGATCATTACAAATCGCTGCCAGGTGTCAATTACTCCGTATAGGATGGCACCAAAGGAATTAGTGGAATTAAAGGCTCAGATTCAGGAGTTGTTGGATTGAGGTTTTATCCGACCAAGTGTTTCACCTTGGGGAGCGCCGATACTTTTTGTCAAGAAGAAGGATGGTTCAATGCGGATGTGTATAGATTACCGCCAGTTGAATAAGCTGACGATTAAAAACAAGTATCCATTGTCGAGGATAGATGACTTATTTGATCAGCTTAAAGGGGCAGCGATTTTCTCCAAGATTGATTTAAGGTCTGGATATCATCAGCTAAAGGTGAAAGAGGCTGATATCCATAAGACGGTATTTCGCACTCGGTATGGGAACTACGAGTTTCTAGTAATGCCTTTTGGATTGACTAACGCACCGGTAGCATTCATGGACATGATGAATCGAGTATTTCAGTAGTTTTTGGATCAGTTTGTCGTAGTATTTATTGACGATATTTTGGTATACTCCAAGTCAGAGGAGGAGCATGATGCGCATTTGTGAGTAGTGTTGCAGATTCTAAGGGAAAAGTAGCTATATGCCAAATTTAGTAAGTGCAAGTTCTGGCTTAGGGAGGTGACTTTCTTGGGTCACGTAGTATCAGCTGAGGGGATTAGAGTGGATTCTCAAAAGATCGAAGCAGTGTTGGATTAGAAACTGCCTAAGACGGTGGCTGAGATTCAAAGTTTTCTAGGTCTGGCGGGATATTATCGAAGATTTGTAGAGGGATTTTCTTTGATCGCATCACCTATGACCAAGTTATTGAGGAAAGGAGTTCCATTTGTATGGACTGAGAAGCAACAAGAAAGTTTCGACAAGTTAAAGAAGATTCTAACTAAAGCTCCGATTTTGATTCAACCTGAGGCAAGCAAGGAATTCACGGTTTACTGTGATGCATCACATACTGGTTTGGGATGTGTGCTGATGCAGGAAGGGAAGGTAGTGGCTTATGCATCTCGACAGTTGAGACCACATGAGGTTAACTATCCGACACATGACTTGGAATTAGTTGTAGTGGTTTTCACCTTAAAGATTTGAAGATACTATTTGTATAGAGAGAAGTCGATAGTCTACACTGATCACAAGAGTCTAAAGTATCTTTTGACTCAGAAGGATTTGAATTTGAGGCAGCGCAGATGGATTGAGTTGTTGAAGGACTATGACTATTCGATTGAGTATCATCCGGGCAAGGCTAACATGGTGGCAGACGCGTTGAGCCGAAAGGTTGTATTAGACTTAAGATCGATGTTTGCTCGTCTTAGTTTATACGATGATGGGAGTCTTTTGGCAAAATTGCAAGTTAAGCTGACTTGGTTAGAGCAGATTAAGGAGAAACAGTTAGAGGATGAGGGTTTGAATGATCGGAGATTGCAGGTTTAGAATGGTGGTTTAGAGGATTATAGTTTGTCCAGTGATGGAGTATTATGTTTTCAAGGGAGAGCTTGTATGCCAAAGGATGTTGAGTTGAGATAGAGAATTCTTCGGGACGCACATAGCAGTCCATACGCTATGCATCCTGGAGGTAGCAAGATGTATCGGGATTTAAGAGAGCAATTTTGGTGGCCAGGTCTAAAGCGGGAGGTAACTGAGTTTGTGGGTAAAAGTCTGTCGTGTCAGCAGGTCAAAGTCGAGCATCGATTCTGCGTCTGAGTTACTTCAGACGGTGAAGATTCCACAGTGGAAGTGGGAAATGATCACTATGGATTTTGTCAGTGGATTACCTCTTACACCTAGTAAGAAGAATTGATTTGGGTGATTGTGGATCGTCTCGACTAAGTCACTCATTTCATTCCTAGAAGGGTGGATTACTCGCTTGAAGTTAGCTAAGTTGTATGTGGCGGAGATAGTGAGGTTGCACGGTGTACCGATGTCGATCATCTCGACGAGATCCTAGATTTACGTCGAGGTTTTGGAGGCGTTACATCAAGCATTGGGTGCACGCGTTGGATTTCAAGATCTTGCATTTCATCCACAAATCGACGACGATGTAAAGAGTTATCTGATTTTAGAGGATATGTTGAGAGGTTGTGTTTTGGACTTCAGAGGCAGCTGGGAAGATTTTTACCATTAGCTGAGTTCGCGTACAACAATAGTTATCAGGCAAGCATTAAGATGGCACCATATGAGGCGTTGTATGGTAGGAGGTGTTGCACACCTATATGCTGGATAGAGTTGGGTGAGCGTCAGATGTTAGGACCCGAGTTGGTTGCAAAGGCTGAGGAAAAGGTTAAGATGATTCAGGCTCGTTTGAAGGAAGCTTCGGATAGACAGAAGTCATATGCCGATCTCAAGCAGAGGGATATAGAGTTTGCTGTGGGTGACCAGGTCTTCTTGAAGGTCTTGCCATGGAAGAAAGTGTTAAGATTTGGGAGAAAAGGCAAGTTAAGTCCAAGGTTTATTGGGCCGTATAAGGTGTTGAGACGAGTGGGACCAGTAGCCTATCAGCTCGAGTTGCCAGTAGAGTTGAGTCAAATTCATAATGTGTTCCATGTCTCCATGCTTAGACGCTATCGTTCTGATCCATCGCATGTCATGGCAGTAGAGAAAATAGAGGTGAGTCCAGATTTGATGGTGGAAGAAGAACCAATGCAGATTCTAGCTCAAGATGTGAAAGTTTTGCACAGAAAGTCAGTTCCTTTAGTGAAGGTTTTATGGCGGAATCATGGTGTAGAAGAAGCTACGTGTGTAACATCCAAGGTTTAGGGGCTATGCAATTTGAGTATAATTTAGGTGTTGGAAGGTTTTTGGGTGTGCTTGGATGTGTTTAGAGGATTTAAGAATGCTTGGATGAAAGGAGAATGCTTTGGAAAATTTTAGATTTTTAGTGTAAAAAGGGGAAATAGAGCAAGAAGGCCTTAAAATAAATTGGTGGAATTTAGGACACAAGAAATAGTTGGGTGGAGTGGCATGGAGGCGCCGCTTGGAGCACAGGAAGGTGACGCCTAAGGGAGCAGGGTTCGAGCTGCTAAGGCGACAATTTTGTTTTATTTTATGTCACCAAAGGACTAGGCTAAGTAGGCCTTAAAATTAATGGCTGGATGGTGGACATGAAAGTCCGATTAGCAAAGTGGCTCTCATGCGCCACTTAGGCGCTGGAGGAGAGAAAGGGCGAAGGTTCGAGGGCTGGAGCGGCATTTTTGGCATTTTTATTTTGTTATGTGGTGATGGGCTGAAGTAGGAAGGATTTAAAAATAAATGTTGGGGCTTTTTGTCATGAAAGGCAGGTTGGTAGAATGGCTCAGGCGCTACTTAGGCTCTTGGTTTCCCAGTCCTATGTTCAATCTTGGAGGTCGCAGTGGGGTTGTTTTCTTCTTTTTGCTACGGATTGGCGTGAAGGTGGACGACACATGGGCATTGGAAGATAAGGATGAGTTTTGTATTTATTTTTTTTAAATTCGGTGGGATAATGGATTAATATTAGTTTATTTTTATTTTGTATTTTAAATTGGAGGGGTGGTAATGGATAAAAGGTGGGATATATTTTATTTTTTATTTGAATTGATTTTAAATGGTTGGTGGGAGTAAGTTAAAGATTTGATTAATTCAAATGTGTTTGAATTAATGGCTAGGAGAGATTCTAGAAATGGCCGTATGTTGGAGTCTTCAAGGGAGGGTGCGAATTCTATAAATAGGGGTTAGAATGCCGAATTATTCTTTTAGTCTCTTGCCGAAAAGTTGTGAATTGTGTCTCCTAAATTTTGCTAGTAGCCGAATATTCACTTGAACCCCCTAAACCTCATCCTGTCTACTTCGATTTCTTTTGTTCTTAGCTCTCCTAAAATTCCCCTATTCACGTTGTTCTACATTTTATTTGGTGACCGAATCTAATATTCTCATTTCTTTTACTTTCTTTCATCACTTTGCTAGCGAATCTCTCCCTTTTATTGCGAAATCTCCCTTTTCTTTTGTCTTCATCTTGGCGAATAGTAGAGTGGTGCTGATTTCCTTGAGGGTGTCTCTTTTAATCGTAGGAAAAGAGGTGAACCATCGCTTGGCTCGGGATTTGGTAGGAAACCAAATCGATTGTAAGGTAAGGGGTAAGTGATTCATTAATATTCGGCCAAAGGGGCCTTTTCCATGGATTTTGGTATTAGCTGATTCTAATATCGTGTAACAGGGATTTTTGGCAACTTCAGAAGATCAGTGATGTTTCAGGATTCGAGTAAAAGGGGTAAGTGATTCATTGGTAATCGGCCTTAGGCCATTGTATGTGTTTATGTGTTGACCAAGTGGTGGCTATGATCTTTTAGGGCCAAATCGACAAGAGTAAAGAGAAGCCTTTGGGATCTCAGTTCGTTTCGGTAAGGATGTATAGTTTATGGTTTATTCATTTGAGATCGGTATTAATCGTGTGTTGATTAGATATCGTTATGGATGCGAGTGCCAGTCAAGAGGGCAAAGGGAAAACTCCCATCCCGAAGTTCAAGAAGAGGTCGGTTATTCGGGATTGGCCACCGGGGTGTGGGCGTGCAACAAAAAACTATAGGCAGATAGCGGTAGTCTCGCTAAACGATAGCGTCGGGATCGAGGTTTAGAGCTTCAAGTTATAAGGTGTGTAGTTAGCCATTGTTTACGGATTTGCATGATCTCTGTTGTGCTATCGTTTACTAATGAATGCGATACCATATGTGAAATGGATACCCTTAAGGGTATGATGATGACCAGTTAGTAGCAAATTGGTTAATATGTGATAATTGATTTTTTTAATATGTGAGTATGCCTATGATTGTGAATGACATGCACATGCATCATCTTGTCATTATATCATGTTACATGTGCATGGGTGGGTTATGAAAGAAGGTGCGGTGTACTTGATGCGTGGTTGATGTCGACTTTGTGCTACATCGTAGATTGGCGCCGATCGAGGTCGCGTTGTGGATCTTTGTGATTTAGTTCGCGTGGTTACCGGATGATATCGCTTATGCCATATCGTGGCTTGATGGGTTGCTATGTGCCCCATTGTGGTTTGATGTTAGCTACGTGCTACATCGTGGATGGCATTGGTTGCCTTTAGGAGGGAAAAGGAGAGGTGATTCGATAATCCTCGGTGTGTGGTAGGTGGACAAGGGGTGTGTAGCGGATGGACCTTAGGATTGGGTTGGGTATCATGATTGCATGGTTTTGTTATGAAATGATATGGAAATGGGCCAAGCCCAAGATGACATGTGGATAGGTATGTTTTGAGAACATACGTGGAAATGGGCCAAGCCCGGTGATCGGTGGATGATGAGAAAAGGGCCTAGCCCAAAGGCTTGAATATGATTTGATTGTGGGCCAAGCCGGATCGTGGTAATGTCTATATGATTATGTTTACATGTTGCATTTGATAATTGGGTTGATTTGTGGCTAACATGTGGGTGGATATCGGTGGTTTAATTACACACCGAGTCCGTATGTGATCTTGAAACACGTCCGGGCATCTAACATTTTCAACATGACGAGCTCGAATCATTGAGACCAAGAGCCAGTAGAGCTCATGTGCATCTTCATGCACTTCCAAATTGAGCAGATTAGCTCATTCTAGCTCAATTTGAGCTCACTCGAGCTCACTCTAGCTCATTGAGTTGATTCGTTAATTTTAAGACTTTAAATAAATTGAGTAGCTAATTTATTAATTTTTCTACAGCAATTAAAATGTGTCCAAATAATTAATTTAGTGTTGGATTTAATTTGTCTAAGCCTAAATTAATTTATCACATTTTATTACATGTTTTAAGATGTTTGGTTTTAAAATTAAATGTGCAGATTTTTAGTTAATCAAGTTGCTTTGCCGAAAGTTCAATGTGCACTAATGGTGTCTTTAGTTTGTTTAAAACGTCCTTGATGTGTCCAAAGCATGTTTTTAATGTTATTCATCTGATTTAGGTTGATTTAATGTGGATTCATGGCCTTTGTAGGTTCAGTAGAACCTTTGGAGAGCATTAAAGGAGATACATGCACTTAGGTGCAATGAACTTGGTGAATACTTCAATGAACCTTGGAGATACATGGATGGCTGGAAGCATGCACCATGGCTGCCAATTTTGGCCATTCAAGGCAACCATTCGGTTGGGAGAAAGCACAAGTACATGGATGAATTTATTGAATGTTTTAAGCATCAATTAAAATGGGCAAGAACTCATTCATCTTCCAAGGGGCTGTTAGTGCAATGCAAAGGTCAAGGGATTTAAGGGCTGAATTAAACCACATGAAAGTTGTTCAAAGAAGAGTTTTAATGCTGGAAACTTCTCACCCAAAAGGTGCAGCTCATTCCCAAAGTTGGTCGAACCTAGACAAGCCTTTTCAGCTCCTTTGCTGTTCAAATTCGTTCAGCCACTTCCTTCTTCATTAAGAAGACTTTAAAACGTCCCAAATGGCTGAATTTACATATCCAAGAGGGCTACTCACGTTCTCCTTTATTGCTGGACACTTTTCAGCCAAAAGAGACCAAATTAATAGCTCAATTATTGCATGGGACGTACCTAGCTGCTGCATGCCTTTTCAAGTGGCCCAAAGTTCATTTCTTCTTCTAGAAACATGGCTAATGACATTCCCAAAGGCTGCACTTGGACTTGGACGAATTTTTGGGACAAATAATCTTCTAGAAACATGTCTATTGGAGTGCCATTGATGCCATATACATCCAAACGAATTTTGCAAGCTTACAAGGCCACATTCAATTTGAATTTTGTCAAGCAAACCAAGGGATTTTCTTTCTAGATTTTTCCAGCAATTTATGGCTGAAAATTAACTTAGTCATTAAGTTTTTTATGACTATTCGGTTAGCTCATATTAGCCTATAAATAGTTGCTAAATTTCATTTGTAAAAAGACAGTTTTATGAACCTTTATAAAATTTATGAACTTTTGTTCATCGAGTGAGATTATCTCCTCTCTACCTTTCGTACGAGTTTCGATCCCGACTTATCAAGCTTGCTTGTGGCGTCAATCGTACTCTTTCCATTTTATTATACCAACGGTTCTTATCTTTATAGATAATGGGTCTTGGTCCGCCATCGAATTTCCATCATCCACCTTAAACACATTAGAAATCGGGGTGACACATCTTTGTGTTGAATCGTTTCTGTTTAAGACCTATCTTCCATTTTCCACCATCTATCTTTACCCTTTATTTTTTTTTTGTTAAAACCAAACTTATCACCTAAACCGACTCCTTTTCATTTCTTTAAACCTCCATTCCTAACTTATCCATTTCTTAAATATAAATTCAATTCAAAGCTTCCGCATTGCTACATATTTTCTCATAATTTTCCGAAAGGTTTGTAACCTCCTCGTAGATGATCGGGCAACTTAAATATATTTTGACTCTCCCGAGGCGGAATCGTATCATCTGGTATCAGAGCTATAAAACGAGGATTTTTGATGACGTCTGAGAAGCGGAATAAGTTCGTAAGTTGTAAAAAAGTTAAAAAAAAAAGAAGAGAGAAATAAAAAAATTGTAAGTTGTAATTTTCATTTTGTATTTCAATATATTGTATGTGAAGTGAAAAAAAATTGAAAAAAACGAAAATTGAAAAAAAATACAAGTTAAAAAAAAAGTGTGGTGAAAAAAAAAAAGGGGGTTTGTGGAAATTTTTTTTTTTAAGTATTACTTTGTTCTTCTTCTTCTACCCCCCCAAAAAAATTTTTCTTTGTTCAACAGACCCGAAGCCAAATTTTTTTTTGTTCAGCCTACCCTATACCCGACATCTTCCCTTGTTACCCACTTTGAAGCCGACCCTCAAGCCACGATGAGTCTTTCGAAACGAAGAACGAAATTGTGAGATGAGAGTGAGCGGTAAAAGGCACGAGTGAAATCATCAAAGAAAAAGCCATCATACGAGTTAAACACGAGTGTGAGTGATTTTCTTTGCGAGTGGCTCGTGAGGATTTTGTGGTAAGGTATTTTCTCTTTTCTATCTATTTTCTTTTGTATAATGTATTTTATTTTCAGCAATAAACATGTTTCAAGAAGAACTTTCCACCGATGACTTCCAATTTTTGGTGAACGAAATGGACCGAATGCTCGCGAAAAAGTTAAGTCCAATACAAAGGCGTTTGGACCGAGCGGAGGAAAAATTTCGACGAAAGCACACTACAACGAGTCGAGAAATGGAGCGGCGACCATCTCAGAGACCCACCTTCGATGATTATTCAAGGAAAGAATTCCAACATGACTCCCATTCATTTTCGACTTCAAGATCAAGAGACTTCTATCAAGATTCGTCTTCATCAAGAAGTCCATTTGATTATGTGAGAAAGGATTATCATCGAGATTCGTATTCGTCAAGACTCCTGAGACATCGAGAAGAAAGCTACGAGTACTACCCACGAAAGATTGTTCTCGAAGTGATTCAAATCGAGATTCCTATTCGACTAAGGAATCAAGGCGAAACAAAGATCGTGACATCTATGAGAACATCGCTTCGATTTTAGAATCAAATCCTTCTATTTTTAGTTCTTTTGAATCATCTTCTTGTTGTACTCAAAATGAAAAAGAAAGATCAAATGAAAAGAGGAAAAGAAAATAAAAGAAAAGAAAAGAAAAAGAGATCATGAGAGTAAAAGAAATCGAGAAAAAATTGAAAAGAGATTGAAAAGAAGAAAGTAAAATTGAAAAGAAATTAGAGAAAAGAATGAGCGAGAAAAGCAAGAAAAGAGAGTGATTTTTCGACTAACTCTTCGGATATCCGTCTTCTTACATTTCTTCTTTCCGTGTTCTCGACCAATTTCACGATGACCTTCAACTACAATACCTTCCCAACGAGCGACGCTTTCACATGATTGAAAAGGTAAAGTTGAATCATGCGAGATTGAAGGTAAGGAAGGTAAGTATTTTGAAGCGATTCAATCTCCATTGAATCTTTCTAAAGATTGTGATTATGTGGATGATTTCGTCATTGGCCATCCTCGAATAATTGTGATGTTTTAAATGATGATAAGACGACTTTATTCCATAATGATCATTGTGATACGAAGTGTGAAGGTGGAGAGACGCAAATCCAACAAATGCAAGACTCGAGTAAGTATAACGATGATTTTTCTCTTAATCCCAACCTGTTTGATTGTGGATATTACGAGATTAGTTCATTTTCCAACACGAAAACTTTGAGTTTTTGCAAAACAGTTTTAAAACAAGTCAAGAGTTTTGATCGTTCGATTTTGGGTTTGCACAATTCTTATTGGTTTAACCTGTTTGATTTTTCGAAACCATTGATACATTTTGATTTAAATAATCAAACGCATATTTTTAAACCGGGAATACTTTCTGATTTGATTTGTGGAAAACTCAAGTATCATCTAGATGGTTCTTCTTATTTGAAAGTTTCCCATCTTCTTGATATAAGGTTCTTGAATAAGGTAACGAATGTTGTCAACTTTGTTTTCCATCTTTATTCGTTCCTTAAACAATTCTTATGGTTGTTCACCTACCATTTGAAAATGGTTGAATCGAACGCGAAGTTTCGACTACGCTACATGCCTACGGAGAGAAGGTTTGTAATGTTCGAGAAAGGTAAGAATGATCTTTGTCTATCTATGCATAAAGGTGAGTCTTCTGAAACCATTGATACATTTTTGCTCTCTTCAAATGATGAAAAGCTTTGCGTTGCCGATTTTGTTGTTGTGAAACATTTAGATCATTACATGCTTAATCGATCTATTTTTCCTATTTATGATCTAACCATTTTGTTCATTGATGAAAATATTCTTGTGTTTGATAATTGTTATAATTCATGTGCATGTGATTTCGTATATTCCTCAATGCAAGATTTGGTTGTTTCATGTCGAGTATCAAATGCACTTTTTCATCTATTCGCTTATAATGACCATATATATCATTTAATGTGTTACTTGCTTGATAATGTTGTTTTGAGGACTCTGTTTAAATCATATGCATGTTTTGAAGTCTATTTGTTTAAGTCTCAAACATTTGATAAGGCTTTGTTCATTTTATATGATAAAATGTTTATGCCCATTTGCATGCCATTTATTTATTCTGTTTTGCTTATATTTGGCTTGCAAGAATGTTTGCTAACTTATGGTTATCTTTTTCAGGTAACACCATTATCATCCGTCCCGTTTGATCGAGGAAAATTGAACAAGGAGAATTTTGTTCAAGGAAATCAAGAGTTCGATTCGAGGACGAATCGCCTTGAAGAGGGGAGGGATGATGCGAGCACGTCCGGGGCATTTAATGGCATGCTGGACAAGGGGGTGACGTTTAGACTCTTCAAGACACCTTTTCAAGAGAAGTCACATGGAGTTAATGGGCTGCTGGTTGCTTAATGCGTGAACATCATTTATGGCTATGTTGGGACATACATGGAAGCTACTTATTGAGCTGCTGGAATTTTTCAACAAGGGAACATCATTTAATGACTTGTTAATGGATGAATTTAATGTTATGTTCAAGGGATTATCAACATGCATGGACGGTCATCAATGAGCTGCTGCTGGTTTCTCTCCCCCATACACACATCGTGAACAGCAAGGAGTTATTGCGGCTGCCATTTCATTCTCCCATGCACCCATTTAGCTAACCACACATTGGCCGAATTTTTGCAAGCACAAGGAAGGCTATATTCATCCAAATTTGACAAGTGCATCCACCTATCTTGAAGGTGACTCTTTGCCTTCACATGCAGCTGAATTTAGCCAAGTACCAAGGGCCATGTTCGGCCAACTTAGCTAAGCAAGCCAAAAGACTTTTTCTAGATTTCTCTAGCATTTTCTAGTATAATTCTAGCTTAGTCATTAAGGTATTTAGATGACCATTCGGTTAGCTATTAGTTAGCTATAAATACTATGTTATTTCTCATTTGTAGAAGGTTAATCTTGAATTAAAACATATGAACTTTTGTTCATCAAGTGAGCTAGTCTCCTTTTCAATTTTGTGCAAGTTTCCTAGACTTATCAAGTTGCTTGTGGCGTCTAGACTTGTTCTTTTCATCCAATTATACCATCGGTTCTTATCTACCTAGATAACGGGTCGTGGTCCACCTTCGATTCCATTTTCCACCTTAAACAACATAGAACCGGGGTGGCACTTCTTAGTGTCGAATCGATTCTTTGTTTAAGTTCCTTCATCCACTCCATCAAAATTATCCTTTTATCTTTTTTTATTATCTCTTTCTATCAAACCGAACCATCTACTATTCAATTAAAGCTTCCGCAATCTCATCCATATTTTCCAATTATTTTTGAAGGTGAATCCTCCTCGTGAGCGATTGGGCAACTCGATACATTTCGACTCTCCCAGAGGCGGATCAGATCGATATGACTCACCAATTATTTATCCAACATCGCAGGTGATTTGTGATTAATGGACCGGGTTGGAGTGGAGACAAAGGTGGCTATGCAAAAGCAGATTTTATGCGATAGATGTTTTATTTGATTTAATTATTTTATATCATCGATATTTTGGGTATTGATTTGATGTAATAAGGGCCCTTTTGATTTAAAGTACTTTATTTATTATTGAAGTTTATACTATACTTAGAAATATTTTTACAAATGATTAATATCATACCAACTTATAATAAAGTTTTAATTCAAATCAAGCTTAGATTATTAAATAATTTTTAATGGACACATTTTCCAAAAGTTAACAAAATTTTCAAGTTTATTCCAAAGATAAAAGATTTTTTTCAAACGTTTTTCCGCGGTGACATACCAGATCCGGTCAGGACTTGTGGGCCGAGTTTGGGGATGTTACAACGTGGGAACCGGAGGATGTGATGAAGCAGCAGTACCCTCAACTCTTTTGATCAGGTAATTTCGAGGATGAAATTTTCTTAAGGGGGTAGAATTGCAACATCCTAAAAATTAGAGTATTATCTTATTATTTGTGTTGGCTCAGGTACGAATTTTGTGTGTTTAGCATAGTCTTGTGAAGGCTTGATTTTATTTTACGAAGCTAGAATAATTCTTAGTATTGAAAATTTAGTGAAGTGGATTAGGTGAACCTAACACTTAAGTTAATTTAAGTGTTAAATTCTAGCACATGAGAAGTTAGTGGCAAGGTGGTTATGATGCATGAAAGGTTGCTTGAGGGAAGAGGTTCGAGTAGCATGGATTGCATTTGGAAGACTTTATTTTTATGTATCCTAACATTAAGTGTCAGCCAAGCTCTAAGTATGGTAGGTTAGACTTTCAATTTTTATGGCAAGTTGAATAGTAAATTAGGAAAGCTTGAATTTTGGGATAAGAATCTTAAGTTTTAAGGAAGGATGGAGGGACAAGGGGCTTGAATGATGGAGAGTTGTTTTGGAAACTCTTCTATGGACATTAGTCCATGAATGTGGACGGTATGGGTGTCTAGGGGGGTTGGCCGATTGTTGATAGGAAGTTGGGGGATTAGTTGGCCAATTTTAGCATTTGGTGCATCTTTTGCATTTTCTTTTCCTCTCCAAAATTTTCCTCCTTAGCCGAATGTACCTTGGACATTAGGTGCAATTTTGTTTTTGTTTTAGCTCTCATTTTTGTTTGAACCAAATTCTAACCTCTTTCTCTCATTTCTCTTTTGAAACCGAAACCACATTTAGCACTTTATGCTCTTCTTTTTGACAAACTAGGTGGTTGGCCAATCTCTTTCTCCCATATCTCTCTTTTCTTTCTCCTCTTATTTGTTCAAAACAATATCTTTCTTTTCCTTTCTTTTGGTCGAACCTTTTCTTCCCCAATTCTCTTTCTTTTCTTCCATTGTTTGCTAAAGCGAATCCTCTCTCTCTCATTTTGATTATCTTTGCCACTCACGTACTTCATTTCTTTTATCCACATATCATTTGCTTTCTTCTTTCAAAACCATAGCGAAACTCCCATTTCCTTCTTGAATTGTCTTGGCGAATATCATCAAGGGTAGGTCTTCATATTGGTTTTCTTCAATCGGTTTTGGAAGATAGGTAAGTGTCTTGGCAATTTCTTTTCTATTTTTCTATTGATCCTTATGAGGGCAAAAGCCAAATTTTGGGTATGTGATAGTAAGATTCTAACCATAGGAACTTATTTTTTAGGCTCTTGATTTTGGAAGCAATCGATTTTGGTAAGTCAAGTGGTAAGGTTTATGTTGGTTCTTTATTCTTTAAATGGATGTAAAGTCAAGGCTATGGTGAATAAGGCTTGTTGTTGGCGAATGGTCTATGGTAATGATCTAAGTATTGACCGAATGTAGGGCAAGGAAATCTAGTGAGGTAGATCGGTCTTGAGATTTAGTGATTTTGCTATTATCGGTGTGTACCTTACACACTTTATAACTCAAGAATATATATATTTATAAATATACTAATCATGTTATTAAAGACGAAAACTATGAGATTTTGATAAGAGACCTTGATGGGTATGAACAAGGACTCGGGTAAGGCTGTTTCGATATGATGTTGTTATATGTTGATTAATATCATGATTTAAGATATATATATATATATAATGGCTATATGATCATATCAAAGCATGATGGCATGATTTACTCTTGTAAAACATTAGTTTGGGTGATTTGAGAGGAGGGGGAAGGATTTGATATCCGTGTCTTTGGGACACCAGAGGTTTGGCACCTCCAGTGGTTTGGTACCATAGTTATTTCGTGTCTTTGGGACACCAGAGGTTTGGCACCTCATAGCGACTCGTCCCAGTGGCTTAGTACCACCGTGGGTTGGCCCCACATTTAATGTATTGGGATTGTCGCCAGTGATTTGGTATCACACGTGGGTTGGCCCCATAACTTGATTATTCGTGACTTTGGGTCACCAGTGGTTTGGCACCACATTATTGGATATCGTGACTTTGGGTCACCAGTGGTTTGGCACCACCAGTGGTGTGGTACCACACGGGGTAGAAAAAGAGTTATGGATGTCTAGGTTGGGTGCATTATATATATATTGCTTGGTTATGAATTGTGTAAGAATGTTGCATTAACCGGGAAGGATTTATGCACTGAGTCTTGGTGACTCACCTTCTCCTTTATCTTTTCAGGTGATTCTTAGATCGCGGAGGAGGAGCCGGATGAACTCAAGGAGGCGATGCAATAAAATTCGGTTTTACATGAACTTCATTTTGGGTATTTTATTTAATTTTAATTTGGTTAACATCTTTATTTGGATTTGTAATAAGGCCTCTTTAATTATATTTTTGGATTATTTATATCCTTTAGACTTATTTTAAACATGGCTAAATAATCATCAAGGTTGATCTAATAATTGAGCCCAAAGTTTTCTAAACTATAAAAACGCAATAGTTTTCAAAATCTTACCATCGGGTAATAAAAATCGTTTGATAGTAAAATTTCAACTTAAATGTTTTCAACAACTTAAATGATTTACAAATTGAAGTTTCTACACTCAAATGCAAACGGTTTTCAAAGTAATAATTCAAGTTTTTCTTAAAATGACATAAATGTTTTCTAACCTATGGATTGACAACTAAGTTTTAAAAGATTTACTTACGGGATTTTAAAAAGTGAACTATCGATATTTTTTTTAATCATGCACTTATTTTTCTAAAATTTAATCGAAAACTCAATTTTCTTCAAATGTTTTCTTCTGTGGCATGTCAGATTCGGTCATGGCGTATTGACCGAGTTTGGGGTGTTACACATATCATATCAGAAGGCATCACATTATTACATGTTGTTATATCATGTACTTCTA
The DNA here is from genome assembly GCA_025506655.1 of Gossypium rotundifolium. Taxonomy (NCBI): domain Eukaryota; kingdom Viridiplantae; phylum Streptophyta; class Magnoliopsida; order Malvales; family Malvaceae; genus Gossypium; species Gossypium rotundifolium. Next base: position 105,123,428 of record CP106734.1, read on the forward strand.
GACTCAACACATGCAACATTCGGTTCTAGAATCGACTAAATCGTAGCTCTGATATCACTAGATGTAACACCTCTCACCCGATCGGATCATCGGGTTTGATGTACAAAAAGTTATGGTTGAAAACATAATAGTTACAAACGTTTAACAAACCAATCAAGTAATACATCGATAACTTCTATCATATTAATCTTTTAGTACAAATTAAACCTTTCTTGAGCCTTATACGAGCTTACATGATCTTTAAAGTTGACTCGAGATCGAACAAGGATAAAATTGCAAAGATTTAAAAATTTAGGGCCCACATCACGACGTCACTTCCTCCATGTCATGACGTCGCCAAAACAGTATGTCACGACACAATGTTGGGCCACTCGACTTTGCGATGTCACAAACTATAGGTTGACATTCCAATAAGGGGAAGTTGTCATCAGGACAAGGAATCTATTTTGGGGCAAAATAAATCGTTTAACACTTACTTTATACCATCTTTCAAAAATAACCAAAGAGGTGCATTAAACAAAACCTATACCTTCTCCAAAATTATCAAATTCATACCAAAACACACCATTTGAACATCGTTCCAAACATCTAAACTAATATGCCAAAATTGACACAAATTCACATCAAATCTACATGTCATTACAAGCTATTCAACAGTCATCTCCTCAAATCAATTCGTATTTAATTATGCAACATTAGATACCATTCACAGATAACACATCATGTTACTAAATACAAGTACCTATGCCATTTCCCATTTACATCACAAGTTTATTATCAACTAAAGTTCCAAACCAAAATTATCATGTTAAGCAAACATAATAACTCCTAAGAACATACCACATATAATCGAGCTTATATTAATCAAAAGACTACTGATTCAAGAGAAAAATAGTGTGAGCTTCAAAATGATCCGAATAACACGCTCTGCAAGTCAAAATCTATAGCGGAAGGAAAAGTAATGGGGTAAGCACTACGAATGCTTAGTAAGTTCAAATCAAATTACGTAACTTACCTTAACATTAAAATGAGTTAAGCTATTAAAACAAATTGGTGTTTAACATGGTATCCTTTGACATCCTTATACTTTCATATACATTTCAACAAAACAACCAATATGTTAGTTTTCTTACACATCAAACACGTATAATACGAATCATGTGATACGATCCCGGCCTCGAGGAGAAAACAAGATGTATGCTTGAAGTTCGATCGTAAACCAGAGAATCAAAGAAAGAAAAAATTTCGATGTAGTTAGGATACGTTTCGAAGTTAGGGAAGAATGAATGGCTCGGGTTTCGGTTTAAGAAAGAAAATAAAGCTTGGGCTTCGGTTTAAGGATGAAAGAATGTTCGGGTTTTAGTTTAGGACTTTAGGAAACAAGTAAGAATTAATACCGAGAAAGGTATCAACCCAGTTACTTATACATTTCTAAAGGTTTCGGTTTTAGTAGTTTAACGGACCTCAACCCACTATCGATGTACGATAAGAACCTTGGTATCGGAATAGAACAAAGGATGATTGATGCCACTAGACTCCTAGATAAGCCAACAAATCCTAAGACCGAAATAGGAGAAATTGCTCTCGCAAATTCAGCATAATATCGATATAAAATTTGGCAAAAGTCCTTTATAAATAAAATGTCCAAATATTTATAGCTACTTGAGCTAGCCGAATGGTCATCTTTTAACCTTAGTGCCTAAGTAAAATTAACACTAGAATTAACTTGAAAATTCTAGAAAAAAAACTCCTCAAGCCCCAAGTCCACATTCAGCCGAATGGGAGCTCAATGGGCAGCTTCTAGATCTCCAAGGTGCAGCCAAATCTTCAAGGGAGGAAAGGGAGCTGAATGACTCTTCATGGTTTGGCCAAGCATGCATGCATGCCTTTAAAATCCTCCTTTAATTTCCAGCTTTAATGGCTGACTTTTCAGCTGAATGAATGCACCAAATACCAACAGCCATTGGTGTGAAAAATGAGGAGCTAAACAGCCCCAAGTGACACCTCAAGCTGCTGCTGGTGGTTGGCCTCCTTGCATGAGCTTAGGTGAGCTGAATGGACACTTTGGGGAGCTAAATCAGTAGCTAAGAAGGCCATTAAGCTAACCAAGTTAACTCCTTAAATGAAAGAATGTGCAGCTGCCATGAATCTCCTTGTGCCGTCCCCCCTACATGCACCTACAAAACAATTAAATTCATTTCAGCCCCTTAATTAAGCCAATTAATTCCAGAAATAAAAATGACACAATAAGATATTAAATTGAGCTGAAACAAATTAAAACTAAGCTATTAATAAACTTTTAAAATTCGGCTGTAGCTTAGGACACATTACTAGCTAGTTTCGGCTAGACAAATTAAATGACAGCAACTCAATTAATTTGTCCTAAGTAAGGCATGTCATAATAGCTATAATTATGTTCTAATTAAAACATCTTAATTACTACTTATTTAATAACAGAAAATTCATTAAACAAATTTATATTGTCTCAAATTTATTTAAAGTAAAAAATTTCAGCCAAGTATTTAGCTCAAGGCCGAATGGCCAATTGAGCTCATTGAGCTTAAGCGAGCTCGACACGAGCTAGGGGTGAGCTCGTGAGCTGGACAGCAGCAAGATGAACTCTCGTTTGACAAACACGAGCTAGGGCCGAGCTCATCGAGGACTAATTGAGCTTGTAGGACGCTTCTTGAACCGCTCCATTGAATGACCTTCCATACGTCCAAGTGAGTTAGCCTTGTTATCAATCCACACTTGCTGTACCATAGCTCCAATTGCATCTTTGAATAGCCTAGATCTAGTTCTAGTGATGGGGCCACGAGGTAGCACCAATGGATCATGGCTCGAGCTCGAGTTGACATGGGGCGTGCTCACATCATCCTCCCCCTCTTGAAGATGACTTGTCCTCAAGTCAGAACCTGCATCAAAAGGACTTAAATCAGCCACATTAAAGGTCGCACTAATGTTGTACTCACCAGGTAAATCGAGCCGATAGGAGTTTTCATTAATTCTCTCGAGAACTTGGAGCGGTCCATCTCCTCGCGGTAGTAATTTAGACCTACGTTGGGCTGAAAAGCGCTCCTTTCTTATATGCAACCAAACCCAATCTCCGGGTTCAAAAATGACTCTTTTACGACCTTTATTGGCCTTTCGAACATACTCTTCAGTTTTAGACTCAATGTTATCTCGAACTTGCTTATGCAAATTTTTCACATATTCCGCCTTCTTTTTAGCATCTGCATGCACAAGTTGATCATTAGGTAAAGGCATTAAGTCTAAAGGAGTCAGAGGATTAAACCTGTAAATGACTTCAAATGGTGAGAATTTAGTCACCGAATGCACGGATCGATTGTATGCGAACTCCACATGGGGTAAACATTCCTCCCATGTTTTCAAGTTTTCCAGATGATGCCCCTCAACAAAGTTGATAACACCCAATTGACTACTTTAGTTTGCCCATCGGTTTGGGGATGACTAGTTGTCAAGAAAAGTAGCTTCGTTCTAAGCTTTCCCCAAAGTGATCGCCAAAAGTGACTTAGGAATTTAGTGTCGCGATCTGAAACAATGGTTCTTGGTAACCCATGTAGGCATACCACCTCCCTAAAGAAAAGATTAGAAATGTGGACAAATAAATGCCGCTTTTGTGCATGATATAAAATGAGACATTTTTGAAAATCTATCCACTACAACAAAATTGAATCTTTTCCGCTTTGGTTCAAGTTAGCCAAGTACAAAATCCATGGAAATATCTTGCCATGATGCGTCAGAATCGAAAGTGGCGAATATAAGCCATGAGGTTGGACCTCGATTTAGCCTTCTTACATGATATGCAAGCAACACACACCGCCAACATCCCTCCTCATTCGCGGCCAATAGAAATGTTCTCAGAGCGTAGCCATGGTCTTTCCCACTCCAAAATGTCCCATAAGTCCTCCGCTATGTGCCTCATTAACTAACACTTCTCGAATAGAGCTTTTGGGCACACACAATTTACCTTCTTTGAAGAGAAAACCATCAGACCTGTAATACTTATCAATAGCCATTTTCTCACACGCATGAAAAATTTCACCAAAATCTTTATCAGTGGAATACAATTCCTTTAAGAAAACAAACCGAAGCAGTTTAGATTCTAAATGGGTTATAAGTGCATACCTTCTTGAGAGTGCATCAGCCACAATGTTATCCTTACCTTTCTTGTACTTGATGATGTATGGGAACGATTCGAGGTATTCCACCCATTTTGCATGTCGTTTGTTCAATTTATGCTGTCCCTTGATATGTTTTAGTGCTTCATGGTCTGAATGGATTACAAATTCTTTTGGCCAAAGATAATGCTGCCAAGTCTCAAGGGCACGAATCAAAGCATACATTTCTTTGTCATATACAGGATAGTTTAGGGATGCCCCGTTCAACTTCTCGCTAAAGTATGCGACAGGTCTTTCGTCTTGCGTTAATATGGCTCCAATGCATACACCTGATGCATCACATTCAATCTCAAAAGTCTTAGAAAAATCAGGCAATGCTAATAAAGGAGCTCTAGTAAGTCTATCTTTAATAACATTAAAAGAGTTTTCCTATTCATCTCCCCAGAGAAAGGCTGAGCTCTTCTTGATGACGCTGGTAAGAGGTGCAACTAACGTACTGAAGTTTGGCACAAATCTACGATAAAAACTCGCAAGCCCATGGAAACTCCTTACTTGGCTTATATTCGAAGGTCTCGCCATTCTTGGATAGCCTTGATCTTCTCTTGATCGACTTCGAGACCTTGAGCACTAACTACAAAACCAAGAAAAATAACTTTATCGTAACGTATGAACATTTCTTAAGGTTAGCATAAAGAGTTTCCTTACGTAAGACTTCCAAAATAGATCGAAGATGGACTACATGTTCTTCCAATGATTTGCTATATACCAAGATATCATCAAAATATACAACACAAAACTTACCTATAAAAGCTCTTAAAACATAGTTCATTAGTCTCATGAAAGTGCTAGGGGCATTGGTTAAGCCAAATGGCATGACCAGCCACTCATACAAACCATGCTTAGTTTTGAAGGTAGTCTTCCATTCATCGCCTTCCCTCATTCGAATCTAGTGATAGCCAATCTTTAAATTGATTTTCGAGAACAGTTTGGCACCACTCAATTCATCTAACATATCATCAAGTCGCGAAATTGGATGCCTATACTTAATGGTGATTTTATTCACAGCTCGACAATCGACGCACATACGCCAAGTGCCATCCTTCTTTGGAACCAACAAGACCGGCACAACATAGGGACTAAGGCTTTCTCATATGTAGCCTTTTCCATGAGTTCTTCAATTTATCGTTGAAGTTCTTTTGTTTCTTCGAGGTTGGTTTGATAAGCAGGTCGATTCAAAATAACAGCTCTAGGTATGAAATCAATTTGATGTTCTATCCCTCGTAGTGGTGGTAATCCATTCGGAATGTCTTCCGGAAATAGATCATCAAAATCCTGCAAAAGAGACAAAATTGAAGAAGGGAGATTCTGGGGGAGATCGTTAGTGTTAAAAAGATTTTCTTTGTACATGAGTACAAAAATCGGTTGTTGCAATAGTAAAGCCTTTCGTATTACACTCCCTTTCGCAAAGATACTCACTTTCTCATTTTCTTTTTCTTTTTCTTGTTTTCCACTCATCTCTCCTTTTTCATTTTTCTTTTTCACTCGCTCTCTTTTTGTTTCAAGTTTCTTTTCTTTTGTTTTCTCATTTTTCTCTTTTTCTCTCATCTTTTCAAAGGAATCTTTTAATTTTACTTGATCTTTATGAACTTGTTTCGGGGTCAAAGGTGCTAGAGTGATAGCCTTTCCCATGTGTTTGAATGTGTATCTATTGGTGTAACCATCGTGAACCACCTTGCGATCAAACTGCCAGGGATGTCCAAGTAACAAATGACCCACGTGCATGGGTACAACATCACAAAGGATCTCATCCGCATATTTTTCGATGTTGAAAGAAATTAGGACTTGTTTAGTTACCTTTAGTTCACCACCATCATTAAGCCATTGCAGCTTATATGGGCTCGGATGCTTTGTGGTTGGTAAGCCCAACTTCTCCACCATGAACGTACTAGCAACGTTCGTGCAACTTCCACCGTCGATGATAACACTACAAATTTTGCCTTGTATTTGACATCGAGTATGGAAAATATTCTCTCGTTGTTGCTCATCATCGATTCCTTTAAGGTTGAGACTTCTCTTCACAACGAGGAGTTCACCATCTATGGCATGTTCAATTTCTTCTTCCTCGTTTGTGGTAGTTTCAATCTCACGTTCTTCATCGTCTTCTTCAGACTCTATTTCTCCATTGGCACGCATCACCATCGTACTTCGGTTTGGACACTGGCTTGCAATATGTCCCCTCCTGAGACAGTTAAAATATTTGATGTCTCATGATCGGTTGGATGGGCTTTCTATTGCCTTGCCTTTGTTAGTTCAGTGAAAGACTTACTTGGTTTGGCAGATGGAATGGTCTCCTTGGCTCGAGTCGATGGATTGGCCTTACTAGTCCCTTGGCCCCATTTGGTAGGATTGGAGTTGGGATAGTTTTGAACAGTACCCTTGCGCTTCAACTGCCTCTCCACCTTAATCACCATGTGCACCATGTCTGTAAGTTTGACATAATGCTGGAGTTCCACCATATTAGCTATGTCTCGGTTGAGACCAGCCAAAAATCAGGCCATGGTTGCCTCGCGTTCCTCTTGCACATCTGCTCTAATCATGGTAATTTCCATCTCCTTGAAGTAATCTTCAACACTCCTCGATCCTTGAGTGAGATTTTGGAGTTTTTGATATAGTTCTCGATGGTAAAATTGGGGAACAAATCATCGACGCATGATAGATTTCATTTCGGCCCATGTGCTGATGGGTTGTTCTCCATTTCTCCTTTGACTGGTGGTTATTTGGTCCCACCATATCATGGCATAATTGGTGAATTCAATAGAGGCCAATTTAACCTTTTTAGATTTCGAATAGTTGTGACAGTCAAAGACCAATTCAATCTTCTTTTCCCATTCAAGGTACACTTCCGGATTGGATCTCCCTTGAAATGGTGGTATAGACAACTTTATGTTCTTCAAGTCATCATCCACTCGGTCTCGATCTCTATTACCTCAATTTCAGGGTCCTCACCTTCCAATACTTGCAATAGATTCAATCTCACTATTGAAAGCATCATTGAAATAATCTTCACCGTTTTGTGGCTGTTCACGCCTTCTATTTGGTCGCCCACATACCTCTCATTGTCTTCGGGCTTCCACTTGGTATAGTCGATCTTCCAGAGGGTTGATCCTACGATCGAGTAACCGTTCCATCTCCCGCAACAAGGCTTGCATTGGCAGATCGGGAACTTGTCAAACGGGTTGCCTTCCTGGTGGCTCGTTTACATTTTGCTCGGGTTCTAGAGACATAGCGCGGACTATAGTACCTCACAACAAATCCTCACGGTTCACTCAAAAAGAAAGAAGTTATTGGCACTCCGCTCGTGTTTAACACTCACGATTAGGCTTTTACCTCCCCTTGAATAGTCTCACACACTCGTGCCTTTTACCTCTCAAACTTCCCATAGTTTCGTTAGTCAGATTTGCCAAGGCCTATTAGGGCTTAGGGGTCAGTTTCAAAATGGGTTCAAAGGGTGTAAGATGTGGGTGTAGGTAGGCTAAAAAAAGAAGAGGGGATCAGTCGTTCAAGTAGGTCGGAGAGGAATTTAGAAAAGTAGATGAAGAGATTGATAGCAATTCAATTGAAACACTAGAATTTTTTTATTAATTTCGAACTTCTTTTTTTTTTTAATTTTTGAATTCCCTTTTTTTTAATTTCAAATTTCCTTTTTTTGTTTTTTTCTTTGAACTTACTTCGAGCCTTCGCTTAAATGACTTCGATGGTTGTTCCCGACTTCGTAGATCTCAGTTTAACTAGCTTTGATACCAGATGATACGATCCCGGCCTCGAGGAGAAAACGAGATGTATGCTTGAAGTTCGATCATAAACCAGAGAATCGAAGAAAGAAAGAAATTTCAATGTAGTTAGGATATGTTTCGAAGTTAGGGAAGAATGAATGGCTCGGGTTTCGATTTAAGAAAGAAAATAAAGCTTGGGCTTCGATTTAAGGATGAAAGAATGTTCAGGTTTTAGTTTAGGACTTTAGGAAACAAGTAAGAACCAATACCGAGAAAGGTATCGACCTTGCATTTATATCGCTTCTAAAGGTTTCAGCTTTTAGTAGTTTAACGGACCTCAACCCACTATCGATGTACGATAGGAACCTTGGTATCGGAATAGAACAAAGGATGGTTGACGCCACTAGATCCTAGATAAGCCAACAAATCCTAAGAACGAAATAGGAGAAATTGCTCTCGCAAATTCAGCATAATATCGATATAAAATTTGGCAAAAGTTCTTTACAAATAAAATGTCCAAATATTTATAGCTACTTGAGCTAGCCGAATGGTCATCTTTTAACCTTAGTGCCTAAGTAAAATTAACACTAGAATTAACTTGAAAATTCTAGAAAAAAACTCCTCAAGCCCCAAGTCCACATTCAGCCGAATGGGAGCTCAATGGGTAGCTTCTAGATCTCCAAGGTGCAGCCAAATCTTCAAGGGAGGAAAGGGAGCTGAATGACTCTTCATGGTTCGGCCAAGCATGCATGCATGCCTTTAAAATCCTCCTTTAATTTCCAGCTTTAATGGCTGACTTTTCAGCTGAATGAATGCACCAAATACCAACAGCCATTGGTGTGAAAATGAGGAGCTAAATGACCCCAAGTGACGCCTCAAGTCTGCTGGTGGTTGGCCTCCTTGCATGAGCTTAGGTGAGCTGAATGGACACTTTGGGGAGCTAAATCAACAGCTAAGAAGGCCATTAAGCTAACCAAGTTAACTCCTTAAATGAAAGAATGTGCAGCTACCATGAATCTCCTTGTTCCGTCCCCCCTACATGCACCTACAAAACAATTAAATTCATTTCAGCCCCTTAATTAAGCCAATTAATTCTAACAATAAAAATGACACACTAAGATATTAAATTGAGCTGAAACAAATTAAAACTAAGCTATTAATAAACTTTTAAAATTCGGCTGTAGCTTAGGATACATTACTAGCTAGTTTCGGCTAGACAAATTAAATGACAGCAACTCAATTAATTTGTCCTAAGTAAGGCATGTCATAATAGCTATAATTATGTCCTAATTAAAACATCTTAATTACTACTTATTTAATAACAGCAAATTCATTAAACAAATTTATATTGTCTCAAATTTATTTAAAGTAAAAAATTTCAGCCAAGTATTTAGCTCAAGGCCGAATGGCCAATTGAGCTCATTGAGCTTAAGTGAGCTCAACACGAGCTAGGGGTGAGCTCGTGAGCTGGACAGCAGCAAGATGAATTCTCGTTTGACAAACACGAGCTAGGGCCGAGCTCATCGAGGACTAATTGAGCTTGTAGGACGTTGTAAAACTGCTCCATTGAATGACCTTCCATACGTCCAAGTGAGTTAGCCTTGTTATCAATCCACACTTGCTGTACCATAGCTCCAATTGCATCTTTGAATAGCCTAGATCTAGTTCTAGTGATGGGGCCACGAGGTAGCACCAATGGATCATGGCTCGAGCTCGAGTTGACATGGGGCGTGCTCACATCATCATGTAACACCTTATACTTGGCTTGGTCTCCGAACCTGAGTAACAAGATGTTACATCAAACATCAAAGCTTTACACATATACCAAAACTATCTTTGATGTCGCGACATACCTCTAGAGCGAAACTTAGAATCGAGCATATTGCCTTCGATGTCTCGACACTGACTAAACGCAGCTATCAATACATATGCCCCAATTATCAATACCTCTACATAATTCGAAAAAAATAACACCAAAAAAGGAGTATTTAATACAACCATACATATACCAACTAATCATGCATTTATAGGCTAAAACTTAAGCATTAAAATTATCCAAAATTACAACTCAAAGCATCACCGGTAGTTTAAACTAAGCAATACCAATAAACAAATTTCAAACGTCTATAAATTTTAGGAGTAAAAAATCCAAGTAATCATCCCAAAACAGCATGGAAACATTCAAGCAACAAGTCTACCATATTGCCTTATCCTCATAGTTCAAAATAATAACTATAATTCACCTACTTAAAGGCTAAACTACTTGGATTAGTCATTTGGAAAACATTCCACATCGCTCACACTGCAACGCTTAATAGATTGCAAAGGTTTAAAAAAAAGTGGGTGAGCTTAAACAAGCTTAGTGAATGATCAGAATAACCGTTACGTAAACATGTCATCATGCATTAACGAAGCTTTCATATAGCCCAATTACAACATTTCCAACTTTAGCGTCATATTACTTAATTATGCATTATTCAATGGCTTATTTACATACAAGTTACATACTCATTTAAGCTTATATCACATCACACACATACTCACATTTAATGATAATTTGACACTTGAGCTATGAAGTATAAAAGTGGGCTCTATCTCCACACATCGGATACACGGATCTCCAACACACCAGATGGTTCATAGAGTCGAACATACCCCAAATGTAAAGCATATAGCTAATACTCTCTAACAGACTAACATATCCCAGTGAATAGAGCTTAGCTCACATTCTTTATCTCTCCAAAACTTTCTTGGGCCTTAATTTCCCAAAAACACAACTCATATAAGTGAGTACTCACAATCCTATCGCATGCCATGTAACATCTTGAATAGGGGGCTCTACATTTGCAATGTGTTATGTGTGTATGTTGTGCTATGTGTGTTATTCTGGTGTGTTTAGAGGTTTTAGGAAGGCTCGAGGTTAAGCCTGAGCCTTGGTAGAAGTTTTATTTTTAGGCACTGCAAGGGAAAACTAGTTGAAGTGGGCCTTAAGGGTACTTAAGTGGGGTAGTTGACACAAGAATCTAATTAGTAAAGTGGCAAGGAGGTGCCACTAAGGGTGTAGGTAGGTGGCACCACAGGGAAGTTGTGAGGAAGCTAGTTCGAGTTGCGTTGATAGCAAATGAGAGTGTTTTTTTTATTTTATACGCCTAAGGAGCCTGAGAGATGGTTTCGGTTGGGACTCTACGTGGGTGAGTGTGGATTAAGTCAAAAGATAGGAAGATGAGGATAAGAGGAAAATCTGGGATAGGATGTGAGTATAGGTGGTGGCCGAATTTTGGACACTAGGAGCAAGGGGGAGGAATCGATTTTGGATGGTTAAGGGTGAGCCGAATGTCTTGAGGTTCTAGGCTTTCTTGCTTGTGACCAGTTTGTATTTTCAGTTACTAAGGGTAAGTGCCAAATTCACTGAGCCAATTTCTTTTGTTCCTCTTTTGCTTTCTAGCCGAATTTGCTTAGACCATTGGTGTTTTTTTTCTTTTTCTTTTTCTCTTTCTCTCTTATTCCCTTCTTCTCTTCACAAAAGACATCTAAGCTGAAAATCATTTCTCCTCTCCAAACTCTTCTTTAGAGTCGAACCCTCTCATCATCTTTTCCACTTTCCGTTCTCTTCTTTTTATTGCTCCATTTAAACGCCGAAATCTCACCTTTCTTCTCTTCTTCTTCTTGACCGAATCCTCCCTTAAAGACCAATCATCTCCTTGATTCCATCTTACTTACCGAATCTCATAAGTCTTTCTCATAGTAGTTGTCATCACTCTGCTCCACAACTCTGCGAATCAGATTCTTTTGATCAGGGTAGGTATTATTCTTTTCATCTCAATTCTCTTTTCTCTCCTTTATGGATGCCGAAAGCATTAATCTTATCTTATGGCTTTGACCGATTGAAGTAGGGGCTTGTCTTAACATTTTTGACTTTTCGTTGACAATTGAAGGGTGTTAAAGGGCATTCGATTCTAGTCAATTAGACATTTAATCGGTACTTAATCCAAGTTTTATAGTCTTTGAGATCTATCGATCTAGGTAAGGGATCTTTACTTTGAGTGTTATTCATTTTCGTTCTTTGCTTCAATGTTTTAATCTGGTCTATTGACCAAGATCTTTTCCATGGATACAAATGCTAGCCAAGAAAGGGAAGGGGTTGGACCCGTAGTCCCAGTCCCAAAGATTAAGAGATGTGCGGTGTCTGCTATTCAAGATTGGCCTCCGGGTTGTGGGCCAACTTTGAGCAGAATAGTAGACAGATAGCAGTGGTTCCTATTAGCGATAGTGTCGACATAGAAAGCGTGGTATTGCGTGTTATCAGGTGTGTAAACCTCCACACACTTTATTTTATTTGTACTAACAATTGTGTGGGCTGAAAAGCCAGAAAAGGCTGTGTAGACAGTCATGGTGCCCTTAGGGGTAAGGCTAGGAATGTGATGTGATTCGCCTCGGGGAGAGTCGAAATGCATGCGAGTTGCCTAATCATCTACGAGGAAGAAACAATACTTCAGGAAATAATTGGAAAAATATGTATGTGTTTGCGGAAGCTTATAGGGAATTTATTTAGAGGATGGTTTAAGTTAGGAATGGTGGTTTAGAAATGAAGGGGACAGTTTAGATGTTAGAATGATAGGTTCGGTATAACAAAGAAAGCAAATGATAGATGATAGTTAGATAGTTTGGTGGAAAATGGAAGAAAGAACTTAAACAGAAACGATTCAACGTTAACAAACGTCACCCCAGTTTTTATAATGTTTAAGGTGAAAAAAAATGGTAGTCGTTGATGGACCAAAGACCCGTTATCAAGAGTGATAAATACCGATGGTATAAATGAATGAAAGAACAAGTGATAGATGCCACAAGCACAGCTCGATAAGTCTATGAAACTTGTACAAAATCAAAGAGGAGATAACTCACTCAATGAACAAATGTTCATATATGTTTTATCAAAAACTTAACCAACCTTACAAATGAAAAACAACAAGTAAATGTGGAAGAGCTAGCCAAATAGTCACTAACAAAGCTTAAAGACTAAGTAAATGTGGTTAGATTAAGCTTGAAAAATCTGGAAGAAAACCCTTGGTTTGCTTAGCAAAATTTGGCTAAATGTGGCCTTGTAAGCTTGCAAAATTCGTTTGGATGTATATGGCATCAATGGCACTCCAATGGACATGTTTCTAGAAGATTATTTGTCCCAAAAATTCGTCCAAGTCCAAGTGCAGCCTTTGGGGATGTTAATGGGTAGCTTTCTAGAAGAAAAAATGAATTTTAAGTCACTTGAAGATGCATGCAGCAGCTAGGTACGTCCCATGCATTAATTGAGCTCTTAATTTGGTCTCTTTTGGCTGAAAAGTGTCTAGCAATAAAGGAGAACGTGAGTAGCCCGCTTGGATATGTAAATTCAGCCATTTGGGACGTTTTAAAGTCTTCTAAATGAAGAAGGAAGTGGCTGAACGAATTTGGACAGCAAAGGAGTGAAAAGGCTTGTCTAGGTTCGCCAACATTGGGAATGAGCTGCACCTTTTGGTTGAGAAGTTTCCAGCATTAAAACTCTTCTTTGAACAACTTTCATGTGGTTTAGTTCAACCCTTAAATCCCCCTTGGACGTTCATGACTCCAACCATGCATGTATTTCTTCATTCGTTGTAACCGGCGGTTCATGCATCATGCATTTAACTCCTCCATGCATGTGTCTTCATGGAATTATTTTTCCTGAGTAGACACCTTGATAATCCAAAAATCAGTAGCATTTAACCATGCTTCCAACCGTCCATGCACCTCCATGGTTCCTTGATGTATTCGGCTAGGTACATTGTACTTAGGTGCATGTATCTCTTAAATGTGCTCCATAGGCTGAACCTACAAAGGGAATGAATGCATGTTAATTCAAGCCAAATCAGATGTATAACAATTAAACACATCCATGACACCTCAAGGGACGTTTAGGACAAATTAAACACACCATTTGCTTCATTGAATTTTCGGTAGCAACTAAATTAACTAAAAAAACTGCACATTTAATTTAACTTTAAAATAACTTTAAAACATGCAATAAAATGTGAAAAATTAATTTGAGCTAAAACAAATTAAATTCAACCAATTTTAAAATGTTTTAGATGCATTAAAATGCTTTAGGAAAAATAAATAAAATAAAATTCAATTTATTAAAAGTAATAAATTTAAGCAATCAGCTCGATGAGTTGAAATGAGCTCGAGAGAGCTCGAATTGAGCTGGCATGAGCTAATCCGTCTCAATTTGAAGTGAACAAAAATGCACACGAGCTCCACGGTACTTGAAACGATGAATTTGAGCTCGTTCGATTTGTAAAATGTTGGTGCCCCGGGCGTGCCCGTATCAGAATGTCAGGTATGTGTCCGTATCGTTTACTTTGCATGGACAAAAACATGTATGGTGATCTGCTTTGTTATGGATAGCATGTTGCATTCGTTAGGATATGTATGTAGTTCATGGGGTATGGGTTTGACATGAAGGGGAAGAGCATGATTATTTGGTCACGTAGTGATCGGTAGCTATGCCACGATATATATATATGTACATACATTAATTAGGTCACATAGTGATTGGTGGTTAAGCCACGATATATATATTTTATTTGGTCACATTGTGATCGGTGGCTAAGCCACGATGTAATATTTTGTCACCTAGTGATCGATTTATGACTGGCAGCATGACTGTCAAAATGGAGTGTAGTGGATGGAAGGTTGATTGTAGAAATCCCCACGGTGTGATGGGTTGGTACGGGTTGATGTGTAGTGGATGGAAAAGCTAGGTTTGGGCTGGGCTTATTGCATTCATGTGTTTGTATGTCTTCCTTATGGGCTAAGGCCCAATGTGTGATTGTGGGCCATGACCCGTTTGTATAATGTGGGAGAATTTACACACTGAGTCCCAGTGACTCACCCTTTTCTTAAATTTTTTAGGTAATCAGTAGATCGTGGATGTGGGAGCCGAGGCAGACTCGTGGAGGCCATAGCACTTTTTTTTCTCATAAACTTGTTTCTTATTTTACTTTATTTTTAAATTGGGATTTTTGTTATGTAATAAGGCCTTTCTAAGTTAAACTTGGGTTTTTATTAGCTATTATTTTTTTTCCAACTTCGACACTTAATCATTAAAGTGAAAAAAGGGTTTTTTTTTCCAAAAACATGTATGTATTGTTATCTTCATGACTATGCTTTAATCGAAAAGTTTTTCAAACCTCTGGGTTTTTCCCTAAATTCAACAAAAACTCATTTTTAATTCACCCTGTAACATACCGGATTCGGTCGTAACGTTTAGGCTGAGTTTGGGGTGTTACATTTTTAGTATCAGAGCTTAGGTTGCAAAACTTGGGTTGTGAAATGGGTTCGCAAGGATTGTATAAAATTGAAATAAACATTAAGGTTTTGATCGAGATATGGCATCCGAGTCTACCGACAACCAATTCACACAGGTAAGTGTTCTAATTCCTGGTAATGTGTGCATAAAATACTTATTTGATTGGATGGATATGTTGTTAGCATAGGGAAATTTAAACTTTAGGGAGTGAAACCTCTAGCGTGTGACATGTTTGCGAAAACTACTCTTTAAAACCAAGTCACATAAAATTTTGCTCGGTGTTAAAATAGTGGAAGATACTAACTCATAAAACTTTTAATCAGATTAAGTCGCAAACGTTAGATATGAGCACTAGGGGGCGTGGTGTACGTGGCCGTGGTAGAGGTAGGATTACTGTGTCGAAACTGATAGGGTGATACAGTCCGCCTCGGGGAGAGTTAAAATGTATGCGAGTTGCCCAATCGTCTACGAGGAAGAAACAAGACTTCAGGAAATAATTTGAAAAAATATGTATGTGTTTGCGGAAGCTTATAGGGAATTTATTTAGAGGATGGTTTAAGTTAGGAATGGTGGTTTAGAAATGAAGGGGACAGTTTAGATGTTAGAATGATAGGTTTGGTATGACAACGAAAGCAAATGATAGATGATAGATTGATAGATTGGTGGAAAATAGAAGAAAGAACTTAAACAGAAACCATTCAACGTTAACAAATGTCACCCCGGTTTCTATAATGTTTAAGGTGAAAAAAATGGTAGTCATTGATGGACCAAAGACCCGTTATCAAGAGTGATAAGAACCGATGGTATAAATGAATGAAAGAACAAGTGATAGACGCCACAAGCACAAATTCGATAAGTCTATGAAAATTGTACAAAATCAAGAGGAGATAACTCACTCAATGAATAAATGTTCATATATGTTTTATCAAAACTTAACCAACCTTACAAATGAAAAACAACAAGTATTTATAGGCCTATGGAAGAGCTAGCCAAATAGTCACTAACAAAGCTTAAAGACTTGGTTAGATTAAGCTAGAAAAATCTGGAAGAAAACCGTTGGTTTGCTTAGCAAAATTTAATGAATGTGGCCTTGTAAGCTTGCAAAATTCGTTTGGATGTATATGGCATCAATGGCACTCCAATGGACATGTTTCTAGAAGATTATTTGTCCCAAAAATTCGTCCAAGTCCAAGTGTAGCCTTTGGGGATGTTAATGGGCAGCTTTCTAGAAGAAAAATGAATTTTAAGTCACTTGAAGATGCATGCAGCAGCTAGGTACGTCCCATGCATTAATTGAGCTCTTAATTTGGTCTCTTTTGGCTGAAAAGTGTCTAGCAATAAAGGAGAACGTGAGTAGCCCACTTGGATATGTAAATTCAGCCATTTGGGACGTTTTAAGTCTTCTAAATGAAGAAGGAAGTGGCTGAACGAATTTGGACAGCAAAGGAGCTGAAAAGGCTTGTCTAGGTTTGGCCAACATTGGGAATGAGCTGCACCTTTTGGTTGAGAAGTTTCCAGCATTAAAACTCTTCTTTGAACAACTTTCATGTGGTTTAATTCAGCCCTTAAATCCCCCTTGGACGTTCATGACTCCAACCATGCATGTATTTCTTCATTCGTTGTAACCCATGGTTCATGCATCATGCATTTAACTCCTCCATGCATGTGTCTTCATGGAATTATTTTTCCAACTGAATAGACACCTTGATAATCCAAAATCAGCAGCATTTAACCATGCTTCCAACCGTCCATGCACCTCCATGGTTCCTTGATGTATTCGGCTAGGTACATTGCACCTAGGTGCATGTATCTCTTAAATGTGCTCCATAGATTTGGTTGAACCTACAAAGGAATGAATGCATGTTAATTCAAGCCAAATCAGATGTATAACAATTAAACACATCCATGACACCTCAAGGGACGTTTAGGACAAATTAAACACACCATTTGCTTCATTGAATTTTCGGTAGTAACTAAATTAACTAAAAAAATTGCACATTTAATTTAACTTTAAAATAACTTTAAAACATGCAATAAAATGTGAAAAATTAATTTAGACTAGAAAATTAAATTGGACACTAAATAAAATATTTAGACACATTTATTTCTCAGAGAAAAATTAAATAAATTAAAACTTAATTTATTTAAAGTAATAAAATTAAAGAATCAGCTCAATGAGCTGAAGTGAGCTCGAGTGAGCTCAAATTGAGCTAGAATGAGCTAATCTGGCTCAATTAGAAATTGCATGAAGATGCATATGAGCTCCACGGTACTTGAAACGATGAATTTGAGCTAGTTCGATTTATAAAACGTTGGTGCCCCGGGCGTGCCCGTATCATAGGGTCTGGTCATGAATCAAGAAATGAGATGCCAGTACCGCCAGCTGTGGAGGCAGAATATCAGGACCAAATAGGCGGAGATGATGCGATTTCTCAGGCAATGCTACGGGTATTAGAGAGAGTTGCTGGGGCAGGCATGGGTATAGGGGCTCAAAAATCTGTGTTAGAGGGACTCCGAGCTAATGGAGGAAAAATGTTCAAGGGTATTTCCAACGTAGCTCCAAATACAGTTGAGTATTGGTTAGATTCAGTGGAGCGTATAATGGATGATCTCAACTTCACGGAAGAGGAAAAGCTGAAAGGAGTAGTGTCTCTTCTTCGGGATAAGGCGTACCAATGGTGGCTTACAGTTAGGGATGGATCAGTGGCTGACCGCATTACTTGGGATTTCTTCAAGTCGGCATTCCAGAGTAAGTACATTAGATCAAGTTATGTGGATGTGCAGCGTAAGGCATTTTTGAATCTAGTCTAGGGAAATAAATCGGTGGTAGAATACGAAGCAGAATTCCTGCACTTGAGTCATTATGCCCGGGGAATAGTGGCCACAGACCATGAGCATTGTGTTTAGTTTGAGGACAGTCTGAGGGATGATCTGCGTGTGCTGATAGATCCATAGCGAGAAAGGGAGTTTGCGGTTTTAGTGGAAAAGGCTAAGATAGCCGAGAAAGTTAAACGATCCAAGAAGCAGAATCAGGATAGAGATAGGGATAGGAATAAGAGGAGTTTTGGATCGTTGGGTCAACGGGGCATTTTTAGAAAAGACCTAAGATGGATATGCCGAGTTGGGGTGTGAAATCTGTGGGTACTAGTCAACCTCAAAGGTGTGCCCAGTGTAATAGATTTCATTCGGGCGAATGTTGGATGGGTGACAGAAGATGTTTCAGGTGTGGGTCTATCGATCATCAGGTTAGGGATTGTCCACTGGATTGGGGTGGTACAGGGGCGATAGTACAGACTAACGCTCAGTCAGGTAAAGGAGGTCAACAACCGTAGAGAGGTCGTGGTCCAGCCAGAGGGGGTAATGGTTATGGTCGGGGCTGTGGAGCACCAGGCAGGGGTGCAGGGAACACCAATGCGAGATAGCTGGGGTTGATTTATGCAGCGAGACATCGAGAGGAGGGGGATGCACCGGATGTCATAACTGGTATGTTCTTGATTTTTGGTTTGCCTTTTTCTGCATTAATTGATATTGGATCGATGCATTCTTATGTTGCTAGTGTAGTATCTGGAACTTTAAGTATAGACTCTGAGATTACTTCTAGGGAGATAACGGTAATTAGCCCACTAGGTCAGTCGGTAGTGGTGAACAGACTGTATAGGGAGGTACCTCTAGAAGTGCAAGGGGTAATTTTTCCAACAGATTTAATGGAACTGCCGTTTGGGGAGTTCGACTTGATCTTAGGTATGGACTGGTTAGTGAGATATCGAGCAAATTTGGACTGTGCAACCAAGCATATGGTACTAAGGACCCTTCAAGATGATGAAGTGGTGATAATAGGGGAAAGGAGAAACTACTTGTCTAACGTAGTGTCCACTCTAAAGGCTGAAAGAATGGTGAGAAAAGGATGTAGGGCATTCGTAGCCTTAGTTTGTGCTCTAGAGGTCCAAGATTCAACTATGGGAAATGTTAGAACGGTGAGGGAATTTTCTGACATTTTCCCAGAAGAACTTCCAAGACTACCCCTGGATCGTGAGGTGGAGTTCGGAATTGATCTTCTTCCGTGTACAGCACCAGTGTCCATTGCACCATATAGAATGGAGCCGAAGGAGTTGGTGGAACTGAAAGCTCAGTTTCAGGAACTGTTGAATCGGGGTTTTATCCGACCAAGTGTATCACCTTGGGGAGCGCCAGTGCTATTTGTTAAGAAGAAGGATGGATCAATGCGTATGTGCATTAACTATCGTCAGCTGAACAAGTTAACTATCAAGAATAAGTATCCGTTGCCAAGGATTGATGACTTGTTCAATCAATTGAAAGGGGCGTCAGTTTTCTCAATGATAGATTTGAGATCAGGATATCATCAGCTTAAGGTCAAAGAATCAGACATTCATAAGACAGCTTTTAGGACCTATTATGTCCATTACAAATTCTTGGTGATGCCGTTTGGGTTGACCAATGTACCAGTAGCGTTTATGGATATGATGAACAGAGTATTCCAACCCTATTTAGACCAGTTTGTTGTAGATATTCAAGGTCAGAAGAGGAGCATGATTCGCATCTTCGAGTGGTTCTACAAATCTTGAGGGAGAAACAATTGTATGCTAAAATTTAATAAGTGCAAATTTTGGCTAAGTGAGGTTACTTTTCTGGGACACATTGTGTCGACGAAAGGGGTCAGAGTTGATCCCCGGAAAGTTGAAGCTATCATGGATTGGAAATCATCTGTGATAGAAATTCAAAGTTTCCTTGGTCTTGCTGGGTACTACAGGAGGTTCGTTGAGGGATTCTCCTTGATTGCAGCACCTTTAACCAAGTTGTTGAGAAAAGGAGTACCTTTTGTGTGGGGTGATAAGTAGCAGGAAAGCTTTGAGAAGCTGAAGAGGGTGTTGAAGGAAGCTCCAGTTTTGATTCAACCAGAGGCTGGAAAGGAGTTCGTGGTTTATTGTGATGCTTCACACACAAGGTGAAAAATTTGTTGCTTATGTGTTTCGACAGTTAAGATCGCATGAGCTAAATTATCCCACACATGATTTGGAGTTGACAGTGGTTTTTGGCTTGAAGATCTAGGGACATTATCTGTATGGAGAGAAATTTGTCATTTATACAGATCATAAGCGTTTAAAATATCTCCTTACCCAAAAGGAGTTGAACTTGAGGCAGAGGTGGTGGATTGAGTTATTAAAGGATTATGATTGTTCGATTGAATGCCATCCGAGTAAAGTTAATGTGGTGGCAGATGCGCTAAGTCAAAAGTAATCTCAGATTTGAGGGCGTTGTTTTCCCATCTGAGCCTGTATTAAGATGGGAGCTTATTAGCTGAGCTTCAGGTGAAGCCGACGTGGGTAGATCAGATTAAGAAGAGGTAGTGGAAGGATGATGTTTTGAGTGCTCGACTATCTCAAATGCAACATGGTGAAGTAGGGGATTATAGTCTGAATGAGAATGGGGTCCTGTGTTTCTGAAAAAAAGTTTGCATGTCGAGGGACGTGGAGTTGAGGCGGATGATTCTTCAGGAAGTGCATAATAGCCCATATGCTATGCATCCGGAAGGAAGTAAAATGTATCGGGATTTACAAGAACAATTTTGATGGCCAGGATTGATGCGAGAGGTAATCAAATTTGTGGGTAGATGTTTGACATGTCAGCAGGTAAAAGCAGAGAATCAGTTGCCTTCGGGGTTATTATAGCTGGTAAAGATCCCGCAATGGAAATGGGAGAGGGTCACTATGGATTTTGTTAGTGGGCTACCCCTTACGCCCACTAAGAAGGATTCAATATGGGTAGTCGTTGATCGATTGACGAAGTCTGCTCATTTTATACCAGTTTGGGTCGATTACTCTCTTCAGAAGTTGGCTAAGTTGTATATAGCGAAGATTGTGAGGTTGCATGGAGTACCTGTGTCCATCATCTTGGATAGAGATCCTAGGTTTACGTCAAGATTTTGGAGGGCATTACATCAAGCGTTGGGTACAAAGTTAGATTTTAGTATGGCATTTCATCCGCAGACAGACGGACAGTCAAAAAGGGTGATTTAGATTTTGGAAGACATGTTGAGAGGTTGCATCCTTGATTTCAAGGGTAGCTGAGAAGAATTTTTACCATTGGTGAAATTCGCATATAACAACAGCTATCAGTCCAGTATTCGGATGGCGCCATATGAAGCGTTGTATGGGCGAAAGTGTCGTACTCTTACGTGTTGGACATAGTTGGGTGAGCGTTAGCTATTGGGTCCAGAACTAGTGTTGAAAACTGAGAACAAGGTTGAGTTGATCCGGGCTAGGTTGAAGGAAGCTTCTAACAGGCAAAAATCTTATGCTGACCTGAAGCGGAGGGACATAGAATTTGCAGTGGGTGACCAAGTTTTCCTAAAGGTGTCACCATGGAAGAAAATTCTAAGGTTTGGACGGAAGGGTAAGCTAAGCCCAAGGTTCATCGGGCCTTATCGTTTGTTGAAGCGTGTAGGACCGGTTGCTTATCAGCTCGAGCTACCTTTAGAGTTAAGTAAGATTCATGATGTGTTTATATTTCAATGTTGAGATGCTACCGTTCAAATCTATCCCATGTGATACTGTTGGAGAAACTCGAAGTAATGCCTGATTTTTCCTCTGAAGAGGAACCAGTTCAGATCTTGGAGCGAGATGTTAAAGTTTTGTGAAGGAAATCGGTTCCTTTGGTTAAGGTTTTGTGGTGGAATCAAGGTCAGAGGAAGCTACATGGGAGCTAGAGGATGTTATGCAATAGTAATACCCTCACCTCTTTTGACCAGGTAATTTCGGGGCCAAAATTTCTTTAAGGGGGTAGAACTGTAACATCCTAAATAGGGGGCTCTACATTTAAAATGTGTTATGTGTGTATGTTGTGCTATGTGTGTTATTCTGGTGTGTTTAGAGGTTTGGGGAAGGCTCGAGGTTAAGCCTGAGCCTTGGTAGAAATTTTATTTATAGGCACTGCAAGGGAGAACTAGTTGAAGTGGGCCTTAGGGGTACTTAAGTGGGGTAGTTGACACAAGAATCTAATTGGTAAAGTGGCAAGGAGGCTCCACTAAGGGTGTAGGTAGGTGACGCCACAGGGAAGTTGTGAGGGAGCTGGTTCGAGTTGCGTTGATAGCAAATGGGAGTGTTTTTTTTATTTTATGCGCCTAAGGAGCCTGAGAGATGATTTTGGCTGGGACTCTGCATGGTGAGTGTGGATTAAGTCAAAAGATAAGAAGATGAGGATAAGAGGAAAATGTGGGATAGATGTGAGTGTAGGTGGTGGCCGAATGTTGGACACTAGGAGCAAGGGGGAGGAATAGGTTTTGGATGGTTAAGGGTGTGCCGAATGTCTTGAGGTTTTATGCTTTTTTGCTTGGGATCAGTGTGTATTTTCGGTTACTAAGGGTAAGTGCCGAATTCACTGAGCCAATTTCTTTTGTTTCTCTTTTGCTTTCTAGCCAAATTTGCTTAGACCATTGGTGTTTTTTTTTCTTTTCTTTTCTCTTTCTCTCTTCTTCCCTTCTTCTCTTCGCAAAAGACATCTAAGCCGAAAATCATTTCTCCTCTCCAAGCTCTTCTTCAGAGCTGAACCCTCTCATCATCTTTTCCACTTTTCATTCTCTTCTTTTCATTGCTCCATTTAAACGCCGAAATCTCACCTTTCTTCTCTTCTTCTTCTTGACTGGATCCTCCCTTAAAGACCAATCATCTCTTTGATTCCATCTTACTTAGCCGAATCTCATAAGCCTTTCTCCTTAACTCTCTTTTGCCGAAGCATATCCTGTGCCTTCTCATAGTAGTTGTCGTCACTCTGCTCCACAACTCTGCCAATCAGATTCTTTTGATCAGGGTAGGTATTATTCTTTTCATCTCAATTCTCTTTTCTCTCCTTTATGGATGCCAAAAGCATTAATCTTGTCTTATGAATTTGACTGATCGAAGTAGGGGCTTGTCTTCACGTTTTTGGCTTTTGGCCGGCGATTGAAGGGTGTTAAAGGGCATTCGGTTCTAGTAGACTTAGACATTTAATCGGTACTTAATCCAAGTTTTATAGTCTTCGAGATCTATCGATCTAAGTAAGGGATCTTTAATTTGAGTGTTATTCATTTTCGTTCTTTGCTTCAATGTTTTAATCTGGTCTATTGACCAAGATCTTTTCCATGGATACAAATGCTAGTCAAGAAAAGGAAGGGGTTGGACCCGTAGTCCCAGTCCCAAAGTTTAAGAAACGCGCGGTGTCTACTATTCGAGATTTGCCACTGGGTTGTGGCCAAATTGCAAGATTATTTAATGGGCCAATTTGCTAGATTGATTAATTGGCCAAATTGCTAGATTGCTTAATGGGCTGAATTGATAGATTGCTTAAGGAGCCGATTTGATAAATTACCATATGGGCCAAAATGAGAAATGGGCCAACTTGTAGTATGGGCCTTATGTTGAAATTATCATATGAATATTGTTATGCATTGTCTATGTATACATGATTGCATGGGTTGGGATAAAATTGAAGAGAAGTTCTGGTGGTTCTGCCACAATCTAGTTCGGGTGGCTCAGCCACAAACATTTTAAATGGCTTTATGCCTGCGATTGGTGTGTTGGCGAGGTGGGTTGACTTGATCCCCACAAGTGTGCTGGTTGGTACGGGTGGTGTGTAGCAAATAGAAAAACTAGGTTTGGTTGGGAAATTACATTTCATACACATGTTATATTTGATACATTATTGTTATTGTAAATGGGCTTAGGCCCAAAATATTGCTATGTGTGTTCACCCAAAGGATGATGGTAAGGGATTTCACATCGAGTTCTTGTAATTCACCCCTTTTCTCTTAACCCTTGTAGGTAATGCTCAAAGGATTTGGACTTGGGGCTATGGATGACTCGGTTGTAGGCCATACTTGAAATGATTTTATTTGGACTTCAGCTTACTTCATTTACATTATTACTTTACTATTTTGGGTTATGTTTTGTAATAAGGCCTCAATTATTTTATTTTACTTTATGTTTGACGTGTTTATATTTTGCTCAAATTATTTTAAATGAAATTTTCTAGAATCATAATAAAGGTTTTTCAAAATCGATTAACAAATAAATTTCAAAATAAACTTTTACAAATATTTTTAATACGAAAATTTCTCTCGAACTATCAACGATATTTCCAAAAGTCACGCTTTATAAATTATTACTTTAAATTTAATAGATCAATCTTCGAGGTTAGTAGTATTTTATTAAATATCTCAGGTCAAACTTGATTTTCTTGATTTTAACAAATCAACATCTATTTTGTACGAATAGAAAAGGATCTAACATTTTTTCTCATTTGACATGTTTTCTTTATACATTATCGAAAAACTTTTTAGTGTGACACACCGAATTTGGGCCTAACTTCTAGGCCAAACTTGGGGTTATATTTTATGGTATCAGAGCTCAGTTACAAAACTCGGCCGTGGTTTGGGTTCAAAAGCGTTTTCTAAAGCTGTTTAGAATTTTGATTTATAAATATATGTTCTAAAGGAAGTATGGCACCACGAGTATCCGGCACCAAGTCAAGTAAGTATTTGTTTTCATTTTATAATTTTTGTGATACGAAAATTCTACAAAGTAGAATACTCTAGAACTATTAGCTTTAGGAGTTGAAACTATAGAGACTGAGACTCTAGGATGCGTTTGCGAAAACAACTTTGCTTCTTATGTTTCATAAAACATTGTTTAATAAATATCGAAATAGAAGAAAGATTCATAAAACTCTTAATCAAATTATATCGACTTAGTAAACATGAGCGCTAGAAGACGTGGACGCGGTAGACGTAGACGTGGTAGAGGCCGAGGTGCTAGGGCTAGATCTTTGGCACCAAGGCATGTGCCCGAAAGAGAGGTGCGGACATCGTTATTGGCTGAGATGGGATCTCATGATCGAGTTAGGGTTGATGAGCTGACTCAGATAGTTAAGAAGGTATTGAAGGAGGTTAAGGAAATCAGTGAAGCACTTCGAGTTGGGTCTGTGGACTGTAAAAAGAAAGGAGATCGTGGTTCTTGTGGATCGCAATCTCATTCTGTAAAGCATGTTAAGGCATGTCCAAACTTTCTGGCCTAGCGATTGTTGCGAAAGGCGTCATTCGGGTGAGTGCTAGAGGAGGTCAGGAGCATGTTGGAGATGCGGGTCTAAGGAGCATAAGGCTCGGATTGTTCCATCACTTTCAAGTCAGGTATGTTTTGATTGGACGTGATGTTTGAATGTAGAAAATTTTATGAATGGGCGATAAATACCTATTTGCTTCTAGGGATTAAATATATTATGATATGAAGAGTTTCTAAGGTTAGAGATAGAAAGCGAATTAGTGTTATTAAGATCAGAGTACGCAGCAGAGGAGTAAGGTGCTAAGTTAGGATTTGCGATTGTTCCTATAGTTGAAAATTTCAATGACAAAATTTCTTTAAAGAGGGTAGAATTATAACATCCCAAAATTGGGCTTAGTAGGATTGGTCCCAATGGGCCTTGGGCGTAGGAATGTTTAAAATTTTGAGAACAAGAGAATGGCATTATTACAAATTAGACTTGTTAGTTAAGTGAATTTGGAGTTTACGAGGTTTCTATGAAGTCTCGAGTTTAATTGGGCCTTAGGAAAAATTTGGTATTTTAGCACTTTAAGGAGAGATGGTAAGTAGCTTCAGTGCTTATTAAAATAAGTGAATAAATGGTTAGCACAAGTGAGCAATTAGTAAAGAGGTTATGGCATTAAGTGAAGTACCTTGAAGGAAGAGGTTCAAATCCCTTTGTGTGCAATGTTTGGCTAATATATTTGCACTCTTTCCTTAAGTGTCAGCCAATGACTATTTATGGCAAGGGTGGACTTCATTATTTTTGGTAAGGTGGCTATAAGAATAAGGCAAGGTTGAAGTTTGGGAAAGGAATCAAGAGAAATAGGAATGAAAGGGGGACATAAGGCTTAATTTGTGGATGGTGTTTTGGAAAGCTTGGGTGGCCAAACTCTTATCCTAAGGGGGGATGCATGTGGACGGTTTTGAGGTAGATAGGTGGCTGAAAATTTTACCTTGCCATTTGGTAAGGCCTTGGTTTTGTTTTGGCCAAAAATCTTATTGCAACCTTTGTGTCATCTTCTCTCTTTTTGCTACTTTCTTTGCCGAAATTTTCTAGCACAATAGTGCAATTTCCTCTTCTCTTGAATTGGTCACATATTCATCTTTTGTCTAATCTCCTTGATAGCCGAATATCATTGTTCATTCTCCTTCATAACCAAAACCTTTCCATCGTTCTTTCTTTCTCATTCCTTAAGCAATCGGTAAGTATTCTTTCCAATGGTTTATTTTCTTCTCTTATGACCGAATCCATACTTTGGTTTTTGGATGGTCATTTTGACCGAGACTATCACCTTACTTTCTCTCATACGAGATCATTTTCTTCTTCGTAGTGATATAGAGGGAGGCCGAATACCACAACATCGCCTAATCATCTTTAGTCATAGGACGATCGTGAGAAACGGGATTATAATCGATTAAGGTAAGGAAGATGTTTCATAGTCCATTTGATATCTCCATTTGGTTTTTGAGTTAATCGGATTAAAGGTTGGCTAATTGATATTGTTGGTAGGATTAATTTTTGGTGCATCGAGGGAGATCACAGTCGTGGTGTTGAAATTGGTAGAAAACACAACTAGTAATCAAGGTGTGTAATCCCTACTTTCCGAATATATATTTGAAATGGTGTGTGTTCTCACACTTCCCTGAAGGGTTGCATGAAATATTCTGTGATTCAGTCAAAATACTGAAGAAAAATCAGAAATCGGCATCCGTAATCACTCGGGCGTGCGTATGCTCGTAGTGGTAATCATGTTTTGTAATAAAATAGTTTCAGTCAGAAACAGTGATGTGTATTTAAAAAATATGAAAAATAGATAAAATGAATTACAAAGTGAGTAAGATATCAGATTAAATCTTACTATTTCTACTTTAATATGGAAGAAACGGAGAAGGAAAAAGAATATTATATTCTAAGATATGTTAATTTTAGTGAGACCGGTTCTAAAAGACTTTGGGGTATTCTATTCTGTCTTAAAAAAATCATATAAAATTATAAAAAGTGAATTATGGGACATAATTTATATGTATGGATTCCTTAGTGAGCCTATTATTAATAGAGACAAGTGGGAGTAGTATATGAAAACTGTACGATGAGATATTTGGATTTTGGTTAAGAGAGGTCAGAATCATTGGACAGTGAAACAAGGGAAACTTTAAAGAATAAATTATACTAAATGGTTAAGCTAAAAATTCTGGAAAAATTATAGAAGAAAGATATACGAGTCTAGTTTCAAAGAAAATTTACGGATTTAGATTTTGAGTTTCTTAACTTGAGTTATAGTCAATTTAGTTGGTATGATGCAGTTGGACAGTTTCAAACTTTTATGCCCAAATTAGTAGTTAAGCCTAGGTTGCGAAATTACCATAATACCCTTAGAGGGTAAATTACCGAAATACCCCTGGGTTGCGAGATTACTGAATTACCCTCGATGGGTAAAATTATGAAAATGCCCTTATGGGCCAAATTATGAAAATGCCCTTATGGGCTGAATTACGGAATTGCCCTCAATGGACTAAATCGATAAAAGTGATGTATGGGCCAATTGTGATATTTGATATATGGGCCAAATGTGATTTTTGGTATATGTGCCAAATGTGATATTTGCTATATGGGCATCATGTGATTAATAGGCCAAATTGCAAGATTGTTTAATGGGCCAATTTGCTAGATTGCTTAATGGGCCGAATTGCTAGATTGCTTAAGGAGTCAATTTGATAAATTACTATATGGGCCAAAATGAGAAATGGGCTAACTTGTAGTATGGGCCTTATGTTGAAATTATCATATGAATATTGTTATGCCTTTTATATGTATTCATGATTGCATAGGTTGGGATAAAATTGAAGAGAAGTCCTGGTGGCTCTGCCACAATCTAGTTCGAGTGGCTCTGCCACAATCTAGTTTGGGTGGCTCTGCCACATTCTAGTTCGAGTGACTCTGCCACAATCTAGTTCGAGTGGCTCAACCGTGTGTTGGTGGGGTGGGTTGACTTGATCCCCACAGGTGTACTGGTTGGTACAGATGGTGTGTAGCGGATGGAAAAACTAGGTTTGGTTGGGAAATTGCATTTCATACACATGTTATATTTGATACATTATTGTTATTGTAAATGGGCTTAGGCCCAAAATATTGCTATGTGTGTTCACCCAAAGGATGATGGTAAGGGATTTCACCACGAGTTCTTGTAACTCACCCCTTTTCTCTTAACCCTTGTAGGTAATGCTCAAGGATTTGAGGACTTGGGGCCATGGATGACTCAAGTAGGCCATACTTCAAAATGGTTTTATTTGGACTTCAGTGTCTTACTTCGTTTACTTTATTACTTTACTATTTTGGGTTATGTTTTGTAATAAGGCCTTTGGATTATTTTATTTTGCTTTATGTTTGACGTGTTTATATTTTACTCAAATTATTTTAAATGGGATTTTCTAGAATCATAATAAAGGTTTTCCAAAATCGATTAACAAATGAATTTCAAAATAAACTTTTACAAATATTTTTAATACGAAATTTCTCTCGAACTATCAATGATATTTCCAAAAGTCACAGTTTTATAAATTATTACTTCAAATTTAATCGATCAATCTTCGAGGTTAGTAGTATTTTATTAAATATCTCAAGTCAAACTTGATTTTCTTGATTTTAACAAATCAACATCTATTTTGTACGAATAGAAAAGGATCTAAAATTATTTTTATCTCATTTGACATGTTTTCTTTATACGTTATCGAAAAACTTTTTAGTGTGACACACCGAATTTGGGCCTAACTTCTAGGCCGGGTTTGGGGTGTTACAACCTTTCTTTTCTTTTCACGAAATTCTCCAACTCTACTATCTTTTTCCTCTAATCCATACCCTCATAACCGAAATTATTCTTGTTCATTTTCTTCCATAGCCGAAACTCACAATCCACAATCACTCCTTCATAAATTCTGTCTCGTTTGAGATGACATTCCTTCTTCGATTAAATCGATAAGTGAATTCTTTTCTATGATCATATCCTTTTCTCTTTAGCCGAATAAGTAATTATCACTATTCAGTTGTAAATCGTGATCGTAACCGAAAATGGTGTTATCCTCCACTTCTTCATGTTTTAATCACTCTCTTTTTGTAGTGCTTTAAGTGGGAGACCGTGTATTGTTCTAGCTGAAGTAAAACGGTGGTAATTGGATCCAATATCGATAAGGGACAAATCACTCGATATATTTCTACCTTCGAATATAGTGGTCAACGACGAGTGGTTCGTTAGTAAATTGAAATCAAGGTGTGTAATCCCGTACCATCCAAAAACATGTTTGAAATGGTGTGTAATCTCACATCTCTCTGAAAGTTTGTATGATATGTTCTGTGATTTGGTCAAAATAACAAAGAAAACTGGAAATCGCATCCGGGATCACTCGGGGGCTTGTCAGTTCATAGTGGTAACCATGTTTTTGTAATAAAATAGTTTTGGTCAGTGGCAGTGACGTGATTTCAAAAAATCATGAAAAATATGAGAAAGGGAGTTAATAAGTGAATAAGATATCAAATCAAAGCTTACTGTGTCTATTTTGACAAGGAAGAAATAGAGAAGGAAAAGAAATTTTATATTCTGAGATATGTTAATTTTAGTGAGACTGGTTCTGAATCATTTCGTGGTTCCCTAATCTGTCTTGGAAAAATCGTATAAAATTGTATAAAGTGAATTAAGAGATATAGTTTATATTTAAAGATTCCTTAGTGAGTCTATTTGCAATAGAAACAAGTGGGAACAACATATGAAAACTGTACAGTGAGATATTTGAATTTTGGGTAAGAGAGGTCAGAATTGTTGAACAGTGAAATAAGGAAAATTTTAAGGAATAAACTGCACTAAATGGTTAAGCAAAAATTCTGGAAAAATTGTAGTAAGGAGATATATGAGTCTAGTTTCAAGGAAAATTTGCGGATTTAGATTTCGAGACTCCTTACTCGAGTTATGATCAATTTAGTCAATATGACGCAGATGGACAGTTTCAAACTTTTATGCCCCAAATTAGTAGTTAAGCCTTGATTACAAAATTACCATAATACCCTTAGAGGGTAAATTACCAAAATACCCTTAGTGGGTAAGATTATCGAATTACCCTTAGCGGGTACGATTGCCAAATTATGAAAATGCCCTTATGGGCCAAATTATGGAAATGCCCCTATTGGACCGATTTGTAAAGTGTTAATGGGCCGAAATATGAAATTGGCTGAATTGAGATATTGCCTTATGGGCCGAATGGACATATTGATTAATGGGCCAATTTGATATATTTTGATATATGGGCCAAATGTGATATTTGATATATGGGCCAAATGTGATATGAGTTATAAGGGCCAAAATGTGATATGGGCCAGATTGTGAAAATTTTATAATGGGCCGTATGTTTGTAATAATTATATGAATGGATTGTAGTAATTGAATGTCCATATTATATACATGATTTGCATGGGTTGGGATATTTGACGAAGAGAAGTTCTGGTAGCTTTGCTACAAAATTCTGGTGGCTTGTCCACAAATTGATATATGGCTTAATGCCAAGTTTGATATATGGCTTAATGTCCAGTTTGATATATGGCTTAATGCCCAGTTTGATATATGGCTTAATGCCCAGTTTAGCGTGTTGGCGGGGTGGGTGACTAAAGCTCCCCATAGGTGTGTTGGTTGGTACGGGTGGTGTGTAGCAGATGGAAAATTAGGTTTGGTTTGGGAATTGCATATCACATGCATATTATATACATGTTATTATGTTATAATTGTAAATGGGCTTTGGCCCAATAAATGCTTAATTGGATTTTTGGCCCAGTGGACAATGGTAAGTGGGTTACACACCGAGTTCTTGTAACTCACCCCTTTCTTTCTTAACCCTTGTAGGTAATGCTCAAAGGATTTGAGGACTTGGGGCCATGGATGACTCTTGTAGGCCATACTTGAAATGGTTTTATTTGGACTTTAGTTTCTTACTTCGTTTACTTTATTACTTTACTATTTTGGGTTATGTGTTGTAATAAGGCCTCGGATTATTTTTTTGCTTTATGTTTGACGTGTTTATATTTTACTCAAATTATTTTAAATGGGATTTTCTAGAATCATAATAAAGGTTTTCCAAAATCGATTAACAAATGAATTTCAAAATAAACTTTTACAAATATTTTTAATACAAAAATTTCTCTAGAACTATCAACGATATTTCTAAAAGTCACAGTTTTATAAAATTATTACTTCAAATTTAATCAATCAATCTTCGAGGTTAGTAGTATTTTATTAAATATCTCAAGTCAAACTTGATTTTCTTGATTTTAACAAATCAACATCTATTTTTGTACGAATAAAAAGGATCTAACATGTTTTTTTTATCTCATTTGACATGTTTTCTTCATACGTTATTGAAAAACTTTTTAGTGTGACACACTGGATTCAAGCTTAACTTCTAGGCCGAGTTTGGGGTGTTACAAAAATGGTAAAAAGTGACCTAATCGTCAATTTCTCTCTTTTTCCTCCGTTCTAGGTCCGAACCTCATTTTCTTTGAGTTTTGAGCTTGAAAACCCTAGCCATGGAACCATGCTAAATTCAGCCAAGGAAGAAGATGGACAAAGGTTTTTGGCTTTTATTTTGTCTTTTAGATCATTTAATTACCAAATTACCAAAATGTCCTTAACTTAAAAAAATTTATTTCACTTATCTCATGTCCATTTTTGTCCAACTATTTAACCAATGGTCTAATTACTATTTAAGGACCTCCAATTTAAAATTTCATAGAAAATGGACACTTCTAACATGTGTAACTCAACTTTTACACTATTTACAATTTAGTCCTTTTGACTAAATTTAGTGCCCAAACGTCGAAATTTTCGAACGAAATTTTCACGAAATCTTTCAATGAAATCGTAGAACACAAAAATATAATAAAAATAAGATTTTTTTCTCGTCAGATTTGTGACCCCAAAATCACCGTTCTGACTAGGCCCAAAATTATGCTGTTACACGAAGCTTCAACCAAATAATTCACACAACAACACAATCAAAATTTAGCCAATGACTCACCAAATCATTTAAAAACATAGGTCTAAGGTAAATTCTCTTGAAATCAAAACTTTTGACATAGCAAACTTGAAATTTAAAAATCTTAATCCTTACTCATTCCCATTACTTATAATTGATTCCAATAATCTAGGCCCAAAATTGTGCTGTTACACGAAGCTTCAACCAAATAATTCACACAACAACACAATCAAAATTTAGCCAATGACTCACCAAATCATTTAAAAACATAGGTCTAAGGTAAATTCTCTTGAAATCGAAACTTTTGACATAGCAAACTTGAAATTCAAAAATCTTAATCCTTACTCATTCCCATTACTTATAATTGATTCCAATAATCTAATTATATATATAAGAATAATTACCCACCTTAAAACTACTCAAAACTATGCAAACTCATGGATCCAAAATTTCGACATACAATGGCAATTTTCACAAACACTCAATACAACATTGGAATTTTTTAATGAAACTTTAATTAATGTTTAGAAACCTTCTAATCATATTAAAACTAATTTTCAAAATCATGTTTGAAACCAATTTTTTAACGGAACATTTGAAACCACGTTTTTACTAAAAATCATGAAATCCACCATTAATAACCCAATTTTTGGCTTTTATTCAAAACATACAATTTGATAGATAAAAACTAGTTTCAAAAGCTTGATAACATAGAAAACTAATAAGAAAATGATTTGTTATCTTTGATAGAAGAAATATAGATGTTTAGTAGAAAATCTGGAAAACCCACAAACTTGAAAGATACCAAATTCAATGGTATTTGGATGTTTTTCTTGAAATTCTATGGAGATTTATGGCTTAGGTGATTATAGAAATTAAATGAATGAAGTTTGGGAATAAAAATTAAAGGAATAGGGTTTGGGAAAATAATGGACGACAACAACAAATAGATGGAGAAGAAGTATCTTGACAAATATATAGAAGAAGGTGAAAATAGGGTGTTTTTAAAACTTTGGGATATTTACCTTAATGATACTCCTAACTCAAACTTTTTTTTCAAAACAGTCCTTTATTCAAAATCAAATGTCTTTTATACCTTAACTTCAAGAATTGACTTGATTTCCAAAAAAAAAAACTATAGTCAAAAATATTTTTGGGCTACCACAATTCAAAATCTCTGAACCTATTCCGAGCCAAAATTGCCAATTTACCCTCAAAACTTCTAGGCCTAATTTTGGGGTGTGACAAATTACAATGTACAAATTCAACAATTCAATGTAGAATAATATATGGTATCCAATTCATACTTAATTCATTTGCATATAATTGAATTCTTGTTCATATCGCATTCAAATCATGCTTGATTTACAACATAACAATTTAATTCATGTTCGATCTTTTGACCATTTCATATCCATTTAATTTCTATTTTCATTTCTATTTTTGCTTGAAGAACTAAAGTAAATAGAATCCGAATACGTGAGACTAATTTGCTCATGTAAACTAACATATTTAGGTTGTTAACACTAGCTTCAAACCAGAGTTGTTAACATTAGCTAGTTTGGTGTTGCTAACACTAACTTCAAAGAATTCGCAACATATGCGGGATCTCAAGCCTTCGTATAATACTAACTTTATTAGATGCTACTAGCACTAGCTTTAGAGAAATCTGCAACAGATGTTGGATCTCAAGCCATCGTTTTAATTTCTGATCAAACATATGTTTTCCTTTATAGGACCCTAATGGCATGCCATTTATATTCTAATCTTTTACTAAGTTCATACAAGCACTATTACAACTCATACCATTCCAATCTCTATAATCATATACACACTTTCATAATTTAATTGGCAATTCATATGCATTTTAGACCTTGTAATATCATCATGTACATACCATCCTATTAGGTAACAATTTCACATTCATTCGATACCACACATCTATTCATATTTATCATATATTTCATATTTTATGATTTAGTTCATTCCATGCCAAACCAATACATATAACCAACAATTTAAAACTACAAGCAAAATAAAATAATACAAACATGCCATGAACTAAAAAAATTAAGTCTAAAATGAACTTACTTGACAAAAACAACAATGACATGACATCGATGACTAATATGAAAATTTTTCTTTTCCTCGATTGTCTTTCGATTTGTTCAATTCTCGATCTATATAACCATTTATTTCAACTATCAATTCAAAACATCTTATAACAACCTATTTTGAAAATATATCAATTCAATTTCATTTTTCATATGTCCCTAAGTTTCTCATTTTATTCCATTTAGTCCCTAAAATCAAATAGCTATATCTTTTGAATTTGAGCCTCAATTTTGAAATCAATCTCAATTACATCCTTCTATAACCCTCTTTATCAATAATTGTAGAAATATTTTTTCAATTTCAAAAATTATGCACTTTAATACCTATGTTAAAAAACTAGTAAGTATACTTTACAAATTAGTCATTTTTCACTTCTAAGCTTAAAATCTAACAATTTAACACCAATTTCATCGAGCATTCATCAATGAAAAATTTTAGAAGCTATAACATTTTTGAAAAATAATATATGGGCTAGCAAAATCAAGTTCCCACTATTTCAAAAACATAAAAATTACGATAGATGGGTTAGGAATTGCTCACCATGCAAGGACCAAAAAGATGAAACCTTAAAACAATGGCTTCTTCTTCTTCTTCTTCTTGGTTTTTCGGTGGAGAAAACCAAAATAAAAAGATGATGGCTTTTGTTTTACCATTTTTAGCATATAATATTTATTTATATTTTAATAATAATATGTACTTTTTATACAAATCACCACTTAGCCGTCCATCATATAGTTAAAATGGTCTATATACAATTTTATGCCTTGTTTAATTACTTTATATGTCCTTTAACAAATAAAAATCTATAGCGATTAATTTTTACCACTTTTACGATTTTGTTCTTGAACTTTAATTCACTATCCAATTAAAAAAATTAAAGGACCAAACTCTAATTAAACCTCATAGTAACCTCGTAAATACAAACTCAAATATCAGAAATGGGGTTCTAAAACCACTATTTTTTATACCACTGAAAAATGAGTTGTTACATGTGGTGCCAACTTCCAAGTTGACTATCACCTATCTCTTTCTCTCTCTTGTGAACTATTTCTTTCTTCTTTCTTCTCATTCACTTCACGTGAATTCTCTCTCTTAAGTTTGTAGATTTATTTTGTG
This sequence comes from Gossypium rotundifolium, assembly GCA_025506655.1. Taxonomy (NCBI): domain Eukaryota; kingdom Viridiplantae; phylum Streptophyta; class Magnoliopsida; order Malvales; family Malvaceae; genus Gossypium; species Gossypium rotundifolium. The sequence continues at coordinate 105,158,979 of CP106734.1, forward strand.
GGCATCATTGTCTTCATGGGCTGTTATGGATAAACGTTCGTGCCTACCATCTAGAATGTAACACCCCTAACCCGTAACCATTACCGGATTAGGGTTAAGAGGCATTACTGAACATATCAAAACTTTTACAATCATTTCACAACATATAATACATCATCATCATAACATAGCAAATTATAAACATATAGTCCCTTTAATTTATGAGACCTTAGACATGCATTGAGAAAGGGTCGGACTAAACCAGGCACATACAAATTTTTTTCTAAAAACTTAACATTTTTCAAAGCTATAGAGGTCACACGCCCGTGTGGGCAGGCCGTGTACCTCACACAGCCTCAAACACACCCGTGTGTCCAAGCCGTGGCAAAATAGGGCATACATACTGACTTGTCCACATGGCCGAAGACACGCCCGTGTGCTTGACCCGTGGGCAACACTATCTTAATTCACACGGCCTGTCACACGCCCGTGTGTTTGGCCCGTGTACGAGACTAACTTGTTTCAATTACAAACTTAGGGACACGGTTGAGACACACGCCCGTGTGCTCAACCGTGTGGGCAAATATAGGTCATTTGCAAGGCCAATTTGCCACCCATTTTTTGGGTCAATCCTACAAGCACAATCAAACATCATTTCATACTCCAAAAGCAACCAAAACATACCATCCATTCATCACAAATATACCAACATTGCACCATCTAAACATAGATTCAAAGTTACCATATTCATAACCATTATTAAGCCATATCACATGGCTTTATATACATCTCAAAACATAAACTAAAACTACTAGCCTATACATGCCATACTTAGCTATGTTCATATTCAAAAGGTACCAAAATATAATTTGAAAGCGTGATGATGATTCTCGACGAACCCCGAGCCTTCTGTAGCTTTGATAATCTATAAAACAATGCAAACACACACAAAGTAAGCTTTCAAAAGCTTAGTAAGCCGTATACAAATAAACTAATCATGTAAAACATTTAGACCAATTCATTCACATAAATCATTAGCATAACACAATAGCAAATTCATAATTCTTCTATGACTCAATTGCTTCTAACCACTTGCTTACCAACAAATCATACCTCCATGTATTTCATTAGATCATAGCACATTTGTATATAACTTTTCATACTCAAACTTGGCATACACTTCAAATGTACTTGTATCGGATACACATTTCACATAGTCATTCAATTCTCGGATTGCATGTTGAACCATTCAGAATCAAATAGGATACATAGATAACTCGGAACACTTGTACAATGCCGATGTCCCAAATGTGGTCTTACATGTAATTAAATATCGACAATACTATCCCAGACAGGGTCTTACACGAAATCATATACGATTCCAATGTCCCAGATATGGTCTTACACATAAATCTCAATCGATGCCAACGTCCTAGACATGGTCTTACATGATATCACATATCAAAACCCTATGTCATGACATATGTATCCTAACTATTCCTAAGGTTTGTACGGGATTTTTTGGATATCATCACAATATCGGAGCCTTGACGAATTTGACATATTCAACTAAAATAATCATATAACATAATTCGTTCACATATAAACAATATTAATTCAATATAAACACATTTATTTGTATATCAAATTACCTCGTACAGATATGAACGGACAAAGACAACTACTCGACCACTTTCGACTTTCCCCAATCTAAATCCGTTTCTTTAGTTCTTGATCTATACATATTCAAATTTAACTCTTTTATTCACCAAATCATTCAATTCAATCCAAAAACACACATTTAGGGCATTTTACAAATTAGCCCTCACATTTCACTTTTTGACATTTAAGTCCCTATTTCATAATTTCACAAATTATACAAAATTTTAATACTCCTATGCTTAGCCAAATATTCATATAGTCTATATAAGTCCACATATTTCATTTATTTCACATTTTAGTCCCTCAATTTATTATTTTCACAATGTAACATCCGAGATTTAGGGGGCTTTGCATTTATATTATTTTTGTGTGTTTGGTAGGCTCTGTATGTCATTTGAGTGTGTTTGGGGTCTCCGGGAAGGCCCGAGGTTAAGTTGGGACCTTGGCTAAAATTTTAGTTTTGGGCATTTTAGGAGGGAGGCTAATTGGGTGTAGGACTTAAGGGTTATTGTCTACGTTTGGGGGACACAAGAGGTGCAGTGGAAGAGTGGCAAGGAGACACCACCTAACATGCAGGGAGATGGCGTTACAAGGAGAAGCTGAGGGGGAGAGGGTTCGAAACTCTCCAGCAGCACAAGGGAGTATTATTTTTGGTTCAAGTAAGGGAGGTAGCTGGATGGTAATCAAACTCTGGAGGAGAGAGATAATACCTATCAACTATTTCAAATGGATGGTGGAGAGTGATTAAGGGAGTTTGAATTATTCAAAATGGTTTGAATAAGTGGAGGAGAGGGAATCAAAGAGTGTTTCAAGGGGATGGCATGGGGATTGAGGTGAAATGGGTTGTTAGCCGAATTTTGAATAGTGAAGGGGAAGGTGAGGCTTTCAGTTTTGGTTGGGGAGTAGGTGCCTAAAGAGTTAAAAATATTAACTTTTAGGTATAGTGAGCTTCTCCTTTTCGGCATTGGTTTGTAGTGCATTTGGAGCAAATTGGTTCATTCTTCCTTTAGCTAAGCCGAAACATTTTCTCCCTTTTTGGCATTTTGGCATTGTGTAAGCCTTGCTTCATCACCTAGGGCCGAACCCTCTTACCATTCTCCTCTCATTACACCACTTTCACTTAATTGTTTTAAGAGTCGAACCTTAACTCTCTCTTCCTCTCTTTTACATCTTGGTAACTTGAGTTGAGTATTTCATCATCAAAGCCGATGCAATTTTTTTTGTCTAGTGGTCAATCAAGTTTCTTATTTGATAAACAATAGCCGAACCTTCTAATCTTCTCCATTCCATTATTTCTTTCTTCTATTTGGTTACCTCTCAAGTTCTATCTTTTGGCCAAATTCCCTTTTATCTTTTCTTTCTCTTTCGGTTCTCATCTCATCTATTTTAGACAAAATCCCTCCCTATTTCTTCTTTTTGAGTTTACTTCCATTTCCTATTCTTTTGAAACTGAACCTCTCTTGCGTGGTTACTTCTTTTCACTTGTTGATTTGCTTTCTCTTCAACCTTCTCAATCGGATTCTTCTTAGTAGTGGTAAGTGTTCCCTTCTATTCGAATCTACCTCTTCTCTTTTGGTTTGCCAAATCAAGGCATTAATCCTATTCCTTGGTTTTTTCGGCTGAGTAAAGGAAAGGCGTGGTTTTGAATTTCTTCTACTTTAGAGTCTTTGGGATCAACCGAATTTGATCAATCAAGGGACTTTAGTGATCTATTAAATCAGTGTAGAACCTATCAAGTTTTGCTGACTTTGGACTTCTTCGTTCAAAGTAAATATTTTTTCCGCTATTATCTTATTCAACGGTTTAACTAGGTCTTCTAACCAAGATCTTTGGATGGAATCCAATATCAATCAAGCAAAGGGGGGTTAGACCCGTAACCCCAATCCCTAAGTTCAAAAGACGTGCGGTGTCTGTTGTTCGAGATTGGCCTCCAGGTTGTGGGCTAGCTTCTGAAAGGGATAAGTAGGTCATTGTGATCCCTGCAAGTGAGGACATTACTAAGATCGATAGTTTAGTTCTTCGAGTTTTTAGGTGTGTAATTATCATGCTATCTCCCTAATTTCATAAATATGTATGTATATGCTTGAAAGCTGAAATTAGCGGCAACAGTGGTTGAGTTACCCATGATGGGTAAATCGGGACCCCAGGTCAGTATGCTATATCTAAGCCTATTTAGTACTTGTGGATAACATGATTGTGGATGTGTACTAAGTATTACATGAATCATATCTTATATTCTATCTTTTATTTTATGTTGCATGTGCATGGGATATAGGGATGATATTGATTAAAGGGGAAGTGTATATTGGTGAGTCTGTCATGATTAATGATGGCGTGGCTCAATGTGGAATTTGTGATTTAATCACGTGTGGATCAGTGGCTAGACCACTATATGTGGACTTTGAGCAGTGTGTCTGTCAGCATGACTGCCAAAGAGGTATGTAGTAGATGGAGGGTTGATTGTAGAAATCCCTACAGGTGTGTATGAGGATGGACATACGGAGCGGTGTGTAGAGGATGGAATACTAGGTTGGTTGGGGCTATCATTTTGATTACTTGTGCATAATGTGATAATTCGGTGATGGTTGGCGCTCAAGCCCACTTGTGGAATTTGTGAACTAATTATACACTGAGTCTGGTGACTCATGCTATTTCTTAGCATTGCAGGTAGCTCATTATTTTTAGGACTGGGTTGGAACGGACTCGGGGTGGCCATGCACGGGTTATTTTATTAAACTTTATTTTAAATTATTAATTGCTATTTTCTTTTGGGATATTTTTAATATGTAATAAGGCTACTTTAAAATTTGGTAAATTTTGGATTTAAAGTTTGTGTTGTTACACCTTAATTACGAACTACTCGATGGGACGTTTTAACAAGATAAACTAAAATTTTCTTCGCAACCTGTTTAACACACATTACCTATAAAACTAAAATTTTATGGACATTCTATAAACTGAAAAAAAATAAAGAGAAAAATGCTAAGTTTTCAAACATAGCCTAAACGCTAGGCTTAGCTAATTAACGAATAATGAGTTTCAAGTGAACCATGAAACTTGGTTTTATTAAAGCAATTCTCCAAAACTTATAAAACTTTTCTAACCCATTTTCCCTAGTGACATGTCAGATCCGATCGTGGTGTTTGGGTCGGGTTTGGAGTGTTACAATTTTGGTATCAGAGCCTAGTTTAAAAAGCTTAGCCTTGGGTTTTGGGTTCAAAACATTTTCAAAATTTTGTATATAAGACAGTTTTAAATATATATATAAATATATATATATATGAACCTATTTTCTGAAAGTATGGCACCCGAGTCTCCGGCCCAAGTCTGTCAGGTAAGTCTTTGATTGTTAAGTGGTTTGTCTAAATTAGATGTATTGTGTGAATATGTTGCCACGGATGATAGGATCAAGAAACTTTACTGTAGAAATGAAAAAATCTAGGAAAACAGGTGCTTGCGAAAAATTACTTATAACCCTATCTTCATAAAATTGCTCATTTAATCAACAGTGGAAAGAAATACTGACGCATAAAATTTGTAATTAGAGTAAGCTGAAGTGATAGATATGAGTGGTAGAGGATGAGGACGTGTTATACGCGGCAGTGGGAGAGGCTGAGGTAATGAGGTTGAATTCTCAGAAGTGAGAAATGAGCCTGAAGGCGAAGCGCTAGCATCACCTGTAGCGGAAGCAGGATCATAGGACAGAACGAGAGGAGATGATGCCTTGTCACAGGCAATGTTGCGTGTGTTGGAATGAGTGGCTAGGGCAAGCACTAGAACAGCAACCCGAAAGTCCATTCTTGAGTGACTCTGAGCTAATGGAGCTGAAATATTTAGAGGTATCTCTGGAGTAGCTCCAAACGTGGCTGAGTATTGGTTAGAGGCGGTTGAGAGAATTATGGATGATTTGGACTGCACGGCAGAGGAAAAGCTGAAGGGTACTCCAGTGGATCGAGTTAATTGGGATTTCTTTAAGATGACATTCCAAGGATAGTACGTTGGGGCCAGTTACGTGGATGCTTAAAGGAAGGCATTCTTGAATTTAGTGCAAGGGGGTAAATCGATAGTAGAGTATGAGGCAGAATTCCTACGATTAAGTCGGTATGCCCAAGGGATAGTTGTGACTGATTATGAGCGATGCGTAAGGTTCGAAGATGGGCTGCGAGATGAGCTGCAAGTGTTGATAGCTCCACAGCGGGAGAGAGACTTTGCTATTTTTTTGGAAAAAGCTAAGATAGCCGAGGAGGTAAAGCAAATTGAGAAGCAAAATAAGGACAAGGATAGAGGCCAAAATAAGAGGAGTTTCAGACCGTCAGTAGGGTCATTTGGGGGTTCCCAGAAGAGGCTTAGGGTTGATGGGCCAAGTCGTGTTGTAACGCCAGCTACTGTTGGGCAATTTCGACAGTGTGCTCAATGCGGGAGGTCTCACGCAGGAGAGTGTTGGGGCAGAAATAAAAAATGTTTCAAGTGTGGGCCAAAGGATCATCTGATGGTCAATAACCAGGGCTCGGATGGTAGGACAGGGGTATGTGCAGCCAGGAAGGGGTGGTCAATAGATGCCTAGAGGCCGTGGTCTGAATAGAGGAGGGAATGGTTTTGGTCGGGGCCGCGGAGCACTGGGTAGAGGTGCTGGGAATATAGAGGCAAGGCAACCAGGGTTAGTTTATGCAGCCAAACGTCGAGAAGAGAGAGATGCACCAGACATCATATCGGGTACGTTCCTCATTTATGGTTTACCCTTTACTAGATTAATTGATGTTAGGTCGACGCATTCTTATGTTGCTAGTATGGTGGCTGGAACCTTGAGTATGAACTCTGAAACTACTTCTAGAGAGATGACTGTTCTTAGTCCTTTAGGGCAATTGATAGTGGTAAATAAACTTTTTAGAAGTGTACCATTAGAAGTTCAAGATTGGTTTTCTCGGCTGATTTGATGGAATTACCATTTGGGGAGTTTGACTTAATCTTAGGCATGGATTGGTTGGTGAGGTATCGAGCAAACTTGGATTATGCTGCTAAGCGCATGATGTTGTGGACTTTCAAGGGTGAAGAAGTTTTGGTAATAGGTGAAAGGAGAGACTACTTGTCCAATGTAGTGTCTGCTCTAAAGGCAAAAAGAATGGTGAGAAAAGGGTGTATAGCTTTCCTAACTTTTGTTAGTGCATTGGATGCAAAGGAAGTGACTGTGAATGACGTTAGAACAGTAAAGGAATTTGTAGATGTCTTTCCTGAAGAGCTTCTAGGGTTACCTCCGGATCGTGAGATGGAGTTTGGGATTGAACTATATCCAGGTACGGCTCCGGTGTCCATCGCCCCTTACAGGATGGCACCGAAGGAATTAGTTAAACTTAAAGCTCAGATCCAAGAGTTGTTAGATCGTGGTTTTATCCGGCCCAGTGTATCTCCATAGGGAGAGCTAGTGCTGTTTGTGAAGAAGAAAGACGGGTCCATGCGAATGTGTATTGATTACCGCCAGTTGAATAAATTAACTATTAAGAACAAGTACCCACTGTCGAGGATAGATGATCTTTTTGATCAGCTCAAGGCGGCTTCGGTCTTTTCAAAGATAGATTTGAGGTCAGGATATCATCAGCTTAAGGTAAAGGAAGCAGATATTCATAAGACAGCTTTTCGAACACGCTACGGTCATTATGAATTTTTGATAATGCCGTTTTGGTTGACAAATGCACTATCCGCATTCATGGATATGATGAATCAGGTTTTTCAATCTTATTTAGATCAATTCATTGTAGTGTTCATAGACGACATTTTGGTTTATTCCAAGTCAGAAGAGGAGCATGATTCGCATCTTCGGGTGGTTCTACAGATTTTGAGGGAGAAGCAGCTATACGCCAAGTTTAGCAAGTGTGAGTTTTGGTTGAAGGAAGTTACATTTCTGGGTCTTGTGGTATCTCACGAGGGATTAGGTTGATCCCTAAGATTGAAGCGGTGTTGGAGTGGAAACCACCTAAGTCTGTGGCAGAGATTCAGAGTTTCCTTGGGTTGGCTGGATATTATTGTAGGTTTGTTGAAGGGTTCTCCTTGATTGCAACACCATTAACCAAGCTATTGAGGAAAGGGGTACCTTTTGTTTGGACTAACAAGTAACAAGAAAGCTTGGAGAAGCTAAAGAGGATTTTGACAGAGGCTCCAGTTTTGATTCAGCCTGAGGCCGATAAAGAGTTCATGGTTTATTGTGATGCTTCACACACGGGGTTAGGATGTATGTTAATACAGTATGGGAAGGTTGTTACGTATGCGTCTCGGCAGTTAAGATCGCATGAGATTAATTATCCCACGCATGATCTGGAGTTGGTTGCGGTAGTTTTCACTTTGAAGATCTGGAGGCATTATTTATATTAGAGAAGTCTGTTATCTATACCGACCATAAGAGTTTGAAGTATCTGTTAACTCAGAAGGAGCTGAATTTAAGGCAGCAAAGGTGGATTGAGCTGTTGAAAGATTATGACTGCTCGATCTAATATCATCCAGGTAGGGCTAATGTGGTAGTAGATGCATTAAGTCAGAAGGTGATATCAGATTTGAGAGCGATGTTCGCCCATCTTAGTTTGTATGATGACGAAAGTCTGTTAGCTGAGCTGCAAGTAAAGCCGACGTGGGTAAATCAGATTAAAGAGAAATAGTTATTGGATGATGTCCTGTGATACGGTCTCGATCTCGAGGAGAAAACAAGATGTATGCTTGGAGTTCGATCGTAAACCAGAGTATCGAAGAAGAAAGAAATTTAGATGTAGTTGGGATATGTTTTGAAGTAAGGGAAGAATTGAATGGTTTGGTTTTTGGTTTAAGAAAGAAAATTTAAAAGTTTGGGTTTCGGTTTAAGGATGAAAGAACATTCGGGTTTCGATTTAGTACTTTAGGAAACAAGTAAGAACCAATACCGAGAAAGGTATCGACCCGGTTACTTATAGGTTTCCTAAGGTTCGGGTTTTAGGGATTTAATTTGGACCTCGACCCACTATCGTGAAACGATAGGAACCTCGGTATCGATTTTTGGATAGTAGAAGGAAGGGTTGACACCACTAGCTTGCCGGATAAGCCAATCTAATCCTAAAACGAAATTGGAGTAGTGCTCTCACAAATTGACGAATAACGATATAAAATTCATCAAAAGTCCCTACAATTGTCCATTTTGGATATTTATAATACTTAGAAGCTAATTGAAAAGTCATGAAATTTAGCTTAATGTCTAAGTAATTTTCAGCCTTAAATGATCCTAGATTAATCTAGAATTTGGCCCTTGATTTTGTTGTCCACGTTCATCCAAGAAGAACCAAAAAAAAATTCCCTTCTAGAAACTCTTTAAGTGCAGCCGAATTCACTAGGAAGAAAGGGGGCTGAAAGGCTCTTAAATTCGGCCTTGGGATTGTGCAAGAGTAGCCTTGGGAAGCCGAACGGTCAGGCCTTGGTACTAGGTGGTATTGGGACGTGAAAACGCCATCAAAATCTTCATGCCCTCCCTTTAATGCTGCCAATGTTTGAAGAAGCAAACTCCCAACAATACATTAAAGTTCGGCCTTTAATTGCTATTCTCTCTTTTTTTTTATTTTCACGAAGCAACATCTCCTTTAATCCTTTGTTTCTACAAAGAAAATACCTTGAAGTCAAACGTCCAGCCTCCTTCTTTGTTGCCGCCCGGACATGATATTGATGGTGCATGGTAACCCTCAAAGGCTTTCTTATTAAATGAGCAGCATTTACCACGCCTTGAGAATATGAAACAAAGACATTAACTTCGTTTGGGAATTTGAAACCAGCAACTAAATGCTTGAATGTGTCTCACGCATGCACCAACATGGCAATGAATATGTCTCATACATGCTGCTAGTGGCCCTTCTTTAATGCACGTTTGGGGGAAATAAATAGTCATATTGGGGAGCACAAACGTCATCCCCAATGTCCCTTAAATATGGTTGCCACCCATGCCGTAAATGGTGTCCATGCATGCATTATTGTTGTCCCAAAAGCTCCTGCAATTAAATTCGGCAAGTAATTTTTTTGTCAGCAACAAAACACATATTTAAGACATGTTTTTAACTAAAGAACACGTAATAAATAGGGCTTTAAGACATGTTTAAAATTCGGCTGAAAAAAATAGGAAACTTTCAATGTGCAGCTTCTTTAAATTGATGTCTTAAACTAGACATATTAAGTTCTACTTATTAATTATGTAATATCTAATGCATATTAAAGTTAACATTTATTTTATGCAATGTTTAAGACCTAATTAATCTTATTAAAAAAAACACTTATTTAATTGGTCTATTTTTTTTATTTAAATAATCTTCTACTAATTAATTAACTAAGGCTGAAAGGCCAATTAGTTATGGCCGAATTGCCATAGGAAGATCTCCCTGTTCGTGAACTCATAAAAGTATGCAACACGGAGTTAAACCATCATTCGACAGGGTCTTAGCATCATCCCAAACTTGCTGGATTAGAACTCCGATCGCCTCTTTAAATTGTCTTGCACGCGACCTCGTTATCGGTCCTTGAGGTAACACCACCGGGTCTCGGATTGAGCTTGGTTCATGATGAGGCGTGCCCGTATCATCCTCCCCTTCTTGAAAATGACTTGTCCTCAAGTCAGTACCTGCATCAAACGGGGTTAAATTAGCCACATTTAAACTGGCACTGATGTTATAATCACCGGGCAAATCGAGTTTGTATGAATTTTCATTAATTCGCTCGAGAACTTGGAAAGGGCCGTCTCCTCTCGGTGATAATTTATTTCTTCGACGAGTGAATCGCTCCTTCCTCATATGCACCCATACCCAATCTCCGGTTCAACATGACTTGTTTCCGCCTTTGTTGACTCGTCGTGTGTATTGTTCAGCTTACCTCAATATTCTCGCACCTTCCGATGCAGCTCTTTGACATAGTCCGCCTTTTTCCTTGCATCAGAATGGACAAATTTGTCAGTAGGAAATGGTAATAAATCAAGAGGGTAAGAGGATTAAACCCGTAGACGATCTCGAACGGAGAAAATTTGGTCGCAGAATGAACAATTCGGTTGTATGCAAATTGACGTGAGGCGTGCATTCCTCCCAAGTCTTGAGATTCTTCCGTACCAATGCTCAAGCGAGTCGAAGGACTCGATTCACTACTTCATTTGTCCATCCGTTTGAGGATGACAAGTGGTTGAGAACATTAGTTTCGTCCCTAGTTTCCCCACAAAGTCCGCCAAAATGACTCAAGAATTTTACGCCTCGATCCGATACAATCGTTCTCGGAACTCCATGCGCACGTACAACTTCCCGAAAACAAATTGGCTATGCTCACAAAGATCATCGGTCTTAGAACATGGGATAAATGGGACATCTTAGAAAACCGATCAACTACAACGAAGATTGAATCCTTCCCTGTTTTTGATCTCGGTAAACCAAGGATAAAATCCATGGAAACATCGGTCCAAGGAGTGTCCGGAATAGGAAGTGGCGTGTATAGACCATGTGGTTGTACCCGTGACTTCGCTCGTTTGCAAGCTAGACAGCGCTCGCAAATCTTTTCGACATCCTTTCTCATTCTCGCCAAAAGAAATGCTCTTGTAGAGTCGACATCGCTTTATCTCGTCCGAAGTGACCCATAAGGCCACCACTATGTGCTTCTAATACGAGCAACTCTCGAATATATCCATTTGGTATGCATAACTGCTTTCTTTGAAAAGAAATCCTTCAGCACTGTAGAACTTATCAAATGTACCATTCTCGCAAGCATTATAAATGGATCCAAAATCAACATCATCAACGTACAGTTCTTTTATATGATGGAAACCAAGTAATTTAGAATCAAGAAAAGTCAATAGGGTGTACCTTCGGGATAATGCATCTGCCACTATATTTTCCTTACCTTTCTTATACTTAATTACGTACGGAAATGATTCCAAATACTCGATCCATTTTGCGTGTCGTTTGTTGAGCTTATGTTGACCTTTGATGTACTTGAGTGCCTCGTGATCTGAATGGATTACAAACTCCTTTGGCCTCAAGTAATGCTGCCATGTCTCAAGCGATCTTATGAGTGCGTACATTTCTTTGTCATACACAGGATAATTAAGTGCAGCTCCGCTCAATTTCTCACTAAAGTAAGCCACCGGTCGTCCATTCTGAGTGAGAACGGCTCCAATTCCTACACCTGATGCGTCACACTCAATTTCAAAAGTTTTAGAAAAATCAGGAAGGGATAATAATGGAGCTTTAACAAGACAATCTTTAATGGCATTAAAAGACCGCTCTTGCTCGTCGGACCAATGGAATGTCGAATTCTTCTTGATTATGCTCGTTAAAGGAGATGCAATCGTGCTAAAGTTGGGCACAAATCGGCGATAAAAGCTAGCCAACCCATGGAAACTTCAGACTTGGCTAATCGTCAGAGGATGTGGCCATTCTTGGATGGCTCAAATCTTCTCTGGTCAACCTCCAAGCCATTTGCACTCACGACGTATCCTAGGAAAACAACCTTGTCGATGCAAAAGAACATTTCTTGAGGTTAGCGTACAATACCTCTTTCCGCAACGTTTCTAAAATGGCTCGTAGATGTTGAATGTGATCCTCCAAGGTTTTGCTGTACACTAATATGTCATCAAAATAAACAACACATGATTTTCCAATGAAAGCTCGTAAAACATGATTCATAAGACGCATAAAAGTACTTGGAGCATTAAATGGGCGAATGGCATTACCAACCATTCGTACAAACCTAGCTTCGTCTTAAACGCTGTTTTCCACTCGTCGCCACACGCATCCGAATTTGGTGATAACCGCTCTTGAGGTCGATCTTTGTGAAAACCTTTGCTCCACTTAACTCGTCGAGCATATCGTCGAAGTCGGGTATCGGTGTCGATACTTTATAGTAATCTTGTTGATGGCGCGACAATCGACACACATGCGCCATGAACCATCTTTCTTAGGCACTAATAATACTGACAGTAAGACGGACTAAGGCTCTCTCGGATGTAGCCTTTTCAAGCAATTTAATAATTTGCTTTTGAAGCTCTTTTGTTTCGCTCGGGATTGCTCCGTATGCGTGTCGATTCGGGAAGCGAGACGGGCACCAAATCTATTTGGTGTTCAATGCCTCGATGGGTGGTAATCCACTGGTATCTCCTCCGGAATATGTCTTGAATTCTGAATCAAAGACAAAAGCAAGTCGAAAGATCATCGGGTAAATCGTTAGTGTTCAAAATGCTTCTTTGTACGTAAGCAAATACACGAATGCCTCGACTCAATGCCTTTCAGATATCACTTGCTTTTGCTAAGACACTCATTTTTCCGCTCTCTTTCTCACTTTCTTCTTTTTCTCTCTTTTGTTTTCTCTCGCTCGTTTTTTTACTCGTATTTTTCACTTTTACATTATTTTCTTTTTCTTTTTCTTTTGATTGATCAATGGAAATTCGAAGCTTTTGTTGGTCATCAAAGACTTGTTTAGGGGTCAAGGGGGCAAGTGTCACATTCCTTCCAAGATGCTTGAAAGAATATCGATTAGTGTAACCATCGTGCACCACTCGACGGTCATATTGCCATGGACGTCCCAAGAGTAAATGTCCCGCGTGCATCGGCACTACGTCGCATAGTACTTCATCGGAATATTTCCGTCTTTGAAAGATACTAGGACACCTTGGTAACCTTGAGTTCTCCGTCGTTAAGCCATTGAAGTTTATACTGGTCGGATGCTTGGTTGTTTTCAATCCTAGCTTTTCCACCATAAGGGTGCTTGCTACATTCGTACAACTTCCTCCGTCAATGATAAGGCTACACACTTTACCTTGCACTTGGCATCTCGAGTGAAAAATATTTTCGCGTTGCTCCTCGCTTCCTGGCATTTTGTAGGCTAAGACTTCGCTTGACTACGAGCAACTCACCTTCAACAGGTTGTTCTATGTCCTCATCAACTTCAGAACTGGATTCGAACTCGCATTCTTCTTCATCCTTGGTCTCGATCTCACCATCAACCCGCATCACCATAGTTCGTCTATTCGGGCATTGGCTGGCTATGTATCCTCGACCAAGACATTTGAAGCATTTGATATCCCGAGATCTAGGATTTGAAATCTCCGGAGCTTTGCCTTTGCTTGTTTCAGCCAAAGGCTTGTTTGTCTTTGGGGTGAAAGTAGGATTCTTCGGTTTGTTTAAGGGAAACCCCTTGCTTACGTTTTGACCCCACTTCGAAGGTTTTGGACTGGTAAAATTGCGGGATGTTCCTTTTTGCTTCAACTGTTTTTCTACTTTGATGGCCATGTGGACCATTTCCTCCATCTCAACATAATGTTGCGCCCACAACATTGGCTATCTCTCGGTTGAGCCCGGCTAAGAATCGAGCCATGGTGGCTTCTCGTTCTTCTTGAATGTCTGTCAATCATGGCGACCTCCATTTCCTTATAGTAATCTTCGACGCTTCGTCCCTTGTGAAAGGTGTTGGAGTTTCGATGTAACTCCGATGATAATAAGAAGGATAAATCGACGTCGCATGGCCGCTTTCATTTCGGCCCATGTAGTGATTGGCCGTTCACCGTTGCGCCTTCAATTTATCATTAACTGATCCCACCAGATCATGGCGTAGTCAGAGAATTCTATAGCGGCTAACTTGACCTTCTTATTTTCGGAGTAATTATGGCAGTCGAAAACAAGTTCAATCTTTTTTTCCCATTCCAAGTAGGCTTCGGGATCTGACTTGCCTTGGAAAGTAGGGATTGTTAATTTGATATTCTTGAGATCATCGTCTTCTCGTCTCCGATCTCTTTGACCACGGTTTCGGGGATCTCTCCTTCCAACACTAAGGCTGGATTCTTGATCGCTTTCACCGTCACTGATTTCATTAAGGTCTTCATCAACTTCTCGGGGTCGCTCACGTCGTTGATTAGGTTGCCCACGTCTTGGCCTGGCCACTTCAGGGGTCACCTCTCGTGCCCTTCGAGCTTCCACTTGATAAAGGCGATCTTCGAGAGGATTGAGTCTTCGATCAAGTAATCTCTCCACCTCTCGTAATAGGGCTTGCATTTGTAAGTCAGGAACATTTCGAACAGGTTGTTTTCCTTGCTGTCCCTCCGTGTTTTGCTTGTCTTCTTGAGACATCGGTATAGAAACTAAGTCCTCACAACAATTCTCACCGTGCACTCTGAAAGAAGAAATTAACGTCACTCTCACTCGTGTTTGACACTCTTAGTTTGGCTTTTACCTCCCCTCTAATAGTCTCACAATCTCGTGCCTTTTACCTCTTACACTTCTCGTGATTTCGTTGTTTAGATTCGTCAAGGCTTATTAGGGCTTAGGGGTCGGCCTCAAACGGTATCAAAGGTTGTAACGTCATTAAAAGGTAAGCTGAAAGAAAGAAAGGTTCAGGCGGTCTAGATCGGGATGTTTTAGAGTTGGGTCGAGGGAGGCAGAGGAAGAAAGAATTACAAAAGAGATTTATAGAATAAAAATAAACCTTAACAGTATATCGAACTTGTTCAAGCACTTTTTTTTACGAATTCTCTTTTTATATATATATGTATTTTTTTTGAATTACGAATTTTTTTTCGAATTTTTTTTTTAATTTTGAATTTTTTTTGAACTTACTTTGGATCTTCGATTAATAGCTTCGGCTTAGTCGATGGGCTTCGTAACTCTCGGTTTAACTAGCTCTGATACCAGATGATACGGTCTCGATCTCAAGGAGAAAACAAGATGTATGCTTGGAGTTCGATCGTAAACCAGAGTATCGAAGAAGAAAGAAATTTAGATGTAGTTGGGATATGTTTTGAAGTAAGGGAAGAATTGAATGGTTCGGTTTTTGGTTTAAGAAAGAAAATTTAAAAGTTTGGGTTTCGGTTTAAGGATGAAAGAATGTTCGGGTTTCGATTTAGTACTTTAGGAAACAAGTAAGAACCAATACCGAGAAAGGTATCGACCGGTTACTTATAGGTTTCCTAAGGTTCGGTTTTAGGATTTAATTTGGACCTCGACCCACTATCGTGAAACGATAGGAACCTCGATATTGGTTTTGGATAGTAGAAGGAAGGGTTGACGCCACTAGCTTGCCGATAAGCCAAGCGAATCCTAAAACGAAATTGGAGTAGTGCTCTCACAAATTGATGTAATAACGATATAAAATTCATCAAAAGTCCCCACAATTGTCCATTTTTGGATATTTATAATACTTAGAAGCTAATTGAAAAGTCATGAAATTTAGCTTAATGTCTAAGTAATTTTCAGCCTTAAATGATCCTAGATTAATCTAGAATTTGGCCCTTGATTTTGCTGTCCACGTTCATCCAAGAAGAACCAAAAAATTCCCTTCTAGAAACTCTTTAAGTGCAGCCAATTCACTAGGAAGAAAGGGGTGAAAGGCTCTTAAATTCGCCTTGGGATTGTGTAAGAGTAGCCTTGGGAAGCCGAACGGTCGTGCCTTGGTACTAGGTGGTATTGGGACGTGAAAACGCCATCAAAATCTTCATGCCCTCCTTTAATGCTGCCAATGTTTGAAGAAGCAAACTCCCAACAATACATTAAAGTTCGGCCTTTAATTGCTATTCTCTCTTTTTTTTTTCAAAGCAACATCTCCTTTAATCCTTTGTTTCTACAAAGAAAATACCTTGGAAGTCAAACGCCCACCTCCTTCTTTGTTGCCGTCAGACATGATATTGATGGTGCATGGTAACCCTCAAAGGCTTTCTTATTAAATGAGCAAGATTTACCACGCCTTGAGAATATGAAACGACACATTAACTTCGTTTGGGAATTTGAAACCAAACAACTAAATGCTTGAATGTGTCTCACGATGCACCAACATGGCAATGAATATGTCTCATGCATGCTGCTGGTGGCCCTTCTTTAATGCACGTTTGGGGGAAATAAATAGTCATATTGGGGAGCACAAACGTCATCCCCAATGTCCCTTAAATATGGTTGCCACCCATGCCGTAAATGGTGTCCATGCATGTATTATTGTTGTCCCAAAAGCTCCTGCAATTAAATTCGACAAGTAATTTTTTTGTCAGCAACAAAACACATATTTAAGACATGTTTTTAACTAAAGAACACGTAATAAATAGGGCTTTAAGACATGTTTAAAATTCGGCTGAAAAAAATAGGAAACTTTCAATGTGCAACTTCTTTAAATTGATGTCTTAAACTAGACATATTAAGTTCTACTTATTAATTATGTAATATCTAATGCATATTAAAGTTAACATTTATTTTATGCAATGTTTAAGACCTAATTAATCTTATTAAAAAACACTTATTTAATTGGTCTATTTTTTTATTTAAATAATCTTCTACTAATTAATTAACTAAGGCCGAAAGGCCAATTAGTTATGGTCGAATTGCCATAGGAAGAACTCCCTGTTCGTGAACTCGTAAAAGTATGCAACACAAAGTTAAACCATCATTCGACAGGGTCTTAGCATCATCCCAAACTTGCTGGATTAGAACTCCGATCGCCTCTTTAAATTGTCTCGCACGCGACCTCGTTATCGGTCCTTGAGGTAACACCACCGGGTCTCGGATTGAGCTTGGTTCATGATGAGGCGTGCCCGTATCATCCTGAGTGCTCGACTTCGGCAGGTACAGAGCGGTGGGGTGGAAGATTACAGTTTGAGTGGTGATGGGGTTTTGTGTTTTTAGGAGAAGGTTTGCATGCCGAAGGATGTGGAATTAAGGTAGATGATTCTTTAGGAAGCGCATAGTAGTCCTTATGCTATGCATCCTGGTGGGAGTAAGATGTACCGGGATCTACTGAATAATTCTGGTAGCCTGGATTGAAGCGGGATGTAACAGATCGAATTTGACCCTAATCGGAACGGTGGTTTTGGGACCACGAATCCGAGTCTGAGAAATATTTTAATATTTTATTTTGTGCTTATTATGTGTGAATTAAAATGTGTGAAAGTTTCGTAGAAAAATTTTATCGTTTGGGTGTTTAATTTGACAAAAAGGACTTAATCGCATAAATTTTAAAAGTCTCAAACTATAGTGTAAAGTGCCTATTTGATGATGGCTTTTTAAAGTGGAGTATTAAAAGGGTAAATAACCCATTTTTTAGAGTTAGTGGGTGGCTTATGTCAAAAATAACCTTAGTATATATGTTAGTTTTATTTTATATTAAAGGTTATATTAGTAATTTAATAATTACTTTATTATATGTTAAAATAACATAAACAAAAGCCACCATATTTTTCATTCTCTCATGGCTAAATATTGAGAAAGAAAAAAAAGGGGGTTTTGTTCTTTGAATTTCGGCACTTGGAGGCTTGATTTCAAGGTTAGTTTGATTTCAGTTTTTGTAAATTTTTACGTTTTTGAGATCGTTGCTTGAACCGTAGTGACCCATGTTGTAATTTTTGAATCTAAGCATGCTTGATGTTCAGCTATTGATAGGTTTATATAGTTTTTGATGTTTGATGATGTTAGATAAAAGATAAGTTAAAATTAGTATATTATGTATTGGAAGTTTTGAAGAATTTTTGTTTTAGGGCCAAATTGTAAAAATAAAAATTTGAGAGGGCTTAAATGCAAAATAAATGAAAGAAATGGACTTATATGGTCCTTATACATATTCGCCCTTGAGTGTTATATTGAAATAATGTATATTTTGTGTTTTGTGCAATTAGGACTAGATTGTAAAAATTTGAAATAGTAGGGTAAAATGGTAAATTGCCTATTTATGTGCTTAGGGACTAAATTGAGATGAAATGTACTTGAATGAGCTAAATTTTAATGTGTTTTAGATCAAGAACAAAGAAAAATAGATTTAGATCTGGAAAGACGAAGGTTCTCGAATAGCCGATTTGCACGGTCTATCGACAACCGAGGTAAGTCCTTAAGCTGAAACATATCAAAGAATTATTTATGAAGATATTAAATGATAAAGTTTGATAAATTTGAGTACCTACTTATGTCTTAGCCGAATGTATATAAGTGAATTAGATTGATGGCATACTTTGATAATGTGATATGAATAAGCTTAGTTGAATAGTATATGTAATGTAATTATGAAATATGTGTGGATTGATTGACCATAATTATATGTTTCGAGCTAAATGCCTAGCAGGCCTCGTGTCGGTGATTTATTTCGGGCTAAATGCCTAGCAGGCCTCGTGCCGGTGATATGTTTCGAGCTAAATGCCTAGCAGGCCTCGTGCCGGTGATATGTTTTGGGCTAAATGCCTAGCAGGCCTCGTGCCAATGATTTATTTCGGGCTTTAATGCGTAGCAGGCTTTATGCTAGTGATTTATTTCGGGCTTTAATGCCTAGCAGGCTTCGCGGTGTTTAAATCTAGGACCCTTGGTCTAGCAGGTTCTATATCAGTGATTGTTAATACGAGCTTATGCTTATGAATGAAATGATCTAGTTAAAGGCTCAGGTAAGCAAGTAAGGTATGTTATGTTTAATGTTACTTGAGTCGAGTTAATACTATGAGAACAGTGTTATGTACATTTGAGATTACGATTGATGTGCATGAGTATTAAATGATTGAATTTGAGCTTGATTGTACTATTATGGAGATTCTGTTTTCAAATAGAAATGCTAAGAGTGAAAGAAATTTTAGTACGATAACATGGTTGATATGAATGTTGTAATTATACGATTTGGAGCATGTGATTCTTGTAATATACTTACTTTGTGCTTCGAAGAGATGCAGGTTTATGGAAGTGAAGTACAATTACTTCGGTTTATGAACTATTAGTATTCGGCCCTGTAGAAATCAATATATTTAAATGTATATGGGCAATGTCATAAGTTGAATGATTTAAATGTTTAAGTGTTTGTATGTTATATTATCAAGAGCTTAGGACTTACTAAGTTAGTAAACTTATTTGTGTGAAATGTTCTCCTCTGTTTTATAGATTAGGTTCAGGCTACAAGCTCAACGGGATCGTCAAGAAAGTCGACCACACTATCAATCTAATTTGGTACTCTTTCATTTTGGTCTTCGGATAGAGGCATGTATAGGAAAGACTTTGACTTTATTTTGATGAAAACTTTTTGTTCATGTATATAATGGCCATGCGAATATGGCTATTTCTTTTGTTAAACTTTACTTATGAGTTAGGTATAATGGCATGTCCAATTGTTAATGTTTAAGTCTAATAGTTATGTTTGGTAATGATACTGGTTATGTTAATGCTATTATTTTGCATGGTTGTGAAGGTTTTAGCTAGTATATGTATTCGGCCATTGTATATGTATATAATAGGTATGGTTTGGTTTGTGGTTCATGGCATTTTGAGTCTAAATAATGCTTTGATGGTGCATATTTGATTAAATTATATATATATATTCAAGTTGTATAATATTTCATTTTTTTATATGTACAACTGTTTGATGTATATGCATTTATATATATATATATATATGCATGTTTTACAATGGTGAATTACTAGCATATTTAATTATATGGATTCTTGTATAATGGTAAGTAATAAGACATTACATGACATATTTGTGTATGATTTGTATGCGAAAATGATATATGTTAAATAGGAAATTGCAGCCATTACATGTATATGAAATGTATCGAAATTTCGTTTGATCAAAGTGTAAATAACCATTTAGTTTCACTTGGTGTTTAACTGACCAAAGAGTGAATAGTATTTTGATACATGATTTAGTAACGTGGTAAAGTTATGCATAATGTATATATATTAGGCCATATTGAACATAGGATATGTTCAGCCATAACGTATTAATAATAAGGTTGCATGTGTGTTTGGTCAATGAGTAAGTATGTTTTGGTTGACTATATATATATGTTGTGCGAGTACTTATATAAACATACATATTTGTTTGTTTTTGGTTAGTTGCTAGTAGATGAGTAAAATATGGTTATAAAAGAATTTTTCTTTATGGTATTACATTTGCTTGCCAAATTGAATACGGAACATATAGATAAGTTCTATGTGATTATGTGATTGTATGAAAGCTGTATTTTCTTTAAAAAAGCCTCGTAACCCTAATTCGGCGACGGATATGGGTTAGGGGTGTTACATTTTATTGGTATCAGAGCTACGGTTTAGTCGATTCTAGGACTACCGTAGTACGTAAGAGTCTAGCTATACATGCCTTTGAATTTTATATGTGATAGTGTGGTGACTTGACAATTTCAATTGTATTTTATATAGTAAATGGATTTCGATCCCGATAGAGCCAGTAATGATGATGTGGAGAGTGTTACTGGTCTCGCACATGGATCAGCGCCATTAGACTCTCAACCGATTCATGGATAACCACGAGGAGAAGCTAAACAAGCCTTCTACCAAATGATGAATGAATGGTTTACCCAGTTTGTTCGTAATAATCCGACTGTACAACAACCTCCACCCCCGAATAATCCAACTCCGGTACCTTCAGCACCCCCGATGATAGATCCAATGAGATCTAGTAGGCCTCCTGTTGATAAAATCAGGAAATTTGGGACCGAGGAATTCAAGGCTAATGATGATGATGATGCAGAGCGAGCTGAAATGTGGCTTGATAACACTATTCGGGTACTTGATGAGCTATCCTGCACTCCAGATGAATGTTTGAAATGTGCTATATCTTTACTTTGGGACACTGCCTATCACTGGTGGAATACACTAGTATCAGTGGTTCCAAAAGAAAAAGTGACATGGAATTTCTTCCAGAATGAATTCCGCAAGAAATATATCACCGAGGTTCATCGACCGTAAACGAAAAGAATTTCTTGAACTAAAACAGGGAAAATGACCGTGGATCGAATATGAGCGAAAATTTGTCAGATTGAGCCGATATGCTCGGGAGTGAGTATCAATTGAATCCATTATGTGCAAAAGGTTTGAAGACGGTTTGAATGAAGATTTAAAGTTGCTAGTTGGCATTCTTGAGATCAAAGAGTTTGTGACACTAGTCGAGCGAGCTTGCAAAGTCAAGAGCTTGGGAAAGAGAAAAGAAAGGTCGAGATGAAGCTAGAGACACTCGTAAAAGACCGTCGGGTAAGAATTTCCATTCCACATCTAAGAAGTTTAGAGATGACTTCAGCCAACATAAAGCTACTTCAGATTCACCTAGACATGATCGACCTTCAATGGGCTCCCGAGCTACCTCGATGGCCGTGTTGATAACGCCCACGAATCGAGTTGAATGCAAACATTGTGGAAAATGGCATTCGGGAGTTGTAGAGTTCGTGATCGATCCCGCTTTAAATGTGGATCCTCGCACCATTTTATTCGAGAGTGCCCGATGTTAGCCGAAAGGTATACGGTGTAGAACTCTAGACCGAGCAAAGGCATCAAGACGGGCGCACCACCCGTGCATTCCGCAATGTAGGTGGTAGTCGAGAGGGACAAAGAACACAAAGCTCGATCTAGGCTAGAGCTCCACTAGAGCTTATGTTACTCGAGCTAGGAGGATGCCGCTTCTCCGGATGTCATTACGGTACTTTCACCCTTTATGATACTACCGTGATTGCATTGATTGATCCCGGTTCGACCCATTCATATGTATGTGAAACTCGGTATTCAAGAAGACTCGCCATTGAGTCTCATCGAGTTTGTGATTCACGTATCCAACCCTTTGGGTAGATGTGTGTTTGTTAATAAAGTGTGTAAAAGTTGCCCATTGATGATTCGGGATTTTTGCTTCCCAAGAGATTTAATGTCGTTGCCTTTCGATGAGTTTGATATAATTTTGGGAATGGACCGGTTAACTTCGCATGATGCAAAGGTGAATTGCAAAAGAAAGCTTATTGATTTGAGACACCGTAATGGTGAGATCATTAGAATTGAATCCAATGATTTAGGTGGGTTTTCTCGCTTATATCCTCGATGTTAGCCCGAAAGTATGTGAGAAAAGGTGCGAAGCTTATTTGGCTTATGTAATCGGATAATAAATTGTCGAGAAATGATTGAATCTGCATCTGATTGTATGTGAATACTCGGATGTGTTTCTGAAGAACTACAAGGTTTACCCCAAAGACGAGAGATTGAGTTTGGCATTGAATTAGCTCCGAACGACTCGATCTCAATAGCTCCATATCGGATGGCACCTCATCGAGCTAAAAGAGTTGAAAGCACAGTTGCAAGAGTTAACAGATAGGGCTTTATGCGACCAAGTTTCTCTCCTTGGGTGCACCAGTTTTTTTGTGAGAAAGAAAGATGGAATGATGCGAATGTGTATTGATTATCGACAATCTAATAAGGTAACTATAAAGAATAAGTACCGTTACCTCGGATTGATGATTTGTTTGATCGATTGAAAGGGCTTTAGTATTTTCAAGATAGATTTGAGATCGGGTTATTATCGGCCAGAGTCGAGATACAGATGTGCCAAAGACGCATTCTTGACGAGGTACGGACATTTTGAGTTTTTGGTTATGCCTTTTGGGCTTACTAATGCACCTGCTATTTTTATGGATTTGATGAATCGGGTTTTTAGACAGTTTTTGGATCGATTTGTGGTAGTGTTTATTGATGATATATTGATTTACTCCAAAGATGAAATTGAGCATGCTGAGCATTTGAGATTAGTGCTACAAACTTTGCGAAA
This sequence comes from Gossypium rotundifolium, assembly GCA_025506655.1. Taxonomy (NCBI): domain Eukaryota; kingdom Viridiplantae; phylum Streptophyta; class Magnoliopsida; order Malvales; family Malvaceae; genus Gossypium; species Gossypium rotundifolium. Next base: position 105,182,127 of record CP106734.1, read on the forward strand.
TCAGCAGTTGTATGCGAAGTTTAGTAAGTGTGAGTTCGGATGAAAGAGGTCACTTTTGGGACATGTTGTTTCAAAGATCGTGCATTCAAGTTGATCCAACAAAATATCGGCTATACTTGATTGGAAGCCACCAAAAATGTTTTGAGATTCAAGTTTTCGACTTGCGGGTTACTATCGACGATTTGTGAAAGATTTTTCTATGATAGCTACCCGCTGACAAAGTTATTGCGAAAAGATGTCGTTTCGAGTGGTCGGAAAAGTGTCGAAAAGTTTTGATCACCGAAAGCCCTTTTGATGAAGCTCCAGTGTTAGTTCAGCCTGAATCGGGTAAAGAATTTGTTGTTTATTCTGATGCTTCTTTAAATGGTTTGGGCTGCATTTTGATGCAGGAAGGCAAAGTTGTAGCCTACGCTTCAAGACAATTGAAGCCGCATGAAAGAAATTACCCGACGCATGACTTAGAACTTGCAGCCATTGTTTTCGCATTAAAAATTTGGCGTCACTATTTATTTGGTGAGAAAGGTCACATTTATTCAGATCATAAAAGTCTAAAGTATTTAATGACTCAGAAGGATCTAAATTTGAGACAACGCAGATGGTTAGAATTGTTGAAAGACTATGAGTTGGTGATTGACTACCATCCGGGAAAAGCTAACGTCGTTGCAGATGCGTTAAGTCGAAAATCATTGTTTGCTCTTCGTGCAATAAACGCATAGATAGCTATGTCTGGTGATGGTTCGATCATAGCCGAGTTACAAGCAAGACCGATGTTTATTTAGAAAATTTGTGATGCATGTAAAGTTGACAAGGATTTGATTGCTAGACTAATTCAAATGTGAAAAGGTGCAGAGTCGATTTTGATTGATGCAAATGACTGCTTGAATTTTAAAAGCCGAATGTGTGTTCCGAAAAACTCAGATTTGATACAGGTGATTCTGAGTGAGGCCCATAGTGGTCGATTATCAATACATCCTGGTAGCACAAAGATGTATAATGATTTGAAATAGTTCTATTGGTGGCCGGGCATGAAACGGGATATATCTGAATTTGTTTCGAAATGCTTAGTTTGTCAGCAAGTAAAAGCTGAACATCAAGTGCCATCCGGATTACTTCAGCCAATCATGATACCTGAATGGAAATGGGATAGAATTACAATGGATTTTGTATCCGGTCTTCCTATGACACCGAGTAAGAAAGATGTCGTCTAGGTTATAGTTGATAGACTGACTAAATCAACTCATTTTGTGCTTGTTCGCATGCACTTTTCACTTGATAAACTTGCTGAATTGTATGTATCGCAAATTGTGAGATTGCATGGTGTACCGAGTTCCATTGTTTCAGACAGAGACCCGAGATTTACATCGCGGTTTTGGAAGAAGTTGCAAGATGCCTTAGGTACTAAACTACATTTTAGTACAGCTTTTCATCTGCAGACAGACGGTCAGTTTGAGTGAACTATTCAGATACTTGAGGACATGTTGAGATGTTGCGTTCTCGAGTTTGAAGGTACGTGGGAACGATACCTACCTTTGATTGAATTTACTTATAATAACAGTTTTCAATCTAGTATCAAGATGGCGCCTTATGAAGCCTTGTACGGGCGAAAGTGTCGAACACCATTATACTGGACTGAGCTCAGCGAGAATAAGATACACGGGTTGATTTGATTAAAGAAACCGAATGTAAAGTAGCTATTATTAGAGACAATTTGAAAGTCGCTTCGGATCGTCAAAAGTCTTATGCTGATTTGAAACGTAAAGACATTGAATTTCGTGTCGAGATCGAGTATTTTAAAGGTTTCTCCGTGGAAGAAAGTGCTCCGCTTTGGCCGGAAGGCAAGTTGAGCCCGAGGTTCATTGGACCGTATGAAATCATTGAACGTGTTGGGCCTATTGCTTATAGGTTGAAGCTACCCTCTGAATTAGAAAAGATACACGATGTATTTCATGTTTCTATGCTCCGTAGATACAGATCAGATCCATCACATGTGATTGCTCCGTCTGAGATTGAGATACAACCTGATATGACGTATGAGGAAGAACCGATCCGTATTTTAGCTCGGGAAGAGAAAGAGTTAAGAAACAAGAAAATTCCATTAGTGAAAGTACTGTGGAAAAGGCACGGAGTTGAAGAGCCTACCTGGGAGCCTGAAGATTCAATGAGGCAACAATATCCGACGTTGTTTAATGGTAAGATTTTCGGGGACGAAAATCCTTAAGGGGGGAGAGTTGTAACAGACCGAATTTGACCCTAATCGGAACGGTGGTTTCGGGACCACGAATCTGAGTCCAAGAAATATTTTAATATTTTATTTTGTGCTTATTATGTGTGAATTAAAATGTGTGAAAGTTTCGTAGAAAAATTTTATCGTTTGGGTGTTTAATTTGACAAAAGGACTTAATCGCGTAAATTTTAAAAGTCTCAAACTATAGTGTAAAGTGCCTATTTGATGATGGCTTTTAAAGTGGAGTATTAAAAGGGTAAATAACCCATTTTTAGAGTTAGTGGGTGAATTATGTCAAAATAACCTTAGTATATATGTTAGTTTTATTTTATATTAAAGGTTATATTAGTAATTTAATAATTACTTTATTATATGTTAAAATAACATAAACAAAAGCCACCATCTTTTTCATTCTCTCATGGTCGAATATTGAGAAAGAAAAAAGGGGTTTTGTTCTTTGAATTTCGGCACTTGGAGGCTTGATTTCAAGGTTAGTTTGATTTCGATTTTTGTAAATTTTTACGTTTTTGAGATCGTTGCTTCGAACCGTAGCCGACCCATGTTGTAATTTTTGAATCTAAGCATGCTTGATGTTCGGCTATTGATAGGTTTATATAGTTTTTGATGTTTGATGATGTTAGATAAAAGATAAGTTAAAAATTAGTATATTATGTATTGGAAGTTTTGAAGAATTTTGGTTTTTAGGGCCAAATTGTAAAAATAAAAATTTGAGAGGGCTTAAATGCAAAATAAATGAAAGAAATGGACTTATATGGTCCTTATACATATTCGACCCTTGAGTGTTATATTGAAATAATGTATATTTTGTGTTTTGTGCAATTAGGACTAGATTGTAAAAATTTGAAATAAGAGGGGTAAAATGGTAAATTACCTATTTATGTGCTTAGAGACTAAATTGAGATGAAATGTACTTGAATGAGCTAAATTTTAATGTGTTTTAGATCAAGAACAAAGAAAAATAGATTTAGATCGGGGAAAGACGAAGGTTCTCGAATAGCCGATTTGCACGGTCTATCGACAACCGAGGTAAGTCCTGTGAAACATATCAAAGAATTATTTATGAAGATATTAAATGATAAAGTTTGATAAATTTGAGTACCTACTTATGTCTTAGCCTAATGTATATAAGTGAATTAGATTGATGGCATACTTTGATAATGTGATATGAATAAGCTTAGTTGAATAGTATATGTAATGTAATTATGAAATATGTGTGGATTGATTGACCATAATTATATGTTTGGGCTAAATGCCTAGCGTGCCGGCTAAATGCCTAGTAGGCCTCGTGTCGATGATATGTTTCGGGCTAAATGCCTAGCAGGCCTCGTGTCGGTGATATGTTTCGGGCTAAATGCCTAGCAGGCCTCGTGCCGATGATTTATTTCGGGCTTTAATGCCTAGCAGGCTTTATGCCGGTGATTTATTTCGGGCTTTAATGCCTAGCAGGCTTCGTGCCAATATTTAAATCTAGGACCCTTGGTCTAGCAGGTTCTATATCAGTGATTGTTAATACGAGCTTATGCTTATGAATGAAATGATCTAGTTAAAGGCTCAGGTAAGCAAGTAAGGTATGTTATGTTTAATGTTACTTGAGTCGAGTTAATACTATGAGAACAGTGTTATGTACATTTGAGATTACGATTGATGTGCATGAGTATTAAATGATTGAATTTGAGCTTGATTGTACTATTATGGAGATTCTTTTCAAATAGAAATGCTAAGAGTGAAAGAAATTTTAGTACGATAACATGGTTGATATGAATGTTGTAATTATACGATTTGGAGCATGTGATTCTTGTAATATACTTACTTTGTGCTTCGAAGCGATGCAGGTTTATGGAAATGAAGTACAATTACTTCGGTTTATGAACTATTAGTATTCGGCCCTGTAGAAATCAATATATTTAAATGTATATGGGCAATGTCATAAGTTGAATGATTTAAATGTTTAAGTGTTTGTATGTTATATTATCAAGAGCTTAGGACTTACTAAGTTAGTAAACTTATTTGTGTGAAATGTTCTCCTCTGCTTTATAGATTAGGTTCAGCTACAAGCTCAACGGGATCGTCAAGAAAGTCGACCACACTATCAATCTAATTTGGTACTCTTTCATTTTGGTCTTCGGATAGAGGCATGTATAGGAAAGACTTTGACTTTATTTTGATGAAAACTTTTTGTTCATGTATATAATGGCCATGCGAATATGGCTATTTCTTTTGTTAAACTTTACTTATGAGTTAGGTATAATGGCATGTCCAATTGTTAATGTTTAAGTCTAATAGCTATGTTCTAGAATGATACTGGTTATGTTAATGCTATTATTTTGCATGGTTGTGAAGGTTTTAGCTAGTATATGTATTCGCCATTGTATATGTATATAATAGGTATGGTTTGGTTTGTGGTTCATGGCATTTTGAGTCTAAATAATGCTTTGATGGTGCATATTCGATTAAATTATATATATATTCAAGTTGTATAATATTTCATTTTTTTATATGTACAACTGTTTGATGTATATGCATTTATATATATATGCATGTTTTACAATGGTGAATTACTAGCATATTTAATTATATGGATCTGGTGTATAATGGTAAGTAATAAGACATTACATGACATATTTGTGTATGATTTGTATGCGAAAATGATATATGTTAAATAGGAAATTGCAGCCATTACATGTATATGAAATGTATCGAAATTTCGTTTGATCAAAGTGTAAATAACCATTTAGTTTCACTTGTTGTTTAAGTGACCAGAGAGTGAATAGTATTTTGATACATGATTTAGTAACGTGGTAAAGTTATGCATAATGTATATATATATTAGGCCATATTGAACATAGGATATGTTCAGCCATAACGTATTAATAATAAGGTTGCATGTGCGTTTGGTCAATGAGTAAGTATGTTTTGGCTGATTATATATATATGTTGTGCGAGTACTTATATAAACATACATATTTGTTTGTTTTTGGTTAGTTGCTAGTAGATGAGTAAAATATGGTTATAAAAGAAATTTTTTTTACGGTATTACATTTGCTAGCCAAATTGAATACGGAACATATGGATAAGTTCTATGTGATTATGTGATTGTATGAAGGTTGTATTTTCTTTAAAAATGCCTCGTAACCCTAATTCGATGACAGATATGGGTTAGGGGTATTACACGGGAAGTTACAGAGTTTGTAGGGAAGTGTTTAACTTGTCAGCAAGTTAAAGCCGAGCATCAGTTGCCTTCGAGGTTATTGCAGTCGGTGAAGATTCTACAATGGAAATGGGAAGGATCACTATGGACTTTGTTAGTGGGCTACCCCTTACGCCTACTAAGAAAGACGCGGTATGGGTAATTGTGGATCGGTTGACAAAGTCTCTCATTTCATACCTGTTCGTGTCGACTATTCTCTCCAGAGGTTGGCTAAGTTGTATGTAGCGGAAATTGTGAGATTACATAGGGTGCCAATATCGATCATATCAGATAGAGACCCTAGGTTTACATCGCGATTCTGGAGGGCACTGCATCAAGTGTTGGGTACAAGACTGGACTTTAGCATAGCTTTTCATCCACAGACTGATGGTCAGTCTGAGAGGGTAATTCAAATCTTGGAGGATATGTTGAGGGGCTGTGTCATTGACTTCAAGGGTAGTTGGGAAGAGTTCTTACCGTTGGTAGAATTCGCGTACAACAACAGTTACCAAGCTAATATTCGGATGGCGCCCTATGAAGCATTGTATGGGTGGAGGTGTCGTACTCCTACCTGTTGGACAGAATTAGGTGAACGCCAGATTCTAGGTCTAAAATTGGTCGCAGAGACAGAGGAAAAGGTCAAGGTAATTAGGACTCGACTGAAAAAGCATTCGACCGGCAGAAATCATATGCAGATTTGAAGCGAAAGGAGATAGAGTTTGTAGTCGGTGATCGGGTTTTCTTGAAATTTTTACCTTGAAAGAAGGTGATGGGATTTGGACAGAAGGGCAAGCTAAGTCCTAGGTTTATCGGGCCTTATCGGGTTTTGAAACAAGTGGGACTGGTGGCGTATCAATTAGAGTTACCTTCTGAATTGAAATAGATTCATGATGTGTTCCATGTTTCAATGTTGAGACACTTCCATTCAGATCCGTCTCACGTCGTGCCAGTAGAAGAAATTGAGGTAAGGCCAGACTTGTCTTATGAGGAGGAACCAATCCAGATCTTGGATTGAGATGTCAAGGTGCTAAGGAGGAAACCAGTTCCTTTGGTCAAAATTTTATGGCAGAACCATGATTTAGAAGAGGCAACGTGGGAGCCAGAGGATGCGATGCGACAGCAATACCCTCATCTCTTTTGACCAGGTAATTTCGAGGCTAAAATTTTTTTAAGGGGGTAGAACTGTAACATTCGGGATTTAGGGGCTTTGCATTTATCTTGTTTCTCTGTGTTTGATAGGCTCTGTATGTTGTTTGAGTGTGTTTGGGGTCCCCAGGAAGGCTCGAGGTTAAGTTGGAACCTTGGCTAAAATTTTACTTTTGGGCATTTTAGGAGGGAGGCTAATTGGGAGCAGGACTTATAGGGTATTGTCTGAGTTTGGGTGACACAAAAGGTGCAGTGGAAGAGTGGCAAGGAGACACCACCTAACATGCAGGGAGATGGCGTCATAAGGAGAAGCTGAGAGGGAGAGGGTTCGAAACTCTCAAGCAGCACAAGGGAGTATTATTTTTGGTTCAGGCAAGGGAGGTAGTTGGATGGTAATTAAACTCTGGAGGAGAGAGACAAGACCTGGTCAACTGTTTCAAATGGATGGTGGAGAGTGATTAAGGGGGTTTGAATTATTCAAAATGGTTTGAATAAGTGGAGGAGAGGGAATCAAGGAGTGTTTCAAGGGGACGGCATGGGGATTGAGGTGAGATGGGCTGTTAGCCGAATTTTGAATAGTGAAGGGGGAGGGTGAGGCTTTCGATTTTGGTTGGGGAGTAGGTGCCAAAGAGTTAAATAATAAGCTTGATATAAAATATGTGAATTAAAACTTTATTATAATTTATTATATTATAAATCATTTGAAGGAAATAAATCTAAGTATAATATAAACCCTAATTAAAAAGATAATAAAATAATCCCAACAATAAATAAAGAAATATTAACTTTTAGGTATAGTGAGCTTCTCCACCGATATCCACCCACATGTTAGCCACAAATCAACCCAATTATTAAATGCAACATGTAAATATAGTCGTTTAGACATTTCCACAATCTGGTATTGGTTTGTAGTGCATTTGGTCCATCCGCTACACACCCCTTAACGACCTACCACACACGGGGACTATCGAGTCACCCTCTCCTTTTCCCTCCAAAAGGCAACCAATGCCATCCACGATGTAGCGTATAGCTAACATCAAACCACGATGGAGCACACAGCAATCCATCAAGCCACGATAAAGATCCACAACGCGACCTCGATCGGTGCCAATCCACGATGTAGCACAAAGTGACATTGGTTCATTCTTCCACATATTTAACACAAACACCTATCGCATACATATCATATACCCTGAAATCGATGGGTTAATCACACACCTTATAACCTGAAGCTCTAAACCTCGATCCCGACGCTATCGCTAGCGAGACTAGCTCCAAAGAAAGTCTCCTGCGTTAGGCTCTTCTCCCTACAATCGGCCTTAGCATCAAATACTTAACAACCTTAGTCTTAATCGAATACCAAATACATAACTTACCAAGATAAACCCTTACCACTACTTACCAAGTCATTGCTAGCAACCGAGGCTTGATGAATACCTCAAAATCCTAGAGTACCTTCAACAACGATTGCAACGAAAACCGAAGAGATCTATGCTAATATTCGGTCAAGGTGCTACCAAATTGAAGAAAGGAAATTCACAAAGGTGGGGAGTAGATTCACTAACAATGAAAGAAAATCAATGGAAAGGAGATAAGAGTTTGACCAAAAGGTTTTAAGAAGAGGAGAAAGGTATGGGGTGGACTTTCGGTTTAACATAAAATGGAAGCAAAGAAAGATGAAAGGGTGAGTGATTAGGCTAAGGACCCAAAAGAAGAAAGAGTGAGATGCATTTTCTCCTAAGTCTTGAAGTTCCGCCAAAAGAAATGGTGGAACAAATTTGGAACCAAAAGGGTAAAGGTGAGATCTCTCCTATTTATAGAATGTGAAGCCTTGCACTAATTCATCACCTCCCCATTATCTATCCATATTTTATCACTTCATTAAATCAAAAAACTAACCATTATCTCCTAACTACTAATTTTAACTAAGTAAAATAATCCTATATTTAACAAAAATAAAATAAAAAAAATAAAGCCACCTACTCACCGTAGAACCTAAGCAACACCCATCTAACCTTATCTATTAAAATAAAGCCATTCTCTAATTACACTAAAAATAATAATCCTATTACACCACTTTCACTTAATTGTTTTAAGAGACTCCATGTGCCGTCCCTTAACTCTCTTTTCCTCTATTTTACATCTTGGTAACTTGAGTTGAGTATTCTACACATTTATCAAAGCATACCTGGCCGAGTCCCCTAACTAGCTTAAAGCAATTCTTTTCATGTGCCTTAACCTTCCAAATTAATTTCTTAAGCCCTCTAAAGCCCGGCTCCATTTCTTAACCCTCTAATTCTTAAAACCTCTAAAACACCTCCAAACACACCCAAAACCTACCAACACCTGAATTATACTTAAATTACCTAGCCCTAAACCGTGGTGTTACAGACCCTCTTGCCATTCTCCACTCATTACACCACTTTCACTTAATTGGTCAATCGAGTTTCTCATTTGATAAATAATAGCCAAACCTTCTAATCTTCTCCATTCTATTATTTCTTTCTTCTATTTGGCTACCTCTCAAGTTCCATCTTTTGTTCGAATTCCCTTTTATCTTTTCTTTCTCTTTCGGTTCTCATCTCATCAATTTTAGACGAAATCCTCCCTTTCTTCTCTTTGAGTTTACTTCTATTTTCTATTCTTTTGAAGCCAAACCTCTCTTGTGTGGTTACTTCTTTTTACTTGTTGATTTGCTAGAAGATTGCCGTCACTCTTCTCTTCAACCTTCTCAATCGGATTCTTCTTAGTTGTGGTAAGTGTTCCCTTCTCTTCGAATCTATCTCTTCTCTTTTGGTTTGCCGAATCAAGGCATTAATCCCATTCCTTGGTTTTTTTGGCTGAGTAAAGGAAAGGCGTGGTTTTGAATTTCTTCTGCTTCAGAGTCTTTGGGATCAACCAAATTTGATCAATCAAGGGACTTTAGTGATCTATTAAATCAGTGTAGAACCCACCAGGTTCTGCCGACTTCGGTAAGAACTTCTTCGTTCAAAGTAAATATTTTTTTCGCTATTATCTTATTCAACGGTTTAACTGGGTCTTCTACCACGATCTTTGGATGGAATCCAATATCAGTCAAGCAAAGGGGTTAGACCCGTAACCCCAGTCCCTAAGTTTAAAAGATGTGCGGTGTCTGCTGTTGGAGATTGGCCTCCAGGTTGTGGGCCGTGCTTCTGAAAGGGATAAGCAGATCACTGTGATCCCTACAAGTGAGGACGTTAGTGAGATCGATAGTTTAGTTCTTCGGGTTTTCAAGTGTGTAATTATCACGCTATCTCCCTAATTTCATAAATATGTATGTATATGCTTGAAAGCCAAAATTAGCGGCAATAGTTGATACAATCCATCTCGGGATGAGTCAAAATGTATTTGAGTTGCCCAATCATCTACGAGGAGGAGATAAGCCTTTCGGGAAATAATAAGGAAATACGGATGAGTTCGCGAAAGCTTAAGTGAATTTGTTTAGAAGATGGGTTAAGTTAGGAATGGAGGTGTTTAAGTGTGGGAATGATTCAGATATGGAGAAGGATAGGCTCAGTTTTATGATGAAAGAAAAATGGATAAAAGATAGATGATGTTTTGGTGGGAATGTATTAAAGAACTTAAACTAGAAACGTTTCAACACAAGTATGTGTCACCCCAGTTTCTATAACGTTTAAGGTGAAAGATGGTAGTCGATGATGGACCAAAGACCTATTACTTAGCGAAGTAAGAACCAATGGGATAATTGAATGGAAGAGAAATGTTTGACGCCACAAGCGAGCTTGATAAGTCAAAAACAAAACTCGTACGAAAACGAAGAGGAGATAACTCACTCGAATGAACAAAAGTCCATATGATATGATTAATGATCAAAAGTCTTAGCCAAAAATATATATTTTTTTTTACAAACTAATAAAAGGTATATATAGTGCTTACATGTGGTTAGCTAAAGAGACAAATGAATTCAACTTTAATATGCAATTAAATGGCTAATCAATAGGTAAAAACTCTTGAATTCCTCCAGCCAAATAACAGCAATTTGATGACTCCAAATGAGCTGATTTCAATGTATTTGAATGCTTGGTTTCATGGTTTCTTAGTAGCCGAATGGTCACCAGCAACTTAATAAGAAGTTGTAACTCTTGTGTGATCTTTTAAGCCTCAAATGGTTATGGAAGATGAATAGGCTACTGCCGAATTTAATGGATATGTAATGCTTCCATCAATGATCATAACAGCTCCCTTTAATGTTAAATAAAACTTCCCCAAGTGTGTAACCGTTTTCACTTGAAAAGTCACATTAACTCTTCATAACATCCCTTGAGTGTAGCTGAAGAGTTTCCTACATTCAAACACATTAAACAAACAAATTAATCACATTTAAACACTTATTAAACACTACTTTAACTTAAACACATTAAACACTGGACTTTATTAAATGAACTAAAAGTTAAGGCTTCAATTAATGCAGCAACTATTTATTTTATGGAAGCAGAATTAAATTAACTTAAACTCATGCTTCATTAAAACATCCTAGTAACTAGATTAATTAATAAGCCTCTTATTAAATTAACTTAACTCAGGCTTCATTAAAACATCCTGGTAACTAGATTAAAAACAATATTAAATGAACTTCACTCATGCATCAATAAATTAACCTAGTAACTAGATTAATTAAAGAAGCAATTATTAAATTAAATTCACTAAAAGAACTCAATTAATTAAACTAAGTTGAGTTGAATTAATGACCAGCAACCATTTATTAAACTAAGATGCTTAAATGCAAGTATTTAAAAATGCAAACTAAATAATTTAAGTAAAACTTTTAATTAAATTAAAAAGTCCTTAAAAACATTGGTCCAATAACCAATCAGGCCTATGAGATGTTTCATCTTGCACTTGGGCCCCTCAAGTTTAGGCCACTCTTGATGGTGTTGGATGAAGTCGAACCATGATGCACCAGGTTCAAGATCATACACTGAAACACCCCACACCCTACCCACGAGCCCGAACCGGATCTCGTATGTTCCTAAAGTAAACCGATTTCAAAACACTTATATACTTAGAGAAAATTGTAAATTTTGGGAAAACTATTATTTTCGTTGGGCTTAGATTGAAACCTATTTATTTAATCTTGTAAATCCAATTTGATGTAACATGTCCAAAATAGTTCTTAGCACAATATTAAAATGTAATGTAAAAACAAAGAATAATCCACTGGGCCTTATGGCCTTATTACATCAAGTAAACCCAAAATAAAATTAAAAGTATTAAAATTAAATAAAGTCCAAATTCTGAATAAATTCTTCAAGTGATGCATGGCCACCTTTAGGTCCACCGGCCCGGTCCGTCACTGCTCATCACCTGAAAAATAATTCCCACAATGGGGTGAGTCAACAGACTCAATGTGCACACAATACTATCAATCAATAAATCAGGCACTCATGTTCAAATCATTAAGCCCATACAATAATGAAATTATGATGCAACCCAAACCCAATCCTAATTAGCCATCCGCTACACTCCCCCGTACCAACCTGCACACCGTGGGGACTACTAAGTCAACCCTCCATCCGCTACTCTCCACGTTGTGTCTTTAGACACTATAATCAAATTTAAACGTTGTGTCATTAGACACTGTTGTAACCGAAGTTACCAAAATTTCGCAATGTGACCGTAGTCAACATATTTCGTTGGTGAGACCGAAGTCATCACCTTCGTTGGTGAGACCGAAGTCAACACCTGTTCTCCCCCTTTCACATAAAGCCCGAATGCCCCAAAAACATATATATTGCATAACTTAATTTCATGTTCATATTCATATATTCGCATGTTATTAAAATAACATTCTTCACAATCCTATCAGAAGTAGGAAACGTACCTGGGTACTTTTGCCACATTTGTGGTACATAGCCACATTCACATTATTATTCATATCATATATATTTAAAATATTTAGCCATAAAATATCGAAGGATAGTAAGGGTACACACCTGATTTGTTTAGCGATTCCTTGAGATTCCGAAAAGCTAGATCTAAAGTTTAGATCCTTAGTCCCTACATTTGATTCATCCTTTATTACTTAGCATAAATTCTATTTGGCTATGATATCCAAATCCTAGTAGGATTTGTAAAAGACTTACCTTGAGGCTGATTAGGTGTTTATTCAAATCCTAACACTTGGTTTTTCCTTTACCGATATTCTACCAACCTTGAATCTCAATATGGGTTAGTTTTCGCTTTTCAATAATTAAAGAATTGATCTAGATAATCTCACAAACATTGGCCGAATATTTTAGATGCTTACCTTATGGACTTTAAATCCGAAATTCACCGAATAACTAGGAACACGTGGCCTATGGTGTACCTTCTGAAAAGAGTTTCTTCTTCCATGATTCGCCAAGATTAATAATCGAAATTAGTCTCTAAATTTCAATAAGTCTAGAATATAAAAGAATGGGAAACTAAACTTGAATCTTACCCTTATTTGAAGGAATCGATTGCACCTTCACTTCAACCTTCGAGATTCGCTTAGAGACTTGATGAACAATCGGCTATGATTCCCTTATGTATTTGGTTTCAAAGATGAAAGAAGAGAGGAATAATAGGCTTAGAAGGAAATCAGCTAGGAGGCTAAAAGAAAAGAAGAAAAAGAATGGATGCTCAAGAAGAATATTCTACAGAGGAAAAGAGAGAGGAGAATGAATAATGAATGGCCCTAGTCCCTCCTTTTATAGCCGAATTTACTAGGCCAAGAATCCTTTACTTGGCCACCACTCTTCCTTATTTTCCTAATTAAAGAATAATTCTTCATTTATCCACCTATTTAGCCAATTTTAAAGAGAATTAAACTCTTCCCTTAAGAGTCCTTATGATCTTCTAATTAGTCGAGTTTTAAAGAGAATGAAACTCCTCTTTACAAGCTTGTGCCGTCCACCTCTTGGCTTCTAGACGCAAAATAAAACTTATTTTATTTGCTTCTTATGTGACTCTAACTCAAGCCCAAAACCTTTTGCATGTGGGCCATTTCCTATAGCCTTAGGTGGCATCTTCATGCCACATTTCCAAGTCCGTTATTGGGTCAAATTTCATGTACTTTATATTTTTAGGTCACTTGGCCCTAAGTTCCCCTTTGGGTCTTCATGCCACATTTCCAAGTCCGTTATTGGGTCAAATTTCATGTACTTTATATTTTTAGGGTCACTTGGCCCTAAGTTCCCCTTTGGGCTCTAAAATTCGACATTCCGGGGTCATTTTTAAGTTTCCAAAATTTTCGCTGCTCAGATTTTCCAAGTTTCCAAAATGTTTAGTTTCCTCTTTTGGCTTGGTTTCCAAAATGTTCACTTTCCTAATTTACTTCGGTTTCCAAAATGGTCACTTTCCTATTTTAGTTTAGTTTCCAAAACTTAACATTTCTAAAGCATTTCCTTACATTTCCATACATCTCCTTACATTTCCACACATTTCCATACATTTCCATACATTTCCTTTCATTTCCATATATTTCCATACATTTCCATACATTTCCATACATTTCTTTACATTTCCTTTCATTTCCTTACATTTCCTTTCATTTCCTTTCATTTCCTTTCATTTCCTTATATTTTCCTTATATTTCCTTACATTTCCTACATTTCCTTACATTTCCTTACATTTCCTTACATTTCCTTACTTTTCCTTATATTTCCTTTCTTTTCCTTACATTTCCTTACATTTCCTTTCATTTTCTTTCATCTTAGGGTTCTTGAAACTCTTCAGAACACATCCAACACACCCACTCGATCCCACTATCTCATGAATTATGCACTAACGCATAACCCCTAATCTAGGATGTTACAGATCTACCCCTTTAAAATAATTTCGTCCTCGAAATTACTTACTATCGCTCATCCGCATACCTAACTCACCACACTACGCTATTGTCACAAGACTCGATCTTAAAGAACTATCATACTTTCTAGGCACATTCTCTAAGTTCACGCCCTTAGAACTCATTTCTAACGTCGTGATTTAATTAAAAGTTTTATGAATTAGTCCTTGTTTTACTTGATTACCCGTGAAGAAGTTTTATGACAATAATTTTAGAAGTGGTTCTTTCGTATTCATACCTGCATACAGTCTTTTCATTCACTCATACATCCATCAAACAATTATGAACCTTAGTTCATTCAGAGAAATGTTGTAGTTTTCATTTGTTGTTGTTTTTCCACTACCCGAGGGTATTTTCGTAATTTGTCCTACAGGGGTATTTTCGTAATTTGTCAAAATAAGGTTTCTTGATGATTTTGTCACAAAGTATCTTTGGTATTTTTAAGTTCCCGGGGTATTTTGGAATTTTTTTTTTGAGATCCGAGGGTATTTTAGAAATTTTTAGACCTTGGGGGTATTTTGGTAATTTTTCCACAAATCGGGGTAAATTGTAAAATTTTAATAAATCGGGGATATTTCAGAAGTTGCAAAACTTTGAGGGTTCTTTTTGAGAAATTTATTTTCCAAAATGATGAAGTTGCATAAATTTTGGAAGTTAGGGTCATTTTGGTAATTTTAGTAAGTTAGGGGCAATTTTATAATTTTTGAAAAATCAAGGTATTTTTGATAGTTTGCAAATTAGGGTTTTTGGACTTTTATAACATAATGACATTTTGGTAAAGCTGTTGAGTAGTTGAACATTTTATAACCAGGGCATTTTTGTAATTTTACCACTAGGGGTATTTTAGTAAATTTGTAAATCGAAATATTTCAGAAAATTTATAAAAATATTCTTTTTAAATCAAGAGGGTAATTTAGAAATTTTAGGGTTTCCATAAAATATGGCTAGTCCCTTTCGGGTTTTAGTTATTGGGTTTAGCCTGTGACTAAGTCCTCTTGGTTAGGGTGAGCAGTGCTGCTACGCACTGGTAGGATTCGAGTAAAGAGGAGGTGAGTCACTAGGACCTTAAATACCAAGCTCTTCATGAATCCACTCCTAGACATGCGCACAACAGCTTACCACACCCCTAGCTCTCTGTGACTTAATCACAGTTTGTCTAGTGTATTAAGTCTTATGTATTTGTGTTTGAGTAGACTAATTTTAGGGTTCAAGTTCCTATCATGCTATTCTATGTTCCATGCCTTTTCTACCCTTAAACAGTTCACGTAATCACATATAGTTAGGGTACTTACCTGGGGGACTGTGGGTCGGAGACTTAGGTGCCATGCCAAAAAGCCTGCTTAAAAGAAAATTATTTGGCTCGCTTTGAAAACGTTTTGGGCCTTAGCCCACAGGCCGAGAGTTTAAAACGGCTCGATATAAATCGAACACCCCACACCCTACCACGAGCCCGAACCGGATCTCGTATGTTCCTAAAGTAAACCGATTTCAAAACACTTGCGATACTTAGAGAAAATTGTAAATTTTTGGGAAAAACTATTATTTTCAGTTGGGCTTAGATTGGAAACCTATTTATTTAATCTTGTAAATCCAATTTGATGTAACATGTCCAAAATAGTTCTTAGCACAATATTAAAATGTAATGTAAAAACAAAGAATAATCCATGGGCCTTATGGCCTTATTACATCAAGTAAACCCAAAATAAAATTAAAAGTATTAAAATTAAATAAAGTCCAAATTAAATAAATTCTTCAAGTGATGCATGGCCACCTTTAGGTCCACCGCCCTTCCAATCACCGCTCATCACCGAAAAATAATTCCCACAATGGGGTGAGTCAATGCACTCAATGTGCACACAATACTATCAATCAATAAATCGTGCACTCATGTTCAAATCATTAAGCCCATACAATAATGAAATTATGATGCAACCCAAACCCAATCCTAATTAGCCATCCGCTACACTCCCTGCACTAACCTCGCACAATGCGTGGGGACTACTAAGTCAACCCTCCATCCGCTACTCTCCACGTTGTGTCTTTAGACACTATAATCAAATTTAAACGTTGTGTCATTAGACACCTTGTAACCGGTTACCAAAATTTCGCAATGTGACCGTAGTCAACATATTTCGTTGGAGACCGGTCATCACCTTCGTTGGTGAGACCAAGTCAACACCGTTCTCCCCTTTCACATAAAGCCCGAATGCCCCAAAACATATATATTGCATAACTTAATTTCATGTTCATATTCATATATTCGCATGTTATTAAAATAACATTCTTCACAATCCTATCGAAGTAGGAAACGCACACGGTACTTTTGCCACATTTGTGGTACATAGCCACATTCACATTATTATTCATATCATATATATTTAAAATATTTAGCCATAAAATATCGAAGGATAGTAAGGGTACACACCGATTTGTTTAGCGATTCCTTGAGATTCGAAAAGCTAGATCTAAAGTTTAGATCCTTAGTCCCTACATTTGATTCATCCTTTATTACTTAGCATAAATTCTATTTGGCTATGATATCCAAATCCTAGTAGGATTTGTAAAAGACTTACCTTGAGGTGATTAGGTGTTTATTCAAACCCAACACTTGGTTTTTCCTTTACCGATATTCGCCAACCTTGAATCTCAATATGGGTTAGTTTTCGCTTTTCAATAATTAAAGAATTGATCTAGATAATCTCACAAACATTGGCCTAATATTTTTAGATGCTTACCTTATGGACTTTAAATCCAAAATTCACCGAATAACTAGGGAACACGTGGCCTATGGTGTACCTTCGAAAAGAGTTTCTTCTTCCATGATTCGCTAAGATTAATAATCTAAATTAGTCTCTAAATTTCAATAAGTCTAGAATATAAAAGAATGGGAAACTAAACTTGAATCTTACCCTTATTTGAAGGAATCGATTGCACCTTCACTTCAACCTTCGTAGATTCTTAGAGACTTGATGAACAATCGGCTATGATTCCCTTATGTATTTGGTTTCAAAGATGAAAGAAGAGAGGAATAATAGGCTTAGAAGGAAATCATTAGGAGGCTAAAAGAAAAGAAGAAAAGAATGGATGCTCAAGAAGAATATTCGGCAGAGGAAAAGAGAGAGGAGAATGAATAATGAATGGCCCTAGTCCCTCCTTTTATAGCCGAATTTACTAGGCCAAGAATCCTTTACTTGGCCACCACTCTTCCTTATTTTCCTAATTAAAGAATAATTCTTCATTTATCCACCTATTTAGCCGAATTTTAAAGAGAATTAAACTCTTCCCTTAAGAGTCCTTATGATCTTCTAATTAGTCGAGTTTTAAAGAGAATGAAACTCCTCTTTACAAGCTTGTGCCAGCCCACCTCTTGGCTTCTAGACATAAAATAAAACTTATTTTATTTGCTTCTTATGTGACTCGAACTCAAGCCCAAAACCTTTTGCATGTGGGCCATTTCCTAAGGCCTTAGGTGGCATCTTCATGCCACATTTCCAAGTCCGTTATTGGGTCAAATTTCATGTACTTTATATTTTTAGGGTCACTTGGCCCTAAGTTCCCCTTTGGGTCTTCATGCCACATTTCCAAGTCCGTTATTGGGTCAAATTTCATGTACTTTATATTTTTAGGGTCACTTGGCCCTAAGTTCCCTTGGGCTCTAAAATTCGACATTCGGGTCATTTTAAGTTTCCAAAAATTTTCATGCTCAGATTTTCCAAGTTTCCAAAATGTTTAGTTTCCTATTTTGGCTTGGTTTCCAAAATGTTTAGTTTCTTTTGGCTTGGTTTCCAAAATGTTCACTTTCCTAATTTACTTGGTTTCCAAAATGGTCACTTTCCTATTTTATTTTAGTTTCCAAAACTTAACATTTCTAAAGCATTTCTTACATTTCCATACATCTCCTTACATTTCCACACATTTCCATACATTTCCATACATTTCCTTTCATTTCCATATATTTCCATACATTTCCATACATTTCCATACATTTCTTTACATTTCCTTTCATTTCCTTACATTTCCTTTCATTTCCTTTCATTTCCTTTCATTTCCTTATATTTTCCTTATATTTCCTTACATTTCCCTACATTTCCTTACATTTCCTTACATTTCCTTACATTTCCTTACTTTTCCTTATATTTCCTTTCTTTTCCTTACATTTCCTTACATTTCCTTTCATTTTCTTTCATCTTAGGGTTCTTGAAACTCTTCAGAACACATCCAACACACCCACTGATCCCACTATCTCATGAATTATGCACGAACGCATAACCCCTAATCTAGGATGTTACAATACCCCCCTCTTGAAAGCGATTCGTCCTCGAATCGAGCTGATGGTTCTCTCGAACAGAATTCCTTTTGCTCGGCTTCCCTCGGTCAAATGGGGCTGATGATAATCGTATCACCTGAAGAAAATAATCATGGGTTAGCAAGAATTATTTCAAAATAACTTGCAACCCAAATATAATTATCACCAAACAAATAAATCGCATGCAAACAGCATAATCACATTATCATACAAAAGGAATAAAGCCTTATCAAATATTTGAATCAATTGATAAGTTTCATGGTATGCATACAATTTAAAAAGATTCCAAAAGTCAAAATCAACATGTGAGTAACACATTAAATGATAGATATATTCATCACAAGCAGATAGTTGAGAAAATGCATATGGCACTCGAAAGTGAACATCCAAATCTTGCATTGAGCAACATATGTAATCACTTGCACATAAACAAAAATTATCAAACACAAGATTCTTTTTGTCAACAAGTAGACCATCATTAAAAATGATAGAACGTTCAAACATTTCATGATCTAAATGATGAAAATCAGCATCATGTGTTCTATCAACAACCGAAGAGAACAAAGACTTCTCAAAGTTTTCAAATGGATCACACATGTGATGCAATATAGATTCTTTCACACGAAAATTATCAAAATTATCAATCTCAAAAATCCTGTCATCATTCATCGAAACATATAGATCACAATCAGGCAAAATAGAACGATTAATCTTAATATGATCTAAATGTTTGACAAAAACATAATAAGCAACGCAAAGCTTATCACAATCCGGAGAGAGCAAAAATGCATCAATAGTTTCAGAAGACTTACCTTTATTCTCAGAAAAATAAAGATCAATCTTACCTTGATCGAGCAACACAAACCTTCTCTCCATGGCCAAGTAGTGTAATCAAAGCTTCGTGTTCAATTCAACCATTTTCAAATGGAAAGTGAATTTCAAATACAACCATAAAAATTGTTTAAGGAACGAATAAAATTTGAAGACAAATTGAACAAAATTCATTACCTTATCCAAGAACCAATTTCCAAAATGATTGAAATTTTTCAAGCATAATTGTCGTTGCTTGATTTTCAAACAAGACATACCAGATGGTACAAAACATATTCCGGCTTAAAAATATGATTTTGATTATTAAATTCAAGATGTGACAACGGTTTAGAAAAATCAAACATGTTAAACCAATAGGAATTGTGCAAACTCAAAATCGAACGATCAAATCTCTTAACATGTTTCAAAATCGATTTACAAAAGCTCAACGATTTAGTATTTAACAACGAACAAATCTCATAATATCCACAATCAAATAAATGAGGATTAAAAGAAAAGTCATCATCATACTTACTCGCGTCTTGTAATTGTTGGATTTGCGTCTCTCCACCTTCATATTTTGCATCGCATTGATTTTCATGAGATAAACTCTCATTACCATCATTTAAAACATCAAAAATGATTGAAGGATGGCAATCAACGGTATTATCCACATAATCACAAACATTAGAAAAATTTGGTGGAGACAAACACGATTTGGGACACTTACCTTCCTTGCCTTCCGGTGTAGGTGGTTCAATTTCACTTTCAACCTTACCTTTTTCGATCAATTGAAAGCGTCATTCTTCGGGAGGTATTGAAGTTGAAGAACATCTTTCGGTCCTTTGGGAACCTGAAATGAAGAAACAAATGAAGAACAAACTTCAAATGAGTTAGTTAAATCAACTCGCTCTTTTTCTCGCTCATCTTGTTCTTTCACATCTTTTTCTATCTCAATTTCTTTTCTTGATTTTTCAACATCTTTTTCTTTTTCAAATTCTTTTTCTTCTTTTTCAAATTCTTTTTGTTCACTCTCATTTTTATTTTCTTTTCTTTCAAACTCTTTTTCAATTTCTTTTTGTTCTTTCTCTTTTTCTTTTTCATTTGATTTTTCTTTTTCATTTTGATTACAACAAGAGGATGATTCAAAAGAATCAAAAATACAAGGAATTGATTCTAAGATCGAAGCGATGTTCTCATAGATATCACGATCAATTCTTTGTGGAAGATGCTTCGTGCGTGAAATCTTGGAATCATAAGACGAATAACTTGTGCTTGCGTATTCATATTCGTAAAAGGCTTCACACTCGTTAGTCGCTTTGTTTTGCCTTGAATTCCTCGTCGAATGATTTGAACCACTTCGAGAATGATCTTTCATAGAGGAATACTTGGACGCATATGAACCACGTTCACTTCCTCGTTGATAACTTTGAAAAGTTTCAAATTTGTTTGATTCATACTGTCTCGAACTTTTTCAGAATAAGAATCTCGGTCACAGTCTCTCCTCGAATATTTTTCTAAAGTGTGCCTTCGAGACGACTTTGACTCCGTCTTTCGATTTGAAGAAAGTCGCTCTTGCTGGTCTCGTTCCTCAATTCGATCCAATCGCTTATACAACTTGTCAAATTTGGTATTCATGACTCTTTGCATTCTATTCAACAAATATTGATATTCAGACTCTGAGAACACTTCTTGATTCATGTTTATTTTTTGAAAAGAAAGACTTTCAAAAAGAATAAAACAAAAAATTAAATCCTCACCATAAAATTCTCACAAGTCACTCGCAAAGAAAAATCGCTCACACTCGTGTTTCACTCATATAAGGCTTTTCTCTAATGTAGCACTCGTGCCTTTTACCGCTCTCTCTCACTCTCACAATTTCTTACTTCGTTTCGAAAGACTTATTGCAGCTTGAGGGTCGGCTTCAAAAGGTTTGACGTTGGGTATCGGGTAGGCTAAAAGAAGGAAAAGGCAAATGGAGTAAGGGTGGGTGGCGTTGGGTGAAAAGAGAAAATACCAAATGATGGTAGATGAATTTTTTTTTCTATAAAGATCGTGGTAAGAGGATGAGACTAGAAACAACAAGTACTTGCCAAACTTTCAAAAGAAAACTTCACTTTTTTTCTTCTTTTTTTCATATTTTTTTCTTTTTTTCTCTTTTTTTTGTATTTTTTTCCACTTCAAATGTAAAAAGATGAATACAAAAGAAATAAAATACAACTTTTTTTTTCAAATTTTTTTGAATTTACACACTTACTTCGGATTTATGATGTTCACCGTAGCTCCTCATTTTCTAGCTCTGATACCAAATGATACGATCCATCTCGGGATGAGTCAAAACATATTTGAGTTACCCAATCATCTACGAGGAGGAGATAAGCCTTTCAGGAAATAATAGAGAAATACGGATGAGTTCGTGGAAGCTTAAGTGAATTTGTTTAGAAGATGGGTTAAGTTAGGAATGGAGGTATTTAAGTGTGGGAATGATTCAGATATGGAGAAGGATAGGCTCAGTTTTATGATGAAAGAAAAATGGATAAAAGATAGATGATGTTTTGGTGGGAATGGATTAAAGAACTTAAACCAGAAACGATTCAACACAAGTATGTGTCACCCCAGTTTCTATAATGTTTAAGGTGGAAGATGGTAGTTGATGATGGACCAAAGACCCGTTACTTAGTGAAGTAAGAACCAATGGTATAATTGAATGGAAGAGAAATATTTGACGCCACAAGCGAGCTTGATAAGTCAAGAACGAAACTCGTACAAAAACAAAGAAGAGATAACTCACTCGAATGAACAAAAGTCCATATGATATGATTAATGATCAAAAGTCTTAGCCAAAAAAATATATTTTTTTTACAAACTAATAACAGGTATATATAGTGCTTACATGTGGTTAGCTAAAGAGACAAATGAATTCAACTTTAATATCAATTAAATGGCTAATCAATAGGTAAAACTCTTGAATTCCTCCGCACAAATAATGTAAATTTGATGACTCCAAATGAGCTGATTTCAATGTATTTGAATGCTTGGTTTCATGGTTTCTTAGTAGCCGAATGGTCACCAGAACTTAATGAGAAGTTGTAACTCTTGTGTGATCTTTTAAGCCTCAAATGGTTATGGAAGATGAATAGGTTGCTGCCAAATTTAATGGAGATGTAATGCTTCCATCAATAATCATAACAGCTCCCTTTAATGTTAAATAAAACTTCCCCAAGTCTCAGAACCGTTTTCACTTGAAAAGCCACATTAACTCTTCGTAACATCCCTTGAGTGTAGCTGAAGAGTTTCCTACATTCAAACACATTAAACAAACAAATTAATCACATTTAAACACTTATTAAACACTACTTTAACTTAAACACATTAAACACTTGACTTTATTAAATGAACTAAAAGTTAAGACTTCAATTAATGCATCAACTATTTAATTTATGGAAGCAGAATTAAATTAACTTAAACTCATGCTTCATTAAAACATCCTAGTAACTAGATTAATTAATAAGCCACTTATTAAATTAACTTAACTCAGGCTTCATTAAAACATCCCGGTAACTAGATTAAAACAACATTAAATGAACTTAACTCATGCATTAATAAATTAACCTAGTAACTAGATTAATTAAAGAAGTAATTATTAAATTAAATTCACTAAAAGAACTCAATTAATTAAACTAAGTTGAGTTGAATTAATGTCCAGCAACTATTTATTAAACTAAGATGCTTAAATGCAAGTATTTAAAAATGCAAATTAAATAATTTAATTAAAACTTTTAATTAAATTAAAAGTCCTTAAAAACATTGGTCCAATAACCAATCAGGCCTGTGAGATGTTTCATCTTGCACTTGGGCCCCTCAAGTTTAGGCCACTCTTGATGTTGTCGGATGAAGTCGAACCATGATGCGACCAGGTTCGCATCAATAGTGGTTGAGTTACCCAGGATGGGTAAACTGGGACCCCAGGTCAGTATGCTATATCTAAGCCTATTTAATACTTGTGGATAACA
This sequence comes from Gossypium rotundifolium, assembly GCA_025506655.1. Classification (NCBI taxonomy): domain Eukaryota; kingdom Viridiplantae; phylum Streptophyta; class Magnoliopsida; order Malvales; family Malvaceae; genus Gossypium; species Gossypium rotundifolium. The sequence continues at coordinate 105,205,686 of CP106734.1, forward strand.
TGATTGTGGATGTGTGCTAAGTATTACATGAATCATATCTTATATTCTATGTTTTATTTTATGTTGCATGTGCATGGGATATTGGGATGATATTGATTAAAAGGGAAGTGTATATTGGTGACTCTGTCACAATTAATGATGGCGTGGTGCCTCAATGTGGAATTAGTGATTTTATCATGTGTGGATCAGTGGCTAGACCACTATATGTGGACTTTGAGCAGTGTGTCCGTTAGCATGACTGCCAAAGAGGTGTGTAGCGGATGGAGGGTTGATTGTAGAAATCCCCACAGGTGTGTATGAGGATGGACATACGAAGCGGTGTGTAGAGGATGGAATACTAGGTTGGGTAGGGCTATCATTTTGATTACTTGTGCATAGTGTGATAATTCGATGATGGTTGGGGCTCAAGCCCACTTGTGGAATTTGTGAACTAATTACACACTGAGTCTAGTGACTCACGCTATTTTTTTAACATTGCAGGTAGCTCATGATTTTTAGGACTTGGTTGGAAAGGACTCGGGGTGGCCATGCACGGGTTATTTTATTAAACTTTATTTTAAATTATTAATTGCTATTTTCTTTTGGGATGTTTTTAATATTTAATAAGGCCACTTTAAAATTTGGTAAATTTTGGATTTAAAGTTTGTGTTGTTACACCTTAATTACGAACTACTCGATGGGACATTTTAACAAGATAAACTAAAATTTTCTTCGCAACCTGTTTAACACACATTACCTATGAAACTAAAATTTTATGGACATTCCATAAACCGAAAAAAATAAAGAGAAAATCGCTAAGTTTTCAAACATCGCCTAAACGCTAAGCTTAGCTAATTAACGAATAATGAGTTTCAAGTGAGCCATAAAACTTGGTTTTATTAAATCAATTCTCCAAAACTTATAAAACTTTTCTAACCCGTTTTCCCTAATGACATGTCAGATCTGGTCGTGGTGTTTGGGTCGGGTTTGGGGTGTTACACATAATTTAGTCCAAATTACTCAAATTCATCAAAAATTCAAAGACAAAACATGTTAATCTATCACATATCCCTCATATTTCATCACCATCTAACACAAAGCTCAAGCATTCATCAATGGCACATTTCAAAATCATCATCAAATTCCAAAATTAAGACATGGGTTTGATAGAACACAAAACGAAGATCACAAATACGTAAAAACCACTAAAAATTGAGCTCAAAACATACCTTGATTGAGCTAAATGAGTGTCGAATGCAAAGGAAGCTTAAACCCTTCTTTTTCTTTCAATTTTTAGTGCAAACAAAGATGATAACCATCTATTTTCATGTTTTTGTTATAATTATTTAACTTATTAACTAATTTACAATTTTAACCTTTGATAAAAACATATAATAATACATAATGGTTGGTTATAAATGTCCATTAACATAATAATGGCATAATAACCTTTTAAGGACTTATAACAAATCAAATCATAACAATTTAGCACATTACAAATAGAATGCCACTTTTACTGTAATGCTCCAAAAATTTAGGGTCTTTGTTTTTGCAAGCTTTGACGTAAATATCATGGTTTCTTGTTGGTCAAGTAATCTGGGTATGTTTGGGGGCTTTAGGAAGCCTGGGTTCAAGTATGGCCTTTGGCAAAATTTTGATTTTTGCTCTTTTAGAAACCTGGATGTTAGCTTAAAGGGAATTTATCAAGTTGTGTTTGTTTTCTAACATAAGAGATCTTGTGTTGTAGTGGCAAGTGGCGTGTTGGGCATTTAAGAGGGAGTAGGTTCGAATCCCATGGCATGCAAAAAGGGGGTTTTATTTTATGTCTCTGTGGCGTGAGAGGTGGAGTTTGATTCAAACTTTGCAGAGGTGGTTGGAGAATTGGTCATTAGGATTTGAATGGAATTTGAATGGGGGGTTGGAGTAAATCTAGGAGAAATCGGTGGAGATTTTTAAGGAATTGAGGTGTGAAGGGAGTGATAGCGAATTGGGTAGCTAGAGTAGGGGAATTCGGCTAAGAGAACTCATTTGGTGCATTTTCAGCATTTTGTAAGAGTGTAGAAGCTGATTATCCTATCTGCTATTTTGAGTTCTTTCCTTTTTGTGTTTCGGGTTTTACTCTCCTTGTGGCATTTCGTGCAGTGTTTTTGACCATTCGGGTCTTTCTCTTTTCAACTTTGTTCTCAACTGTTGTTCACTTTTGCCAAAACACAAATACCAAGTGCCAAATTCTCCCTTGGAACTTTTCTTTTCTTCTTCACATTTTCTCTCTGCCGAATTGGCATTCTTCTTCTTTTCTTTTGCTAAATCGAATTAAGTTTCTTCTGTTTCCTCTCTTTTTGAGTAATAGCTGAATACCTTGCCTTCTCCTAACACCTTCTAAAACTCTGACAAGTCGATCACTGCATAGACCTTCTCATACTTTCATTTTGTCATTCTATTTTTGTTGTGAATCTATTATTACCCTTTCGATATGTACTAAGCCGAATATTGGGGTAAGTAATTGGGTTGTTTCTTGTTACTTTGCGATTTTCCCATTTAGGATTATCGTTGTTAATATTCTATGATCTTCTTTCAGTTTATCCCTCTTAGATCGAACACAATATTCCACCCACGTGTGCTGCTCCTTTAAGTCAGCATTCGATTATGAGGGATTTGGTAAGTTGTTCTCTGTCTTGCTCAAGTTAATGTTGATGGGTGTAAACTACATCCTTAATCAACCCTCTAACGAGATCTGTTGTTATGCAATGAGTGGTCAATCAACAATTGTGGGAGTCTAGCCAAGCGATTTTAGTGTTAAAGGCTATACTCCTGTTTACCAAGGTTAGTGGTAAGGATAGTGTAGAGATTTAGGTTTTGTGAATCTTATTAACGATTTAAGGACTGATTGAATTTTTGGATTAAATCTAGGTTGGTGCTTTTGGAATTTCACAAGTGGTCGCTAAAAGGTGTGTAATCATACACCCAGTATTGCTACTGTCCAAACAATGGACAATGGTATGTATTCACACCCCTATTTTATTGTGAATCAGCAAAAGTCGAAAAAGCCAAAACTTCAGCATCTAAAGCCTTACGAGCATGTGAACGCTTGTATGGTAAACTGAGCCCACAAATCATTGGCGACAGATTGTAGAGGACACCATGAGCGTTCTCGTAGGCTTGGGCTGTAACACTCAAAATGTGGGCCTAGTAGCATTAGACCCATTGGGCCTTGGCCATGGGAACTTTTTAAAATTTTTGGGATTAGGAGAACGGCATTATTTCAAGTTGGACCTGTTAGGAAGGTGATTTTGGAAGGTTAAGGGGCTTATATGAAGTCCCAAGATCAAACTTGGGCTTTAGAAAAATTTTGGTTTTAGGTGAATAAAACCCTGAGAGTTAGTACGTAGGCTTTAAGAGTAAAATGTGGAGAAAAATAACACAAAAGGAGCTTGTGGTGTAATGGTTAAGTGACGCCACAAGGAAGTAAGGGGTCCAAAGTTCAAGCCTTGGTGCTAGCATTTCATTTTGATTTATTTTTAAGTGAACTTGGACTTTCGCCCATAGATTTATATTTAGTTGCGCATGATGTTAGACACAAGGAAGAGAGTGGTCTAGTGGCAAGGCGTCATTAAGGGTGCAAGGGAGCCTGGGTTCAAATCTTATGATAAGTAGGGAGTATTTATTTTACTGGATTGGGCGACAAGAGTTTGAGTTGGATTTAGACTCTGCTGATGGAGGGATCCCACATCGAAAAGATAGCAAGAGGAAAGGTGAAAAGCTGGCTATAAATGGAGTTGTCTATAAGGAGAGGAAGCATACCTTGGTTGGCGTTTGGGCATAGGAGCATTCGGAGCGCGGATTAGCTTCAGACTCCTATCAGGTGTGTATTCTCTCTACTCTAGCTGTAGAACGGTAAATGTTGAAATGTAGGTCACACGACGATGGTAGCCACACGAGCGTGCGAGCGCACGTGTGGGAGCTTCGACGACGATAGTTGAGGCCAGCTTGAGTGTTCTTGTGCGTTTAGGCTGTTTGGGCCACGAAGGGTCGAAAGGGGCCAAGTGGGCCCATATGAATAAATTATATGATTGTGTAGTAGATAGTGAACTGGACTATGGGAATCTCGTATCTATGGCTAAGTGGGCCATGTGGGCCAAATAAGGGGCCTCAGGCCCATTTACACCGTTATGACCATTTAGGTTATCTGAGTCACTCGGGGCGGCAGCAGTCCTTTGGAAAGGCTATTAAATGCAAAATTACCAAAGTACCCTCGATGGGTAAATTATCAAAATTATCGAAACACCCCATGGTTTGTGAAATTACCGAAACACCCCTAGTTTACAAAATTATTGAAATACCCTTGGTTTGTAAAATTACTGAAATACCCCTTTTTTGTGAATTTACCGAAACACCCAATGGTTTGTGAAATTACCAAAATACCCTTGGTTTGTAAAATTACCAAATAGTTTACGAAATTACCAAAACACCCCATGGTTTGCGAAATTACCGAAATACCTCTGGTTTGTAAAATTACTGAAATACCCCTAGTTTGTAAAATTACCAAAGTACCCTCGATGGGTAAAATGACTGATAAGCCCCTGAAGTGCAAAATGATGAAAATGCCCCTACATGTTATATGGTATTTATTGTATACGATTTGTGATTATTATGGAATGTTTATTATCATATGATGCATTCATGTGCTATTATGTTGCATGGGGATGGGTTTATTAATACGGAGGAAGTGCTACTAGGATCGCATGGTCGCTTGATGACTGTGGATCCACCGAAGGCTTTTTAGCCACTGAGCAACCATGCTGCACCGATAAGTTAGTGCCGCAACTAGTGCTACATAAGGAGTACGGATGGCTGGGTCTATTAAATCCCCACAGGAGTGCACGGTTGGATAGGAGACGGAGTGTAGGGTTGGTATGGTCATTAATTCATTGCATATATGGATTTTAAAATTGAGATGGGCTTAGGCCCAGATATTTATGATATGTGACATATGATATGGGTTAAGGCCCAACCGAGGCTATTTTGGGCTAAGGCCCAATTGCCACCATTATTGTAATGGGCTTCGGCCCAGATTGTTGTTATGCATGTTTTTACTAATGAGGGTTATACACACTGAGTTTTCACAAAGTTACCCTGAAACACCCCAAACTGGCCCACAAGCCCTAACCAGATCTGGCATGCTCCTTGAGTAAAACATGGCTAAATCTCGTTTTGTCATCTTGGGAAAAAAATTGGTGGTTTTGAAGAAAATAGATTTGTGTTATGATCAAGTTGAAAATCGTGTTGTTATTGAAGTTTGTATTAAAACGTTATCTTCATGTTTCAAAAATTACAAGTAAAAAGAAATGCCGAATTTTAGAGCTTATCATTAAGTTGAAAATCGTAGGTGTTTAGGTGTCAAAACATATGAAGTTGTTTTACGAAAAATTGTTTAAGCATTTGTTTAAGGTTGATCATATCAGAATAAAAATTAAAACGCATAAATAAAACAGTTAAATAGTAATGGCCTTATTACAACAAAATAAAACCCGAAATAAATCCTAAAACATAATAAGAAAACGTGATAAGTTTAATCATAAGAAAACCCAAAAATGCTGAGCTGAGCATGGCCACCACTAAGTCCCCACTGACCCGATCCACATCGCTAAGTATCACCTGCAAAAAGTTATCCCACGAAGGGTGAGTCAACAGACTCAATGTGTAACGGCTACACCAAAACTCAACCGATTATAGCCTTAATCATAACATTCCGATAAAGCCCATAACATAGCATACCGAGTCATAGCATTATTAATCACATTTATGCACAGTATGAAATGCAATCCCGAGCCCACCTAGAAATCCATCCTCTACACACCACCCGTACCTGCCAATCACACCGTGGGGATTACTAAATCAACCCTCCATCCGCTACACACCCTCGAAGGCAATCGCTACAGTCAACTACACATCACCCTTATAATCGTGGCATAGCCACCAGATAATGTGACAGAGTCATCATATTCATAATATGTGACATGAGTCACCGGATAATGTGGTAAAAACCACCGGAACACTTCCCCTTATCATTTCACCCATTATGCCCATGCAACATACATATTATTCAGATATCATGCAATGTACCTTACCCCAAAGTCATAACGAAATTACACATATTTACATATCAATGCCTATAAGCATTATTAACTGAGAGTTAGGGGTAACGTACCTGAATCCACTGTACCATTGAATGGTACCCTTAGCCATGTTACTCATATTTTTATTAACACACATTTAACAGTAACTCTATTAATCTATCGGGAAATTAATGTAGGGCTACACACCTGATAACACTGAGAACGACACTCTCAATACCGACACCTTTTCCAATGCTGGCCCACAACCTAATGGCCAATCACGTACGGCAGAAACCGAGTGCTTCTTGAATCTAGGGGTGGGAACTACCCCTTTCTCTCCTCCACTGGTACTCGCATCCATTGAGGAACACTTAATCAAAACCTCGTTAATCGACATATAAGATCTAAACGAATTACAATCTATAACTTAAACACCCTTACTGAAATAGATCTAAATCCTGAGACTCCTCTTTTATCTCTATCAAACTCCCACTAAAATGTCATACTTAGATTCGACCGTCCCTTAAAACAATATGGCCTTTGGCCGAATACTACAACTTTCTTACCTTGGATCTCAAATCCTGAAAGATCTCCTTTTATCGTCGGCTATAAGTGGATCCCGAAATCCCCCTTCATGGTTTTGGCCAAAGAGATATAGGGATTAGAGTCTTTGATTTTTGATAGTCCAAAAAGAAAAAGAACAAGAAATCAGCCTAAAAGAGATCCTTACCGAAAAAGAGTGACCAACGCAATGATCACTGGCCCTAAGAGATTGACAAGGAGAAAGATGATCGACTTTCGGCCTTTAGTGCTTAGGAACAATCAGTTTCAATGGGTTAAAGATGCAATCGGCTATGGTCAAATGTGCTTTCGGCTTTTGATGACAAAAGAAATTGTGAGAAGAAGAAAAGAGATTGAAAGTTGGTGTGGTTCGGCTTTGGTGAGAAAGAGGAAGAAAGAGTGGTGAGAAGAAGAAGAAGAAAAGAATGATGGTGAGGCTCAAGTTAAGGTTCAGCTTAAGGGGTTTTGGCCACTAGGTGAATTCGACTTTTTAACAAAGAATGGAGAAGAAAAGTGGGAGGCTTAAGGTGTTGCGGCAATGGTGAGTTGAGAGGGATGTTTCGGCTTTTGGTCAAGAGAGAAAAGGGTACACAAGTGGTCTCCTACTTCGGTTTTCTTTCAAAAGAAAAGAACACAAAGGCTTTCAGAAAAGAGAAATCGCACAACAAAGTGCCTAAAACCTTTTTAAGCATATTTAGCTTCTCTTCCCTACTGATCGAAATTGTCATCATAGAAGTCCCTTGGCCGGCCAACTCTCCCCCTCTTCTCAAATCCCTTCTTTTTCTCCTACTTTTCCTCTCCACCTCTCATTCAAATGAATTTGAATGAGTCAACACCTATCTTCCCTTCTTAGTCGAATCTTCAAGTGCCTTGACAAAATCCAATGCTCATCCATTTAGAGTCCCTGTGCCGTCCAACACTTCACTCTCCTTGGCAAAAAATAAAAGCTCAACATGCTACCTGTGTTGCTCAAACCTGGGTCCCTTCACAACCCCCTGAGGCGTCACCCTCCTGTGCTCTAAGTGGCGCCTCCCTTGCCACTTTACCAGCTCAGTTCTTGTGTCCTAAGCCACACACTAAACTCCTTAAGGCCTAGCTCCCTTAGTTCCCATTTTAGGCTTAAAATCAAATATTTTTCTAAGGCTTCTACCTACATCCCAAGGTTCCCTGAAGCCCCCAAAACGCATACAAACCACACACAAGCACATAGCCACATATATTTAAATTAAAACGTATAACCCCTAAATCCCAGATATTACAGTTCTACCCCCTTAAAATAATTTCGACCTCAAAATTACCTGGCTAAAATAAGTGAGGGTATTGTTGTCGCATTGCTTTCTCTGGCTCCAAGAAGCTTCTTCCGATCCATGCTTCCGTCATAACACTTTGACTAGAGGAACTAATTTCCTCCGTAGCACCTTCACATCCTGTTCCAGAATCTGAATCGGCTCTTCCTCATAGGACAAATCTGGTCTCAGCTCCCCCTCCTCAACTGGCACTACATGAGATGGATCTGATCGGTAATGACGTAGCATCGAAATGTGGAACACATCGTGCATCTGCTTCAATTTCGAAGGCAACTCTAACTGATATGCCACTGGTCCAACCCGCTTCAAAACCCGATAAGGTCCTATAAACCTGGGACTTAACTTTCCCTTGTGACAAAATCTCATCACCTTCTTCCATGGTGAAACTTTTAGAAACACCTGATCCCCTACAGCAAACTCTATCCCTTTTCGCTTGAGATCTGCATACGACTTTTGTCTATCAGACGCCTCCTTCAACCGTGCCCGAATCACTCTAACCTTTTCTTCAGATTCTGCCACAATCTCTGGACCCAAAATATGACGTTCCCTTAATTCTGTCCAACACGTAGGAGTGCGACACTTTCGTCCATACAGCGCTTCGTAAGGTGCCATCCAAATACTTGCTTGATAGCTATTGTTATATGCAAACTTCGCTAAAGGCAAGAACTCCTCCCAGCTTCCTCTGAAGTCTATCACGCAACCCCTTAACATATCCTCTAACACTTTAATTACCCGCTCAGATTGGCCGTCGACTGCGGATGAAATGCCGTGCTGAAGTCCAACCTGGTGCCTAAAGCCTGATGTAGTGCTTTCGAAAACCTCGACGTGAACCTCGGATCCCTATTCAAAATAATTGACACCGGCACTTTGTGCAGCCTCACAATTTCTGCCACATACAACTTCGCTAACCTTTGCAGACTGATATGAAATGTGCAGATTTTGTTACTATCACCCATACCGAGTCTTTCTTAGTAGGCGTAAGGGAAAGCCCACTAACGAAGTCCATAGTAATTCTCTCCCACTTCCATTGTGGAATCTTTATCAGCTGAAGCAATCTTGACGGTAATTGGTGTTCAGCTTTAACCTGCTAACACGTTAAGCACTTCCCCATAAATTCTGTAACTTCCAGCTTAAGACCAGGCCACCAAAACTGATCCCGTAGATCCCTGTATAACTTACTTCCTCCAGGATGCATAGCATAAGGATTACTATGTGATTCCTGAAGAATTCTCTACCTTAACTTCTCATCCTTTGGCATACAGACCTTGCCCCAAAAACACAGCACTCCATCGCTGTTTACACCATAGTCTTCCAACTCCCCATTTTGCACTGCAGCAGCTTAGCACTCAGATCGTCATCTACCAACTATTTTTCCTTTACCTGACTTAGCCATGTCGGCTTCACCTGCAACTCTGCTAGCAAACTTCCATCATCATAAAGACTCAGGTGTGCAAACATCGCCCTCAGATCCGACACTATTTTTTGACTTAGGGCATCTGCTACCACATTCGCCTTACCCGGGTGATACTCTATTGAACAGTCGTAGTCTTTCAACAACTCCACTCACCTTCGCTGTCTCAAATTCAGCTCTTTCTGAGTCAACAATTATTTTAGACTCTTGTGGTCCGTGTAGATCACCAACCTTTCTCCATACAAATAGTGCCTCCACACTTTTAGAGCAAATACTACAGCCACCAACTCCAGATCATGCATCGAATAGTTAACCTCATGTGGCCTCAATTGCCGAGACGCATAAGCGACCACCTTCCCATCTTGCATTAGAACACATCCCAGTCCTGTGTGAGAAGCATCACAATACACCACAAAATCCTTCCCTGCTTCCAGCTGAATCAAAACTGGAGCCTCTGTCAATACTCTCTTAAGCTTCTCAAAACTCTCCTGCTGCTTATCCGCCCATATGAAAGGTACCTCCTTTCTTAACAATTTCGTCAGAGGAGCTACTATTGATGAGAACCCTTCTACGAATCTTCTGTAGTAGCCTACTAACCCCAAGAAGCTGCGAACCTCAGCCATAGACTTAGGTGGTTTCCAACTAGCACTACCTCAATCTTCCGAGGATCCACCCTTATACCTTCCGCAGACACCACATGACCCAAAAATGCAACTTCCTTCAACCAAAATTCGCACTTGCTAAACTTGGCATATAACTTCTTCTCCCTTAACACCTGCAATACTACCCAGAGATGTGCATCATGCTCTTCCTTGGACTTGGAATAGACCAGAATGTCGTCTATAAACACAACGATGAACTGATCCAAGTAGGGTTGGAAAACCCGGTTCATCATATCCATGAAAGCGACTGGGGCGTTCATCAATCTGAACAGCATTACTAAAAACTCATAATGTCCGTATCTAGTCCGAAAAGCTATCTTATGGATATCTGCTTCCTTCACCTTAAGCTGATGATATCCCGACCTTAGATCTATTTTTGAAAATACTGCAGCCCCCCTAAGTTGATCGAACAAGTCGTCTATCCTCGAAACGAGTACTTGTTTTTTATCGTCAGCTTATTCAACTGCCAGTAATCTATGCACATGCGCATAGTCCCGTCCTTCTTTTTCACGAATAGGATCGGTGCTCCCCATAGAGACACACTAGGTCGAATAAACCCACGATCGAGTAACTCTTGGATCTAGGCCTTGAGCTCTACCAACTCCTTTGGCCCCATCCTATACGGAGCAATTGACATAGGAGCTATACCTGGCAGTAAATCAATTCTGAACTCCACCTCCCTGTCCGGAGGTAACCTAGGCAGCTCCTCCGAAAAGACATCCACAAATTCTTTTACCGTCCTGACCCCTCCTACAGCTGCCTCTAAGGCACTGACCAACATCAGAAAAGCTATACATCCCTTTCTTACCATCTTCTCTGCCTTAAGGGCAGATACTACATTCGACAAGTAATTCCGTCTCTCGCCCATCACCACAACCTCATTGTCGTCAGAAGTTCTCAATGACATGCGCTTAGCAGCACAATCCACATTCGTACTATACTTCACTAGCCAGTCCATGCCTAAGATTAGATGGAAACTCCATTAAGTTGGCTGGAAACTGTGCCCCCTGAACTTCTAAAGGCACTGCCCTAAAGAGTTTGTCTACTACTACTGATTGCCTTAAAGGGCTAAGTACAGTCACCTTCCTAGGTACAGTCTCAGAGTTCACATGCAGAGTTCTAGATACCTCACTAGTGATGTTTGAATGAGTTGACCCTATACTATCAAAGCAATAAAGGGTAATCCAGAAATAAGGAACATACCCGTTTGACATCAGGTGCATCACCATCCTCCTTCTGACGAACCGCATATACCAGACCCGACTGTCTCGCCTCCGCGTTACCAACACCTCTACCCGGCGTCCCACGACCTCTACCAGAACCATTACCTCTGCCAACCGGACCACGACCCCGCAACGGCTGCTGTCCACCTCTTCCAGTCTAATTAAAACCATGACCTACTGATCGGCCCCTATCTGTATCCACCGGACAGTCTCTAATCATATGGTCTTTGGACCCACATTTAAAACATCCTCCAGTCCTCTTCCAACACTCCCCCGGGTGCATCTTTCCACATTGAGCACACGAACGATACTAACCTCTTACAGCAACCTGCCGATCTCGTGGCCCATCCACTCTAGGTCTTTTCTGGAGACTTCCGGATGACCCTGATGATCCAAAACCTCTCTTTTGTTTATTCCTATCCGCATTCTGTCTCACAGATTCCTTGACCCCTTCGGCTACCTTAGCCTTCTCTACCAACATGACAAACTCCCACTCCTATTGTGGAGCAATCAGCAATCTCAAATCATCCCTCAGTTCGTCCTCAAACCTAACACATCATTCATGCTCTGTAGCCACGATACCTCTAGCATACCTGTTCAACCTTAAGAATTTTGCCTCGTACTCTGCTACGGACTTACTCCCCTGAACCAGCCTCAGAAACGCCTTCCTCTGCGTATCAATATAACTAGATTCGATATACTTCTTCTGATATGCTGCCTTGAAATACTCCCAAGTGAGATCATCCACTGCAGCACTATCCCAAACCGTGAGCCACCACTGGTATGACTCATCCCAGAGAAGCGACACCACCCCTTTCAGTTTCTCTTCAGGAGTTAGATCCAAATCGTCCATAATTCGCTCTATCGCCTCCAACCAATACTCAGCCATATTGGGCGCCACACCAGATACACCTCAGAATACCTTAGCTCCATTGGCTCAGAGTCGCTCGGATACAGATTTTTGAGCTCCCATTCCTCCACCTGCTCTAGCCACCCTCTCAAGAATTCACAGCATCGCTGCGATACCGCATCATCCCCACTGATCCTGATACTCAACACCAGCAGCTGGTGGTGGTGGCATCTTATTCTCGGACCCTTGACCAGACCTAACTGGTTCCGATACGGTCATTTTGCCTCTACCACGCCCATGCACATTACGACCACGTCCCCTAGAACTCATGTCTATGATCACGATTTAATCTGATTTAAGAAATTTTATGTATTAGCTTCTGTTCCACTGACTACCCACGGACAAGTTTTATGTAAAGAAGTTTAGTAGTAGTTCTTTCGACCATTACAAAGTTTTTGTACTAATCTCCTACCCTAATTCAGAGAATCACATTCATTCAGCAGTATCTATTACACACGTTCACTACTTTAAGCATTTTCGTCTGTTCCAACCCAGGGGTATTTTCATAATTTATCCTATAGGGTATTTTGGTAATTTTCCAAATTAGGGTATCTTGAAATTTTGCAAAATAGGGGTTTTTGGTATTTTTGTAAAATAGGAATATTTTGGAAAAAAATTGAGGGTAGTATGGTAATTTTATAAACTGAGGGTATTTTGGTAATTTTCACAAATTGGGGTACTTCGATAATTTTTTTCAGATTTAAGGTAGTTTTTTGCAAATCGGGGGTAATTTGGTGATTTTAAAACTAGGGTTTTTATACAACAGTGTAGCTAGTCCCTTTCGGGTTTTAATTATTGAATTTAGCCTGTGGGTAAGTCCTCTTGGTTAGGGTGAACCGTCGCTACGCACAAGGTAGGATTCGAGGGAAGAGGAGGTGAGTCACTAGGACTGCTTAAATACCAAGCTCCCCCTGAATCCAATCCTAGACATGCGCACAACTGTTGCAACACCCTTAACTCGGTGACTCACTCACAGGTTTGTTTGATTGGTCTTTAAATTTTATGTAATTGTGTGTTGGAGAAAGCTAATCCTAGGGTTCCATAGCTCCTAATCTACTAATCTATGATCCCGTAATACCCATTTCTTCCTTATACAAATCACACAATGTTTAGGGGTACTTACCTGGTGGACTTCGGGCCGGAGACTCAGGTGCTATGCCAGAAAACCTGCTCATCTTTTAGTAAAACTCAATTTCAAAAAAAAATGTTTTTGGGCCCAAAAGCCCTCAAGGTTGAGTTTTGAACTGGGCTCTGATACCAAATTGAAACACCCCAAACTAGGCCCACAAGCCCTGATTGGATCTGGCATGCTCCTTGAGTAAAACATGGCTAAATCTTGTTTTGTCATCTTGGGAAAAAAATGGTGGTTTTGAAGAAAATAGATTTGTGTTATGATCAAGTTGAAAATCGTGTTGTTATTGAAGTTTGTATTAAAACGTTATCTTCATGTTTCAAAAATTACAAGTCAAAAGAAATGTCAAATTTTAGAGCTTATCATTAAGTTGAAAATCGTAGGTGTTTAGGTGTCAAAACATATGAAGTTATTTTACAAAAAATTGTTTAACCATTTGTTTAAGGTTGATCGTATCAGAATAAAAAATAAAACACATAAATAAAATAGTTAAATAGTAATGGCCTTATTACAACAAAACAAAACCCAAAATAAATCCCGAAAACATAATAAGAAAACGTGATAAGTTTAATCATAAGAAAACCCAAAAATGCTGAGCTGAGCATGGCCACCACTAAGTCCCCGCTGACCTGATCCACATCGCTAAGTATCACCTGCAAAAAGTTATCCCACGAAGGGTGAGTCAACAAACTCAATGTGTAACGGCTACACCAAAACTCAACCGATTATAGCCTTAATCATAACATTTCAGCAAAGCCCATAACATAGCATACCGAGTCATAGCATTATTAATCACATTTATGCACAGTATGAAATGCAATCCCAAGCCCACCTAGAAATCCATCCTCTACACACCACCCGTACCTGCCAATCACACTGTGGGGATTACTAAATTAACCCTCCATACCCTCGAAGGCAGTCACTGCAGTCAACTGCACATTGCCTTATAATCGTGGCATAGCCACCAGATAATGTGATAGAGTCATCGGATTCATAATATGTGACATGAGTCACTGGATAATGTAGTAAAAACCACCGGAACACTTCCCCTTATCATTTCACCCATTATGCCCATGCAACATACATATTATTCAGATATCATGCAATGTACCTTACCCCAAAGTCATAACGAAATTACACAGATTTCCATATCAATGCCTCTAAGCATTATTAACTGAGAGTTAGGGTAACGCATGCAATCCAATCGTACCATTGAATGGTACCCTTAGCCATGTTACTCGTATTTTTATTAACACACATTTAACAGTAACTCTATTAATCTATCGAAAAATTAATGTAGGGCTACACACCTGATAACACTGAGAATGACACTCTCGATATCGACACTCTTGCTAGCAGGGATAACAGTGATCTGCTTATCCCTTTCCGATGCTGGCCCACAACCCGGTGGCCAATCACGTACGGTAGAAACCGAGTGCTTCTTGAATCTAGGGGTGGGAACTACCCCTTTCTCTCCTCCACTGGTACTCACATCCATTGAGGAACACTTAATCAAAACTCGATTAATCGACATATAAGATCTAAACGAATTACAATCTATAACTTAAACACCCTTATCGAAATAGATCTGAATACCGAGTCTCCTCTTGTATCTCTGTCAAACTCCCCCTAAAATGTCATAGTTAGATTTGGTCGTCCCTTAAAACAATATGGCCTTTGGTCAATACTACAACTTTCTTACCTTGGATCTCAAGTCCCGAAAGATCTCCTTCTATCGTCGGCTATAAGTTGATCCCAAAATCTCCCTTCATGGTTTTAGCCAAAGAGATATAGGGATTAGAGTCTTTGATTTTCGATAGTCCAAAAAGAAAAAGAATAGGAAATTAGCCTAAAAGAGATCCTTACCAAAAAGAGTGACCAACGCAATGATCACTGGCCCTAAGAGATTGACAAGGAGAAAGATGATTAGCTTTCGGCCTTTAGTGCTTAGGAACAATCGGTTTCAATGGGTTAAGGATGCAATCGGCTAAGGTCAAATGTGCTTTCGGCTTTTGATGATAGAAGAAATTGTGAGAAGAAGAAAAGAGATTGAAAGTTGGTGTGGTTCGGCTTTGGTGAGAAAGAGGAAGAAAGAGTGGTGAGAAGAAGAAGAAGAAAAGAATAATGGTGAGGCTCAAGTTAAGGTTCAGCTTAAGGGGTTTTGGCCACTAGGTGAATTCGACTTTTTAACAAAGAATGGAGAAGAAAAGTGGGAGGCTTAAGGTGTTGCGGCAATGGTGAGTTGAGAGGGATGTTTCGGCTTTTGGTCAAGAGAGAAAAGGGTACACAAGTGGTCTCCTACTTCGGTTTTCTTTCAAAAGAAAAGAACACAAAGGCTTTCGGGAAAAAGAAATCACACAACAAAGTGCCTAAAACCTTTTTAAACATATTCGACTTCTCTTCCCTACCTACATGACCGAAATTGTCATCATAGAAGTCCCTTTGCCGGCCAACTCTCTCCCTCTTCTCAAATCCCTTCTTTTTCTCCTACTTTTCCTCTCCACCTCTCATTCAAATGAATTTGAATGAGTCAACACCTATCTTTCCTTCTTAGCTGAATCTTCAAGTGCCTTGACCAAATTCAATGCTCATCCATTTAGAGTCCCTGTGCCGTCCAACACTTCACTCTCCTTGGCAAAAAATAAAAGCTCAACACGCTACCTGTGTTGCTCGAGCCTAGGTCCCTTCACAACCCCCTGAGGCGTCACCCTCCTGTGCTCTAAGTGGCACCTCCCTTGCCACTTTACCAACTCAGTTCTTGTGTCTTAAGCCACACACTAAACTCTTTAAGGCCTAGCTCCCTTAGTTTCCTTTTTAGGCTTAAAATCAAATATTTTTCTAAGGCTTCTACCTACATCCCAAGGTTCCCGAAGCCCCCAAAACGCATACAAACCACACACAAGCACATAGCCACATATATTTAAATTAAAACACATAACCCCTAAATCTCAGATATTACATACCCCTCTTTTTAATCTTTCCACGTAACCCTCAGTAGGCGGTTCGACGTATTGGAGGACTCAGAGATGGCCACACTATGAGCAGTTTTAGATTTTAGTATTTTACTTTACTTTATTAAATCGTTTTTATTGGGTTGTAATAAGGCCTTTCTTAAATTTTGGTATAGTTTGGAATTTTTAATTTATTATGTTTTAAATCTGCTCAACATTGAATAGCGATTTTCCAAAAAAATATATGTTTTCAAAACACTACGTTTTCACAACCAAGTTGTAAATATCATGTTTTATAAGTTAGTTATTTTAAATTAAGCTACCGCAACGAATAAGGTTTTGAATGTAATGACTTCTTAATACATGTCAATTAATAATAACAATCGCAAACTGGGACTTTAGTTTTTAAATATCAAGAGGGGTTTTCAATGAAAATGCAGTTTTTAAAAAAAAAACCTCAATGTGACACGCCAGATTTGGGCCTAACTTCTAGGCCGAGTTTGGGTGTTACATTTTATGGTATCAGAGCCCAGTTACAAAACTCGGGCTGTGAAATGGGCTTTAGTTTCTATTTTAAATATGTTTACAAATGATTTTAAAATGGTTTTGGAGGATTTTTGTGTGGCACACCGAGTCTCCATCGTCGGACCAAGTAAGTTCTCCTATCTATTTTAAATTGTTATACTGTAGGTAGATACTGATACGTACTTTATCTGTAATGTGTTATTTACTTTGGTTGCAATTAGGATTCGAGTGCGCAGCAAGAGCGTAGTGTGCTAGGTTAGGGTGTGCGGCAGTTTCGTTATTTGGAAATTTCGAGGATGAAATTTCTTTAAGGGGTAGATTTGTAACACCCTGAATTTGGGCTTAGTAGAATTGGGCCAATTGGGCCTTGGCCATGGGAGCATTTTAAAATTTTTGGGATTAGGAGAATGGCATTACTTCAAGTTAGACCTGTTAGGAAGGTGATTTTGGAAGGTTCGGGGGCTTCTATGAAGTCCCGTGATCAAACTTGAGCTTTTGAAAAATTTTGGTTTTAGGTGAATAAAACCCTGAGAGTTAGTAAGTAGGCTTTAAGAGTAAAATGTGGAGAAAAATGACACAAAAGGAGCTTGTGGTGTAGTGGTTAAGTGACGCCACTTAGGGAGCAAGGGAGTGACACCACAAGGAAGTAAGGGGTCCAAGGTTCAAGCCTTGGCGCTGGCATTTCATTTCGATTTAATTTTAAGCGAACTTGGACTTTGGCCCATAGATTTATATTTAGTTACGCATGATGTTAGACACAAGGAAGCGAGTGGTCTAGTGGCAAGGCGTCATTAAGGGTGCAAAGGAGCCTGGGTTTGAATCTCATTGTAACACCCCTCACCCATGTCCAACTCTGGAATAGGGTTCGGGGCGTTACCGTACTTCAACATTCACAAATCTTAAACATTCACAATCATACAAATCAGGTTACCAAATTTCACCCTAAATTAAAACTTCTCAAACACATGCATTTGACATTGTCATCTAGTTAATCACTTATATCACATAACAAGACATTAACACATACCATTGACAAATAGGCTTACAAACCAAAATCATTATAAGCCACATCTCATGGCTATAATCAACAAATCAATATAAGCCAATACATTTGGCTAATCAGAACAACATCCATCATAAAAAAAACTAAGTCCCTATACATGCCACTCACTTAAAAACATTTAACATACACATGCCAATACTCCAAGGATAAAGGCTCGATAGTGTGATACTGCCTCCGACGATCTCCAACCCTGAGTTGACCTGACAAAACTAAAAGAAATGGAAAGGAGTGATAAGGCGTTGCTTGGAGAAACAACGATCCTTGAATGTTTACGGATCTAGGATTGTAGCAAGCACTTCCCTACAATTAAACAAAACAAAGAGGTTGGTTTAGACTTTATTTTAAAAAAAAATTGAACAGATTTGAAGAAGAAAAGAAGTTGCCAGAATTTCTAGACATATTTGAATAAGGTGGAAGATGAATGCTTCAAAATTCATCCATGGTAGCCTTGAACATTCAAAAAAAAATGGCAGAAATAATGCAGGAACTGGCTGGAAGACAATCAGTTATGCAAACCTGAATTGAATTTGTTCTACGTCAATGAACTTGGACCCACTAGATAATGATCTAGGAACCCGAAGTATCACAAGATTGACACAACAATTTAGTATTAAAATGTCAAGAAAGAAGTTCAACAAAAAGAACCGAATTTGAGAGAAAAACTCACAAAGTATTTTTTTATTTCCAAAAGACTATGTATATTAACAATGTTTGAAGTTACAAATATATAGAAGAAATGAAGAGGTGACCAAATTACATTGTGTGGCTAACATTAAAGGAGTTTAAAATTTAAATTTGAATTGAAATAACTCCTTTTGGGTGGGATTAATTTGTAGCCAAGTAAAAAAAAAAGAGTTGGCATGTTTATCACTTTAAATATGTGCTAATTTCGTTTGAAATTCAAATACACAACTTCCCTTGTTCTTATCTCTTCAATTGCCATACAAATGCAGAAGAATGGGCTGGTTTTTGGTCACACATGTGCACCACATGTGTTTAAGGCTGGCACATGCACATCCACATGCTTGGATGCCACCTAAGCTGCCACATGTGCACTGGTATACTCCCCGACATGTAGGATACTATTCAGCTACTTCTGGACTTGTCAGCTGAAGTTGAGCTAGTGGTGTGGAGGTGAGCTGACTGGAGCTGAACTGAGCTGAATTCAGCTAGCTAAAAATGAAATGAGCTGACATGAGCTGGTGTAGAGCACTCTAAGTTGAATTGAGCTGGGAAACAAGCCTCTGAGTTGTCCTGAGGTGAAGGTGAGCTGTATATTCACTCGTAAGCTAGAGTCCTTTCGTGTACATGTTACAAAACAATATAATACTTATCAAAGTCATGTAAACTTAATATAACATAGTCTAATAAGTTGTAAACAAGTGCACACTTATTCGTTAACACACAAATAACTTGAAGACAATACAAATACTATCAATCCAATCCAAAAACATACTTAGCATAATATATACATACTAAACACACCAATATAAGTAGTATGGCATAAGTATGTCACATATCAGCATGCAACACACTATAAAACTTATCTTCTAAGGCACATTCACTTTCAAAAGATTTAGAAACTTTAGCACAAGCGAAAGAAAGAACTTCCCTAAATTTCTTTGCCTTAGATCATGTGATAGGTCCTAATGGTAAGACCTCTAGATCAGCCTTCTTGATTGGCCTGGATGTGCCCACATCAAGGAGGGAGTAAGCTTTACGCTTAGTAAGCGCGCATGAAACTAATAAGTAATGTGATAACATGCTATTTTCATATTCTTACTATTTATTCAAATTCCAATTAAGCTATTTTCTTGAGTTATAGTCATTAAATTATTCATATCTGGAGCTACGGAACTCCAAATTAAGATCCTTTAATTTTCATAAAACTAGACTCTCATATCTTCTTACCATAAATTTTCCAGAATTTTTAGTTTAGCCAATCAATATAGTTTATTCAATAAAGATTCCCCTATTTTACTGTTCGACTATTCTAATCTCTTTCACTACGAATCAATTTTCTCCTTGTATAGAGTTCATATGACCTTCTTATTTTATTCATTTGAAAATAGACTCATTCAGGATTTCAGGAATATAAATTATATCCCACAATTATTTTTTTAACAATTTTTAATGATTTTTCCAAGGCAGAACAGGGGAACACGCATTCATTCTGAACCAGTCTCATAGAAATTAAAATATCTCAAAATATATGAATCATTTGTTTGCTATGTTCTTTTATATGAAAATATACTCAATAAGATTTAAATCAATATCTAATCCAACTTATAATTCAATTTCTACTTTTTGGTGATTTTTAAAATACACGTCACTGCTACTGTCCAAAGCAGTTCTATTGTAATTTTTTGCTCTCTCTCACTTTAGTTGTGTTCATCACTTGCCTATACCAATCTTGAAACACCCCACACCTGGCCCACGAGAATGGACCGGATCTGGTATGTTCCTCGAAGTAATCCGATTCAAATTCATTCGAATACTTTGAAAACTGTGTGTTTTGGAAGATAGTTTGTTGTGGGTTGGGCTCGAGTTGAAAACAAATTTATTTTATATCAAAAACCCATTTTTTCAGGTGACAAAATGTTTAAACTTATTTTAAATTAAATAGGCTTCTTCTTTATAAAGCCCTAAATTCATAACATAGTAATTAAAGCAGAAATAAAAATCGTCACGATGGCCTTATTACATAAAACGAAACCCAAAATAAAATTGTACAGTACTTAAAATAAAATAAAGATTCAAATTAAATTAAACTTCAAGCTGAACATGGCCACCACAAGTTCTGCCGTCCCGGTCCATTACTGCTCATCACCTGAAACATGTTCCCTAACGGGTGAGTCGATAGACTCAATGTGTAACCAACACCAAAATATAATAGAAATAGGCACACCATACATATCATATTCATATAAAAATTCAAGATAATGATGCAAACCCGAACCCAAATCTATATGCCATCCGCTACACTCCACCGTACCATCCCCGCACACCGTGGGGACTACTAAGTCAACCCTCCATCCGCTACACACCATCGAAGGCAACATCGCAATGACGTGCTCATCGCCCACTTAAAATATTGTGGCATAGCCACGATATTTGTGTCATGAGACACCACATTTAGATAATGTAACCGGTTACCACATTCACTTAATGTGACCGAAGTTACCACATTCACTTAGTGAGACCAAGTCGTCACATATTCTTAGTGAGACCAAGTCATCACGTTTCACTTAGTGAGACCAAGTCATCACATTCACTTCCCTTTCTCAAATAACCTGAATGCCCCAAATTATACATATCATGCATATCATATTTAATTTCACTTTCACATCACTTTTCACATGTTAAATATAACATATTTCGAAATTCTAGTAGGAGTAGGAAAACGTGCACAGTACTTTGTACCATAATATGGTACTTTAGCCACATTCTTACATTTTCATATTAACATATATATCATATTTAAGCCATAAATCTATTAAGATTAGTGTGAGGTACACACAGTACCTTAGCCATATTCTTACACTTTCATATTAACACATATAATGAATTAAAACCGTAAATCTATTGAGATTTAGTGTGGGGTACACACAGTACCTTAGCCATATTCTTACACTTTCATATTAACACATATAATGAATTAAAACCGTAAATCTATTGAGATTTAGTGTAACACACATTACCTTAGCCATATTCTTACACTTTCATATTAACACATATAATGAATTAAAACTGTAAATCTATTGAGATTTAGTGTGGGGTACACACCTGATTTGTTTAGCGATTCCTTGAGATTTCGAAAAGCTAGATCTAATGTTTAGATCCTTAGTCCCTACATTTGATTTACCATTTATTACTTAGCATAAATTCTATTTGGCTATAATATCCAAATCCTAGTAGGATTTGTAAAAAAAACTTACCTTTGATGCTGATTTGATGATTATTCAAATCCCAAAAACTTGGTTTTCCTTCACCTGATATTCGGCCAACCCTAAATCTCAACATAGGTTAGTTTTCGACTTTTTGATAATTAAAGAACCAATCCATGTATTCATACAAGCCTTGGCCGAATGCTTTTAGGTGCTTACCTTGTGGATTTTAAGTCCCGAAAACTTCACTTTTCTCTTCCTTGTATTCGGCCAAAACCTAAATCCTTGAATCGATTAATTTTTGATCACTTTTGATCTAAATACTTAAGATTGGCCTTGGCCGAATATATGAACACACTTACCTTGGAGTTCTCATATCTCGAAATTGATCTTTTAGTTTAGGTCCCTGCCGAAATCACATGTTAGATCTGATCTATCATTCAAGTATGGAAGAGACCTTTTTGGCCAAATGTACATAGATGTACTTACCTCATTTTCAAATCCCGGATGATTCTTTATACTATTCGGCTATGACACTTTTATGGATCACAAAGTTTTGGCTTTTGTGAAGGGATAGTAGAAGAAAAGAAAAGAAAAGGAGAGAGTTTTGACAGAGAGAATTCAGCTGAAGAGAGAAGAAGAGATTGGTGCTATTTGGCTAGAGAATTTTTGGCAAGGGGTTCTCTTGAAGAGAAAAGAATGAAGAATGGCCCTTATTTTCCCTCTTTGGCCGAAACTACTAGGCTTAGAATCCCTCAATCGGCCAACTCTTCTTATGTGATAAAATTTTACTTAATTAAATTCCAACAATTATCTCCTAATTAGCCGAAATTCCAAAGAAAATAAAACTCTTCTTTCTAGATCCCTTGTGCCGTCCAACTATCTGCTCATGGAGGCAAAATAAAACTTCTTTTATTTGCTCCCTAGGTGACTCAAACTCAGGCCCAACACCCCTTGCATGTGGACCATTTCCTGAGGCCCTAAGTGGCATCTTCAGGCCAATTTCTAAGTCTGTTTTTGGGTCAAATTTCACGTGCTTTTTATTTTAGGGTCACCTGGCCCTAAGTTCCCCTTTGAACTTTAAAATTTGACATTTCGGGGTCATTTTTAAGTTTCCAAAAATTTTCGCGCGGCTTTGTAACTTGACATTTCCTAGGTTTCCAAAATGTTTAGTTTCCTCTTTTAGCGTAGTTTCCAAAATGTTTACTTTACTCTTTTGGCTTAGTTTCCAAAATGTTTACTTTCCTCTTTTAGCTTAGGTTCCAAAATGTTCACTTTCCTAATTTACTTAGGTTTCCAAAATGTTCACTTTCCTAATTTGCTTAGGTTTCCAAAAATGGTCATTTTCCTATTTTCAACGTAACATGTCCATACATTCTCAGGTTTCCAAAAATATTCAAAATCTATTCAAAATATATAAAACATGTCTTTTCATACAATTTGGCCAAAATGCATAGGCCCTTTTTAGGATGTTACGCTTCTACCCCTTAAAATAATTTCGTCCTCGAAATTACTTACTATCGCTCATTCGATAGTCTAACTCACTACACTACGCTATTGTCTTGCGACTCGATCTCAAAGAACTATCATACTTTCTAGGCACATTCTCTAAGTTCGCAATCAAGGTTCCATACACTTCATAAGAACGAATCGATCTTATAGCGAGCAAAGTAATGGAGGATAATCCGAAATAAGAAACTTACCCATTGTCTCATCTGGTGCATCACTATCCTCGCGACGGTAATCGTGCATAAACCAACCTTGGCGCCTTGCATACAACCTTCAAGACCTCCGCTTGGTGCTCCACATCCTCGGCGAAACCATTACCTCTCATTATTGAATCACGACCTCGTTGAGGTCATTGTCCTCCTCTACCAAACTGATTAACATTCTGAGTTGCTGGCTACTTTTCATCTAATATCTTTGGACAGTCCTTGAGCATATGGTCCTTGGACCCACACTTAAAACATCCTCCGATTTTCTTCCAGCACTCTCCTAATTGCCTCTTTCCACACACATCACAAGGGCGTCATCGCCTCCCGAACTAGCTTGTTGACCTCATGGGCCATCATCTCTAGGCCTTTTCTGAACATCTCCTGATGTTCCAGACGATCCAAAACCTCTTTTTGGCCTATTCCGATCCATGGTCTGCTTGGTAGAATCTTTAATTCCCTCGGCTACCTTGGCCTTTTCTACTAAAGTGGAAAACTCCCGCTCCTGATGTGGAGCTATCAATAATCTTAGGTCATCCCTTAATCCGTCCTCAAAACAGACACAGCGTTCATGTTCAGTTACGACTACTCCTCAAACATATCGGCTTAACCTCAGAAATTCAGCCTCATATGCTGCTACCGACTTGTTCCCTTAAACTAGTCCTAGAAAAGCTTTCCTCTGCTCATCAATATAGCATGTGCTGACATACTTTTTTTGATATGCCTCCTTACATACTCGCAGGTCAGATCCTCAGCCGTGGCACCATCCCGGACAGTTAACCACCATTGGTACGCTTCATCATGTAACAGTGCCACCATCCCTTTCAACTTCTCTTCAGGGGTCAGGTCGAGTTCATCCATAATACGCTCGGTTACTTCCAACCAATACTCAGCTGTACTGGGTGCCACACCGGACACTCCACGAAACACCTCGGCCCCGTTGGCTCAGAGTCATTCGGGTACAGATTTTTGAGCTCTCGTATTTCCACCCGTGCTAGCCACCATTTCCAAAACTCGCAACATAGCCTCGCTACTAAAGATCATCCCCCGTCTGAGCTTGCTGCTTGACATTAACAGCTGGGGGTGGTGGTGGCGGTGGTAATTCATTGTCAGACCCTTGACCCGATCTAACGGGTTCTGACACAGTTATTCTTCCTCTACCGCGTCCTTGATGACCGCGTCCTCTAGAACTCATTTCTAATGTCGAGATCTGATTAAGAAGTTTTTTATAAATTAGTACTTTTGTTTCACTTTATTACTCGCGAAGAAATTTTATGAAAAGAATTTAGGAGTGGTTCTTTCGTATTCATACATGCACACAGTCTTTTCATTCATTCATACATCCATCAAACAATTATGAACCTTAGTTCATTCAGAGAAACGTTGTAGTTTTTCATTTGTTGTTGTTTTTCCACTACCCGGGGTATTTTCGTAATTTATCCTCTGAGGGTATTTTTGTAATTTGTCAAAATAAGGTTCCTTGGTGATCTTGTCACAAAGTATTTTTGGTATTTTAAGTTCCTTGTAGAGTTTGGAAAATTTTTGAAATCCGAGGGTATTTCAAAAATTTTTGGACCTTGGGGGTATTTTGGTAATTTTTCTACAAACCGAGGTAAATTGTAAAATTTTAATAAATCGGGATATTTTAGAAGTTGCAAAATTTTGAGGGTTCTTTTTGAGAATTGTACTTTCCAAATCGGTGCTGTTGCAAAAATTTTGGAAATCAGGGTCATTTTGGTAATTTTAGTGAGTTAGGGGCAATTTTGTAATTTTTCATAAATCAAGGTATATATTTTTTCTGATAGTTTGCAAATTAGGGTTTTTGAATATTTATGAGATAATGATATTTTGGCAAAACTGTTGAGTAGTTGGGCATTTTATAAACCAAGGGTATTTTTGTAATTTTACCACTAGGGGTATTTTTGTAATTTTATAAGTCAAAAATTTTCGGAGAAAATTGTGTATAAGAAATAGTTTTCGTGAATTAAGGGAAAATTGATTTAAGAATTTTAATATTAAGGTTTCGAAAAATGGCTAGTTCCCTTTCGGGTTTTAGTTATTGGGTTTAGCCTATGACCGAGCCTTCTTGGTCAGGGTGAACCAAAGCTACGCACCAGGCAGGATTCGAGTGGAGAGGAGGTGAGTCACGCGGATCGCTTAAGTACCAAGCTCCCACCAAACCATTCCTAGACATGCGTCTGGGGTTGCCACACCCACTAAGTCCTCTAGGTTAGGGTGAACCGAAGCTACGCACCAGGTAAGATTCCTACGAAGAGGAGGTGAGTCACTAGGACTACTTAAATACGAAGCTCTTCAGGATCCAATCCTAGACATGCGTACCATGGTTGCCACACCCTAACTTGACTGACTTAGCCATAAGTTTGTTTAGTGTATTAAGTCTTATGTATTTGTGTTTGAGTAGACTAATCCTAGGGTTCAAGTTCCTATCATGCTATTCTATGTTCCATTCCTTTTCTACCCTTCTATAATTCACATAATCACACAGATAGATAGAAGTACTTACCTGGTGGACTGCGGGTCGGAGACTTAGGGACCATGTCATCATACCTATCCATTTTTAGAAATATTTCCATAAAACTCTTTTGGGCTTGTTTGAAAAATATTTTGGGCCTTAGGCCACAGGCTGAGAGTTTAAAACTGAGCTCTGATACCAAACTGAAACACCCCACACCCGGCCCACGAGGATGGCCCGGATCTGGTATGTTCCTTGAAGAACCCAGTTTAAATTCATTCGAATACTTTGAAAACTATGTGTTTTGGAAGATAGTTTGTTGTGGATTGGGCTCGAGTTGAAAATAAATTTATTTTATATCAAAAACTCATTTGTTTCGGGTGACAAAGTGTTTAAACTTATTTTAAATTAAATGGGCTTATTCTTTATAAAGCCCTAAATTCATAACATAGTAATTAAAGCAGAAATAAAAATCGTCACGATGGCCTTATTACATAAAACGAAACCCAAAATAAAATTATACAGTACTTAAAATAAAATAAAGATTCAAATTAAATTAAACTTCAAGTGAACATGGCCACCACAAGTTCTCGCCGTCCGATCCATTACCGCTCATCACGAAACATGTTCCCTAGCAGGGTAAGTCGATAGACTCAATGTGTAACCAACACCAAAATATAATAGAAATAGGCACACCATACATATCATATTCATATAAAAATTCAAGATAATGATGCAAACCCGAACCCAAATCTATATGCCATCCGCTACACTCCACCTGCCATCATCCTTTGCAAGTGGGGACTACTAAGTCAACCCTCCATCCGCTACACACCATCGAAGGCGATCATTGCGATCGATGTGCTCATCGCCCACTTAAAATATTGTGGCATAGCCACTGATATTTGTGTCATGAGACACCACATTTAGATAATGTAATGAAGTTACCACATTCACTTAATGTGACCAAGTCACCACATTCACTTAGTGAGACCAAAGTCATCACATATTCTTAGTGAGACCAAAGTCATCACGTTTCACTTAGTGAGACCAAGTCATCACATTCACTTCTCATTTCTCAAATAACTTTGAATGCCCCAAATTATACATATCATGCATATCATATTTAATTTCACTTTCACATCACTTTTCACATGTTAAATATAACATATTTCAAAATCCTAGTAGGAGTAGGAAAACGTGCACAGTACTTTGTACCATAATATGGTACTTTAGCCACATTCTTACACTTTCATATTAACATATATATCATATTTAAGCCATAAATCTATTAAGATTAGTGTGGGGTACACACAGTACCTTAGCCATATTCTTACACTTTCATATTAACACATATAATGAATTAAAACCGTAAATCTATTGAGATTTAGTGTGGGGTACACACAGTACCTTAGCCATATTCTTACACTTTCATATTAACACATATAATGAATTAAAACCGTAAATCTATTGAGATTTAGTGTGGGGTACACACCTGATTTGTTTAGCGATTCCTTGATATTCCAAAAAGCTAGATCTAATGTTTAGATCCTTAGTCCCTACATTTGATTTATCATTTATTACTTAGCATAAATTCTATTTGGCTATAATATCCAAATCCTAATAGGATTTGTAAAAAGACTTACCTTTGATGCCGATTTGATGATTATTCAAATCCGAAAACTTGGTTTTCCTTCACGATATTCGCCAACCCTAAATCTCAACATAGGTTAGTTTTCGACTTTTGATAATTAAAGAACCAATCCATGTATTCATACAAGCCTTGGCTGAATGCTTTTAGGTGCTTACGTTGTGGATTTTAAATCCCGAAAACTTCACTTTTCTCTTCCTTGTATTCGACCAAAACCTAAATCCTTGAATCGATTAATTTTTATCACTTTTGATCTAAATACTTAAGATTGGCCTTGGCGAATATATGAACACACTTACCTTGGAGTTCTCAAATCCAAATTGATCTTTTAGTTTAGGTCCTGCCAAATCACATGTTAGATCGATCTATCATTCAAGTATGGAAGAGAGCTTTTGGCGAATGTACATAGATATACTTACCTCGTTTTCAAATCCGGATGATCCTTTATACTATTCAGCTATGGCACTTTTATGGATCACAAAGTTTGGCTTTTGTGAAGGGATAGTAGAAGAAAAAAAAAGAAAAGGAGAGAGTTTTGACAGAGAGAATTGGCTAAAGAGAGAAGAAGAGATTGGTGCTATTTGGCTAGAGAATTTTCGAGAAGGGTTCTCTTGAAGAGAAAAGAATGAAGAATGGCCCTTATTTTCCTCTTTGGCCGAAACTACTAGGCTTAGAATCCTCAATTGGCCAACTCTTCTTATGTGATAAAATTTTACTTAATTAAATTCCAACAATTATCTCCTAATTAGCAAATTCCAAAGAAAATAAAACTCTTCTTTCTAGATCCCTTGTGCCGTCAACTCTCTGCTCATGGAGGCAAAATAAAACTTCTTTTATTTGCTTCCTAGGTGACTCAAACTCAGGCCCAACACCCTTGCATGTGGACCATTTCACGAGGCCCTAAGTGGCATCTTGAGCCACTTTTTCAAGTCCGTTTTTGGGTCAAATTTCACGTGCTTTTTATTTTAGGGTCACCTGGCCCTAAGTTCCCCTTTGAACTTTAGAATTTGACATTTCGGGGTCATTTTTAAGTTTCCAAAAATTTTCGTGCGGCTCTGTAACTTGACATTTCCTAGGTTTCCAAAATGTTTAGTTTCCTCTTTTAGCGTAGTTTCCAAAATGTTTACTTTCCTCTTTTGGCTTAGTTTCCAAAATGTTTACTTTCCTCTTTTAGCTTAGTTTCCAAAATGTTCACTTTCCTAATTTACTTAGGTTTCCAAAATGTTCACTTTCCTAATTTGCTTAGGTTTCCAAAAATGGTCATTTTTCTATTTTCAACATAACATGTCCATACATTCTCAGGTTTCCAAAAATGTTCAAAATCTATTCAAAACATATAAAACATGTCTTTTCATACAATTTGGCCAAAATGCATAGGCCCTTTTTAGGATGTTACAAATCTTTTCAATTTTTGATCACATATCGAGCATATTGTTCATATATACATTTGCCACATTTCTCAAATGGTCACATTCACACTTGCACTTATTCATAAAATGATCGTATTCGATTACACTTAGTCGTTAAACGATCACATGTATTTTCTCTTAGTCAATTTCCCGTTGAACTCATCGAAATAATAACAGATACACGGTGGCCTGCACATAGTACCACCCTTGTAGCCGAATCTATCTGGTGCACATAGTAGCCTACACTTAGTACTATACATGTGACCAAAACCATCACTTACACATAGTGACCTGCACTTAGTACCACACATGTGATCGAAGCTATCGGGTACGCATAGTAGCCTACACTTAGCACTACACATGCGACCTATTCGTCTGGTACACGTAGTAGCCTACACTTAGTACTACACATGTGACCTAAAACCATCTCGTGGCTCTCTTATACACATAGTGGCCTACACTTAGTACCAGATATGTGACCTAGCTACCTCATTCGTATCTTTTCTATTCCGAAGGTTCAACCAGATTTCCCACTTTTCAACATTTTACCAATTCATAAATTTTCATGCCATCATTTTATACAACTATCATACATTCATAAAACAGGCATTTAGGCATATTATGGGTTTACTTTAGGTTATTTGAACTTACTTGTCAAAATCTTGTCAGGTACAATTGTGTAGCAATTCATACAACCCATGTAATATTAATTTAACATTCAATTCATGTAACATTAATTTGCCATTCAATTTCACATAACACAACAAACATCACATTTTCCATACCACACATACCATCCATCGACTTCTCCTAAACATATTAAATCATACAATTTATGCCATATCAATAGAGAATTACAATTCAAGCATGGTGTTGCATTATTATTAACACACGAACTTACCTCGAATGCCGAAACGGTCATTTTACCAACTTTTTTGATTTTTGATTTTCCTCCAATTCTAGGTCCAAATCTCATTTTTTGGGGGTCTAAAACATCACATTTCACTTATTTAATTAATGTACTATTCAAAACAGTCTCTAACTCAAACTTTGGCAAAATTACAATTTTACCTCTAAACTTTTACATAATTACAATTTTGCCCCTAGGGTCGAAAATTAAACTTCATCCCTTATTCTTATGTTTTATAACATGCTGAACATTTTTCCCTTCTATAGCAACATAGAAACATCAAATTCTCACTCTAACATGTACTTATGAACATTAGATATTTTACCAATTATGTCGTTTTACTCATTTTCCCATAAAATCGCTTAGCAAAAGTTGTTTAACATAATTTTGGCCGTCATATTCTATCATAAAACATCAAAATAAACACATTTAACCTATGGGTATTTTTCCAAATATAAACCCAAGGTTAAATTATTGCTAGAATAAGTTAAACCAAGTTATCGGGATTCTAAAAACGTAAAGAACATTAAAAACGGGGCTTGGAATCACTTACTATGGAGCTTGGAAGCTTGAAACAAACCCTAGCTATGGAGAACCCTTGTAATTTCATCCTCACGAAGAAGATGGACATATTTGGCATTTAAATTTTGTTTTTAATTCATTTAATTCACTAAATTACCAAAATACTCCTTAAAAAAATCTTTTGAAACATACCCATCCATGTCCATTTTTGTCCACCAACTTGACCAATGGTATAATTATCATTTAAGGACCTCCAATTTAAAATTTCATAACAATTGGACACCTCTAACATGTAGAACTCAACTTTTGCACTTTTTATAATTTAGTCCTTTTGACTAAATTGAGTGCCCAAACGTCGAAATTTTCGAACAAAATTTTCACGAAATCTTTCTGTGAAATTGTAGACCATAAAAATAAAATTTTCCTCTTCAGATTTGTGATCTTGAAACCACTGTTCCAACTAGGCCCTAATTCGGGATGTTACACTCATGACAAGCAGGGGAGTATTTATTTTGCGGATTAGGCGGCCAGAGTTTGAGTTGGATTTAAACTCTACTGACGGAGGGATCCCATATCGACAAGATAGCAAGAGGGAAGGTGAGAAGCTGGCTATAAATGGAGTTGTCTATGAGGAGAGGAAGCATAGCTTGGTTGGCATTTGGGCATAGGAGCATTCGGAGCGTGGATTAGCTTCAAACTCCTATCAGGTGTTTATTCTCTCTACTCAAGCTGTAGAGCGGCAAATGCCAAAATATTGGTCACACAGCGATGGTAGCCACACGAGCGTGCAAGCGCACCTATGGGAGCTTCGATGCGATGGTTGAGGCCAGCTTGAGTGTTCTTATGCGTTTAGGCTATTTGGGCCATGATGAGCGAAAAGGGGCCAAGTGGGCCCATATGAATAAATTGTATGATTGTGTAGTAGATAGTGAACTGGACTATGAGAATCTTGTATCTGTGGCTAGATTTGGGCTAAGTGGGCAACACGAGTGTGTGGGCCTATGTGGGCCAAATAAAGGGCCTCAGGCCCAATTACACTGTTATGACCATTTAGGTTATCTGAGTCGCTCAGGGCGGCAGCAGGCCTTTGGAAAGGCTATTAAATGTGAAATTACCAAAGTACCCTTAATGGGTAAATTACCAAAATATACCTGGTTTGTAAAATTACCGAAACACCCCATGGTTCACGAAATTGCTAAAATACCCCTAATTTGTAAAATTACTAAAATACCTCTAGTTTGTAAAATTATTGAAACACCCCATGGTTTGCGAAATTACCAAAATACCCCTGGTTTGCAAAATTATCGAAATACCCTAGGTTTGCAAAATTACTGAAATACCCCTAGTTTGAAAAATTATCGAAATACCTCTAATTTGTGAAATTACTGAAATACCCCTGGTTTGCAAAATTACCAAAGTACCCTCGATGGGTAAAATGACCGATATGCCCTTGAGGTGTAAAATGATGAAAACGCCCCTACATGTTATATGGTTATTATTGTATGCCATTTGTGATTGTTATGGCATGTTTATTATCGTATGATGCATTCATGTGTTATTATGCTACATGGGGATGGGTTTATTAATACGGAGGAAGTGCTAATAGGATCGCATGGTCGCTTGAAGGCTGCGAATCCACCGAAGGCTTTTTAGCCACTGAGCAGCCATGCTGCACCGATAAGTTAGTGCCGAAATTGGTGCTTCATAAGGAGTGTACAGATGAGTGGGTCGATTAAATCCCCACAAGAGTGCACGGTTGGACAAGAGACGGAGTGCAGGGTTGGTATGGGCATTATTGTATTGCATATATGGATTTTAATATTGAGATGGGCTTAGGCCTAGATATTTATGATATGTGACATATGATATGGGTTAAGGCCAAACCGAGGCTATTTTGGGGTAAGGCCCAATTGCCACCATTATTACAATGGGCTTCGGCCCAGATTGTTGTGATGCATGTTTTCATTGATGAGGGTTGTACACACTGAGTTTTCACAAACTCATCCCCTCTTTTTAATTTTTCCAGGTAACCCTCAGTAGGCAGTTTTGGATTTTAGTATTCTACTTTACTTTATTAAATCTTTTTTTATTGGGTTGTAATAAGGCCTCTCTTAAATTCTGGTATAGTTTGGGATTTTTAGTTTATTATGTTTTAAATCTGTTCAACATTGAATCGTGGTTTTCCAAAATAATATTTATTTTCAAAACATTATGTTTTCACAACCAAGTTATAAATATCACATTTTATGAGTTAGTTGTTTTAAATTAAGCTTCCGCAACAAACAAGGTTTTGAAGGTAATGACTTTTTAATAAATGTCGATTAATAATAACAATCTCAAATTGGGACTTTATTTTTTAAATATCAAGAGGGGTTTTCAATGAAAACCCAATTTTTGAAAAAAACACCTTAATGTGACATGCCAGATTCGGGCCTAACTTCTAGGCCGAGTTTGGGATGTTACATTTTGTAGTATCAGAGCCCGGTTGCAAAACTCGATCTGTGAAATGGTCTTTAGTTTCTATTTTAAATATGTTTACAAATGATTTTAAAGTGGTTTTGGAGGATTTTTGTGTGGCACAACGAGTCTACATCGTCGGACCAAGTAAGTTCTCCTATCTGTTTTAAACTGTTATACTGTAGGTAGATACTGGTATGTACTTTATTTGTAATGTGCTATTTACTTAGGTTGCAATTAGGATCAGAGTGAGCAAAGAGAGCTTAGTGTGCTAGGTTAGGGTGTGCGATGGTTCCGTTAGTTGGAAATTTTGAGGATGAAATTTCTTTAAGGGGGCAGATTTGTAACACCATGAATTTGGGCCTAGTAGAATTGGGCCCATTGGGCCTTAGCCGTGGGAACTTTTTAAAATTTTTGGGATTAGGAGAACAGCATTATTTCAAGTTGGACCTGTTAGAAGGTGATTTTGGAAGGTTAGAGGGCTTCTATGATGTCCCGGGATCAAACTTGGCCTTTAGAAAAATTTTAGTTTTAGGTGAATAAAACCCTAAAAGTTAGTAAGTAGGATTTTAAGAGTGAAATGTGGAGAAAATGACACAAAAGGAGCTTGTGGTGTAGTGGCTAAGTGACGCCACTTAGGGAGCAAGGGAGTGACACCACAAGGAAGTAAAGGGTCCAAGGTTTAAGCCTTGGCGCTGGCATTTCATTTTGATTTATTTTTAAGTGGACTTGGACTTTGGCCCATGGATTTATTTTTAGTTGCGCATTATATTAGACATAAGTAAGCGAGTGGTCTAGTGGCAAGGCATCATTAAAGGTGCAAGGTAGCCTGGGTTCGAATCTCATGATAAGCAGGGGAGTATTTATTTTGCGAATTGGGTGGCCAGTGTTTGAGTTGGATTTAAACTCTATTGACGGAGGGATCCCATATCGGAAAGATAGCAAGAGGGAAGGTGAGAAGCTGGCTATAAATAGAGCTGTCTATAAGGAGAGAAAGCATACCTTGGTTGGCGTTGGGGCATAGGAGCATTCGAAGCTTGGATTAGCTTCAGATTCCTATCAGGTGTGTATTCTCTCTACTCTAGCTGTAGAGTGGCAAATGCCGAAATGTCGGTCACACGGCGATGGTAGCCACACAAGCGTGCGAGTGCACGTGTGGGAGCTTCAATGCGATAGTTGAGGCCAGCTTGAGTGTTCTTGTGCGTTTAGGCTGTTTGGGCCATGATGGGCTAAAAGAGGCCAAGTGGGCCCAATGGGCCTATGGGCCCATATGAATAAATTGTATGATTGTGTAGTAGATAGTGAGCTGGACTATGAGAATCTCGTATTTGTGGCTAGGTTTTGGGCTAAGTGGGCCACACGAGCGTGTGGGCCCATGTGTGCCGAATAAGGAGCCTCGGGCCCATTTACACTATTATGACCATTTAGGTAATCTAAGTCACTCGGGGCGGCAGCAGGCCTTTGGAAAGGCTGTTAAATGTGAAATTACCAAATACCCTCGATGGGTAAATTATCGAAATACCTCTGGTTTGCAAAATTATTGAAACACCCCATAGTTTACGAAATTATCGAAATACCCCTATTTTGCAAAATATCAAAATACCCCTTGTTTATAAAATTACCAAAATACCTCTAGTTTACAAAATTACCGAAACACCCCATGGTTTGCAAAATTATCGAAATACCCCTGGTTTGTAAAATTATCGAAATACCCCTGGTTTGTGAAATTACTAAAACATCCCATGGTTTATGAAATTACCGAAATACTCTTGGTTTGCAAAATTACTGAAATACCCCTAGTTTTTAAAATTATTGAAATACCCCTGGTTTGTAAAATTATTGAAATACCTCTAGTTTGCAAAATTACCAAAGTACCCTCGATGGGTAAAATGATCGATATGCCCTTGAAGTGCAAAATGACGAAAATGCTCCTACATGTTATATGGTTATTATTGTATGTGATTTGTGATTATTATGGTATGTTTATTATCGTATGATGCATTCATGTGTTATTATGCTGCATGGGGATGGGTTTATTAATACGGAGGAAGTGCTAATAGGATTGCATGGTCGCTTGATGACTGTGGATCCACCGAAGGCTTTTAGCCATTGAATAGCCATCTTTGCCGATAAGTTAGTCATAGCGGTGCTACATAGCGATGGACGGATGGCTGGGTCGATTAAATCCCCACAGGAGTGCACAGTTGGACAGGAGACGGAGTGTAGGGTTGGTATAGGCATTAATGCATTGCATATATGGATTTTAAAATTGAGATGGGCTTAGGCCCAGATATTTATGATATGTGACATATGATATGGGTTATGGCCCAACCGAGGCTATTTTAGGCTAAGGCCCAATTGCCACCGTTATTGTAATGGGCTTCGGCCTGGATTGTTGTGATGCATGTTTTTACTGATGAGGGTTGTACACACTGAGTTTTCGCAAACTCACCCCCTCTTTTTAATTTTTCCAGGTAACCCTCAGTAGGCGATTCGATGTATTGGAGGACTCAAATGTGGCGACACTATGAGCAGTTTTGGATTTTAGTATTCTACTTTACTTTATTAAATCATTTTTTATTTGGTTGTAATAAGGCCTCTTTTAAATTCTGGTATAGTTTGGGATTTTTAGTTTATTATGTTTTAAAGCTGCTCAACATTGAATCACGATTTTCTAAAATAATATCTGTTTGCAAAACACTACGTTTTCGCAACCAAGTTGTAAATATCATGTTTTATAAGTCAGTTGTTTTAAATTAAGCTTCTGCAATGAACAAGGTTTTGAAGGTAATGACTTCTTAATAAATGTCGATTAATAATAACAATCGCAAACTAGGACTTTAGTTTTTAAATATCAAGAGGGGTTTTCAATGAAAATGCAATTTTTGAAAAAAACACCTCAATGTGACACGCCAGATTCGAGCCTAACTTCTAGGCCAGGTTAGGGTGTTACATGGGTCGTAATGGGCCTCGTTGGGCTGAGATGGGTCATGTGGGCCCAATGGGCTCATGGGCCCCACATGGGTAAAATCCACGGTAAGTGATAAATAATGGATTGGGCTGTGACGTTCGCATAGCCGTGATTGAAATTGGGCTAAATAGGCCACAAGAGCGTGTGGGCCCATTTGAGTCGAGTAATGGACCTTGGGCCTAATGACACTATTTTTGTCATATAGGTTATCTGAGTAATTAGAGACAATTGTAGACCTTCTGAAGGGTCATCATCTATGTCGAGACCCAAAAAGTAGTTAAATAACCAAAATACCCCTAAGGGATAAAATTACCGTTTTACCCCTAACCGACGAAATGACCATTATACACCTAGTGGTAGTTTAATTGATGCGTGTATGATATCTATATGACTGGTTATGAATATGACACACTACACACGTAATATTTATGACATGACATTCTGCATTGGGGTTGGGATTCATTTGGAGGAAGTACTGTACTAGTGGCTCTACCATGTTTTTACTGTTCTAGTGGCTTTGCCACATATTCTGATTTTAGTGGCTGGGCCACGTTTACTATTATTAGCAACTTTGCTGTGTTACTATTAGCAGCTATGTTGTGATATTGGTGTGTTGGCTGGGTGGGTTGACTTAGTCCCCACATGGTGTGTTGGGTGGTACGAGTGGTGTGTTGGCTGGATTGGGTTGGGTTGCATCTCTGTTCTGTACTGTTATTATTTTGGGACTATATAAGGATAAAACCAGTTGATCATTCTTGTATAGGGCTTAGGCCCGATCTATTTTACTTGCGTCGATTGTTATTTGGTGATAGGGATTACACACCGAGTTTTGCAAACTCACCTTTCTTTTAAGCTGTCTTGGTAATCCCACCCTAAATGATTTGGAGCCGCGAGGGACCCAGAGGTGGCCATGTGAACACTGATTTTTCGCTTGAGACTTAAATATTTTAAATTTATAATTGGGTTTGATTATGTAATAAGGCCATTTGAGGTTTTAACTTCTTAGTTCAACCTGCTAGATTAGGAAAAATGGGTTTTTCAAAATAATAATTGTTCCAAGGAAAATCATGCATTTCAAATTTGAAAGTTCACAATTAGAAAAGCTTCCACGGTTTTTAATTCAGATTAATAAACTTGTAACAGATGATATGACCAATAATTGGCCAACATGTTTTGATTTTACAACACCAATGTTTTCAATAACAACTAGTTAAAAGGGATTTAAAATTTAGTCACGAACTTTCATCGACAAGACAAGTTTTTAAATCAACACTTTGATGTGACACATCAGATCCGGTCATAACGTCTAGGTTGGGTTTGGGGTGTTACATTTACATTTTCTATGATTAAGTCATTTTCTCAAATTAAGCATACAAACAATAAAATTAATTCACAAAAATTTCACACATGCTTAATCACATACTGTAGGCATAAAAATAATATTAAAATATTTTTTTGACTCAGATTTGTGGTCCCAAAACCACTATTCTGACTAGGGTCTAAACCGGACTTTACAATTCTCCCCCTTAGGGATTTTCATCCTCGAAAATCTTACCGTTGTATAGATCCGAATATTGCTCTCTCATAGCATCTTTGGTTTCACACGTAGCTTCTTTGACCTCGTGTCGATGCCATAATACTTTTACTAATAGAATTTTCTTATTTCGTAATTCCTTAATCTCGCGAGCTAAGATACAAATTAGTTCTTCTTCGTAAGTTATATTAGATTGAATTTCTATTTCAGACGGAGAAATTACATGCGAAGGATCAGATCTATATCGTCGAAGCATTTATACATGAAACATATTATAAATCTTTTCTAGCTTTAGTGGTAACAATAATCTGTACGCAACAGATCCAATACACTCAATGATTTCATACGTCCCAATGAATCTTGGACTCAGTTTGCCTTTATGACCAAATCGGAGTATTTTCTTCCACGGTGAGACTTTCAAAAGCACTTTATCTCCAATCTCAAATTCAATATCTTTCGGTTTCAAATATGCATAAGGCTTCTGACGATCAGATCCTGCTTTCAAACTATTATGGATCACTTTGACTTTCTACTTAGTTTCTTATATTAAATCAACCCCGTGTATCTTATTCTCGTTGAGTTCTAACCAATACAGAGGTGTTCGACATTTCCTACCATACAAGGCTTCATACGGTGCCATTTTAACGCTCGACTAAAAATTATTATTATACGTAAACTCAATCATTGGTAAATATTGTTCCCACGTACCTTCAAACTCAAGAATGCAACATCTCAACATATCCTCGAGAATTTGAATAATCCGCTCGGATTGACCATCCATCTATGGGTTTCTTCCAGAATAAAAGCTGTACTGAAATGCAATTTAGTACCTAAAGCCTCTTGCAGGTTCTTCCAGAATCGTGAAGTAAACCTCTAATCTCTGTCAGACACAATAGATAGTGGCACCCCGTGTAATCTCACAATATCGAAATATATAGCTCAACTAATTATCAAGTGAGTAATCAGATCGTACCAAAATAAAATGAGCTAATTTCGTCAATTTGTCAACTATAACCCAGATTGCATCTTTCTTTCTCGGAGTCAAAGGCAACCCTGAAACAAAATTCGTTGTCACTCTATCCCATTTCCACTTGGGAATCATAATTGGTTATAACAAACCGGATGGCACCTGATGTTCAGCTTTAACTTGCTGACAAATTAAATATTTTGAAAAAAACTCTGAGATTTCCTGCTTCATACCAGGCCATCAATAAAGTTGTTTCAAATCATTGTACATTTTTGTACTTCTCGGATGAATAGATAGGCGACTACTATATGCTTCTTTCAAAATCAATTGAATCAATTCTAGGTTTCTTGGAACACATATTCAATCTCAAAATCTTAAACAATCATCAATATCAATTCAAAATTCAGAATTAGAGTTCAAATCACATTGAGCTCGTTTCGTTAACATTTCATTATCAATTTTTTGAGCATTACATATTTGCTGTAAAAACAACGGTTTCGCTTTCAATTCAAGCAAAACTAAACCATCATCAAACAGGTCTAAATGAGCATTCATCGTACGTAGTGCAAATAGTGATTTCTGACTCAATGCATCAACAACAACAATTACTTTACCCGGATGATAATCTATCACAAGCTCGTAGTCTTTTAACAGTTCTAACCATCTTCTCTGTCATAAATTCAGGTCTTTCTGAGTCATCAAATATTTCAAACTTTTATGATCTGAAAACACATGGCATTTTTCATCGAAAAGATAGTGGCGCCAAATCTTTAAAGCAAACACAATTGCTGCCAACCTAAGATCATGTGTCAAATAATTCTTTTCATGCGGTTTCAATTGTCTTGAGGCATAAGCTATAACTTTGCCTTCTTGCATCAAAACAGATCCAAAACCATTTAAAGAAGCATCACTATATATCACAAACTCTTTACTAGTTTCTGGCTGTACTAGCACTGGAGCTTCAGTCAATAGAGTTTTCAACTGATCAAAGCTTTTCTGACACTTTTCAGACCACTCAAATTTTACATCTTTCTGAAGCAATTTCATCGGTGGAGTTGGAATCATCGAAAAGACTTTTACAAACCATCGATAATAACCATCAAGTCCCAGAAAATTATGAACTTTAGACACATTTTTCGGACGTTGCCTCTCTAAAATAGCTAAAATCTTGCTCGAATCAACTCGTATACAAGATGCTAACACAATATGCCCCCAAAAGCCAACTTCATACAATCAGAACTCACATCTACAAAACTTTGCATACAATTGCTTATCTCACAGAGTTTGTAGCACAATTCTTAGATGTTTACCATGTTCAACTTCATCACACGAATAAATCAAAATGTCATCAATGAATAAAATAATAAATCAATCTAAATACGATCTAAAAATTCTATTCATCAAATTCATAAAGACAGCAGGAGCATTTATTACCTTGTTCTGAAAGTAGTTTTTGGAATGTCTGAATCTTTTACTTGCAACTGATAATATCCCGATCTCAGATCTATCTTTGAAAACACGATGGCAGCTGATCAAACAAATCATCAATTTTGGGTAGAGGATATTAGTTCTTAATAGTCACTTTGTTTAATTGACAGTAATCAATGCACATTCTCATCATGCCATCTTTCTTTTTCACAAATAAAATGGGAGCACCCCAAGGTGAGAAAATCAGTCGTGCAAATCCTCTTTCGGTCAACTCTTGCAGCTGAGACTTTAATTCTTTTAATTCTGTTGGTGCCATTCTATACAGAGCTATTGAGATAGGAGTCGTGCCCGGCACTAAGTCAATACCAAACTCAACTTCTCGTATCGGAGGTAATCTCAGTAGTTCTTCAAGAAACACATTAGAGAATTCACAAACAACTCGCACAGATTCAACTTTCTTTTCAGTCACTTTTGTACCAGCCTGATTTAGGGCCTAGTCAGAATACTGGTGTGAGACCACAAATACAAAGTAGAAATATGTATTTTAATGACTTTTATGAGGCTTACGAGGTATTTTCATGATTGTGTGAAAATTCATGAAGGAATTTTATTAATTAGTAAATAATTTGTCCATTAGGACTAAATTGCAAGGATTAGAAAATATGAGAATCTAGAAGGTTTAAGTATGAAATAGCATCATAAAAATTATTAGAAGTCCTTATTTAGCAATTAGACCATTTTATGTTAAGATGGACAAAAATAAACATGGGAAGTAAAAATGCATAAAAGGACCAAATTGTAAAAGTTATAAAATTGGTCATACATGTGTGAAATAGTGGAATTTAAGGGCTATTGTAGTTAATAGAACAATTAAACTAAGCTTAAAATACAAGGAAGTTCAATAAAAATCATTTTACGAGCCTAGGGACAAAAGTGTAATTCAGAGAAAGTTTAGGGCAAAATTGTAATTTTACCAAAGTATGATTCATGAGTCGATTTAGTTAATGTGAGTATTTAAATAAGTGAAATTGTCATTATAGATCAAGAAACATGAAGCCCAGACCTAAACCGGGGCAAGAATAAGGTTGCGGACTAAATCAAACATCTATATACATTTTGAATACTGAGGTAAGTTTGTGTCAAATTAAGGTTACATGTGTTACTGTGTTTAAACTACTTATTATTTTGTGAAATGCTTATTATTCCATGAAGTCGATTAATAATGTCTTGGTGAGAAAATGAATGAGAACATGTAAGTTGAAGTTCCGATTGAAGGCTCGAAATAACGAGAATGCCTATATCATGCTAAGAGATAAGGAAGGTCCCGTATAAGACCATATCTGGGATATGACATCGGCACCGAATGTAGGTCCCGTGTAAGACTATGTCTGGGACATGGCATCGCCACCGAACGTAGATCTTTTATAAGACCAATTTTTGGGATATGGCATCAGCATCGAATAAGGAAGGCCTTGTATAAGACCATGTCTGGGACATGGCATCGACACCATATAAGGAAGGTCCCGTATAAGACCATGTTTAGGACATGGCATCGGCACCATATAAGGAAGGTCCCGTATAAGACCACGTCTGGGACATGGCATCGACACCATACAAGAAGGTCCCATGTAAGACCATGTCTGGGACATGGCTTCGACACCAAAGAAAGATCTCGTGTAAGACCTTTTTTGGGACATGGGATTGACATCGAGCTAAGAGATCCTATGTAAGACCATATCTGGGATATTGCATTAGCATCAAGAGGTGATCCCATGTAAGACCATATC
Organism: Gossypium rotundifolium; assembly: GCA_025506655.1. Lineage (NCBI taxonomy): Eukaryota > Viridiplantae > Streptophyta > Magnoliopsida > Malvales > Malvaceae > Gossypium > Gossypium rotundifolium. The sequence goes on from CP106734.1 coordinate 105,247,234, forward strand.
TGGGATGTGGCATTGGCATCGAGATACATGCATGATGAGATTGAGTATCCTCCAATATTCTGGATAATTCATCGGATAAAAGAGCTACGTATGTAAAAGTGACAAAAGAGCTAAGCATGTAAAGATGATATAAAGCCATGTTATACAAGGATGGCATTGAGTTCCATTTATGTTAAGGATGATGAAAACTTTGAGTTTATATTTATAATTGCATAAGTGTTAAACTATGTGACTAAGTGAATACAGGTTCCATGAGTAAAATACATGTTATAAAATCATAATGTGATATGTGATGGGTAAGAGTAAGTATGAGTAAGTATGCATAAGCATTTGAGACTTATGTTGCTATTGTTTCATGATATGGAAGAGTTTATTATGAGCAATGATGTCACTATATAAATTTCATGCAAACTTACTAAGCTATATGCTTACCCCTCTCTTTTCCTTTTTCCTTGTAGTATTGCCAAGCTAGCTCAGGGATTGTATAATGTCAGAGCTCGGATCACACTATCAATCACTATTTTGGTATAGCAAAGTTGATTTATTTTGAGTATGGCATGTATAGGAACTTGATCATTTCGAGTTATGTCATATTGGGAGCCAAAGTGTTGGCTATTAAGGTTACTCACTCTTTTTGTCTATGGTCAATAGAAATTGGCCAATATTTGTCAAGTTTTATTCATTAATGATGATGAGTTTTAGGATATGAAAATTTATGCAATCGATGGAGTTATATGTGAGGAGTATGAATGATGATTTAGGGGATCCTTCATAGCGCATGATTGTTATGTTATGTGTTGCTTGAGTTGGTATAAGTGTGTTTATGTTTCAGGGTGGCAATTGGCTTGGAAAATAGCCTCTAATTGTCCACACAAGTAGACATACGGGCATGTGTCTAGGCCATGTGTGACACACGGTCAGCCCCATGGGTGTGTTAATAGGCTATGTGTCCCCTGCATCAACTTTCGAGAATTTGATTCGTCACACGGGCGTGTGCCCAGGCCGTGTGCTCTTAAGAGGTTGATGACGTCATAAACAGAGAGCTTCACGGGCGAAGGACACAGGTGTTTCTAGGCCATGTGAAGGACACGGGTTATTGACATAGGCATGTTTCCAACCATGTGAAAACTCCTGTAGGCTCGAAGGGAAAATAAATTCTACATGGTCTAAGGACATGGGCGTGTGAGACCATACGGTCTGACCACACGGGCGTGTCCCATGTCACACGGGCGTGTGACCCCTGTTTAGGTAAAAATTTTATAAGAGTGTAAAAGTTTCCGATTGAACTCCGAAACTTTCCAAATGTATGTTTAAGGCCTCGTAGGCCTATATTATGTGCCAAAACCATTTTTTATTGTTTGAAAAACGAGGATTGATTTTAAAACAAAATATGGAGTCGCCACCGATCTTTTGTTTGAGGTATGATCGGATCACCTTGAAATGGATTATTTTAATAAAACATTTTGATTTATTAAAATAATAATTTTGGTCTACAAAATTTAAGAAAGTAGGTTCGGGAGTTGGTTACATACAAGGAAGGATTAGCACCCTCGCAACGCCCAAAATTGGTACCAAATTGATTAATTAATATCCTAACGTCGAGAATTTGAAAAGATTTAGAATATGATAACTTTTAAAAAAAATTGAAGTGGATATTGAAATTCTCTTATTCCGAAGGAATGAAATCTCACGCCCAACACGTTAGGATATGACATTTCAAACCCACGATATCAAGATCATCTCGTAATTTTTAAAATTTGTGCATTAAAATTTTTTTAAAAGGATACTTGAGGGTCTGGTCATACTAAAAAATCGAAACCCAACACATTAGGGTACGATTTTTCTGATTTCCAAAGACAAGATATTGTCTTATTTTTAAAGCTAAGAAAACACGCATGAAATCTTAAAAGGATATTCAGTTATTTGGTCAAATGAAAAACCAAAACACAGCATGTTAGGGCACGATCTCTTGGATTTCCAGACACAAAACATTGCCTTAATTTAAATCTAAGAAAACACGAATGAAATCTTAAAAGGATATTTGCTTATTTGGTCAAATGAAAAACTGAAACCCAGCACGTTAGGGCACGATCTCTCAGATTTCCAAACGCGAAACATTACCTTATTTTGAAAGTTTTACTAAGCAATTATAAAATGGACTCAAAATGCATTTCGTTTAACTTATTTGGGATAAAAAAACAACTAAGTCGGTCCAAGTTGGAGACAAAAGCATTGTATCAAACACAAAATAATAATATATGAATAGAACATTACACAAATGAATGACAAAGATAACAATACTCACATACAATTTGAAATATATAATAGCGATAACTTCACAACACATTATATTTAAACGATATTATCAATCAAAGCCCAATGAACCCTTTTCTTAAAAACTTTTTGGATAGGTTAAAACTTTTTGGCCCCTTTGGGCCTTGTAATGTACGGGCCTAAATTTTTGGGCCAATTTGGGTCTGTTGTAATTAGTAATTTTAGCTCAGGTTGAATGTAATTTTGGGTTAATTTAGAAACATGTTTTGTTAGGTTTGGGTTTAGAAACAGGTTTATTTGGTTTGGGCCAAAATTGTGTAACTTGGACTGTAATTTAATTGGTTTTTATTTTGTTTTTGTGTTTAATTTTTTGGTTAATATGGTTTATAATGGGCCCGGGCAAATTTTGGGCCCTGGATTATGCATGTTATGATCAAGGATGAAAGGTTTTAAGTTGAAATGGAATTTTATAGCCCAATAATACATGTTCAAGCAAGGTTAAGTACGGTAATGCCTCGTATCCTATACCGACGTCGGACACGGGTAAGGGGTGTTTATTTAGTGGTATCAGAGATATTATTTAGTCGATTCTCAGACTAACGTAGCGTATACATGAGTCTAGCTATACATGCCATACATATGAGTATTTATATAATGATAGTGTGAGGACTCCTGACGACTTAAATTGTATTTTCATATAGTAAATGAATCTCGATAGAGCTGTGGCGGATGATGTAGAAAGTAATGCATCGGCTCCCGCTGAAGGGACGGTGCCGAATGAAAATGAGGGTAGACCTACAACCGTGAGTCAGAGAGGAGGAGAAGAGGCTAAGGAAGCATTTCTCCATATAATGAATGCATGGTATACGGAGTTTGTTCATATGAATCTGAATGCACAACCCCCTCCACCCCCATCTATTCCTCAGCCTACCCCTATAGCTTCTCCAGTGGTAGAAGTAGTAAGAAGAGAAAAGCCTCCGGTTGATAGAATTCAAAACAAGAGGCAAAAGAATTCTGGGCTAGTAAAGACGATGATCTAGAAAGAGCATAATTCTGGCTTGAAAACACCATTCGAGTATTTGATGAATTATCTTACACACCTGAAGAGTGCATGAAATGTTTAGTGTCTCTTCTGAGAGATTCTGCTTATCAGTGGTGGAATACCCTTGTGTTGGTTGTACCAAGGGAAAGGATTACATGGGAGTTTCTCCAAGAAGAATTTCAAAAGAAGTACATTAGTCAAAGGTTTATCAATCAGAAAAGAAAGGAATTCCTTGAACTAGAACAAGGTAAGATGACAGTAATTGAGTATGAGCGTGAGTTTGTAAAGCTCAGCAAATATGCTCTAGAGTGTGTATCCACTGAGTCCATCATGTGTAAACAGTTTGAGGATGAATTAAATGAAGATATTAGATTATTTGTTGGTGTCCTCGAGTTAAAAGAATTTGTTGTGCTAGTGGACCGGGCTTGTAAAGCCAAAGAATTGGTGAAAGAGAAAAGAACAATTGACATGGAGTCTTGTGATTCAAAAAGAGACAATTGAACAAGTCATTTCAATCTTCATCCAAGAAGACAAGAGACTTCTCTACCTAATCTGCTACTTCAGCTGGGTTTTCGAATAGAAGTAAGCGTAAGCAATACTCGGGGAATAAAGATCAAACTACTTCAATTGCTAGTGTTGGGAACATTCGATCTAATAGACCGAAATGCCCACAGTATGGCAGACGACACCCTGGTGAATGCCGTGCACATGAGAGTGTTTGTTTTAAGTGTGGCTTCCAAGACCATTTTATTCGAGAATGCCCTGAGATGGTTGAAGAAGAGAAGGTTCAGAGTGCAAAATTAGGAAGTGCTAATAGAGGAAGACAACAAATAAACCTGGATAGTGGAACGAGTAGTAAAGGTTCACCCTGAGAGCAGGCTACGAGGCCTGAGGGTAGAGTGCCTGCAAGGACTTATTTCATTTGCGCTCGCGAAGAGGCATCACCTCTTGATGTAATTACGGGTACATTTTCTCTCCATGATACTAATGTTGTTGCTTTAATTGATCTGGGATCTACCCACTCATACATTTGCATGAAATTAGTATCTAGTATGAGCATGCCCATAGAGTTTATAGATTTTGTGATAAAAGTGCCTAATCCACTAGGCAAAAAGTGTATTAGTTGATAAAGTATGCAAAGATTGTCCATTGATAATTAGAGGTCACTATTTTAAGGAAAATCTCATGCTATTGTCATTTGATAAATTTGCTATAATTATTGGTATGGACTGGTTAACCACTCATGATGTGATAGTAAATTGTGGAAAGAAATACATTGAGTTGAGATGTGAAAATAGGTACACTCTTCATATTGAATCAGATGAACAAGCCAGATCACCGGTATTGATCTCTCATATGTCTGCTCAGAAGTATGTAAGAAAGGGGTATAAAGCCTATCTTGCCTTCGTTATGAATGCTAAAGAAACTGAGTTAAAGATTGAATTAGTACAGATAGCATGTGAGTATCCAGATATTTTCCCAGAAGAATTGCCAGGGTTGCCTCCTATTAGAGAGGTTGAATTTGGCATTGAGTTAGCTCCCGGTACTGTACCGATATCGATTAATCCTTACAGAATGGCTCCATCTGAGTTGAAGGAATTGAAGGCATAGTTGCAAGAGTTAATGGACAAAGGTTTCTCAAGACCGAGTTATTCTCCATGGGGTGCACCAGTGTTATTTGTGAAAAAGGAAGATGGTTCTATGAGATTATGCATAGATTATCGACAGCTTAATAAGGTAATCGTAAAGAACAAGTATCCACTGCCAAGGATCGACGATTTGTTTGATCAATTGAAGGAAGCCACCTAGGAAGGTAATAGAGGTGAGAAGTTTTTTGGGCCTAGCTGGCTATTACAGACAGTTTTTCAAGGGGTTTTCTATGATAGCTACCTCGATGACGAGACTGTTAAAAAAAGATGTAACATTTGAATGGACGGAAAAGTGTCAACAGAGTTTTGAGAAATTAAAAGCATTGTTGACAGAGGCTCCATTTCTAATACAACCTGAATCGGGAAAATAATTTGTGATCTACAGTGATGCATCCTTAAATGGATTGGGCTGTGTACTCATGCAAGAAGGCAAGGTGATAGCATATGCTTCTAGACAGTTAAAGCCACATGAGAAGAATTATCTGACACATGATTTAGAGTTGGCTGCCATTATCTTTACATTGAAGATTTGGAGACACCATTTGTATGGTGAAAGATGTTGGATATTCATCAACCACAAAAGTTTAAAGTACTTGATGACTCAGAAGGAATTGAACTTAAGGAAACGAAGATGGTTAGAGCTGATAAAAGATTACGAATTACTCATTGACTACCACCCAGGAAAGGCGAATGTAGTCGTCGATGCTTTGAGTAGATAGTCTTTATTTTCTTTGAGAGCTATGAATACACGGGTGACTTTGTCAGATGATGGTTCCATCTTAGTTGTGTTGAGGGCTAGACTGATGTTCCTCCAAGAGATATATGAGGCTCAGAAAGATGACAGTGAATTGCAAGCCAAAAGAGTTTAGTGCGAGTCAGGTATTGAGTCCTATTTTGGATGAATTTAGATGGATGTTTGATATTCAGTGACAGAGTCTGTGTACTGAGGAACGATGAGCTCATTCGTAAAGTTTTGCATGAGGCACATAGTGGATGCCTATCTATACATCCGGGTAGCACCAAGATGTATAATGATTTAAAGAAATGGTATTGGTGGCTGAGTATTAAGAAAGATATTTCTGAGTTTGTTTCAAGATGCTTAATTTGTCAGCAAGTAAAGGCCAAACACCAAGTACCCTCAGGTTTGCTTCAACCTATTATGGTGCCCGAGTGGAAATAGGATCGTGTTATCATGGACTTTGTAATGGGTTTGCTGTTGACACCAATCAATGGGTCGTAGTCGATAGACTTACAAAGTCAACCCATTTCATACTTGTACTTGTTGACTACTCACTTGATAAGTTGGCAAACTTGTATGTTTCAAAGATTGTAAGGCTTCATGGAGTGCCTATATCGATTATATCGAATAGAGATCTGAGATTTACTTTTAGATTTTGGAAAAAGTTGCAAGATGCTTTGGGTACAAAGTTGAGTTTTAGTACAATTTTTCACCCCCAAAATGACGGACAGTCGGAGAGATTAATACAGATACTTGAGGATATGCTCCGGTGTTGTGTTCTTGAGTTTCAGGGCAGTTGGGAAAAGTGCTTACCATTGGTAGAATTTGCTTATAATAACAGTTTTCAGTCAAGTTTGAAAATGGCACCTTATGAGGCTTTGTATGGGTGTAAGTGTCGAACGCCTTTATATTAGACTGAACTTAAAGAAAATCAAATTCACGGGGTTGATCTGGTTAGAGAAACCGAAGAGAAAGTAAGGGTGATTCGAGATTGTTTAAAAGCTACTTCTGATAAATAAAAATCCTATTCGGATTTGTAACGAAAAGAGGTCGAGTATCAAGTCGATGAAAGAGTATTCTTGAAAGTGTCGCCATAGAAGAAAGTTCTTAGATTTGGCCGGAAAGGCAAATTGAGTCTGCGTTTTATCGACCATATGAGATCACCGAGAGGATAGGGCCAGTAGCCTATCGATTGGCTTTACCATCTGAGTTAGAAAAGATTCATGATGTATTTCACGTGTCTATGTTACGATGCTATCGATCAGACCCTTCACACGTGATTACACCGGCAGAGGTTGAAATTCAACCCGACATGACATATGGTGAAGAACCGATTAAGATCCTAGCACGGGATGTCAAACAGTTAAGGAACAAAAGTATTACTCTTGTGAAAGTCTTGTGGCAAAGACATGGGGTAGAGGAGGCTACATGGGAACTCGAGGAGGCTATGAGGAACCAGTACCCAAACCTTTTTGCTGGTAAAATTTTTGGGACGAAAATCTCTAAGGGGAGAATTGTAACAACCCAATTTAGGGCCTAGTCAAAATAGTGGTGCAAGACCACAAATTCAAAATAGAAATATGTATTTTAATGATTTTTAAGAGGCTTACGAGGTATTTGCATGATTGTGTGAAAATTCATGAAGGAATTTCATTAATTAGTAAATAATTTATCCATTAGGACTAAATTGCAAGGATTAGAAAATATGAGAATCTAGATGGTTGAAGTATGAAATAGCATCATAAAAATTATTAGAAGTCTTTATTTAGAAATTAGACCATTATATGTTAAGATGAACAAAAATAGACATGGGAAGGAAAAATCTCAAGAAAGGATCATTAAGGGCATTTTTGTCATTTGGTAAATAAAAGATTAAAAAGGGAAAAAGAAGTCAAATTTGTATCCATCTTCTTCTCCTTGGCCGAAATTCCCTAAGGAAGACATAGCTAGGGTTCATTCATCTTTCAAGCCTGATTGTAAGTGTCTCTTTGCCCCGTTTTTAATGTTCTTCATATTTTTTAGATCCTCGTAACTTGATTTAGCTATTTCTAGCTATATTTTTAGATAGGGTTTATGTTAAAAAATTTACCCATGTATGACATGCATGTATTTTGATGTTTTAAGAAAGAATATGAAAGTGTGATGTATGATAAACATCTTTTTCTAAGTGATTTTCATGAAAATGCATAAAAAGAACAAATTGTAAAAGTTATAAAATTGGCCATACATGAGTGAAATAGTGAAATTTAAGGGCTGTTGTAGTTAATCGAATAATTCGACTAAGCTTAAAATACAAGGTAGTTGAATAAAAATCATTTTACGAGCCTAGTGGAAAAAGTGTAATTAAGAGAAAGTTTAGGGGTAAAATCATAATTTTGCCAAAGTGTGATTCATGAGTCGATTTAGTCAATGTGAGTAAGTGAAATTGTCATTATAAATCAAGAAACACGAAGCCTGAACTAAAATCGGGCAAGAACAAGGTTGTAGACTAAATCAAACATCTATATACATTTTGAATACCGATGTAAGTTTGTGTGAAATTAAGGTTACATGTGTTACTGTGTTTAAATTACTTATTATTTTGTGAAATGCTTATTATTTCCATGAAGTCGGTTAATAATGTCTTGGTGAGAAAGTGAATAAGAACATGTAAGTTGAAGTCCCGGTTGAAGACTCGGAACAACGAGGATACTTATATCATGCCAAGAGATAAGGAAGGTCCCGTATAAGACCATATCTAGGATATGGTATCGGCACCGAACGTAGATCCTATATAAGACCATGTCTGGGATATGGCATCAACATCGAATAAGGAAGGTCCCGTATAACACCATGTCTGGGACATGGCATCGGCACCATATAAAGAAGGTCCCATATAAGACTATGGCTGGGACATGGCATCGGCACCATATAAGGAAGGTCCCGTATAAGACCACGTTTGGGACATGGCATCAGCACCATACAACGAAGGTCTCCTGTAAGACCATGTCTGAGACATTACTTCGGCACCAAAGGAAGATCTCGTGTAAGACCATGTCTGGGATATGGTCTACCACGATGTAACACCCCAAACTCAGCCTAGACGTTATGGCCGAATCTGGCATGTCACATTGAAGTGTTTATCGAAAACTATGTTTTCATTGAAAACCCTTCTTGAAATTTGAAAGTTCTTGCCATTTGAAACTTGTACAAACCTCAGTTTGCGTTTGTTTATTTTCAATCGTGGTTTATTAAAGAGTTATTCCCTTTTAAAACGTTATTACCTTTAAAACCTTATTTGTTGTGGAAGCTTAATTTAAAACAAATGATTTACAAAAACGTGATATTTAAAAATTAAGTTGCAAAAACGTAATGTTTGAAATAGTTATTATTTTGGAAAATCGTGTTCTACTTCTAGTAGATATAAATCACCATCAATAAAATCCCAAATTTAAAATCCAAAAATTATAGAGGCCTTATCACAACTCGAATCAAAATCAAAGTGCTTAGGTAAATGAGCAAAATAGAATAAAACATGTGCAGTTGTGTGGCCCTCTCCGAGTGCCTCGTAGCTCTAAACTGTCTAATAATGAGGCTTACCTGAAAGGTTAAAAACAGGGTGAGTTTACGAAAACTCAGTGTGTAATCCCCTTACTAAAGAAATAGTAAGTATATAGAAACAGAATCAGTCTGGGCCTGAGCCCTTTAACAGTAACAATACAGTTCAGTTCAAAGTATATGTGGGCCAATGCCCAAAATAATATCATTTGGGTCACAGCCCATAATAGAATCAATTGGGCCTAGCCCATCACAGTAACAGTCTTAGTATGGAGCACATATGCAACCCATCCCAATCCAGCCAACATACCACCCGTACCAACCATCACACCATGTGGGGATAAAATCGACCCACCCAGCCAACACACTAATATTGCAGCATAGCCTCCGAGAATAATAACACAAAGATAGTCGCGATAATATATATGTGGCAAAGCCAGCGATATGTGCAAAGCCACGATAATGATGTTAAAGATGCTGCCGATGCCATATCATAGCAAAGCTACCAGTACCAGCATTTGTGGCAAAGCCACCAGTAACAGTACACTTCCTCCATAACAGTATTCCAACCCCAATGCAGTATGCCATGTCATAAATATCTTTTGTATGCAGTATGTCCTACTCAGTACAGTCATATAATAATATGCATTCATCATATGATTCACAGTTAAGTCAATCAAATCATAGTAATACAATCACAGTCAAATCAGTCAAATCATAGCACAAATTAGTCATTTACCCTCAAGGGGTATTACGATCATTTTACCCTACATGGGCATTACGGTTATTTTACCCTACAGTCAATAGTGTGAATGGGCCCAAGGCCCATTATACGACCCATGTGGGCCCACATATCCGTGTGTCTCGAATATGCCTAGAAATGATCTTAGCCATGTGAACGACACAGTCGAGTCCAATAATTTCCACGTCTTTGAGATTTACCCTTGTAGAGCCCACGAGCCCATTGGGTCCACATGGCCCATTTCGGCCCAACGTGACCCAAAACGGCCTAAGCCCATGAGATTGCTCATGGTGGCCTCTATAGTCAAATGCCCATGTTTCGTGGGCTCGGTTCACAACACGAGCGGTCGCACACCCATGTGGCCTCAATCACCCTATTTTCGACTTTTGCCATGCCACAGCCAGATCAGGGTGCGTACACACCTATTGGCGAACACTTGTAGAAACTCTTGAGCACCAACCTACATTCATCACATTTCTCCATCAGTCCCTTTCGAAAAATACTTAATAAATCTTTTCACTATTATACTAATCAAAGAGACTTTAAACCCCTGCCTTGATCAATCAACAAAAGGCCATACTCCTATTCCGTTGTCAGAGATTATCCACTAGGCCTTAGGGAAACCCTGCATAAGAATTGGATCTTATCAAACACCCATTCAAATGAATAGTTTAAGCTAGACAAGTCCTCACTTACCGATAGCGCAAAGTCAATAGTTGAAGAGAAAAAATAATTGGCCTACACCCCCTTTAAGGGTCAAAATCGAAAGTACTAAGAATGATAGAGATAAAATGAGGCAACGGTACTCCTGTTTGAAAATGGTAGAAAACAAATGATGTTAGAAGAAGAAAGGACCCTTAACGTTAAGGAGAAACCAAAAGAAAAACCACGAGCACTCACCCTTTTTGTCAGAAGGCTTTTGTAAGCCGATACGATAATACCGCTAAGAGAACAAGAGAATATTTGGCCAAGTATCCCAAAGGAGAAGGACGAAGAACAGAGTTCAGTATTCGACAAGGGTTAATAGAGGAGAGGAGAGGAGAAGAGAAGAGAAGAGTAAAGATTCGGCCAGAGAATGGGGAGGGATAAAGAGCACTCAGAGAGTATACAATTAAAGGCAAAAAGAGAGGAGCAAGGTTCGACTTTGGCACTTAGAGGGATTGAAACAAAGTAAGGCCAAGAATAAAAATGCCTATTCGGCCAAAGAAGAAAAATGACAACAAAATCGACTAGAAGAGAAAAGAAGAGGCAAGAGACCACAATCCCGAAAAACCAACAGACTGTCAATATGCACAAAGAGCAGTCGACACTTTGTCCACTCCTAAAAGATCCCAACTTTCCCTTCAACCGGAACTAATGCAAGATTAGAGTTTCAATTTGGCTACATAACTTCCAACATCAAATCCCTAAATTCTCTCCACCAAATCCACACCAACCAGCATCCAAATCCCCCCTTTTTCCTCCTTGAATTTCTCCATGACTCATTCAAATTCAAACCTACAGAGTTCTAGTCAAAGTCCACTACTCATGCAACAAGGAAGTAAAATAAATACTCCCTTGCGTAACAAGAAACTTGAACTTAAACTCCCTTGCCACCTTAATCACGCCACTGCCACTGGACTACAAGCTCATCTTGTGTCATAATTTAACCACAACAATTTAAAAGCCCTCTATCTAGATCCCAAGGATTTTATACTCTAAAAATAAAAATTTTGTTAAAGCCCAGGTTTGAACCTAGGACTTCTCAAACACTCCCAAACACTGCTAAATCACTTAACCACTGAAGCAGATAGTTAATTGCGTTATTTCCTTGCACACATAAAATTTTATGTGTTCCTACGCTCAAGACCTATTTCTTAACCTTTTAGGAAATCCCCAATGTTAGACGGTTCACAACTACGAGAGACTCAGAGAGGGCCACACAACTACACATGTTTTATTCTGTTTTGCTATTTACTTAAGCACTTTATTTTAATTGAGTTGTAATAAGGCCTCTAAAATTTCTGGATTTTAAATTTGGGATTTTATTAATGGTGATTTATATCTGCTAGAAGTAGAACACAGTTTTCCAAAACAATAACTATTTTCAAACACTACATTCCCACAACTCAATTTTTAAATATCACATTTTCGTAAATCATTTGTTTTAAATTAAGCTTCCGCAAAAAATAAGGTTTTAAAGGTAATAATGTTTTAAAAAGAAATAACTCTTTAATAAACCACAATTGAAAATAAACAAATACAAACTGAGGTTTGTACAAGTTTTAAATGGCAAGAAGTTTGAAATTTCAAGAAGAGTTTTCAATGAAAACATAGTTTTCAAAAAACACTTCAATGTGACATGCCAGATTCGGCCATAATGTCTAGGTCAGGTTTGGGGTGTTACATCATGCAAGACCATGTCTAAGACATGGCACCGACATCGATCTAAGAGATCCTGTGTAAGACCATATCTAGGATATGGCATTGGCGTCAAGAGATGATCCCATGTAAGACCATATCTGGGATGTGGCATTGGCATCGAGATACATGCGTGATGAGATTGAGTATCCTCCGATATTTCTGGTAATTCATCGGATAAAAGAGCTAAGTATTTAAAGGTGACAAAAGAGCTAAGCATGTAAAGATGATATAGAACCAAGTTATACAAGGATGGCATTGAGTTCCATTTATGTTAAGGATGATGAAAAGTTTGAGTTTATGTTTATAATTGCATAAGTGCTAAACTATGTGACTAAGTGAATACAGGTACCATAAGTAAAATACAAGTTATGAAATCATAATGTGATATGTGATGGGTAAGAGTAAGTCTGAGTAAGTATGCCTAAGCATTTGAGACATATGTTGCTATTGTTTCATGAGATGGAAGAGTTTATTATGAGCAATGATGTCGCTATATAAATTTCATGCAAACTTACTAAGCTATATGCTTACCCCTCTCTTTTCCTTTTTTTTGTAGTATCGCCAAGCTAGCTCGGGGATCGTATAACATCGGAGCTCGGATCACACTATCAATCACTATTTTGGTATAGCAAAGTTGATTTATTTTGAGTATGGCATGTATAGGAACTTGATCATTTTGAGTTATGTCATATTGGGAGCCAAAGTGTTGGCTATTAAGGTTACTCACTCTTTTTGTATATGGTCAATAGAAATTGGCCAATATTTGTCAAGTTTTATTCATTAATGATGTTGAGTTTTAGGATGTGAAAATTTATGCAATCGATGGAGTTATATGTGAGGAGTATGAATGATGATTTAGGGGATCCTTTATAGTGCCTAATTGCTATGTTATGTGTTGCTTGAGTTGGTATAAGTGTGTTTATGTTTTAGGGTGGCAATTGGCTTGGAAAATAGCCTCTAATTGTCCACACGGTAGACACATGGTCAGCCCCATGGGTGTGTTAATAGGCCGTGTGTCCCCTGCATCAACTTGCGAGAATTTGATTCGTCACACGGGCCAGCACAAGGGCGTGTGCCCAGGCCGTGTGCTCTTAAAAGGTTGATGGCATCATAAATAGAGAGCTCCATGAATGGAGGACACGGGTGTGTCTAGGTCGTGTGAAGGACACGGGTTATAGACACGGGCGTGTGTCCAGCCATGTGAAAACTCCTGTTGTAACACCCCAAACCCAGCCCAAACGTTACGACCGGATCTGGTATGTGACGGGGTAAATTGAATGATCTTTCAGTGACTTTGGAAAACCATAAATTTAAAAAAAACTTTTCGATTAAAGTGATGACTTTGTGTATAAATAATCAGATCCATATGACTTTCAGGGAAAAGGTTATTTTGACAAGAGTTATCATTGTTAAGAAAATCCAGAGTTTTATCAAAAATAACTTGTAAACCATTCGTTGATATCTTTGAAAGATAGTTGTTTAATGTTTTAGGAAAAATCCAGTTTTGAGCATTTAGTCATAATTAGAAATCAAAGTAAATACTAAAACCCAATTAAAAATTACCAAAGGCCTTATTACAACAAAAATCCCCAAATAAAAACTAACTTTAAGTAGTAGAAAATTCATAAAATGTAACGTCTCTTATGGCCTCCACGAGTCCACCTCAGCTCCCATATCCACGATCTACTGATTACCTGAAAAGTCAGGGAAAGGGTGAGTCACAGAGACTCAGTGTGTAAAACCATCAAACACATAAACTGGCCCACGGCCCACAATCTTGTATTTAGCTCATACACAATGTCATACAATTACAAGAAATGCATCATGCCCGGCCCAACCTAGTATTTCCATCCTCTACAGTCCAACTCGTACCAACTGTCACACCGTGGAAATTTCTACAATCAACCCTCTATTCGCTACACACCATCTTGACAGTCATGCTGTCAGAAAATGTGGCAGAGCCACCGATCGCTATGTGACCTTAAAACAATTGTGGCATAGCCACTAATCACTACGTGACCTCATAAACAGATGTGGCAGTGCCACCGATCACTATGTGACCTTAATAAACAATGTGGCAGAGCCACCGATCACGATGTGACCTTAAGAACAATGTGGCAGAGCCATCGATCACAATGTGACCTTATCACTTCCCCTTTATCAACATTCCCATATCCCATGCACAACATTTATATCATGATAGATGTATCATACTAGTAATAAGGCAATAGATTATCACATACAACCAACTCATATCAAGTAATTACAGATACATACCTGGCACTTCCTGCCTTACCCCCAAAGGGTATGTCGACTGTATTTACAGCTTTTTTCAGCTTTTCAGCCCATACAATTAATAATATAATTGAGTAAAGTGTGTTAGGGTTTACACATCTGGTAGCACACAAAACGATACTCTCTATGTCGACACTATCGATAGTAAAAACAACTACTATCTGCCTACGACTCTGTTTCAAAGCCGGTCCACAACCTGGTGGCCAATCTTGGACTGCTGACACCGCTCGCTTCTTAAACTTAGGGGCGGGTTTACAGGTCCAACCCCCTCCTTTGCCTGATCGATATTGGATTCCATCAAAGATCTTGTTAGATGCTACTATAATGAAATATGGTTGTCAAACCACAATATAGGGTTAAGGTACCGAATACGATAACGAACCTAAATAGAATCTAAAGAGAACACCCTTACCTTGAAATCTCAAAAGGAGAGATATGGTTCAGAGATTAACGATTTTCAACTTAGGGACTTAGATGATCTGATTTCCTTCAATTCCCGAAATAGTACCCCAAAGAGAACACAAGAAATAGTACGAATCATAAATCCAATGATGGCCTTACCAAGCCAATTAGCCATTCAGCTTTGGCTTCCAAAAATTGAAAGAGAAAATAGAGAATTAACAGAAGTTGACACTTACCTTAACACAAGAGATTCAGCTATCACTTAAGAGAATATTCGGATAAGGAAGAAGATTGAAAGGCCGAAAGGAAAATAAAACTACAAATGGGACTTAGGGGTTTTCGATTTTAGAAGAGATCAAAAGAAAAGATGAATAAGAGAAGGATATGAAGATTCGGCTTATAGAAGAAAACAGAGAAGAGAACTATGGGCAAGGGACATTCGGCTTTAGCATAGAAATGGAGATGAGAATGGGGTTAGGGTTTCAGCTTTTGAGAAAGAAACAATTGGGAGAAGAAGAATAAAAACAAGATAGAAAGAAGTGATAGGAATGGTAAAGAATAAGAAGAATTTTTGGCAAGACTTAAGCAAATTTGGTTTTACCAGAAAATGAAGAAGAGAGTGAAAGAAAGCCTCAAATGTCGAAAGTGAGAAGAGAACTCACTTGACTAGACACAATTTCGGCACCTACTAACCCAAAAGCTAAAATGCACTATTTTGAGAACAAAAAGCTTATCCTCCAAAGTAGAAATTCGGCACACCCTAGCCACACCAAAAACTGATTCTCCCTCTACTATGAGTTTGAAATTTAGCCGACACCAAGCTCACAATGCCCATCCTTTTTTTTCTCCTCAAATTCCTCATGATCACCAATTTGACATATTTTGAACACTTCAAGCTTCCCTTTTTCCTCTCTGTCACTCATTCAAACTATTTGACTCAGTCCACTCCCCTATCCTGAAGTGTCCCAGTCAAGTTCTACCTTTGCTCTCCTTGACGCCAAAAAGAACTCCCAAAATGAGCTCCTTGTGACTTGAACCTGCTCCCTCTAGTACTCCATGTGGCGTCACTTACCAGCATCTTAAGTGGCGCCTCCTTGCCACTCTGCCACCCCTTTTCTTGTGTCAACCAAACACCAACATAATCCCTTAAGTCCCATTCCAGCTAGCTCCCCCACTAAAGTGCCTAAAAAGGAAATTTTAGCTAGGGCTATGGCTTTTCACCGGGCCTTCCCTAGACTCCTATACACCCTAAACAAGCACATTACACAGAGCATACACACAAAAACACATTAAATGCATAGCCCCTAGGTCAGGATATTACACTTGTTGGTTCGAAGAGAAAATAACTTCCACATGGGATAGGGTCATGGGTGTGTGAGACCACACCGTCTGACCACACGGGCATGTCCCATGTCACACGAGCGTGTGACCCTATTTAGGTAAAAAATTTCTAAGAGTGTAAAAGTTTTCGATTGAACTCCAAAACTTTCCAGATGTATGTTTAAGGCCTCGTAGGCCTATATTATGCATGTTATGATCAAGGATGAAAGGTTTTAAGTTGAAATAGAATTTTATAGCCCAATCATACATGTTCAAGCAAGGTTAAGTACGGTAATGCTTCGTATCTTGTACCGGTGTCAGACACGGGTAAGGGGTGTTACAACTTTCGAATAAACCACATAGGCAAAATAAGCTTCATAACCCTTTTTCACATAACTTTGAGCTTTCATCACTGATACCACAGTCGGTAACCCATTCAAATCATTAGATTCAATCTGAACTATTTCATCATTCTGACATCTCAAATCAACTGTCATTCGTTTGCAGTTCACAACAGCATCATGCAACGTTAACCAATCCATACCCAAAATTATATCAAACTCATAAAAAGGTAATAACATCAGATCAGCCGAAAAGCAAATATCTCGAAACATCAACGAATAATTCTTGCATACTTTGTCAACCATGATACTTTTATTTAAGGGGTTCGATACTCTAATTACAAATTTAGTTGACTCTACGGGCAAAGTCTTACTGGATACTAAGTTCATGCATACTTATGAATGAGTAGACCCTAGATCTACTAATGCAATCACAGAAGTATCATAAAGAGTAAATGTACCTGTAATAACATCTAGAGACGAAGCTTCCTCACGAGCTCGAATGGCGTAAGCTCTGGTAGGTGCTCTATCTTCAGATCTCACAAGTGTATCTTTCGTAGCTCTCTGGCTACCACTCATATTTCTTGTGTTTTTAGAAGGACTACCCCTAACTGAAGCATTATCTGACTTCAGATTCTGTATAATCTCTTGTTCAACTGACTCAGGACAATCTCAAATGAAATGGTCTAATGATCCACATTTAAAACAAGCTCGATCATTCAATCTATAATTACCTATGTCTTTTACCACAATGTCTATATTCAGGTTGCTCAGATCGGACATTTCCAACACAAGCTATCAAAGTAGCTGGAGCTTTGGAGTTCGAATGTGATCTAGCAAGATCTCTATTCAAATGTCCTACATTAGCCTTTGAATGGCTATGCTCATTTCTGAATTTCTCTGATGCAGACTGAAATGATTTACTTAAGAATCTCTTTCTCACATCTCTGGCTTCTGACTCAGCTTTTATTTTATCTTTCCCGAGTGCTTCAGCTTTACATGCTCGATCAACAAGCACAACAAACTCTTTTATTTCTAGAATTCCAACTAGCAAATGGATATCTTCATTCAGGCCGTCTTTAAACCTTTTACACATTATTGCTTCAATAGAGACACATTCCCTTGCATATTGACTTAATCTCACAAATTCTCGCTCATATTCCGTGACAGACATACGACCCTATTTCAATTCA
Organism: Gossypium rotundifolium; assembly: GCA_025506655.1. Lineage (NCBI taxonomy): Eukaryota > Viridiplantae > Streptophyta > Magnoliopsida > Malvales > Malvaceae > Gossypium > Gossypium rotundifolium. The sequence continues at coordinate 105,265,171 of CP106734.1, forward strand.
AGAAACTCTTTTCATTTTTGATCTATAAATCTCTGACTATTATATTTCTTCTAAAATTTAGATTGAAAGAAATCCCAGGTAACTCGTTCTTTTGGGACAACATAAATCAAAGTTTTCACCACTGATAAGCTGCATCTCTTAACAAAGAAACAGTAGATTTCACACATTCCTCAAGAGTACAAGACATTTCATCAAACATTCGGATTGTATTCTCGAGCCAAAACTCAGCTCTCTCAGCATCATCATCACTAGTGGCCCTAAACTCTTCAGCCCCATATTTACAAATTTTATCAACCGAAGGCTTATTCATTAGATTCAGATTCATAATCGTAGGTACAACAGAAGTCTGAGGAGGATCGGGTGGGGGCAGAGGTTGTGAGACAGCTGAATTTATTCTAATATAATGAATGAGCCACTCATTCATCACTTAGAAGAAGGCTTTTTTAGCCTCTCCTTCTTGGCCGCTAGTGGCCGGTCTAGAATCAGATGGCGCTATCCCTTGAGTGGGAGCAGGGGCATTACTTTCAACATCGTCATCTATAGCTCTTTTAGGATTCATTTACTATATAAAAAACACATTTTATATGTAAGGATTCATCACACTATCATAGTTTGTATATATGGCATGTATAGCTAGACTCTCACACGCTATGTTAGTCTTAAAATTGACTAAATTGTAGCTCTGATACCAATAAAATGTAACACCCTAACCTATAACCATTGCCAAATTAGGGTTAAGAGGCATTACAGGACATATCAGAACTTTTACGATCATTTCACAACATATAATACATCATTATCATATCATAGAAAAATATAAACATATAGTCCTTTTAAAACGTTTATGAGACCTTAGACATGCATTGGAAAAGGGTCGGGACTAAATTAGGAACATACAAAATTTTTCCAAAAACTTAACATTTTTCAAAGCTACAGAGGTCACACGCTCGTGTGGGCAGGCCGTGTGCCTCACACGGCCTCAGACACACCCATGTGTCCAAGTCGTGGCAAAACAGGGCATACATATTGACTTGTCCACAAAGCCAAAGACACGCCCGTGTGCTTGACCCATGGGCAACACTGACTTAATTCACACGGCCTGTCACACGCCCGTGTGTCTGGCCCATGTGTGAGACTGACTTGTTTCGAATTACAAACTTAAGAGACACGGTCAAGACACACACCCGTGTGCTCAACTGTGTGGGCAAATATAGGCCATTTGCAAGGCCAATTTGCAACCCATTTTTAGGGTCAATCCTACAAGCACAATCAACCATCATTTCATACTCCAAAAGCAACCAAAACATACCAACCATTCATCAAAAATATACCAACATTGCATCATCTAAACATAGATTAAAAGTTACCATATTCATAACCATTATCAAGCCATATTACATGGCTTTATATACATCTTAATACATAAACTAAAACTACTAGCCTATACATGCCATACTTAGCTATGTTCACATTCAAAAGGTACCAAAATATAATTTGAAAGTGTGATGATGATCCTCAACGATCCTTGAGCCTTCCATAACTTTGATAATCTATAAAACAAAGCAAACACACACAAAGTAAGCTTTCAAAAGCTTAGTAAGCCATATACAAATAAACTAATCATGTAAAACATTTATGACCAATTCATTCACATGATCATTAGCATAACACAATAGCAAATTCATAATTCTTTTATGGCTCAATTGCTTCTAACCACTTGCTTACCAACAAATCATACCTCCATGTATTTCATTAGATCATAGCACATTTGTATATAACATATCTTATTTCATTAGGTCCATACACATATATCTCAATTCCACAATCTCACATATGTTTACTTTTCATACTCAAACTTGGCATACACTTCAAACATACTTGTATCGGATACACATTTCACATAGTCATTCAATTCTCGGATTGCCCGTTGAACCATTCGAAATCAAATAGGATACTCAGATAACTCGAAACACTCGTACAATGCCGACGTCCCAAATGTGGTCTTACATGTAATTAAATATTGATGCCACTGTCCCAGACAAGGTCTTACACGAAATCATATATGATGCCAATGTCCCAGACATGGTCTTACACGTAAATCTCAAATCGATGCCAACATCCCAGACGTGGCCTTACACGATATCACATATCGAAACCCTATGTCATGACATATGTATCCTAACTATTCCTAAGGTTCATACGAGACTTTTCAGATATCATCACAATATCGAAGCCTTGATAGATTTCACATATTCAGCTCAAATAATCATATAACACAATTCATTCACATATAAATAATATTAATTCAATCTAAACACTTTATTTGTGTATCGACTTACCTCGTACAGATATGAACGGATAGAGACGACTACTCAACCACTTTCGACTTTCCCTAATCTAAATCCGTTTTCTTTCATTCTTGATCTATACATATTCAAATTTAACTCTTTTATTGACCAAATCATTCAATTCAATCCAATCCAAAACACACATTTAGGGCATTTTACAAATTTGCCCTCATATTTTTACATTTTGACATTTAAGTCCTTATTTCATAATTTCACGAATTATACAAAATTTCAATACTTCCATGCTTGGCCAAATATTCATATAGTCTATATAAGTCCACATATTTCATTTATTTCACATTTTAGTCCCTCAATTTATTATTTTCATAATTTAGTCTAAATTACTCAAATTCATCAAAAATTCAAAGATAAAACATGTTAATATATCACATATCCTCATATTTCATCACCATCTAACACAAAGCTCAAGCATTCATCAATGAAAAATTTCAAAATCATCATCAAATTCTAAAATTAAGACATTGTTTTGATAGAACACAAAGCAACGATCACAAAAATGTAAAAACCACTAAAAACTGAGCTCAAAACATACCTTGATTGAGCTAAATGAGTGTCGAATGCAAAGGAAGCTTAAACCCTTCTTTTTCTTTCAATTTTTAGTGCAAACAAAGATGATAACCATTTATTTTCATGTTTTTGTTATAATTATTTAACTTATTAATTAATTTACAATTTTAACCTTTGATAAAAACATATAATAATACATAATGGTTGGTTATAAATGTCCATTAACATAATAATGGCATAATAACCTTTTAAGGACTTATAACAAATTGAATCATAGCAATTTAACACATTACTAATAGAATGCCACTTTTACATTTTTTGCGATTAAGTTCTTTTCTCAAATTAAACACACAAATAATAAAATTAATTTACGAAACTTTCACACATGCTTAATCACATATTGTAGGCACAGAAAATAATATTAAAATATTTTTGACTCAGATTTGTAGTCTCGAAACCACTATTTTGACTAGGGTCTAAACCGGACTGCTACATAGAACCTTCATCGACCACCAACATTTTCCCTTAGAAAGTGGGTTGGTCATAGATACTTCAATGGTGGATCTTCGTTAACACCTTGATTTATTTTTGTTTTGAGAATATTTTAGAATAATAAAGATTTCACGAGTCAATTTTGATCTATCTTATCTTTAAGTTTTATGTGTTTTGTATTGTTTCCCATTATTTAAAAAATCTTCCCCTTTTCATATCAAAATGGTGGAAGTTTTTTTGTCTTGTCTTGTACAAGTTTTAGTCTTTCTTTTGCAAGTGTTTCTAGGGATTGATTTGTTACCATCCTCTCCGATTTCGTGGATGCTTGATCATTTTAATGATTCTACCAACCACTTTAGACCCTTTCGGTTGGTTCTCTTAATGTGATAAGTGTTTGCAATCACTCTAGATATGACGTACTTGTGTTGTGACAAAACAAGCGGTTATTAACATGCTATAATGGTCTATTCTCGCTAAGTGTTAACTTGGAAGGATCAACTCGTGAATGTTTGATGCGAACCTAGTTGCATCATGGTTCGACTCCATTCGATGCCATCGAGAGTGGCCTAAGCTCGAGGGGCCAAAGTGCAAAATAAAACTGATTCCAACTATTTGAACAGATCCAACTAAATTGAGCTCTTTATTTAATTTTCAGCTTTGCATTTAGTTTGCATTTAAAGTACTTGCATTTAAGCATCTTAGTCAATAAATGGTTGCTGGTCATTAATTCAACTCAACTTAGTTTAATTAATTGAGTTCTTTTAGTGAATTTAATAATTGTGTCTTTAATTAATCTAGTTACTAGGTTAATTTATTGATGTATGAGTTAAGTTCATTTAATGATGCTTTATTTAATTAAGATAGTTGCTGGTATAAATAAAGTTCAAGTGTTAGTTCATTTATTTAAGTCTAGTTGCTAGAATAAATGAAGCTTAAGTGTTAGTTCATTTAATTTAGTTGTTAATTTGTTTTAAGTTTAATAATTGCATTAATTTGTCGGTTACATGTGATAATTGCAGGAGACTTTTCATCTTACAACCATTATTTCTAAAGGCTATTATGCATTCATTGAAGAGTTATTCACATTGAAGAAGGAAGTTACATGGATAGAATTCCAAAGGTTGCGACCCTTCATTTGATGGAAGTTACATGGCTAGAATTCCAAAGGTTGAGACTCTTCATTTGGTTGGTGACTTTTCAGTTGATCATGGAATAACTCAAGGGACATATTTTAAAAGCATTAATGATGGACATTTAAGCCTTTAAAAACACCATTAGTTGCTGGAGACTTTTCGGCTAGCCAAAGGCAACTCAAATGACATTTTTTAAAGCATTCAAATTCATTTAACCATCTCATTAGGAGTCATAAAGTTGCTGTTAATTTAGCTAGAGGAATTCAAGAGTTTTTAGATTTTATTTTAGCCATTTAATTGCATATTAAAGTTGAATTCATTTGTCTCTTCAGCTAACCACATGTAAGCACTATATATACCTGTTATTACTTTGTAAAAAGAGAATTTTTTAAGACTTTGGAATTTTGAATATATTTTATGAACTTTGTTCATCGAGTGAGATTTTTCTCCTCCCTATCTTTCGTACGAGTTTTGTTTTTGACTTATCAAGCACGCTTGTGGCGTCAAACGTTTCTCTTCCATTCAATTATACCATTGGTTCTTACTTCACTAAGTAACGGGTCTTTGGTCCATCATCGACTACCATCTTCCACCTTAAATGTTATAGAAATTGGGGTGACACATACTTGTGTTGAATCGTTTCTAGTTTAAGTTCTTTAATCCATTCCCACAAAACATCATCTATCTTTTATCCATTTTTCTTTCATCATAAAACTGAGCCTATCCTTCTCCATATTCGAATCATTCTCACACTTAAACACCTCTATTCCTAACTTAACCCATCTTCTAAACAAATTCACTTAAGCTTCCGCAAACTCATCCGTATTTCCCTATTATTTCTAGAAAGGCTTATCTCCTCCTCGTAGACGATTGGGTAACACAAATACGTTTCGACTCATTCCGAGATGGATCGTATCATTTGGTATCAGAGCTAGAAAATGAGGAGCTACGGTGAACATCGTAAATCTGAAGTAAGTGCATAAATTCAAAAAAAAATTTAAAAAAGTTGTATTTTATTTCTTTGTATTCATCTTTTTACATTTGAAGTGGAAAAAATACATAAAAAAAGAGAAAAAATATGAAAAAATACAAAAAAAAAGAAGAAAAAAAAGAAGTGAAGTTTTCTTTTGAAAGTTTGGCAAGTACTTGTTGCTTCTAGTCTCATCTTCTTACCCTGATCTTCACAGAAAAAATTTTCTTCTACCATCATTTGGTATTTTCTCTTTTCACCCAACGCCACCCACCCTTACTCCATTTGCCTTTTCCTTCTTTTAGCCTACCCGATACCCAACGTCAAACCTTTGTTAACCAAGTTTGAAGCTGACCCTCAAGCTGTAATAAGTCTTTCAAAATGAAGTACGAAATTGTAAGAGCGAGAGAGAGCGGTAAAAGGCACAAGTGCTACATTAGAAAAAAGCCTTATACGAGTGAAACACGAGTGTGAGCAATTTTTCTTTGCGTGTGACTTGTGAGAATTTTATGGTGATGAATTAATTTTCTATTTTATTCTTTTTGAAAGTCTTTCTTTTCAGAAAATAAACATGAATCAAGAAGTGTTCTCAGAGCTGAATATTAATATTTGTTGAACGAAATGCAAAGAGTCATGAATACCAAGTTTGACAAGTTGTATAAGCGATTGGATCGAATTGAGGAATGAGACCAGCAAGAGCGACTTTCTTCAAATCGAAGGACGGATTCAAGGTCATCTCGAAGACACACTTTAGAAGAACATTCAAGGAGAGACTGTGATCGAGATTCTTATTCCTCAAAAAGTTCGAGGCGGAATGAATCAAACCACAAATTTGAAACTTTTCAAAGTTATCAAAGAGGAAGTGAACGTGGTTCATATGCATCCAAGTATTCCTCTATGAAAGATCGATCTCAAAGTAGTTCAAATTGTGATTCTTATTCGACGAAGGATTCAAGGTGATGCAAAGCAAAGTTTGAAGCCTACTATGGTGACGAACAAGAAGAAAGTACGAGTTACTCATCTTATGAATCAAAGATGTTGAGCACGAAGGATTTTTCACGAAGCATTGATTGTGATATCTATGAGAACATCGCTTCGATCTTAGAATCAATTCCTTGTATTTTCGATTCTTTTGAATCATCCTCTTGTTGTAATCAAAATGAAAAAGAAAAATCAAATGAAAAAGAGAAAGAGAAAGAACAAAAAGAAATTAAAAAAGTGTTCGAAAGAAAAGAAAATAAAAATGAGAGTGAACAAAAAGAAGTCGAAAAAGAAGAAAAAGAATTTGAAAAAGAAAAAGATGTTGAAAAAGCAAGAAAAGAAATTGGGATAGAAAAAGAAGTGAAAGAACAAGATGAGCGAGAAAACGAGCGAGTTGATTTAACTAACTCATTTGAAGTTTGTTCTTCATTTGTTTCTTCATTTCAGGTTCTCGAAGGACCGAAAGATGTTCTTCAACTTCAATACCTCCCGAAAGAATGACGCTTTCAAATGATCGAAAAAGGTAAGGTTGAAAGTGAAATTGAACCACCTACATCAGAAGGTAAGTGATGCGAGCACGCCCCATGTCAACTCGAGCTCGAGCCATGATCCATTGGTGCTACCTCGTGGCCCCATCACTAGAGCTAGATCTAGGCTATTCAAAGATGCAATTGGAGCTATGGTATAGCAAGTGTGGATTGATAACAAGGCTAACTCACTTGGACGTATGGAAGGTCATTCAATGGAGCAATTTCGTAATGTCCTATAAGCTCAACTAGTCATCGATGAGCTCGGCCCTAGCTCGTGATTGTCAAACGAGAGTTCACCTTGCTGCTGTCCAGCTCACGAGCTCGCCACTAGCTCGTGTCAAGCTCGTTTAAGCTCAATGAACTCAATTGGCCGTTCGGCCTTGAGCTAAATACTTGACTGAAATTTTACTTTAAATAAATTTGAGACAATATAAATTTGTTTAATGAATTTGCTGTTATTAAATAAGTAGTAATTAAGATTTTTAATTAGGACATAATTAGTATAGCTATTATGACATGTCTTACTTAGGACAAATTAATTGAGTTGTTGCTATTTAATTTGTCTAGCCAAAACTAGCTAGTAATGTGTCCTAAGCTACAGCTGAATTTTAAAAGTTTATTAATAGCTTAGTTTTTAATTTGTTTCAGCTCAATTTAATGTCTTAATGTGTCATTTTAATTGCTGGAATTAATTGGCTAAGTTAAGTGGCTGAAATGGATTTAATTTGTTTTGTAGGTGCATGTAGGGGGGACGGCACAAGGAGATTCATGGCAGCTGCATATTCTTTCATTTAAGGAGTTAACTTGGTTAGCTTAATGGCCTTCTTAGCTGCTGATTTAGCTCCCCAAAGTGACAATTTAGCTCACCAAAGCTGATGTAAAGATGCCATTCACACCAGCAGCATGTGGCGTCACTTATGGGGCTGTTTAGTTCCTTCTTTTCACACTTGTGGCTGTTGGGTTTAGATGCATTCATCAGCTGAATAGCTGGCTATTCAAAGCTGAAATTAATGAGGAAATTAAATGCATTCAAGCCCCCTTGACTGAACATTGAAGGGCCATGCACTCCTTTTCTTCCTTGAAGATTCTACACACCTAGTCAATCTAGAAGCTGCCCATTGCTCTCCCATTCAGCCGAACTTGGACTTGGAGCATGAGGAGTCTTTTCTAGATTTTTCTAGTTAATTCTAGCATTAAGTTTGCTTAGACACTAAGGCTTGAAGGATGACCATTCGGCTAGCTTAACTAGCCTATAAATATTTGAACATTTTATTTGTAAAGGACTTTTGCCAAATTTTATATCGTTATTATGCTGAATTTGCGAGAGCAATTTCTCCTATTTCGTTCTTAGGATTTGTTGGCTTATCTAGGAGTCTAGTGGCGTCAACCATCCTTCGTTCTATCCCGATACCAAGGTTCCTATCATACATCGATAGTGGGTCGAGGTCCGTTAAACTACTAAAATCGAAACCTTTAGAAACGTATAAGTAACCGGGTCGATACCTTTCTCGGTATTGGTTCTTACTTGTTTCCTAAAGTCCTAAACCGAAACCTGAACATTCTTTCATCCTTAAACCGAAGCCCAAGCTTTATTTTCTTTCCTAAACTGAAACCCGAGCCATTCATTCTTCCCTAACTTCGAAACATATCCTAATCCGAAACCATCCAAGCTAATACCGAATCCAACTCATTTTGTCAACCCCAGTTCTTACAACTTACCCTAACTACATCGAAATTTCTTTCTTTCTTCGATTCTCTGGTTTACGATCGAACTCCAAGCATACATCTCGTTTTCTCCTCGAGACTGGGATCGTATCATCTGGTATCAGAGCTAGTTAAACTGAGATCTACGAAGTCGGGAACAACCAACGAAGTCGTTGAAGTGAAGGCTCGAAGTAAGTTTTAAAAAAAAAGGGAAATTCAAAATTAAAAAAATTTCAAAAAAAAGGGAAATTCGAAATTTAACAAAAAAATTCAAAAAAAAGGGAAGTTCGAAATTAAAAAATAAAATAAAATAAAATAAAATTTCCTAGTGTTTCGATTGAATTGCTATCATTCTCTTCATCTACTTTTTCTAAATTCCTCTCCGACCTACTTGAACCACCGATCTCTTCTTCTTTCTTTAGCCTACCTACACCCACATCTTACACCCTTTGAACCCATTTTGAAACCGACCCCTAAGCCCTAATAGGCCTTGGCAAATCCGACTAACGAAACTATGAGAAGTTCGAAAGGTAAAAGGCACGAGTGTGTGAGACTATTCGAGGGGAGGTAAAAGCCTAATCGTGAGTGTTAAACACGAGCGGAGTGTCAATAACTTCTTTTTTTTCGAGTGAACCGTGAGGATTTGTTGTGAGGTACTATAGTCCGCGCTATGTCTCTAGAACCCGAGCAAAATGTAAATGAGCCACCAGGAAGGCAACCCGTTCGACATGTTCCCGATCTGCCAATGTAAGCCTTGTTACGGGAGATGGAACGGTTACTCGATCGTAGGCTCAATCCTCTAGAAGACCGACTATACTAAGTGGAAGCCCGAAGACAACGAGAAGTATGTGGGCGACCAAATAGAAGGCGTGAACAGCCACAAGATGGTGAAGATTATTTCAATGATGCTTTCAATAGTGAGATCGAATCTATTGCAAGTATTGGAAGGTGAGGACCCCGAAATCGAGGTAATAGAGATCGAGACCGAGTGGATGATGACTTCAAAAATATAAAGCTATCTATTCCACCATTTCAAGGGAGATCCGATCCGGAAGTATACCTTGAATGGGAAAAGAAGATTGAATTGGTCTTTAATTGTCACAACTATTCGGAATCTAAAAAGGTTAAATTGGCCGCTATTGAATTCACCGATTATGCCATGATATGGTGGGACCAAATAACCACCAGTCGAAGGAGAAATGGAGAACAACCCATCAGCACGTGGGCTGAGATGAAATCTATCATGCGCCGATGATTTGTCCCACAATTTTACCATCGAGAACTATATCAAAAACTCCAAAATCTTACTCAAGGATCGAGGAGTGTTGAAGATTACTTCAAGGAGATGGAAGTTTCCACGATTAGAGCAGATGTGCAAGAGGAACGTGAGGCAACCATGGCCTAATTTTTGGCTGGTCTCAACCAAGACATAGCTAATATGGTGGAACTCTAGCATTATGTCGAACTTATAGACATGGTGCACATGGCGATTAAGTTGGAGAGGCAGTTGAAGCGCAAGGGTACTGTTTGAAACTATCCCCACTCCAACCCTACCAAATGGGGCCAAGGGACTAGTAAGGCCAATCCATCGACTCGAGCCAAGGAAACCACGCCATCTGCCAAACCAAGTAAGTCTTTCACTAAATCTAACAAAGGCAAGGCAATGAAAGCCCATCCAGATCACGAGACATCAAATGTTTTAAGTGTCTCGGGAGGGACATATTGCAAGTCGGTGTCCAAACCGAAATACGATGGTGATGCATGCCAATGGAGAAATAGAGTCGAAGAAGACGATGAAGAACGTGAGATTGAAACTACCACGATTTGAGGAAGAAGAAATTGAACATGCCATAGATGGTGAACTCCTCATTGTGAAGAAAGTCTCAACCTTAAAGGAATCGATGATGAGCAACAACGAGAGAACATTTTCCATACTCGATGTCAAATACAAGGCAAAATTTGTAGTGTTATCATCGACGGTGGAAGTTACCGAACGTTGCTAGTACGTTCATGGTGGAGAAGTTGGGCTTACCAACCACAAAGCATCCGAGCCCATATAAGCCGCAATGCCTTAATGATGGTGGTGAACTAAAGGTAACTAAACAAGTCCTAATTTCTTTCAACATCAGAAAATATGCGGATGAGATCCTTTGTGATGTTGTACCCATGCATGCGGGTCATCTGTTACTTGGACGTCCCTGCCAGTTTGATCGCAAGGTGGTTCATGACGGTTACACCAATAGATACACGTTCAAACATATGGGAAAGACTATCTCTAGCACCTTTGACTCAAACAAGTTCATGAAGATCAAGTAAAATTAAAAGATTCTTTTGAAAAGATGAGAGAAAAGAGAAAATGAGAAAACAAAAGAAAAGAAACTTGAAACAAAAGAGAGCGAGTGAAAAGAAAAATGAAAAGGAGAGATGAGTGGAAAACAAGAAAAGAAAAGAAAATGAGAGTGAGTATCTTTGCGAAAGGAAGTGTAATCTGAAAGGCTTTCTTTGTAGACAATCGCTTTTGTACTCATGTACAAAGAAAATCTTTTAACACTAACGATCTCTCCCGAATCTCCATTCTTCCATTTTGTCTCTTTGCGATTTTGATGATCTATTTTGTCCTGTCTTTGTCTTAGGTCTTGTTGGTTCCAAAGAAGGATGGCACAAGATAAAAATCGATTGCCGAAATGTGAATAAAATCACCATTAAGTATAGGCATCCAATTCCGTGACTTGATGATATGTTAGATGAATTGAGTGGTGCCAAACTATTCTCGAAAATCGATTTAAAGAGTGGCTATCACCAGATTCGAATGAGGGAAGGCGATGAATGGAAGACTGCCTTTAAAACTAAGCATGGTTTGTATAAGTGGCTGGTCATGCCGTTTGGCTTAACCAATGCCCCTAGCACTTTCATGAGACTAATGAACTATGTTTTAAGAGCTTTTATTGGTAAGTTTTGTGTTGTATATTTTGATGATATCTTAGTGTATAGCAAGACATTGGAAGAACATGTAGTCCATCTTCGATCTGTTTTGGAAGTCTTACGTAAGGAAACTCTTTATGCTAACCTTAAGAAATGTTCCTTCTATTCTGATAAAGTTATTTTTCTTGGTTTTGTAGTTAGTGCTCAAGGTCTCGAAGTCAATCAAGAGAACATCAAGGCTATCCAAAAATGGTCGAGAGCTATGAATATAAGCCAAGTAAGGAGTTTCCATGGGCTTATGAAGTTTTTATCGCAGATTTGTGCCAAACTTCAAGACGTTAGCCGTACCTCTTACCAAATCATCAAGAAGAGCTCACCTTTCTCCTGGGAGATGAACAGAAAACTCTTTTAATGTTATTAAAGATAGACTTACTAGAGCTCCTTTATTAGCATTGCCCGATTTTTCTAAGACTTTTGAGATTGAATGTGATGCATCGGTGTAGGCATTGGAGCCAGATAACGCAAGACGGAAGACACATCGCATACTTTAGCGAGAAGTTGAACGGGGCATCCCTAAACTATCCTGCATATGACAAAGAAATGTATGCTTTGATTTGTGCCCTTGAGACTTGGCAGCATTATCTTTGGCCAAAAGAATTTGTAATCCATTCAGACCATGAAGCGCTAAAACATATCAAGGGACAACATAAATTGAACAAATGACACGCAAAATGGGTGGAATACCCCGAATCATTCCCATACATCATCAAGTACAAGAAAGGTAAGGATAACATCGTGGCTGATGCACTCTCAAGAAGGTATGCACTTATAACCCATTTAGAATCTAAACTACTTGGGTTTGTTTTCTTAAAGGAATTGTATTCCACTAATGAAGATTTTGGTGAAATTTTTCATGCGTGTGAGAAAATGGCTGTTGATAAGTATTACAAGTCTGATGGTTTTCTCTTCAAAGAAGGTAAACTGTGTGTGCCCAAAGCTCTATTCGAGAAGTGTTAGTTAACGAGGCACATAGCGAAGGACTTATGGGACATTTTGGAGTGGGAAATACCATGGCTATGCTCCGAGAACATTTCTATTGGCTGCGAATGAGGAGGGATGTCGAGCGAGTGTGCGCGCATTGCATATCATGCAAGAAGGCTAAATCGAGGGTCCAACCTCATGGCTTATATTTGCCACTTCCGATTCCTGACGCACGATGGCAAGATATTTCCATGGATTTTGTACTTGGCTTACCCCGAACCAAAACGGGAAAAGATTAAATTTTTGTTGTAGTGGATAGATTTTCAAAAATGTCACATTTTATATCATGCACAAAAACCGGCAATACCGTCACATTTCTAATCTTTTCTTTAGGGAGGTGGTACGCCTACATGGGTTACCAAGAACCATTATTTCAGATCGCGGCACTAAATTCCTAAGTCACTTTTGGCGATCACTTTGGGGAAAGCTTGGAACGAAGCTACTTTTCTCGACAACTAGTCATCCCCAAACCGATGGGCAAACTAAAGTAGTCAATCGGGTGTTATCAACTTTGTTAAGGGGCATCATCCAGAAAAACTTGAAAACATGGGAGGAATGTTTACCCCATGTGGAGTTCGCATATAATCGATCCGTGCATTCGGTGACTAAATTCTCACCATTTGAAGTCGTCTACGGGTTTAATCCTCTAACTCCTTTAGACTTAATGCCTTTACCTAATGATCAACTTGTGCATGCAGATGCTAAAAAGAAGGCCGAATATGTGAAGAATTTGCATAAGCAAGTTCGAGACAACATTGAGTCTAAAACTGAAGAGTATGCTCGAAAGGCCAATAAAGGTCGTAAACGAGTCATTTTTGAGCCCGGAGATTGGGTTTGGTTGCATATGAGAAAGGAACGCTTTCCAGCCCAACGTAGGTCTAAATTGCTACCGCGAGGAGATGGACCGTTCCAAGTTCTTGAGAAAATTAACGAAAACTCCTATCGGCTTGATTTACCCGGTGAGTACAATGTTAGCGCGACTTTTAATGTGGCTGATTTGAGTGCTTTTGATGCAGGTTCTGACTTGAGGACAAGTCATCTTCAAGAGGGGGAGGATGATGCGAGCACGCCCCATGTCAACTCGAGCTCGAGCCATGATCCATTGATGCTACCTCGTGGCCCCATCACTAGAGCTAGATCTAGGCTATTCAAAGATGCAATTGGAGCTATGGTACAGCAAGTGTGGATTGATAACAAGGCTAACTCACTTGGACGATGGAAGGTCATTCAATGGAGCGGTTTAGAATGTCCTACAAGCTCAACTAGTCATCGATGAGCTCGGCCCTAGCTCGTGTTTGTCAAACGAGAGTTCACCTTCTTCTTTGTTCAGTTCACGAGCTCGCCACTAGCTCGTGTCAAGCTCGTTTAAGCTCAATGAACTCAATTGGCCGTTCGTCCTTGAGCTAAATACTTGGCTAAAATTTTACTTTAAATAAATTTGAGATAATATAAATTTGTTTAATGAATTTGCTGTTATTAAATAAGTAGTAATTAAGATGTTTTAATTAGGACATAATTAGTATAGCTATTATGACATGTCTTACTTAGGACAAATTAATTGAGTTGCTGCCATTTAATTTGTCTAGCCAAAACTAGCTAGTAATGTGTCTTGAGCATGAGGAGTCTTTTCTAGATTTTTCTAGTTAATTCTAGCATTAAGTTTGCTTAGACACTAAGGCTTGAAGGATGGCCATTCGGCTAGCTTAACTAGCCTATAAATATTTGAACATTTTATTTGTAAAGGACTTTTTGCCAAATTTTATATTGTTATTATGCTGAATTTGCGAGAGCAATTTCTCCTATTTCGTTCTTAGGATTTGTTGGCTTATCTAGGAGTCCAGTGGCGTCAACCATCCTTCGTTCTATCCCGATACCAAGGTTCCTATCGTACATCGATAGTGGGTTGAGGTCCGTTAAACTACTAAAATCGAAACCTTAGAAACGTATAAGTAACCGGGTCGATACCTTTCTCGGTATTGGTTCTTACTTGTTTCCTAAAGTCCTAAACCAAAACCCGAACATTCTTTCATCCTTAAATCGAAGCCCAAGCTTTATTTTCTTTCCTAAACTAAAACCCGAGCCATTCATTCTTCCTTAACTTTGAAACATATCCTAATTCGAAACCATCCAAGCTAATACCGAATCCAACTCATTTTGTCAACCCCAATTCTTACAACTTACCCTAACTACATCAAAATTTCTTTCTTTCTTTGATTCTCTGGTTTACGATTGAACTCCAAGCATACATCTCGTTTTCTCCTCGAGACCGGGATCGTATCAGTAAGGAAGGTAAATGTCCCAAATCGTGTTTGTCTCCACCAAATTTTTCTAATGTTTGTGATTATGTGGATAATACCGTTGATTACCATCCTTCGATCATTTTTGATGTTTTAAATGATGGTAATGCGAGTTTATCTCATGAAAATCAATGTAATGCAAAATATGAAGGTGGAGAGATGCAAATCCAACAATTTCAAGACGCGAGTAAGTATGATGATGACTTTTCTTTTAATCCCCATTTGTTTGATTGTGGATATTATGAGATTTGTTCGTTGTCAAATACTAAATCGTTCATTTTTTGTAAATCAATTTTGAAACATGTTAAGAGATTTGATCATTCGATTTTGAGTTTGCACAATTCCTATTGGTTTAACATGTTTGATTTTTCTAAACTGTTGTCACATCTTGAATTTAATAATCCAAATCACGTTTTTAAATCGGGAATATGTTTTGTACCATCTGGTATGTCTTGTTGGAAAATCAAGCAATGACAATTATGCTTGAAAAATTTCAATCAGTTTGGAAATTGGTTCTTGGATAAGGTAATGAATTTTGTTCAATTTGTCTTCAAATTTTATTCTTCCTTAAAAAATTTTTATGGTTGTATTTGAAATTCATTTTCCATTTGAAAATGGTTGAATTGAACACGAAGCTTTAATTACACTACTTGGCCGTGGAGAGAAGGTTTGTGTTGCTCGATCAAGGTAAGACTGATCTTTATTTTTTGAGAATAAAGGTAAGTCTTCTGAAATTGTTAATGCGTTCTTGCTCTCTCCAGATTGTGATAAGCTTTGCGTTGCTTATTATGTTTTTGCCAAACATTTAGATCATGTTAAGATTAATCATTCTATTTTGCCTGATTGTGATATATATGTTTCGATGAATGATGACAAGATTTTTTAGATTGATAATTTTGATAATTTTCGTGTGAAAGAATCTATATTGCGTCACATGTGTGACCCATTTGAAAATTTTGAAAAGTCTTTGTTCTCTTCGGTTGTTGATAGAACACATGATGCTGATTTTCATCATTTAGATCATGAAATGTTTGAACGTTCTGTCATGTTTAATGATGGTCTACTTGTTGACAAAAAGAATCTTGTGTTTGATAATTTTTATTTATGTGCGAATGATTACATATGTCGTTCAATGCAAGATTTGGATGTTCACTTTCGAGTGCCATATGCATTTTCTCAACTATCTGCTTGTGATGAATATATCTATCATTTAATGTGTTACTCATATGTTGATTTTCACTTTTGGAATCTGTTTAAATTGTATGCATACCATGAAACTTATCCAATTCAGATTCAAATATTTGATAAGGCTTTATTCCTTTTGTATGATAATGTGATTATGCCTGTTTGCATGTGATTTATTTGTTTGGTGATAATTATATTTGGGTTGCAAGTTATTTTGAAACAATTCTTGCTAACCCATGATTATTTTCTTCAGGTGATACGATTATCATCCGCCCCATTTGACCGAGGGAAGCCGAGCAAAAGGAATTCTATTTGAGAGAACCATCGGCTCAATTCGAGGATGAATTACTTTCAAGAGGGGGTATGATGTGAACCTAGCCACATCATGGTTCAACTCCATCCGATGCCATCGAGAGTGGCCTAAGCTCGAGGGGCCAAAGTGCAAAATAAAACTGATTCCAACTATTTGAACCTATCCAACTAAATTGAGCTCTTTATTTAATTTCAGCTTTGCATTTAGTTTGCATTTAAAATACTTGCATTTAAGCATCTTAGTTCAATAAATGGTTGCTGGTCATTAATTTAACTCAACTTAGTTTAATTAATTGAGTTCTTTTAGTGAATTTAATAGTTGTGTCTTTAATTAATCTAGTTACTAGGTTAATTTATTGATGCATGAGTTAAGTTCATTTAATGATGCTTTATTTAATTAAGTTAGTTGTTGGAATAAATAAAGTTCAAGTGTTAGTTCATTTATTTAAGTCTAGAGTTCATTTATTTAAGTCTAGTTGCTAGAATAAATGAAGTTTAAGTGTTAATTCATTTATTTAAGTCTAGTTGCTAGAATAAATGAAGCTTAAGTGTTAGTTCATTTAACTAAGTTAGTTGTTAATTTGTTTTAAGTTTAATAATTGCATTAATTTGTCGATTACATGTGATAATTGCAGGAGACTTTTCATCTTACAAACATTATTTCTAAAGGCTGTTATGCATTCATTGAAGAGTTATTCACATTGAAGAAGGAAGTTACATGGATAGAATTCCAAAGGTTGAGACCCTTCATTTGATGGAAGTTACATGGCTAGAATTCCAAAGGTTGAGACTATTCATTTGATTGGTGATTTTTCAGTTGATCATGGAATAACTCAAGGGACATATTTTAAAAGCATTCATGATGGGCATTTAAGCCTTTAAAAACACCATTAGTTGCTGGAGACTTTTCGGCTAGCCAAAGGCAACTCAAAGGACATTTTTTAAAGCATTCAAATTCATTTAATCATCTCATTAGGAGTCATAAAGTTGCTATTAATTTGGCTAGAGGGAATTCAAGAGTTTTTAGATTTTATTTCAGCCATTTAATTACATATTAAAGTTGAATTCATTTGTCTCTTTAGCTAACCACATGTAAGCACTATATATACCTGTTATTACTTTGTAAAAAGGGAATTTTTTAAGACTTTGGAATTTTGAATATTTTTTATGAACTTTGTTCATCGAGTGAGATTTTTCTCCCCTCTATCTTTCGTACGAGTTTCGTTTTTAACTTATCAAGCTCGCTTATGGCGTCAAACGTTTCTCTTCCATTCAATTATACCATTGGTTCCTACTTCACTAAGTAACGGGTCTTTGGTCCATCATCGACTACCATCTTCCACCTTAAACGTTATAGAAACTGGGGTGACACATACTTATGTTGAATCGTTTCTGGTTTAAGTTCTTTAATCCATTCCCACCAAAACATCATCCATCTTTTATCCATTTTTCTTTCATCATAAAACTGAGCCTATCCTTCTCCATATTCGAATCATTCCCACACTTAAACACCTCCATTCCTAACTTAACCCATCTTTTAAACAAATTCACTTAAGCTTCCGCGAACTCATCCATATTTCCCTATTATTTCCCGAAAGGCTTATCTCCTCCTCGTAGACAATTGGGCAACTCAAATAAGTTTCGAATCATCCTGAGATGGATCGTATCAATGTCGATAGAGAAATTGAACTGGCCTTTGAGATGTTGTGGTGGAAGTAATAAAAATTATGCAACAAAGAACACAAGGATTTATAGTGGTTCGGCCCCAATTGCCTATTCCACTACCTTAGCTTGCCACAACTAAGGATTTCTCTAAATTCACTAATTTGGTAACCTTTGAACAAGATTTAACCTTACAACTCTCTTAAGATTTATACCCCAAAATCATAAGATTGCACTCCGTTAAGGTTTCTACCCAGACCTTAAAAATTAACCCACTCTCAAAGAGAACAAATAAGTAAACTAAGAAGTAATCCTTACAAGATCAGAATGTTTTCCAATTAAGCAATAATACAAAGAAGAACACTTGAGATACATGAATACAATGAAAGCTCACAAGTGTTTACAAGAAAAGGTGTGAAAGAACTAAGCTTTTAGGTTGTTTTTATTGATTTTTAAGCTTTGCACATGTCTCTTGTTGTTATTAGACCTTTGGAAGATGGTATTTATACCCTTTAATTGATTTCCAACTGTTGTGGTTGTTGAGAAAGTGAATATAGCCATTGGGATAAAAATACCAATTTATTTAATTCACCTACAACAAACTGTATGAATACTTATTTCATGAGTATTGATACTATTAGTTTTTAATGCCTGATTCAGTGACCATTGAAATAAGTTTACAACGATACCAAAGACGAATTATAGAAACCTGGTAAAAGGTATTGATTCTTTTTGTAAATGTATCGATACTTTTTGTGTAATTTGAAAATATAATGTTAATTTGGTATCAATTTTAGAATGGGTATCGATATCTTGAAAAATATTTAAAAAGTTTCGATATTTTTTTCCTGGAGCAATACTAACTTGTTTGAAAATAGTTAAAAACATAATTGAAAATGTTTGATTTAATTGAAACCATTTCAACTTGATTTTATCAATTTGTTCAACTTAACTTTGATTCAAAAACACGTTAATTTGTTATATCAAAACATATTATGGAATAAGGCTTAGTTTAACGTAAAGCTGAAGCCTTTATAGTGTTGACAAATCTTGTTCAACAACGAGTGTTTCTTATTTATGTCTTTTCTATGGACTGTATAATCCCATTCATTCATGAAATGAATGAATTATTTTCCTTTAAAAAATATATATTTAATAGTTTAACAAGTTCTAACCTTAATGATTAAACAAATTTATTAGCAAAACTAAATGCTCGTGTAAAGAAAATAAAAACATCTCTCCAATTTTTTCATTTTCAATATTGAGTAACTTATCTCTTTTAAAAAAATTAAAACAATTTAATCTCTGTCAATTTGATAAACCGTAAAAGTAACATATTTTAACCCCATATTTAGTATGTTTTTAGGATGATTTAGCCCTGATTTATGTAAAAAGGTACTTTTAACCCTTTCTTTTCATATTTCTACTCAGGAAAGCACCTAAGGATGAAAAGAACAAGAAATAGGCTTAAAACGGCTCAATTTGGGCCAAAGAAGAAAATGGACACAGCCTGGACTTCAAGCCATACGGCCGTGCTTCAACAATTAACTGAGACATGGCCATGCCAGATTTACACGGCCGTGCCCCAATCGACAGAATTGAGACACGACCCAACCACGATTTACACGGACGTGTGCCATGGCCGTGCCCCTATTACGGGAGAGAGTAATTTCACTCAAATTTGGATACTTAGAGCCAAAGAAACACTTTCCAAAGCTTATTCAAATACCGAGTAAGAAGCAGACATAAAATAGGACACTTAGAGGCCAAGTAAAGCATTTCAAGAGCCTATATAAACACCCTAAGTGTATCTTGAAAGGGGGCGGTGGGCTAGGCCAAGGAGCCGAGCTAGAAGGATCATATTTGTGGGAATCACTCGAAAATAGCCAATTGATCCATCTCAAGAAGCTGAAATTCTATTCAAGATGGTGGATTTCTCCTTCAATTCTTCTAAGGGGTTTTAGAGATTTCTTATGTTTTGTTTTATCTTTTCGCTTGAGATGTTTTTACTCATTATGTAACACCCTAAAATTCTGAGTATTGATATATTGCATGACTTGGTGTTTAGATTATGAAGGAAAATTTCTTACTTTTATTTTCGTGTTTATTGAAGTCCTAAAGAAGAGTATAACATAATTTGGGTAAGGAATAAATTTAATATTTGAGAATTTATTGAAGAGAAGCAAGTGTCATTAATACTTAAGTTAAATTAAGTATTAATAAGTGACATAAAATGAGTATATGGCATGGTGGTGTTGGTGCATGAGTTGTAGCATGAGGGGAGAGGTTCGAATCCCTTGTTTAGCATCTAGGTAAATTTTATTTTTAATTTTTCTACACATGTATAGCAAGTGTCGGCCAAGAGCATATATGGTAAGTGTTGACCATGTTATTTTTGGTTAATGTATCAAAGGATTAAGGAAATTGTGAACTTAAGGAAGGGAATCAAGAATTTAAGGAAAGGTATGAAGATATGGGGCACATATCAAGGAAAAGTTATGGAAACAATATCATGGCCATTTGACCATGCATGGGACGGCAATTTGGACCATAGGGGGAGCCGAATTTTTGGTGATAGTTTGGCTAAGAATTGAAGTTTCTTTTTGGTCATTCCTAGCAACTTTGTGCAAAATTTTGCATTCCTCTTCTCAACTTTTTCCTTTGGCCGAAATTGAACCTTGGTAAAGCTCTAATCTTTTGACCATTTGGTCATTTTTGCTTATTGCTTTAGCCTTTGTTTTGTGCCTTTTCTTTGAGTGCCGAAATCACCTATACCAAAAGCCATTCTTTTTCTTTTCTTTTTACCATTGCCGAATGTACCTAGCTCCTAAAACCATCTTTTTCTTCTCTTCTTTTTGAAAACCAAAATAACATCATCACCATCTTTTCTCTTATTTTTATTTCTTTTCAATCGAAATTTTCTCCATTTACACTCTCATGGCCGAATGCTAATGTGCCTATAGTCAATTCATTTTCTTTTCTTTGATTCTTCATAGCCAAATCTTCATCCATTACAAACACCATTCTCAATCCTTTCTTTTCGATCGTGGAAAATAGGTAAGGGATTCTTTTTCGTTTTCAATTAGTTAATAATGATATGGCCGAATATTGATGGTGTCATGAAGGACCATTTGGATCGAAATAAACATTCGTTCTATTAACATTTTATTCATTATAATATAGTGCAATAACGAAAGATCAAAACTCAAGTGTTCGGAAGAATCGTAGAAATGTTGGAATCGATTTATTGTGGTAAGGAAATCACATCCTTAAAACCTTAGTATTATTTCGATATTATTTTAGATTGGATTAATGTTCTTTTGATCTTGAAGACTTTCAAAATAGGGAAGAAAAGGGCGGTGTTTAGTCATATTAAAAGGGGCGGATCCGTAAATCCCCTATTTAAACGAAGAGCGATTTCGACAGTCCGAGATTTTCCACCGGTTGCGGACCATCTTCTGAAGGAAGTCAATTATTTGAAGTGGTACGAACTTTCGAGCCTTTATACGTTAGTGGATTCTCGGCGACTAACGAACCAATAAACGAGGAGAAATCGAAAATCGAAGTGATTCAAAATCAAGAGGGTAAGGTTTTGGATCTAATATCGATAATGTATTTTTTTTACAAAATAGTGTTCTAACGGATCGAAATATGTTTTAGGTGTCGAGGAGCGAGAAGGATTAGTACTCTCGGTATCGAGGTGTGTAACTTCACACTTTTTCTCGGGTTGGATATCAATTTCGGTATTGAAGTAAAATCGTAAAAACGACTAGATCAATATAAAATGTAACAACTGATAATTCGACAAAAATACATGAAAACGACTAAAATCGTGAAAATTACAAAAATGCCCTCGAGAAATTACTTGTTAATATGTAAGTTGTATGTTTCGATAAATGGGCCGAAAACTCTGTTAGATTGATAATCGGGCCGAAATCTCTGTTTGATTGTAAATTGGGCCAAAATCTCTGCTAGATCGATAAATGGGTCGAAAACTCGCTTGATAATAAATTGGGCGATTATAAATCCTCTACGCTAGATCGATAAATGGGTCAGTAAACTCTATTAAATTGTTAAACGGACTAAAATACTTGCTAGATCGATAAATGGGCAATTCATGCTAGATCGTAAATTTGGGCCCTAGTTGATAAATAGTTAATTAGGCCAAAGTGTTATTTATGGGCTTTAATAAAGATTTGGAAATATTAACTCTTGTTAATGGGCCTTTTAATAAAATTATTGTATGACCATAGTTTATTATTGCATACATATTGCATGGGTTGGGAAATGATGAAGAGAAGAAGGCTGCTGCCAAAATCTAGTTCGGTGGCTCTCGCCACAAAATTATGGCTTTTTGCCTCTAGTTCTATGGCTCTCGCCACAAAAGCAATAAATGGCTATTTGCCTCTAGTTCGGTGGCTCGCCACAAAATAATAATTGGCTCAATGCCTCTAGTTCTTGACTTTGTCACAATCTAGTTCGGTGGCTATGCCACAAAATATAAATTGGCTTAATGCCTATGATTGGTGTGATGGTGGGGTGGGTTGACTTGATCCCCACAGGTGTGATGGTTGGTACGGGGGTGTGTAGCGGATGGAATTAGGTTTGGGAGGGAAAATTCATTTTTACATGCATGTTATTAATTATGTATTCATTATGCTGTTGTTAATTATGTGTTAATTCTACTTAAGGGCTCAAGGCCCAAATCCATAAATTGAAAATCTGGCCCAGTGGACAAGTAAGTGAGTTATACACTGAGTTCTAAGTAACTCACCCCCTTAAATTTTTCCATCTCAGGTAATGGAAATTGATGTGGACTTGGGCCGGGGATGACTTCGTGGAGGCCATACTGCAAAACATGGGTTTATTAAACTCTGAACTTTTTAATAAGTATTTTACTATTTTGGGTTAATGTAATAAGGGCCTCTATTAATAATTTTATGGATTTTTATGTGTGTTTGGTTTTAAATAATATTTTGGACTTTTAAATATGGGCTATGATTATATGATGTTTTATTAAAATAAAGTTGGGTTTTCAAATATATGAAATTCTTTTATAAATATTTTATTATTGTTAACTCTTAAATAAATTACCTAAGGGTTTTTGATAATACAATGTTAATAATGTTTTTCAACTAATGTTTTCTAATATTCATCAAATTAAAATACTCTTCTGATTTTTATTAAACCCCGTAAATAAAAATAATATTACAGTTTTCAACTTATTGAAGATTTTAAGATAGCTCGATTCATGTAACAAACCAAATCTAGTCTCAATGCATAGACCGGGTTTGGGGTGTTACACATTATGAACTAAACCGTTCAGATACCTAAAGGGGATGAAACCTAGATGAATTTTGTTAATATTTTCTGAGTTATATTATAAATACTTAGTTTGTTCTTAATTATGTTACTTAATCCAAATCTGATATGCTTAGGTAGAGGAGGAATAGACCCTGCTTAAGAGTAGATCTAGCATAATTAAGCGGAGTTGATCGAACACCTAGAGATAGTGTAACATCCTAGATTGGGGGCTTTGCATTTGTGATGCGTTGTGTGTGCATGCCATGATGTGTGTGTGTGTGTGTTTGGTGTGGTTAGAGCTTTCGAGAAGGCTTGAGGTGAAGCCTGAGCATTGGTAGAAATTTTACTTTCAGACACTACAAGGGAGAACTAGGTGAAGTGGGCCTTAAGGGTACTTGAGTGGGAAAATTAACACAAAAATCTAACAGGTAAAGTGGAAAGGACGCCACTAAGGGAATAGGTAAGTGACGCCATAAGGAGGTGGTGAGGGAGCAGGTTCGAATCCCATGTCAAGCAAAAAGGAGTGTTTTTTTTATATGTGCCTGAGGAGTTGAGAGATGGTTTCGGCTGGGACTCTAAAGGAGTGAGTGTGGATTGATTCAAAGATAGGAAGATAAGGATAAGAGGAAAATGTGGGATAGGGTTTGAGTGTAGGCGGTGGTCGAATGTGGGACACTGAGTGCAAGAAGGGAAATCAGCTAGATGTGGCCAAAGGTGTGCCGAATTTCCATTATTTTTCTAAGAGTATAGTTTTTTTCTCTCCTCCTATTTTCGGCAATTGAGGGTTTTTTCTTCTCTTTTTCTGCCAAAATCGAAAACTCCTAACTCTATTCCCATCTCCACTTTCATGCTATGGCTGAATGATCTTGTTCTCAAATCTCTTCTCTGTTTCTTCTAAAACCGAAATGCCTAAGCCTCTATTTGAAGTATCTTTATTTTTCTTTGTGGCTCTCTCTTCTAGTTCTTTTCTACTTTAATCATTGCCAAATCCTGTTCACTGTTGGGCTAGTGCTGAATTCTCCTAAGTGTTATTCGAATCTGTTGTGATAAAGTAAGAAGCGTTCTCTTATTCCTTTGTTTGTCTTTCAGTTTCTGATAGCCAAAGCCGAATGGCTAATTGACTCAGTGAATGATTTGTGTGTTTACACTTTCTTTGGGGCCCCTACTCCGGGAAATCCTGATTAGTTGAAGCAATCGAACTCCAAGTCAAGGAATCAAGTGAATCCTATCACTTCATTTGAGATCTCAAGGTAGGGTTTCAATTCTCTCTAAGTTGTTCGATCGATTTTCCTTTCGTTATTCGTATCTTAACCCAATGTTTCGTTAAGCAGTCATTGTTTCAATATAGTACCTTCTGACCAAGATAATTCATGGACTCGAATATCAATGAATTGAAGGAAGGGGTTGGATCCTTAGTCCCAACCCCAAAGTTCAAGAAGCATGCGATGTCCGCTATTCAACCGGGTTGTGGGCCAATAGTAGGCAGATAGCAGTTGTGATGAGTAGTGACAGTGTCGACATAGAGAGTATTGTTCTGCGTGTTACCAGGTGTGTAAACCTTCACACACTATACTATATCTGTGCTAACATTTGTGTGGGCCAAAAAGCCAAAAAAAGGCTGTGTAGACAACATTTCTTTGCATGGCCGAATGTATGTATGGCAAATGATGTGTTATGAATAGCATGTTGCATTTGTTAGGATTTGTATGTTGATCATGGGGTATGGGTTTGATATGAAGGGGAAGTACATGATTAATTGGTCACACTGTGATCAATGGCTTTGCCACGATATATATATATATATTATTTGGTCACATAGTGATCGGTGGCTGTGCCATGATGTATTATTGGTCACCTAGTGATCGTGTATAATTGGCAGTGACTGTCGAAATGAAGTGTAGCGGATGGAGGGTTGATTGTAGAAATCCCCACGGTGTGATGGGCTGGTACGGGTTGGTGTGTAGAGGATGGAAAAAGTAGGTTTGGGTTGGGCTTATTACATTCATAAGTTGTATGTTGATATGTGACTGTGGGCTACAAGCCGTATGTATAATGTGGGAGAATTTACACACTGAGTCATGGTGACTCACCCCTTTCCTTAACTTTTCAAGTGAGCAGTAGCTCGTGGATGTAGGACCCGAGGTGGACTCGTGGAGGCCATAATTTTGTTTTTCTTTCTTTTATAGTCTCAGTATTACTATAAGTTTATTTTGATTTGGGACTTTTGTTATGTAATAAGGCCTTTCAAAGTTGTACTTTGGTTTTTATTAGTTACTGTTTATATCAAATTCGACACCACGGCGGTTTAAATATTAAAGTAAAAGTGGGGTTTCATTAATCTACACATCGATGTTTCTAAAACACCGCAGTAATAAGAAAAAAAGTTTTCTTTCAAATCTCTGATTTTTCTTAAGTATAACTAAAACTTGATTTTACTTCACCCTGTGACATTACAAATTCAGTCTTAACGTATAGGCTGGGTTTGGGGTTTTACATTTTTTATATCAGAGCCCAGTTGCAAAACTCGGATTGTGAAATGGGTCCAATAGGGTTTTGTAGATTGATGTGAATTTAAGAAAAATGCTTTGGGTTGATCGAATTATGGCATCCAAGTCTACCGGCAACCGATCCACGCAAGTAACTATTCTAACTCTTGATAAGGTATGCATGTTGGGTTTGATGGGCTTTATGGGGACATAGACAAGTATGCTAGGGTTTATGGACCTTAGGCCTAGTTAAACAACTCTTAAAATCCATAAGACTTAATTTCTCTAATTAAACATGTCCATGAACAAGTCACCGAGTTAGAGTGTGGCAACAGGCGTACGCATGTCTAGGATTGGATCTAGGGAGAGCTTGGTATTTAAGCGGTCCTAGTGGCCCACCTCCTCTTCACTAGAATCCTACCTGGTGCATAGTGTCTGTTCACTTTAGCCGCGAAGACTTGTTAACGGGCCAAAGTTCATAACTAAAACCCGAAAAGGACCAATACCCTATTTTTGGTAAAATTACTAATCTACCCCTAGGTTTGTAAAAATTACTGGAATACCCTTGGTTTGTGGAAATCATCAAAATACCCCTGGTTTGTAAAACTACCAAAATACCCCTGCTTTACAAAAAGACCAAAATACCCCTATTTTGTAAAATCACCAAAATACCCTATTTTGTGAAATTACAAAAATACCCCTATAGGGTAGAATTACGAAAATACCCCTAGGTAGTGAAATGACGAAAATACCCTTGTGTGACGAAGGTCAGTTTATGGATGTTACTTTCGTGTTTGATACATTTATGTGATAGTCTGTTTGGGAATGCATATGGTTGATGAATGTATGTGGTTTCTAGAACTAGGAGATACAGACTTGAGGCTGAACCTTGTAGATATAATTTCGAATTCGAAAGAACTACTATTGAAACTACCTTTCATAAGATTGTTCATTATTAATCAGTGGAAGAAATTATTAATCCATAAAATTTTTAATCAGATAAATCGTGAACGTTAGAAATGAGCACTAGGGGGCGTGGTGTACGTGATCGAGGTAGAGGCAGAATTGCTGTGTTAGAACCGGTAGGGTCTAGTCATGAGTCAGCAAATGAGATACCAGTGGCACTAGCTGTGGAGGTAGAGTATCAGGACCAAACAGGCGAAGATGATGCGGTGTCTCAGGCGATGCTCCGAGTGTTGGAGAGAGTTGCGGGAGCAGGCATGGGTACGGGAGCTCAGAAATCTATGCCGAAGTGACTTAGTGAAACACACCAAACCCTGTCCACGAGCCTTGATCGGATTTGGTATGTTCCTTGAGTAAAACAGTTCAATTCTTTTTCAACTTTAGAAAAGATTATGTGATTTTGAAGATCATTTGATTTGGTGTTGGGTTCAAGTTGAAAACGGTGTTGTTTATGTGTCGAAGCATTTAACATTTATTTTTACGAAAAATTAATTTAACTTTAAATTGACAAAATTTCGTATCATACTAAAATAATTAAAATGCATGCATAAACAGTTTCATACTAGTGGCCTTATTACAACAACAAATCCCGAAATAATCCAAAATACTTAAATAAAGTAAATAAAATAATAAAAATAGAAAAACTCTGAGCTGAGCATGGCCACCACTGAGCTCCTGTCGACCCGGTCCATTACTGAGTGTCACCTGAAAAATATCCCACAACGGGGTGAGTCAAATAGACTCAGTGTGTAATAGCCAACACTAAGCCCCAACAAATTTAGGCATATCAGTTCAAACATGTACAGATAGCAAATATAAGTAATGATGCATTCCTGAACCCAAACCTAGATTACCATCCGCTACACATCACCCGTACCAACCATCATACCGTGGGACTACTAAGTCGACCCTCCATCCGCTACACATCATCGAAGGCGCGCTTCATGCACAACTTGCACATCGCCTTATAATTTCATGGCATAGCCACCACTAATATTTTGTGACATAAGTCACCACATTCGATTTCGTGACATAAGTCACCACATTCAGATATTATGGTATAAAACCACCAAATCACTTCCCCTTTCATAATCACCCATGTGCCCCATGTCATACAAATCATGCAAAGATTATGCCACATTCTTTATTTCACATTCTTACCAATATTCACACATGTGTCATAACAGGTATTCGCAACATTGTTAACATAGTTTTAGAGAATAACGTACCTGAATATGCCGTACCATTGAATGATACCTTAAGCCATATCTTTCACATACATATATTAAATTAAATCTGTAAATCTATTAAGATTTAGTGTGGGTTACACACCTAGTTCACTTAACGCTTTCACTGGAATCCCGAAAGTCCCAATCTAATCCTCTAGATCTCAAGTTCCTACCTTCGGCCAACACTAACCATTTTTGCTAAAGGCCATTCGGCCAAATGATCAAATCCCGAAGGATTATCACAACCAAAATCTTACCTTGTTGCCGATTTGATTACTAATCAAATCCTGAAACTTTGTAGTGTTTCCTTCTTTCAATCGACTAGCACTAAATCACTTCATAGATTAGTTCTCAGCTTTTGAATAAATAAGAAATAGATCTAAGTCACTAAATAGGGCCTTGGCCGAATATCTTAAGCACTTACCTTATGGATCTGAATCCCGAAATTGCTACTTGATTGGGGTATCTGTTGAAATCACTATAGCATATGTTAGATCTAATTCTAACATTTAATCATAATGAATAGCCCTTGGCCAAATACATGTCTTACCTTAGATATTGAGATCCCGAAGATCTCCTCCTTATAGTCGACTACAGACAAATCTCAAAACCTCCTTTATAGTTTCGGCCAAGAGACATAAATGGCATTAGAATCTTGATTTCGGCTTTAAGAAAAGAAATAAAATGATGACAATAAAATCCTTACCCTTAATACTGTAGTCGATGGCACCCTTGTTTAGATCCACAGAGATATTCGGCTATAGACTAGATGTTTCATACTAAGTTTCAGCTTTTGGAGCTTAATAAGAAATCGGCTTCACCAAGAGTGAAAAGGAAGGGTATGGGACTCAAGAAGAATCGGCAATGGTGGTCCTTGAGAGGGGTTTCGACTAGAACAAGAAAAAGAATAGAAAAGTGATGGCTTTGGAGAGAAAAGAATAATTGAAAGAGAGACTCAAATGCTCAATGAATTTCGGCTATTCTCCCTTGCTAGATTTGGCCAAAAATCACCACCAAGGAGTCCCTAGGCCGGCCACACTCTTCCCCTATCTAATCCCGTATTTCTCTCTTTATCACTTCATTTAAAATAATAAAAATAAATCCACATTTATCTCTTATCTTAGCCAAATTTTAAAAAGGATTAGACCACATCTCAAACTCATCCCTTAGTGCCACTTTACCGTCCACTACTGCCCAATCTTGTAGCAAAATAAAACTCTTTTATTTGCTTCCCTTGTGGCTCGAACCCAAGCCCTTTCCCCTTGCTTGTGGTGTCACACTCTAAGGCCCTAAGTGGCACCTTCATGCCACTTAAACAAGCCCATTTTTGTGCCATATTTCCCCTACTAATTTTCTTAAGACCTCTTAGGCTTAACTCCCTCTTGAAACTTAAAATTAAATAATTTCTAAAGCATTTATCTACATTCTGAAGTTCACAAAATTCATAAAACACATTCATAATATACACAGACATGCAAGCACATGTAATTAAGCAAAAATGCACAAGCCCTAATTCCCAAATATTATAGTTCTACCCCCTTAAAATAATTTCGACCTCAAAATTACCTGGCTAGAATAGGTGGGGGTATTGCTGTCGCATTGCTTCTTCTGGCTCCCAAGAAGCTTCTTCCGATCCATGATTACGCCATAACACTTTGACTAGAGGAACTGACTTCCTCCGTAACACTTTCACTTCTCGTTCCAAAATCTGAATCGGCTCCTCCTCATAAGAGAAATCTGGCCTTAACTCCACCTCCTCAACTGGTACCACATGAGATGGATCCGATCGATAACGGCGTAGCATAGAGACATGGAATACGTCATGCATCTGCTTCAATTCTGGAGGCAACTCCAACTGGTATGCCACCGGTCCAATTCGCTTCAATACCCGATAAGGTCCTATAAACCTTGGACTTAACTTCCCTTTGCGACCAAATCTCATTACCTTTTTCCAAGGTGAAACTTTGAGAAACACTTGATCTCCCACAACAAATTCTATGTCCTTCCGTTTGAGATCTGCGTATGACTTTTGCTGGTCAGATGCTTCCTTCAACCGTGTCTGAATTATCTTAACCTTTCCTTTCGATTCTGCCACAATTTCTAGACCCAATATCTGACGCTCCCCTAATTCCGTCCAACACGTGGGAGTGCGACACTTCCGTCCATATAACGCCTCGTATGGTGCCATTTTAATACTGGCCTGATAGCTGTTATTGTACGCAAATTCCGCTAAAGGCAAATATTCTTCCCAACTTTCTCGAAGTCTATCACATAGCCCCTCAACATATCTTCTAACACTTGGATCACTCGCTCAAATTGCCCATCTGACTGTGGATGAAAAGTCGTACTAAAGTCTAATCTAGTGCCTAAAGCCTGATGTAGTACGTTCCAAAACCAAGACGTAAACCTCGGATCCCTATCCGAGATAATCGACATCGGTACTCCATGCAGCCTCACAATCTTTGCCACATACAACTTTGCTAGCTTCTGGAGAGAATAGTCAACCCGCACTGGAATGAAATGCACAGACTTTGTCAGCCGATCCACTATCACCCATACCGAGTCCTTCTTAGTAGGCGTAAGGGGAAGCCCACTAACGAAGTCCATGGTAATTCTCTCCCACTTCCACTGTGGTATCTTAATCGACTGAAGCAACCCTGATGGAACTTGGTGTTCAGCCTTGACTTGCTGACACATTAAACACTTGCCTACAAATTTGATAACTTCCCGCTTAAGACCAGGCCACCAAAATTGTTCCCTCAGATCTCTATACATCTTACTGCCTCCAGGATGCATAGCACAAGGACTACTATGCGATTCCTGAAGAATTTTCTGCCTTAGCTCCTTATCCTTAGGCATACAAACCTTTCCCTTGAAACATAATACTCCATCACCATTAATACCATAGTCCTTCAACTCCCCACTCTGTACTTACCGTAGCTTAGCACTTAAATCGTCATCAGCCAACTGTCCCTCTTTCACCTTATTCAGCCATGTCGGCTTCACTTGCAATTCTGCTAATAAACTTCCATCATCATAGAGGCTCAAATGTGCGAACATTGCCCTCAGATCCGACACTACCTTTCGACTTAGGGCATTTGCCACAACATTTGCCTTGGCCGGGTGATACTCTATAGAGTAATCGTAGTCCTTCAATAATTCCACCCACCTTCGCTATCTCAGGTTCAACTCTTTCTGAGTCAGCAGATACTTAAGGCTCTTGTGGTCAGTATAAATCACTGACTTTTCTCCATACAAGTAGTACCTCCACACTTTAAGAGCAAAGACCACTGCTGCTAATTCCAAATCATGCGTCGGGTAGTTAACCTCATGTGGCCTTAGTTGTCGAGATGCATAAGCAACTACCTTCCCGTCTTACATAAGGACACCTCCCAATCCTGTATGGGAAGCATCACAGTACACCACAAAATCCTTCCCTGCCTCAGGTTGAATTAAAACTGGAGCTTTAGTCAAGACTCTCTTAAGCTTCTCAAAGCCCTCCTGCTGCTTATCAGTCCATACGAAAGGTACTTCCTTTCTTAACAACTTCGTCAGAGGCGCGGCTATTGACGAGAACCCTTCTACAAACCTTCTGTAATAGCCTGCTAAACCCAAGAAACTCTAAACTTTTTCCACGAACTTAGGTGGTTTCCAATCCAACACCGCCTCAATCTTCCTAGGATCCACCCTTATTCCTTCTGCAGACACCACGTGCCCTAAAATGCGACTTCCTTAAGCCAGAATTCACACTTGCTGAATTTGGCATAGAGCTTCTTCTCCTTCAACACCTGCAACACTATCCGGAGATGCTCATCATGTTCCCCCTCAGACTTGGAATACACTAGGATATCGTCGATGAACACAACAACGAACCTATCTAAGTAAGGTTGAAAAACCCGATTCATCATATCCATGAACGCGGCTGGGGCATTCGTCAAACCGAATAGCATACAACAAACTCAAAATGCCCATATCTTGTCTGAAAAGTTGTCTTATGGATATCTGCCTCCTTCACCTTAAACTGATGATATCCAGACCGTAGATCTATCTTTGAGAATACTGCAGCCCCCTTAAGCTGATCGAACAAGTCGTCAATCCTTGGCAAAGGGTATTGTTCTTGATGGTCAGCTTATTCAAATGACGATAATCTATGCACATGCGCATAGTTTCGTCCTTCTTCTTCACAAACAAGACCGGTGCTCCCCATAGAGACACACTGGGTCGAATAAACCCACGATCAAGCAACTCTTGGATTTGAGTCTTGAGCTCAACCAACTCCTTCATGCCATTACATGCGGGCAATTGACATAGGAGGCACATGCGGCAAGAAAGTCAATTCCGAACTCCACTTCCCTATCCGAGGGTATTCCAGGTAACTCCTCTGGAAAGACATCCACAAACTCCCTTATGGTTCTAACTCCACTAACTCCCCCTTCTTTCGCATCCAAAGTACTAACGAAAGCCAGAAATGCCTTACACCCCTTTTGAACCATCTTATCAGCCTTTAAGGCTGAAACTACGTTAGACAAGTAGTTTCTTCTTTCCCCTATCATAACTATCACCTCATCCTCTGGGGTCCTCAACTCCATTCGTTTAGCTGCACAATCCAATACAGCCCGATGTTCCACTAGTCAGTCCATGCCAAGTATAAGATCAAATTCTTCGAAGGGTAGTTCCATCAAGTCAGCAGGGAATACCACTCCCTGAAGCTCTAAAGGTACACTTCAAAATATCTTATTCACCACTACAGTTTGACCTAATGGGCTTACTATAGTCATCTCCCTATTAGATAGTTTAGAGGCTAGGCCTAGTGTTTCAACTACTCTACATGCAACATAAGAGTGGGTAGAGCCAACATCTATCAAAGCAATGTAAGGTTTTCCAAATATAAGGAACGTACCGGTTATGACGTCCGGTGCATCTCCGTCCTCCCTCTGACGAACTGCATACACTAAACTCAATTGTCTTGCCTTTGTATTATTAACATCTCTGCCCGGTGTTCCTCATCCCCTTCTAGCACCGTTACCTCTGCCATTCGGACCACGACCTCACCGAGGTCATTGTCCACCTCTTCCACTGGTTAGAACCACGACACATTGGTCAATTTTCGCTCTATCTTTATAGGATGTCCTTGATCATATGATCCTTAGACCCACACTTGAAGCATCCTCCGCTTTCTTCCAACACTCTCCTAAATGCATCTTCCCACATTGTTCACAAGTACAAGATCCTCCGTCCCGAGAACCTCACGACCTCGTGGCCCATCACTTCTAGGCCTCTTTTGCACATTCCTCGATGACCCTGATGATCCAAGACCTCTCTTTTACCTATTTCAGTCCGTATTCTGTCTCACTGAATCCTTAATCCCTTCAGCTACCTTAGCTTTTTCTACCAACACAATAAACTCCCGCTTCTGCTGCGGGGCTATCAACAACCTTAGGTCATCTCTCAGTCCGTCTTCAAATTAGACACATCATTCATGCTCCGTAGCCACCACTCCTCGAGCATATTGGCTTAACCTTAGGAATTCAGCCTCGTACTCTGCTACGGACTTATTCCTCTAAACTAGCCTCAAAATGCCTTCCTCTACGCATCCACATAACTAGTTCCAATGTACTTCTTACGATATACTACCTTAAAATATTCCCAAGTAAGATCATCAGGTAGCACCATCCCAAACCGTGAGCCACCATTGATATGACTCATCGCGAGTAGCGACTCTACCCCTTTCGCTTTCTCCTCGGCTTAGGTCCAAGTCATCCATAATGCATTCTTGCCTCCAACCAATACTCAGCTGTATTGGGTGCCACACTAGATACTCCATGAAAAAACTCAACTCCATTAGATCGAAGTCACTCAGTTACCGACTTTCGAGCTCCCATGCCTCCTCCTCCTCCAGCCACCCTTTCCAAAACTCATAGCATTGCCTGTGATACTACATCTTCCCCCGTCTAATCCTGATATTCCACATCAGCGGCTGGTGGTGGTGGCATTTCATTTTCGGACCCTTGTCCTGACCTAACGGGCTCCCACACGGTCATTCAGCCTCTACCATGGCCACGCACATTACGACCACGTCCCCTAGAGTTCATACTTCCAAATCGCATTTATCTGATTAAAGAATTTTATAAATTAGTTTTTGTTCCACTGATTTATCATGAACAGTCTTATGTTCAATAGTTCTAAGGAGTAGTTCTTTTGAATTCATACACATACAATCTCAATTCATTCATTCAATCACATTCATGAACTTGCGTTCATTACAGAAAAATGTTGTAGTTGTCATTATTTGTTGTTTTCCACTACCCAGGGGTATTACCGTAATTTTCATCCTATAGGGATATTTCGATAATTTTTCAAATTAGGGTATTTGAAAATGTTGCATAATAGATATTTTTAGTATTTTTACAAAATTGAAATACTTGGTAAGAAAATTTCAAGGGTAAAATGGTAATTATATAAGCTGAGGGTATTTTCGTAATTTTTTTCAAACCAGGGGCATTTCGGTAAAAATTTTTTCGCAAAATATGGTTCCTGGTGACTGTTCAAAACAAGTGTATTTTTAGAAATTTTTAATTTGAGGATACTTTGGTGACTTTCCACATTGAGGGTATTTTGGTCATTTGTACAGGTTAGGGGTAATTTGGTCAATTTACAAATCAGGGGTATTTTGGTCATTTTTAAATCAAGGGTACTTTGAAATTTTAAAATCACGGTTTGACTTTAGAATTTCACAAAACAAGGTGACGGTCCATTTTGGGTTTTAGTTATTGGGTTTAGCCTGTGGCTGAGTCCTCTTGGTTAGGGTGAACCGTCACTACGCACCAGGTATGATTCGAGCGGAGAGGAGGTGAGTCACTAGGACTGCTTAAATACCAAGCTCCCATTGAATCCAATATAGACATGCGCACAACGGTTGCCACACCTTTAACTCGATGACTTAGACACAGGCTTATTTGGTTTGACTTTAAGTTTTATATATCTTGGTGTTGAAGTAGGCTAATCCTAGGGTTTAATTCCTAATCTACTAACCTACGTCCCTATAGTTTCCCACATACAAATCACAAAAGAGTTAGGAGTACTTACCGGTGGACTTGGTAGGAGACTCAGTGCCATGCCGAAAACTGTCATTTCTTAGGAAAATCCCATTTCAAAAGAAAGAAAACGTTTTGGGCCTAAAAGCCCTCAAGGTTTGAGTTTTGAATCGACTCGATACCAAGCTGAAACACCCCAAATCTGGCCCACGAGCCTTGACCGGATCTGGTATGTTCCTTGAGTAAAACAGTTCAATTCTTTTTCAACTTTGGAAATGATTATGTGTTTTTGAAGATCATTTGATTTGGTGTTGGGTTCAAGTTGAAAACGGTGTTGTTTATGTGTCGAAGCATTTAACATTTACTTTTACGAAAAATTAATTTAACTTTAAATTGACAAAAAATCGTATCATACTAAAATAATTAAAATGCATGCATAAACAGTTTCATACTAGTGGCCTTATTATAACAACAAATCCCAAAATAATCCAAAATACTTAAATAAAGTAAATAAAACAATGAAAATAGAAAAACTTTGAGCTGAGCATGGCCACCACTGAGCTCCTGCCGACCCGATCCATTACTGAGTGTCACCTAAAAAATATCCCACAACGGGGTGAGTCAAACAGACTCAGTGTGTAACAGCCAACACTAAGCCCCAACAAATTTAGGCATATCAGTTCAAACATGTACAGATAGCAAATATAAGTAATGATGCATTCCCGAACCCAAACCTAGATTACCATCCGCTACACATCACCCGTACCAACCATTACACCGTGGGGACTACTAAGTCGACCCTCCATTCGCTACACATCATCGAAGGCAGTCGCTGCAGACGACTTGCACATCGCCCTTATAATTTCATGGCATAGCCACCAGATAATATTTTGTGACATAAGTCACCACATTCAGATTTCGTGACATAAGTCATCACATTCAGATATTGTGGTATAAAACCACTAAATCACTTCCCCTTTCATAATCACCCATATACCCCATGTCATACAAATCATGCAAAGATTATGCCACATTCTTTATTTCACATTCTTACCAATATTCACACATGTGTCATAACAGGTATTCGCAACATTGTTAACATAGTTTTAGAGAATAACGTACCTGAATATGATGTACCATTGAATGGTACCTTAAGCCATATCTTTCACATACATATATTAAATTAAATCCGTAAATCTATTAAGATTCAGTGTGGGTTACACCCCTGGTTCACTTAACGCTTTCACTGGAATCCCAAAAGTCCCAATCTAATCCTCTAGATCTCAAGTTCCTACATTCGGCCAACACTAACCATTTTAGCTAAAGGCCATTCGGCCAAATGATCAAATCCTGAAGGATTATCGCAACCAAAATCTTACCTTGTTGCCGATTTGATTACTAATCAAATCCTAAAACTTTGTAGTGTTTCCTTCTTTCAATCGGCTAGCACTAAATCACTTCACAGATTAGTTCTCAACTTTTGAATAAATAAGAAATAGATCTAAGTCACTAAATAGGGCCTTGGCCGAATATCTTAAGCACTTACCTTATGGATCTGAATCCTAAAATTGCTACTTGATTGGGGTATCTGTCGAAATCACTATAGCATATGTTAGATCCAATTCTAACATTTAATCATAATGAATAGCCCTTGGCCGAATACATGCCTTACCTTAGATATTGAGATCCCAAAGATCTCCTCCTTATAGTCGACTACAGACAAATCCCGAAACCTCCTTTATAGTTTCGGCCAAGAGACATAAATTGCATTAGAATCTTGATTTCAGCTTTAAGAAAAGAAATAAAACGATGACAATAAAATCCTTACCCTTAATCATCGTAGTCGACGGCACCCTTATTTAGATCCACGAGATATTCGGCTATAGACTAGATGTTGCCTACTAAGTTTCAACTTTTGGAGCTTAATAAGAAATCACTTCACCAAGAGTGAAAAGGAAGGGTATGGGACTCGGAAAGAATTGGCAATGGTGGTCCTTAGAGAGGGGTTTCGGCTAGAATAAGAAAAAGAAGAGAAAAGTGATGGCTTTGGAGAGAAAAGAATAATTGAAAGAGAGAGTCAAATCCTTAATGAATTTTAGCTATTCTCCCTTACTAGACTTGGCCAAAAATCACCACCAAGGAGTCCCTAGGCCGGCCACACTCTTCCCCTATCTAATCCCTTATTTCTCTCTTTATCACTTCATTTAAAATAATAAAAATAAATCCACATTTATCTCTTATCTTAGACAAATTTTAAAAAGGATTAGACCACATCTCAAACTCATCCCTTAGTGCCCCTTTGCCGTCCACTACTGCCCAATCTTGTAGCAAAATAAAACTCTTTTATTTGCTTCCCTTGTGGCTCGAACCCAAGCCCTTTCCCCTTGCTTGTGGCATCACACTCTAAGGCCCTAAGTGGCACCTTCATGCCACTTAAACAAGCCCATTTTTGTGTCATATTTCCCCTACTAATTTTCTTAAGACCTCTTAGGCTTAGCTCCCTCTTGAAACTTAAAATTAAATAATTTCTAAAGCATTTATCTACATTCTGAAGTTCACAAAATTCATAAAACACATTCATAATATACACAGACATGCAAGCACATGCAATTAAGTAAAAATGCACAAGCCCTAATTCTCGGATATTACACTTAGAGCTAATGGGGCGTAAGTCTTTAGGGAATTTTGGTGTAGCTCCTAGTACAGCTGAGTATTGGATGGAAGCAGTGGAGCGTATAATGGATGATCTTGACTTCGCAGAGGAAGAGAAGTTGAAGGAGTGGTGTCTCTTCTCCGGATGAGGCGTACCAATGGTGGCTTACTACCGGGGATGGTGCGATGGTGACCGCATTATTTGGGATTTCTTCAAGTCGGTATTCCGAGTAAGTACATCGGATCGAGTTATATGGATGCGCAGCGTAGGGCGTTTCTGAATCTGATCCATGGAAATAGATCAGTAGCTTATATGAAGCGAAATTCCTACATTTGAGTCGTTACGCACTAGGGATAATGGCCACGGAACATGAGCATTGTGTTCGATTTGAGGATGGCCTGAGGGATGATCTGCGTGTGTTGATAGCACCACAACGAGAGAAGAAATTTATGGTTTTAGTGGAAAAGGCTAAGATAGCCGAGGAAGTTAAGCGATCTGAGAAGTGAAATAATGATAGAGATAGGGATAGGAATAAGAGGAGTGTTGGGATGTTGGGGTCAATGGGGCATTTCTGGAAAGGACCTAAGATGGATGGGTCGAGTCGGGGTGTGAGATCTGGAGGTAATGGTCAACCTCAGAGGTGTGGCCGGTGTAATAAATTTCATTTGGGCAAATGTTGGATAGGTGACAGGAAATGTTTTAGGTGTGGGTCCTCAGATCATTAGGTGAAGGATTGTCCATAGGATCTGGGTGGCGAGGTCGATGGGGATGGACTAACGCCACCTAGTAGAGGAGGTCCACAACCACAGAGAGATCACGGTCCAGCCAGAGGGGGTGATGGTTATGGTTGGGGTCGTGAAACACAAGGCAGAGGTGCAGGGAACACCAATGCAAGATAGCCAGGGTTGGTCTATGAGCAAGACATCGAGAGGAGGGGGATGCACCGGATGTCATAATCGGTACGTTCTTAATTTTTGGTTTGCCTTTTTCTGCATTAATTGATATTGGATCGACACATTCTTATGTTGCTAGTATAGTATCTGGAACCTTAAGTATAGACTCTGAGATTATTCCTAAGGAGATGACTATAATTAGCCCGCTAGGTCCGTCCAAGAGTATGAATAGACTGTATAGGGATGTACCTCTAGAAGTGCAAGGGGTAGTTTTTTCAATAGATTTAATGGAATTGCCTTTTAGAGAGTTCGATCTGATCTTAGGTATGGACTGGTTAGTGAAATATCGAGCAAATCTAAACTGTGCAGCCAAGCGTATGGTACTAAAGACTAGTCAGGAGGATAAGGTGGTGGTAATAGGTGAAAGGAGGGACTACCTATCTAACATAGTATCTGCTCTAAAGGCTGAAAGAATGATGAGAAAAGGGTGTGGGACATTCATAGCCTTTGTTTGTGCTTTGGAGGTCCAAGATTCAACTGTGGAGAATGTTAGAATGGTGAGGGAGTTGTCTGACGTTTTCCCAGAAGAACTTCCCGAACTACCTCCGAATCATGAGGTGGAATTTGGAATTGATCTTCTTTCGGGAACAGCACCAGTATCCATTGCACCATATAGAATGGCGCCAAAGGAGTTGGTGGAACTGAAAGCCCAGATTTAGGAATTGTTGGATCGGGGTTTCATCCGACCAAGTGTATTACCTTGGGGAGCGCCAGTGCTATTTGTCAAGAAGAAGGATGGATCAATGCGTATGTGCAATGACTACTGTCAGATGAACAAGTTGACTATCAAGAACAAGCATCCGTTGCCAAGGATTGATGACTTGTTCGATCAACTGAAAGGGGCGTCAGTGTTCTCAAAGATAGATTTGAGATCAGGATACCATCAGCTTAAGGTCAAAGAATCAGATATTCATAAGATAGCTTTCTGGACCCGTTATGGTCATTATGAATTCTTGGTAATGCGTTTGGGTTGACCAATGAGGCAGTGGCGTTTATGGATATGATGAATCGGGTGTTCCAACCCTATTTGGACCGATTTGTGGTAGTATTTATAAATGATATCCTGGTATATTCAAGGTCAGAGGAAGAGCATGATTCGCATCTACGAGTGGTACTACAAATCCTGAGGGAGAAACAATTGTACGCAAAATTTAGTAACTGTGAATTTTGGTTAAGTGAAGTTACTTTTCTAGGACACGTTGTGTCAGCAGAAGGGGTCAGAGTTGATCCCCGGAAAGTTGAAGCTATCATGGATTAGAAATCACCCAGGTCTGTGTTAGAAATTCGGAGTTTTCTGGGTCTTGCTGGTTATTATAAGAGGTTTGTTGAGAGGTTCTCCTTGATTACGGCACCTTTAACCAAGTTGTTGAGGAAGGGAGTACTTTTTGTGTGGGGTGACAAGCAACAGGAAAGTTTTGAAAAGCTAAAGAAGGTGTTGACGGAAGCTCCGGTATTGATTCAACCAGAGGCTAGAAAGGCGTTCGTGGTTTATTGTGACGCTTCACACACTAGGTTAGGATGTGTGTTGATGCAAGGTGGAAGAGTGGTTGCTTATGAGTCTCGACAGTTAAGACCTCATGAGCTAAATTATACCACCCACGATTTGGAGTTGGCGGCGGTGGTCTTTGCTTTGAAGATCTAGAGACACAATCTGTATGGAGAGAAGTCCATCATTTATACAGATCATAAGAGTTTGAAATAGCTCCTCACCCAAAAGGAGTTGAACTTGAGGCAGAGGAGGTGGATTGAACTACTAAAGGATTACGATTATTCGATTGAATACCATCCAGGTAAAGCTAACGTGGTGGCGGATGCTTTAAGTCGAAAGGTAATCTCAGATCTAAGGGCGATGTTTGCTTATCTGAGCCTGTATGAAGATGGAAGTTTATTAGCTGAGCTTCAGGTAAAGCCGACATGGATAGATCAGATTAAAGAGAAGCAGTTGTAGGATGATGACTTGAGTGCCCGACTATTTCAAGTGCAACATGGTGAAGTAGGGGACTATAATTTGAATGATGACGGGGTTCTGTGTTTTTGAAAGAAGGTTTGTATGCTGAGGGACATGGAATTAAGGTGGATGCTTCTTCAGGAAGCGCATAATAGCCCAGATGCTATGCATCCAGGAGGAAGTAAAATGTATTGGGATTTACGAGAATAATTTTGGTGCCCAGGTCTGAAGCGGGAGGTAACCAAATTTGTGGGTAAATGTTTGACATGTCAGCAGGTTAAAGCGGAGCATCAGTTGCCTTCGGGGTTATTACAGCCGGTGAAGATTTCGCAATGAAAATGGGAGAGAATCACTATGGATTTTGTTAGTGGGCTACCCCTTACGCCTATTAAGAAGGATTCGATATGGTAGTCATTGATCGATTGATGAAGTCCGCTCATTTTATACTAGTTTGGGTTGATTACTCTCTACAAAAGTTGGCTAAGTTGTATATAACGGAGATTGTAAGGTTGCATGGAGTATTTGTGTCCATCATCTCGGATAGAGATCCTAGGTTTACATCAAGATTCTGGAGGGCATTGCATCAAGTGCTGGGTACAAAGTTAGATTTTAGTACGGCATTTCATCCACAGGCGGATGGATAGTCAGAAAGAGTGATTCAAATTTTGGAAGACATGTTAAGAGGTTGCATTATCGATTTCAAAGGTAGCTAGGAAGAATTCCAACCATTGGCAGAATTCGCATATAATAATAGCTACCAGTCCAGTATTCGGATGGCACCATATGAAGCATTGTACAGGCAGAAGTGTCGTACTCCTACATGTTGGACGGAGTTGGGTGAATGACAGTTATTGGGTCTGGAACTCATATTGGAAACGAAGAATAAAGTTGAGTTGATTTGGGCTAGGTTGAAGGAAGCGTCGGATAGGCAGAAGTCCTATGCTGACCTGAAGTGAAGGGACATAGAATTTGCAGTGGGTGATCGGGTTTTCTTGAAGGTACCACTGTGGAAGAAAATTTTAAGGTTTGGACGGAAGGGTAAGCTAAGCCCTACGTTCATCGGGCCTTATCGGGTGTTGAAATGTGTAGGACCAGTTGTTTATCAGCTTGAGCTACCTTCGTAGCTATGTAAGATTCATGATGTGTTCCATATTTCAATGTTGCGACGTTGCCGTTCAGACCCATCTCATGTGATACCGTTGGAGGATCTCGAAGTAAAGCCTGATTTAACTTTTGAAGAGGAACTAATTCAGATCTTGTAGCGGGATGTTAAAGTTTTACGAAGAAAATTGGTTCCTTTGGTTAAGGTTCTGTGGCGGAATCATGGATCGGAAGAAGCTACATGGGAGCCAGAGGATGTTATATGACAGCAATACCCTCACCTCTTTTGATCAGGTAATTTCGGGGACAAAATTCTTTTAAGGGGGTAGAACTATAACATCCTAGATTGGGGGCTCTGCATTTGTGATGCGTTGTGTGTGCATGCCATGATGTGTGTGTGTTTGGTGTGTTTAGAGCTTTCGGAAGGCTTGAGGTGAAGCCTGAGCTTTGGTAGAAATTTTACTTTTAGACACTGCGAGGGAGAACTAGTTGAAGTGGGCCTTAAGGGTACTTGAGTGGGAAAATTAACACAAAAATCTAACTGGTAAAGTGGCAAGGAGGCGCCACTAAGGGAATAGGTAAGTGACGCCATAAGGAGGTGGTGAGGGAGCAGGTTGAATCCCATGTCAAGCAAAAAGGAGTGTTTTTATATGCTCTGACGAGTTGAGAGGTGGTTTTGGTGGGACTCTAAAGCAGTGAGTGTGGATTGAGTTAGAAGATATGAAGATAAGGATAAGAGGAAAATGTGGGATAGGATTTTAGTGTAGGTGGTGGCCGAATGTGGGACACTGAGTGCAAGAAGGGAAATCGGCTAGATGTGGCTAAGGGTGTGCCGAATTTCCATTAATTTTCTAATAGCATAGTTTTTTTTCTCTCCTCCTATTTTTGGCAATTGAGGGTTTCTTCTTCTCTTTTTCTGCCAAAATCGAAAACTCCTAACTCTATTCCCATCTCCACTTTCATGCTATGGCCGAATGATCTTGTTATCAAATCTCTTCTCTGTTTCTTCTAAAACTGAAATGCCTAAGCCTCTATTTGAAGTATCTTTATTTTTCTTTGTGGCTCTTTCTTCTAGTTCTTTTCTACTTTAATCATTGTCGAATCCTGTTCACTGTTGGGCTAGTGCCAAATTCTCCTAAGTGTTATTCGAATCTACTGTGATAAGGTAAGAAGCGTTCTCTTATTCCTTTGTTTGTCTTTAGGTTTTTGATAGCCAAAGCCAAATGGCTAATTGACTTAGTGAATGACTTGTGTGTTTACACTTTCTTTGGGGCGCCTACTCCGGAAATCTTGATTAGTTGAAGCAATCGATCTCTAAGTCAAGGAATCAAGTGAATCCTATCACTTCATTTGGGATCTCAAGGTAGGGTTTCAATTCTCTCTAAGTTGTTCGATTGGTTTTCCTTTCGTTATTCGTATCTTAACCCAATGTTTCGTTAAGCGTCATTGTTTCAATATAGTACCTTCTGACCAAGATCATTCATGGACTTGAATGTCAGTGAATCGAAGGAAGGGGTTGGATCCTTAGTCCTAGCCTCAAAGTTCAAGAAGCGTGCGGTGTCTGCTGTTCGAGATTGGCCACCGGGTTGTGGGCCAGCTTCTAAGCAGAATAGTCGGTAGATAGCAGTTGTGACGACTAGTGATAGTGTCAACATAGAGAGTGTCGTTTTGCGTGTTACCAGGTGTGTAAACCTTCACACACTATACTATATCTGTATAACATTTGTGTGGGTGAAAAGTCGGAAAAAGGGTGTGTAGACGATGTGATGCCCTTAGGAGTAAGGCTAGGATTGCGGATATGTGACCGTATCATTTCTTTGCATGGCTGAATGTATGTATGGCAAACCGATGTGTTATGAATAGCATGTTGCATTTGTTAGGATTTGTATGTAGATCATTGGGTATGTGTTTGATATGAAGGGGAAATGCATGATTAATTGGTCACACTGTGATCGGTGGCTTTACCACGATATATATATATTTTATTTGGTCACATAGTGATTGGTGGCTGTGCCACGATGTATTATTGGTCACCTAGTGATCGTGTATAATTGGCAGCCTGACTGTCGAAATAGAGTGTAGCGGATGGAGGGTTGATTGTAAAATCCCCATGGTGTGATGGGTCATGCGGGTTGGTGTGTAGAGGATGGAAAAACTATGTTTGGGTTGGGCTTATTGCATTCATATGTTGTATGTTGATATGTGACTGTGGGCTACAAGCCGTATGTATAATGTGGGAGAATTTACACACTGAGTCATGGTGACTCACCCCTTTCCTTAACTTTTCAGGTGAGCAATAGCTCGTGGATGCGGGAGCCGAGGCGGACTCGTGGAGGCCATAATTCCGTTTATTTTGATTTGGGACTTTTGTTATGTAATAAGGCCTTTTAAAGTTGTACTTTGGCTTTTATTAGTTACTGTTTATATCAAATTCGACACCACGGTAGTTTAAATATTAAAGTAAAAGTGGGGTTTCATTAATCTACACATCGATGTTTCCAAAACACCGCAGTAATAAGAAAAAAAAGTTTTCTTTCAAATCTCTGATTTTTCTTAAGTATAACTAAGACTTGATTTTACTTCACCCTATGACATACCAGATTCGGTCGTAACGTATACGCCAATTTTGGGTGTTACAGATAGGGTTACGAGATTTTGCCGGATTAGGGTGAAACCTAATATGAGAATCCTTTGATCGATTTATTGCTATTCTAGGGGGTTATTATAAGCGAACGAGAGTTCCACTAATTAACCTAGGGTTAGACATTGTTCGCCTCGAGAGAGGGTTTAATATAGGTTAGGGAGTCTTACGGATCAAGCTAAGTAAAGAAATCATATGATTCAGTAATAAGTAACAAGTGAAGTCTAGGTGAATTCTTCTTGAGGGTATCGTCGTAATCAATTGAGTTTTTTCAAGTTATTTTCCAATTCATTCTTTTTGTCTTTGCATCTTTAGCTTAGTAGTCATTAAACTAGATTAAATCAACCAATCACTCTATATTTTAGGCTAAATAATAAAAAGCAAGTGAGTATTAGTACTTTTAGTTCCTTTGGGTTCGATAATTCGATCTTGCCTAAGCTATACTACTGTTCGATAGGTACACTTGCCTTTAA
Organism: Gossypium rotundifolium; assembly: GCA_025506655.1. Lineage (NCBI taxonomy): Eukaryota > Viridiplantae > Streptophyta > Magnoliopsida > Malvales > Malvaceae > Gossypium > Gossypium rotundifolium. Next base: position 105,310,061 of record CP106734.1, read on the forward strand.
GTCGTTGTTAGAGTTAGTTTCCAGGTTTGATCATTCTATTTATAAATTTTAAAGCTCTAATTTCAGCGATCAAGGTTTTGATGCTGTTGCCGGGGAACTAAAATATTAAGAAAACTCTATTTTTATTACTTTAGCCATTATTTTATTTCATAATTTATTTTATTCCATTACTTTTTTCTAAATTTTATTTTTCTTTCTTTTTCCTAGCTGGTACCTCTAGTTTATGACTAGATGGAACCCGACAGGACCTCTAGTATACGATAGTAAATTGAAGCTACCTCTCGAAGAAATCGTCGAGAAATTAGGCGAGTTTTAAATTACACAGAAGAAGAGCGAGAAGACAGATCCAATCCTACTGAAGGGATGGACGAGAATAATCCACCACGAGATGTGGCGGATGCTCCGCGCACTATGTATGATTATGCTAAACCCAATTTGACAGAAGCATAATCTAGTATTGTTAGGCCTACTATAGCTATTAATAATTTTGAATTAAAGCCTAATACAATACAAATGATTCAACAATTTGTTCAATTTGATGGTTTGCAGGACGAAGACCCGAACACTTATATAGCAAATTTTTAGAGTTCTACGTGATACTTTCAAAATAAATGGCATTTCGATGATGCCATTCGCCTTGATTATTTCCTTTTCATTAAGAATAAAGCCAGCGTTGGTTGAACTTCGTTACCACGAGGGTCAATCACTACATGGGAACAAATGACCAAAAATTTTTATTAAAATATTTTCCACCGCCAAAACGGTTAAATTACGGAATGATATTTCTTCTTTTGTGTAGATGGATTTAGAGACATTATACGATGCATGGGCAAGATACAAAGATCTCTTGAGGAGATGTCCACACCACAGATTACCATTATGGCTTCAAGTCTAAACCTTCTACAATGGTGTACATCCCTCAATGAGACAACTAATTGATTCAGCCGCCGGTGGAACCTTGAATAATAAAACTCCTGAAGCAGCCTACAAATTCATTGAAGAGATGTCATTGAATAATTATCAGTGGCAGGTTACAAGGACAAAACTGACAAAATTAGCCGGAGTCTATATCATTGATGTAATAACCATGCTAGCAAATCAGGTAGAGATGATGAATAAAACGCTTGACAGTTTATGTTCTTCGCAGGTACACCCAGTCATGCAATGTGACGCAAGTGGAACCGTGGCGAATCCTGAGTATCTACCCTACCAACTGGACGCAGAGAGCGAACAGACAAACTATATGGGTAATAATTTTAGATCTAATAATAATCCTTATAGTAACACTTACAATCCAGGTTGGCATGGGGAGGCCAAGGAATTCAAGGAAATCAAAGACAACAACCTCCTTCAAATTTCCAAAATCAGCTATATCCGCAAGAAAAGAAGCCAACCCTCGAAGAGATGCTGACAAAATTTACATCAGACACAGAAAAGCGCTTCCAAGAAACTGAGAAAACAATTAAGAGCAACGAGAATTGAATGGGGGAACTTGCAAAGTCAGTCAAGGAAGCCACGAATGCAGTCAAACAACTCGCAAAGCTAATGTCGAACGATCGCTAGGACGCCTACTAAGTAACAAGAGATTAACCCAAAGGAGAAAATTCAAGCCATCTAAGCTCAAGATAGTAGGGAGTTAGATGAACCAAAATCAATACAAGAAAATAAGGTAGACGAAGGTAAGATAGAGGTAACACAAGAAAAGCCAAAATCGATAATCAAGGAGTACAAACCTCGCATACCTTATCTCGAAGCGATAAAAAGAGACGATTCAGAGGAACAGTTCGGTAAGTTTCTTAAACTCCTAAAGAAAATACATATTAACTTACCTCTTCTTGAAGCTCTTTTTCGATGCCAAATGCAAGGAAATTCTTAAGACGACTTATGACTAACAAACGCAAATTAGATAAAGAGCACCACGTTGAATTAAACGCAAAGATGCTTAGCAATGTTACAAAATAGACTACCATGAAAGCTAAAAGATTCAGGGAGTTTTACAATTCCATGTTTAATTGGTAGTCTAACTATTAATAATGCGTTAGCTGATTTAGGAGCAAGCATAAATGTCATGCCTTATTCATTGTTTAAATGACTGGGTGCCCAAACAAACTAGGATGGGTATACAATTAGCTGATAAAACAAACTCAAAATGCCCATATCTTGTCTGAAAAGTTGTCTTATGGATATCTGCCTCCTTCACCTTAAACTGATGATATCCAGACCGTAGATCTATCTTTGAGAATACTGCAGCCCCCTTAAGCTGATCGAACAAGTCGTCAATCCTTGGCAAAGGGTACTTGTTCTTGATGGTCAGCTTATTCAAATGAAGATAATCTATGCACATGCGCATAGTTTCGTCCTTCTTCTTCACAAACAAGACCGGTGCTCCCCATAGAGACACACTGGGTCGAATAAACCCACGATCAAGTAACTCTTGGATTTGAGTCTTGAGCTCAACCAACTCCTTCATGCCATTCATGCGGGGCAATTGACACGGAGGCGCACTTGTAGCAAGTCAATTCGAACTCCACTTCCCTATCAAGGGTATTTGGGTAACTCCTCCGAAAGACATCCACAAACTCCCTTATGGTTCTAACTCCACTAACTCCCCCTTCTTTCGCATCCAAAGTACTAACGAAAGCCAGAAATGCCTTACACCCCTTCCGAACCATCTTATCGCCTTTAAAAATGAAACTACGTTAGACAAGTAGTTTCTTCTTTCCCCTATCATAACTATCACCTCATCCTCTAGGGTCCTCAACTCCATTCGTTTAGCTGCACAATCCAATATAGCCCGATGTTCCACTAGCCAGTCCATGCCAAGTATAAGATCAAATTCTTCGAAGGGTAGTTCCATCAAGTCAGCAGGGAATACCACTCCCTGAAGCTCTAAAGGTACATTTCAAAATATCTTATTCACCACTACAGTTTGACCTAATGGGCTTACTATAGTCATCTCCCTATTAGATAGTTCAGAGGCTAGGCCTAGTGTTTCAACTACTCTACATGCAACATAAGAGTGGGTAGAGCCAACATCTATCAAAGCAATGTAAGGTTTTCCAAATATAAGGAACGTACCGGTTATGACGTCCGGTGCGTCTCCGTCCTCCCTCTGATGAACTGCATACACTAAACTCGATTGTCTTGCCTCTGTATTATTAACATCTCTTGGGTGTTCCTCATCCCTTCCAAAGACTGATTACCTCGCCATTCGGACCATGGCCCCGCTGAGGCTGCTGTCCACCTCTTCCAGCCTGGTAAGAACCCTGACCTGTTGGTCGATTTTCATCTATCTTTATAGAACAATCCTTGATCATATGATCCTTAGACCCACACTTGAAGCATCCTCCTGTTTTCTTCCAACACTCTCCTAAATGCATCTTCCCACATTGGTCACAAGTACAGTACTGTCCTCCCGTAGCAGCCTGCTGACCTCGTGGCCCATCACTTCTAGGCCTCTTTTGCACATTCCCGATGACCCTGATGATCCAAGACCTCTCTTTGCCTATTTCAATCAGATTCATCTCCTCATCAATCCTTAATCCCTTCAGCTACCTTAGCTTTTTCTACCAACACAATAAACTCCCGCTTCTGCTGCGGGGCTATCAACAACCTTAGGTCATCTCTCAGTCCGTCCTCAAATTGGACACATCATTCATGCTCCGTAGCCACCACTCCTCGAGCATATCGGCTTAACCTTAGGAATTCAACCTCGTACTCTGCTACGGACTTATTCCTCTGAACTAGCCTCAAAAATGCCTTCCTCTACGCATCCACATAACTAGTTCCAATGTACTTCTTCTGATATACTGCCTTAAAATATTCCCAAGTAAGATCATCAGCGGTAGCACCATCCCAAACTGTGAGCCACCATTGATATGACTCATCGCGGAGTAGCGACTCTACCCCTTTCAGTTTCTCCTCGGCAGTTAGGTCCAAGTCATTCATAATCTGTTCCGTTGCCTCCAACCAATACTCAGCTGTATTGGGTGCCACACCAGATACTCCACGAAAAAACTCAACTCCATTAGATCGAAGTCACTTAGGTACCGACTTTCGAGCTCCCATGCCTCCTCCTCCTCCAGCCACCCTTTCCAAAACTCATAGCATTGCCTGTGATACTACATCTTCCCCCGTCTAATCCTGATATTCCACATCAGCGGCTGGTGGTGGTGGCATTTCATTTTCGGACCCTTGTCCTGACCTAACGGGCTCCCACACGGTCATTCAACCTCTACCATGGCCACGCACATTACAACCACGTCCCCTAGAGTTCATACTTTTAAATCGCATTTATCTGATTAAAGAATTTTATAAATTAGTTTTTGTTCCACTGATTTATCATGAACAGTCTTATGTTCAATAGTTCTAAGGAGTAGTTATTTCGAATTCATACACATACAGTCTCAATTCATTCATTCAATCACATTCATGAACTTGCGTTCATTACAGAAAAATGTTGTAGTTGTCATTGTTTGTTGTTTTCCACTACCCAGGGGTATTACCGTAATTTTCATCCTATAGGGGTATTTCGGTAATTTTTCAAATTAGGGTATTTGAAAATGTTGCATAATAGAGATTTTTAGTATTTTTACAAAATTGAAATACTTGGTAAGAAAATTTCAAGGGTAAAATGGTAATTATATAAGCTGAGGGTATTTTTGTAATTTTTTTCAAACCAGGGGCATTTCGGTAAAAATTTTTTTGCAAAATATGGCTCCTGGTGGCTGTTCAAAACAAGGGCATTTTTAGAAATTTTTAATTTGAGGATACTTTGGTGACTTTCCACATTGAGGGTATTTTGGTCATTTGTACAGGTTAGGGGTAATTTGGTCAATATACAAATCAGGGGTATTTTGGTCATTTTTAAATCAAGGGTACTTTGAAATTTTAAAATCACGGTTTGACTTTAGAATTTCACAAAACAAGGTGATGGTCCATTTTGGGTTTTAGTTATTGGGTTTAGCCTGTGGCTGAGTCCTCTTGGTTAGGGTGAACCGTCACTACGCACCAGGTATGATTCGAGCGGAGAGGAGGTGAGTCACTAGGACTGCTTAAATACCAAGCTCCCATTGAATCCAATATAGACATGCGCACAACGGTTGCCACACCTTTAACTCGACGACTTAGACACAGGCTTGTTTGGTTTGACTTTAAGTTTTATATATCTTGGTGTTGAAGTAGGCTAATCCTAGGGTTTAATTCCTAATCTACTAACCTACGTCCCTATAGTTTCCCACATACAAATCACAAAAGAGTTAGGACTACTTACCTGGTGGACTTCAGGCCGGAGACTCAGGTGTCGTGCCAGAAAACTTGTCATTTCTTAGGAAAAATCCCATTTCAAAAGAAAGAAAACATTTTGGGCCCTAAAAGCCCTCAAGGATGAGTTTTGAATCGACTCTGATACCAAGCTGAAACACCCCAAACCTGGCCCACGAGCCTTGACTGGATCTGGTATGTTCCTTGAGTAAAATAGTTCAATTCTTTTCAACTTTGGAAATGATTATGTGTTTTTGAAGATCATTTGATTTGGTGTTGGGTTCAAGTTGAAAACGATGTTGTTTATGTGTCGAAGCATTTAACATTTACTTTTACGAAAAATTAATTTAACTTTAAATTGACAAAAAATCGTATCATACTAAAATAATTAAAATGCATGCATAAACAGTTTCATACTAGTGGCCTTATTATAACAACAAATCCCAAAATAATCCAAAATACTTAAATAAAGTAAATAAAACAATGAAAATAGAAAAACTTTGAGCTGAGCATGGCCACCACTGAGCTCCTACCGACCCGGTCCATTACTGAGTGTCACCTAAAAAATATCCCACAACGGGGTGAGTCAAACAGACTCAGTGTGTAACAGCCAACACTAAGCCCCAACAAATTTAGGTATATCAGTTCAAACATGTACAGATAGCAAATATAAGTAATGATGCATTCCCGAACCCAAACCTAGATTACCATCCGCTATACATCACCCGTACCAACCATCACACCGTGAGGACTACTAAGTCGACCCTCCATCCGCTACACATCATCGAAGCGTCATTTGCATTTAACTTGCACATTGCCTTTATAATTTCATGGCATAGCCACCAGATAATATTTTGTGACATAAGTCACCACATTCGATTTTGTGACATAAATCACCACATTCAGATATTGTGGTATAAAACCACCAAATCACTTCCCCTTTCATAATCACCCATATACCCCATGTCATACAAATCATGCAAAGATTATGCCACATTCTTTATTTCACATTCTTACCAATATTCACACATGTGTCATAATGTATTCGCAACATTGTTAACATAGTTTTAGAGAATAACGTGCTGAATATGCCGTACCATTGAATGGTACCTTAAGCCATATCTTTCACATACATATATTAAATTAAATCCAGTAAATCTATTAAGATTCAATGTGGGTTACACCTCGTTCACTTAACGCTTTCATCGAATCCCAAAATCCCGATCTAATCCTCTAGATCTCAAGTTCCTACATTCGGCCAACACTAACCATTTTAGCTAAAGGCCATTCGGCCAAATGATCAAATCCCGAAGGATTATCGCAACCAAAATCTTACCTTGTTGCCGATTTGATTACTAATCAAATCCCGAAACTTTGTAGTGTTTCCTTCTTTCAATCGGCTAGCACTAAATCACTTCACAGATTAGTTCTCGACTTTTGAATAAATAAGAAATAGATCTAAGTCACTAAATAGGGCCTTGGCCGAATATCTTAAGCACTTACCTTGTGGATCTGAATCCCAAAATTGCTACTTGATTGGGGTATCTGTCGAAATCACTATAGCATATGTTAGATCCAATTCTAACATTTAATCATAATGAATAGCCCTTGGCCGAATACATGCCTTACCTTAGATATTGAGATCCCAAAGATCTCCTCCTTATAGTCGACTACAGACAAATCCTGAAACCTCCTTTATAGTTTCGGCCAAGAGACATAAATTGCATTAGAACCTTGATTTCAGCTTTAAGAAAAGAAATAAAACGATGACAATAAAATCCTTACCCTTAATACTGTAGTCGACGGCACCCTTGTTTAGATCCACAGAGATATTCGGCTATAGACTAGATGTTGCCTACTAAGTTTCAGCTTTTGGAGCTTAATAAGAAATCAGCTTCACCAAGAGTGAAAAGGAAGGGTATGGGACTCAGGAAGAATTGGCAATGGTGGTCCTTAGAGAGGGGTTTCGGCTAGAATAAGAAAAAGAAGAGAAAAGTGATGGCTTTGGAGAGAAAAGAATAATTGAAAGAGAGAGTCAAATCCTTAATGAATTTTAGCTATTCTCCCTTACTAGACTTGGCCAAAAATCACCACCAAGGAGTCCCTAGGCCGGCCACACTCTTCCCCTATCTAATCCCTTATTTCTCTCTTTATCACTTCATTTAAAATAATAAAAATAAATTCACATTTATCTCTTATCTTAGACGAATTTTAAAAAGGATTAGACCACATCTCAAACTCATCCCTTAGGGCCCCTTTGCCGTCCACTACTGCCCAATCTTGTAGCAAAATAAAACTCTTTTATTTGCTTCCCTTGTGGCTCGAACCCAAGCCCTTTCCCCTTGCTTGTGGCGTCACACTCTAAGGCCCTAAGTGGCACCTTCATGCCACTTTAACAAGCCCATTTTTGTGTCATATTTCCCCTACTAATTTTCTTAAGACCTCTTAGGCTTAGCTCCCTCTTGAAACTTAAAATTAAATAATTTCTAAAGCATTTATCTACATTCTGAAGTTTACAAAATTCATAAAACACATTCATAATATACACAGACATGCAAGCACATGCAATTAAGTAAAAATGCACAAGCCCTAATTCTCGGATATTACACTTAGAGCCAATGGGGCAGAAGTCTTTAGGGGAATTTTTGGTGTAGCTCCTAGTACAGCTGAGTATTGGATGGAAGCAGTGGAGCGTATAATGGATGATCTTGACTTCGCAGAGGAAGAGAAGTTGAAGGGAGTGGTGTCTCTTCTCCGGGATGAGGCGTACCAATGGTGGCTTACGGTCAGGGATGGTGCACTGGCTGACCGCATTACTTGGGATTTCTTCAAGTCGGTATTCCAGAGTAAGTACATCGGATCGAGTTATATGGATGTGCAGCATAGGGCGTTTCTAAATCTGATCCATGGAAATAGATCAGTAGCTTATATGAAGCGAAATTCCTACAGTGAGTCGTTACGCACTAGGGATAATGGCCACGGAACATGAGCATTGTGTTCGATTTGAGGATGGCCTGAGGGATGATCTGTGTGTGTTGATAGCACCACAACGAGAGAAGAAATTTATGGTTTTAGTGGAAAAGGCTAAGATAGCCGAGGAAGTTAAGCGATCCGAGAAGCGAAATAATGATAGAGATAGGGATAGGAATAAGAGGAGTGTTGGGACGTTGGGGTCAATGGGGCATTTTTGGAAAGGACCTAAGATGGATGGGCCGAGTCGGGGTGTGAGATCTGGAGGTAATGGTCAACCTCAGAGGTGTGGCCGGTGTAATAAATTTCATTTGGGCGAATGTTGGATAGGTGACAGGAAATGTTTTAGGTGTGGGTCCTCAGATCATTAGGTGAAGGATTGTCCACAGGATCTGGGTGGCGCAGGGTCAGTAGGACAGACTAACGCTCAGCCTGGTAGAGGAGGTCCACAACCACAGAGAGGTCACGGTCCAGCCAGAGGGGGTGATGGTTATGGTTGGGGTCATGAAACACAAGGCAGAGGTGCAGGGAACACCAATGCAAGATAGCCAGGGTTGGTCTATGAGCAAGACATCGAGAGGAGGGGGATGCACCGGATGTCATAACCGGTACGTTCTTAATTTTTGGTTTGCCTTTTTCTGCATTAATTGATATTGGATCGACACATTCTTATGTTGCTAGTATAGTATCTGGAACCTTAAGTATAGACTCTGAGATTATTCCTAAGGAGATGACTATAATTAGCCCGCTAGGTCAGTCAGTAGTATGAATAGACTGTATAGGGATGTACCTCTAGAAGTGCAAGGGGTAGTTTTTTCAATAGATTTAATGGAATTGCCTTTTAGGGAGTTCGATCTGATCTTAGGTATGGACTGGTTAGTGAAATATCGAGCAAATCTAAACTGTACAGCCAAGCGTATGGTACTAAAGACTAGTCAGGAGGATAAGATGGTGGTAATAGGTGAAAGGAGGGACTACCTATCTAACATAGTATCTGCTCTAAAGGCTGAAAGAATGATGAGAAAAGGGTGTGGGGCATTCGTAGCCTTTGTTTGTGCTTTGGAGGTCCAAGATTCAACTGTGGAGAATGTTAGAATGGTGAGGGAGTTGTCTGATGTTTTCCCAGAAGAACTTCCCGGACTACCTCCGAATCATGAGGTGGAATTTGGAATTGATCTTCTTTCGAGAACAAAGACCAAGATCCATTGCACCATATAGAATGGCGCCAAAGGAGTTGGTGGGCCGAAAGCCCAGATTTAGGAATTGTTGGATCGGGTTTCATCCACCAAGTGTATTGCCTTGGGAGCGCCGATGCTATTTGTCAAGAAGAAGGATGGATCAATGCATATGTGCAATGACTCTCGTCGATGAACAAGTTGACTATCAAGAACAAGCATCCGTTGCCAAGGATTGATGACTTGTTCGATCAATCGAAAGGGCATCGTTGTTCTCAAAGATAGATTTGAGATCAGGATACCATCAGCTTAAGGTCAAAGAATCAGATATTCATAAGATAGCTTTCTGGACCCGTTTTGGTCATTATGAATTCTTGGTAATGCATTTGGGTTGACCAACGCGCCAGTGGCGTTTATGGATATGATGAATCGGGTGTTCCAACCCTATTTGGACCGATTTGTGGTAGTATTTATAAATGATATCCTGGTATATTCAAGGTCGGAGGAGGAGCATGATTCGCATCTACGAGTGGTACTACAAATCCTGAGGGAGAAACAATTGTACGCAAAATTTAGTAACTGTGAATTTTGGTTAAGTGAAGTTACTTTTCTAGGACACGTTGTGTCAGTAGAAGGGGTCAGAGTTGATCCCCGGAAAGTTGAAGCTATCATGGATTGGAAATCACCCAGGTCTGTGTTAGAAATTCGGAGTTTTCTGGGTCTTACTGGTTATTATAGGAGGTTTGTTGAGAGGTTCTCCTTGATTACGGCACCTTTAATCAAGTTGTTGAGGAAGGGAGTACTTTTTGTGTGGGGTGACAAGCAACAGGAAAGTTTTGAAAAGCTAAAGAAGGTGTTGACGGAAGCTCCGGTATTGATTCAACCAGTGGCTGGAAAGGCGTTCGTGGTTTATTGTGACGCTTCACACACTGGTTTAGGATGTGTGTTGATGCAAGGTGGAAGAGTGGTTGCTTATGCGTCTCGACAGTTAAGACCTCATGAGCTAAATTATACCACCTACGATTTGGAGTTGGCGGCGGTGGTTTTTGCTTTGAAGATCTAGAGACACAATCTGTATGGAGAGAAGTCCATCATTTATATAGATCATAAGAGTTTGAAATAGCTCCTCACCCAAAAGGAGTTGAACTTGAGGCAGAGGAGGTGGATTGAACTACTAAAGGATTACGATTGTTCGATTGAATACCATCCAGGTAAAGCTAACGTGGTGGCGGATGCTTTAAGTCTGAAGGTAATCTCAGATCTAAGGGCGATGTTTACTCATCTGAGCCTGTATGAAGATGGAAGTTTATTAACTGAGCTTCAGGTAAAGCCACATGGATAGATCAGATTAAAGAGAAGCAGTTGTAGGATGATGACTTGAGTGCCCGACTATCTCAAGTGTAACATGGTGAAGTAGGGGACTATAATTTGAATGATGACGGGGTTCTGTGTTTTTGAAAGAAGGTTTGTATGCCGAGGGACATGGAATTAAGGTGGATGCTTCTTCAGGAAGCGCATAATAGCCCAGATGCTATGCATCCAGGAGGAAGTAAAATGTATTGGGATTACGAGAATAATTTTGGTGCCCAGGTCTGAAGCGGGAGGTAACCGAATTTGTGGGTAAATGTTTGACATGTCAGCAGGTTAAAGCGGAGCATCAGTTGCCTTCGGGGTTATTACAGCCGGTGAAGATTTTGCAATGAAAATGGGAGAGAATCACTATGGATTTTGTTAGTGGGCTACCCCTTACGCCTATTAAGAAGGATTCGATATGGTAATCATTGATCGATTGATGAAGTCTGCTCATTTTATACTGGTTCGGGTTGATTACTCTCTACAAAAGTTGGCTAAGTTGTATATAACGGAGATTGTGAGGTTGCATGGAGTATTTGTGTCCATCATCTCGGATAGAGATCCTAGGTTTACATCAAGATTCTGAAGGGCATTGCATCAAGTGCTGGGTACAAAGTTAGATTTTAGTACGGCATTTCATCCACAGGCGGACGGACAGTCAGAAAGAGTGATTCAAATTTTGGAAGACATGTTGAGAGGTTGCATTATCGATTTCAAAGGTAGCTAGGAAGAATTCCTACCATTGGCAGAATTCGCATATAATAATAGCTACCAGTCCAGTATTCGGATGGCACCATATGAAGCATTGTACAGGCAGAAGTGTCGTACTCCTACATGTTGGACGGAGTTGGGTGAATGACAGTTATTGGGTCTAGAACTCGTATTGGAAACAAAGAATAAAGTTGAGTTGATTTGGGCTAGGTTGAAGGAAGCGTCGGATAGGCAGAAGTCCTATGCTGACCTGAAGTGAAGGGACATAGAATTTGCAGTGGGTGATCGGGTTTTCTTGAAGGTACCACTGTGGAAGAAAATTTTAAGGTTTGGACGGAAGGGTAAGCTAAGCCCTAGGTTCATCGGGCCTTATCGGGTGTTGAAACGTGTAGGACCAGTTGTTTATCAGCTTGAGCTACCTTTGGAGCTAAGTAAGATTCATGATGTGTTCCATATTTCAATGTTGCGACGTTACCGTTCAGACCCATCTCATGTGATACCGTTGGAGGATCTCGAAGTAAAGCCTGATTTAACTTTTGAAGAGGAACTAATTCAGATCTTGTAGCGGGATGTTAAAGTTTTACGAAGAAAATTAGTTCCTTTGGTTAAGGTTCTGTGGCAGAATCACGGATCGAAAAAAGCTACATGGGAGCCGGAGGATGTTATATGACAGCAATACCCTCACCTCTTTTGATCAGGTAATTTCGGGGACAAAATTCTTTTAAGGGGGTAGAACTGTAACATCCTAGATTGGGGGCTCTGCATTTGTGATGCGTTGTGTGTGCATGCCATGATGTGTGTGTGTTTGGTGTGTTTAGAGCTTTCGGAAGGCTTGAGGTGAAGCCTGAGCCTTGGTAGAAATTTTGCTTTCAGACACTGCGAGGGAGAACTAGTTGAAGTGGGCCTTAAGGGTACTTGAGTGGGAAAATTAACACAAAAATCTAACTGGTAAAGTGGCAAGGAGGCGCCACTAAGGAAATAGGTAAGTGACGCCATAAGGAGGTGGTGAGGGAGCAGGTTTGAATCCCATGTCAAGCAAAAAGGAGTGTTTTTTTATATGCTCCTGACGAGTTGAGAGGTGGTTTTGGTGGGACTCTAAAGCAGTGAGTGTGGATTGAGTTAGAAGATATGAAGATAAGGATAAGAGGAAAATGTGGGATAGGATTTTAGTGTAGGTGGTGGCCGAATGTGGGACACTGAGTGCAAGAAGGGAAATCGGCTAGATGTGGCTAAGGGTGTGCCGAATTTCCATTAATTTTCTAATAGCATAGTTTTTTTTTCTCTCCTCCTATTTTTGGCAATTGAGGGTTTCTTCTTCTCTTTTACGCCAAAACCAAAACTCCTAACTCTATTCCCATCTCCACTTTCATGCTATGGCCGAATGATCTTGTTATCAAATCTCTTCTCTGTTTCTTCTAAAACTGAAATGCCTAAGCCTCTATTTGAAGTATCTTTATTTTTCTTTGCGCTCTTTCTTCTAGTTCTTTTCTACTTTAATCATTGCTCAATCTTCCTTTGTTGGGCTAGTGCCAATTCTCCTAAGTGTTATTCGAATCTACTGTGATAAGGTAAGAAGCGTTCTCTTATTCCTTTGTTTGTCTTTAGGTTTTGATAGCCAAAGCCAAATGGCTAATTGACTTAGTGAATGACTTGTGTGTTTACACTTTCTTTGGGGCGCCTATCCGGAAATCTTGATTAGTTGAAGCAATCGATCTCTAAGTCAAGGAATCAAGTGAATCCTATCACTTCATTTGGGATCTCAAGGTAGGGTTTCAATTCTCTCTAAGTTGTTCGATCGGTTTTCCTTTTGTTATTCGTATCTTAACCCAATGTTTCGTTAAGCGTCATTGTTTCAATATAGTACCTTTTGACCAAGATCATTCATGGACTTGAATGTCAGTGAATCGAAGGAAGGGGTTGGATCCTTAGTCCTAGCCTCAAAGTTCAAGAAGCGTGTGGGCCAGCTTCTAAGCAGAATAGTAAGTAGATAGCAGTTGTGACGACTAGTGATAGTGTCAACATAGAGAGTGTCGTTTTGCGTGTTACCAGGTGTGTAAACCTTCACACACTATACTATATCTGTGCTAACATTTGTGTGGGCTGAAAAGCTGGAAAAAGGGCTGTGTAGACAGTCGTGATGCCCTTAGGAGTAAGGCTAGGATTGCCAGATATGTGACCGTATCATTTCTTTGCATGGCTGAATGTATGTATGGCAAACTGATGTGTTATGAATAGCATGTTGCATTTGTTAGGATTTGTATGTAGATCATTGGGTATGTGTTTGATATGAAGGGGAAGTGCATGATTAATTGGTCACACTGTGATCGGTGGCTTTACCACGATATATATATATTTTATTTGGTCACATAGTGATTGGTGGCTGTGCCACGATGTATTATTGGTCACCTAGTGATCGTGTATAATTGGCAGCCTGACTGTCGAAATAGAGTGTAGCGGATGGAGGGTTGATTGTAGAAATCCCCATGGTGTGATGGGCTGTACGGGTTGGTGTGTAGAGGATGGAAAAACTATGTTTGGGTTGGGCTTATTGCATTCATATGTTGTATGTTGATATGTGACTGTGGGCTACAAGCCGTATGTATAATGTGGGAGAATTTACACACTGAGTCATGGTGACTCACCCCTTTCCTTAACTTTTCAGGTGAGCAATAGCTCGTGGATGCGGGAGCCAAGGCGGACTCGTGGAGGCCATAATTCCGCTTATTTTGATTTGGGACTTTTGTTATGTAATAAGGCCTTTTAAAGTTGTACTTTGGCTTTTATTAGTTCTTGTTTATATCAAATTCGACACCACGGTAGTTTAAATATTAAAGTAAAAGTGGGGTTTCATTAATCTACATCGATGTTTCCAAAACACCGCAGTAATAAGAAAAAAAAGTTTTCTTTCAAATCTCTGATTTTTCTTAAGTATAACTAAGACTTGATTTTACTTCACCCTATGACATACCAGATTTGGTCGTAACGTATAGGCCAATTTTGGGTGTTATAGATAGGGTTACGAGATTTTGCCGAATTAGGGTGAAACCTAATATGAGAATCCTTTGATCGATTTATCGCTATTCTAGGGGTTATTATAAGTGAACGAGAGTTCCACTAATTAACCTAGGGTTAGACATTGTTAGCCTCGAGAGGGTTTAATATAGGTTAGGGAGTCCTACTGATCAAGCTAAGTAAAGAAATCATATGATTCAGTAATAAGTAACAAGTGAAGTCTAGGTGAATTCTTCTTGAGGGTATCGTCGTAATCAATTGAGTTTTTTCAAGTTATTTCCCAATTCATTCTTTTTGTCTTTGCATCTTTAGCTTAGTAGTCATTAAACTAGATTAAATCAACCAATCACTCTATATTTTAGGCTAAATAATAAAAAGAAAGTGAGTATTAGTACTTTTAGTTCCTTTGGGTTCGATAATTCGATCTTGCCTAAGCTATACTACTGTTCGATAGGTACACTTGCCTTTAAGTCGTTGTTAGAGTTAGTTTCGTGTTTGATCATTCTATTTATAAATTTTAAAGCTCTAATTTCAGCGATCAAGGTTTTGGTGTTTGTTGTTGGGAACTAAAATATTAAGAAAACTCTATTTTTATTACTTTAGCCATTATTTTATTTCATAATTTATTTTATTCCATTACTTTTTCTAAATTTTATTTTTCTTTCTTTTTCCTAGTGGTACCTCTAGTTTATGACTAGACGGAACCCAATAGGACCTCTAGTATACGATAGTAAATTGAAGCTACTTTCGGAGAAATCGTTAGAAATTAGGGAGTTCTAAATTACACGTAAGAAGAGCGAGAAGACAGATCCAATCCTCATTGAAGGATGGACGAGAATAATCCACCACGAGATGTGGCGGATGCTCTGCGCACTATGTATGATTATGCTAAACCCAATTTGACAGAAGCATAATCTAGTATTGTTAGGCCTACTATAGCTATTAATAATTTTGAATTAAAGCCTAATACAATACAAATGATTCCACAATTTGTTCAATTTGATGGTTTGCAAGACGAAGACCCGAACACTCATATAGCAAATTTTTCAGAGTTCTGTGATACTTTCAAAATAAATGGCGTTTCTGATGATGCCATTCGTCTTCGGTTATTTCCCTTTTCATTAAGGAATAAAGCCAAGCAGTGGTTGAACTCGTTACCACGAGGGTCAATCACTACATGGGAACAAATGACCGAAAAATTTTTATTAAAATATTTTCCACCGGCCAAAACGGTTAAATTACGGAATGATATTTCTTCTTTTGTGTAGATGGATTTAGAGACATTATACGATGCATGGGCAAGATACAAAGATCTCTTGAGGAGATGTCCACACTACGGATTACCATTATGGCTTCAAGTCCAAACCTTCTACAATGGTGTACATCCCTCAATGAGACAACTAATTGATTCAGCCGCCGGTGGAACCTTGAATAATAAAACTCCTGAAGCAGCCTACAAATTCATTGAAGAGATGTCATTGAATAATTATCAGTGGCAGGTTACAAGGACAAAACTGACAAAATTAGCCGGAGTCTATATCATTGATGCAATAACCATGCTATCAAATCAGGTAGAGATGATGAATAAAATGCTTGACAGTTTATGTTCTTCGCAGGTACACCCAGTCATGCAATGTGACGCAAGTGGAACCGTGGCGAATCCTGAGTATCCACCTTACCAACTGGACGCAGAGAGCGAACAGACAAACTATATGGGTAATAATTTTAGATCTAATAACAATCCTTATAGTAACACTTACAATCCAGGTTGGCATGGGGAGGCCAAGGAATTCAAGGAAATCAAAGACAACAACCTCCTTCAAATTTCCAAAATCAGCTATATCCGCAAGAAAAGAAGTCAACCCTCGAAGAGATGCTGACAAAATTTACATCAGACACAGAAAAGCGCTTCCAAGAAACTGAGAAAACAATTAAGAGCAACGAGAATTGAATGGGGGAACTTGCAAAGTCAATCAAGGAAGCCACGAATGCAGTCAAACAACTCGCAAAGCTAATGTCAGAACGATCGCTAGGACGTCTACTAAGTAACACCGAGATTAACCCAAAGGAGAAAATTCAAGCCATCTAAGCTCAAGATAGTAGGGAGTTAGATGAACCAAAATCAATACAAGAAAATAAGGTAGACGAAGGTAAGATAGAGGTAACACAAGAAAAGCCAAAATCGATAATCAAGGAGTACAAACCTCGCATACCTTATCTCGAAGCGATAAAAAGAGACGATTCAGAGGAACAGTTCGGTAAGTTTCTTAAACTCCTAAAGAAAATACATATTAACTTACCTCTTCTTGAAGCTCTTTTTCAGATGCCAAATGCAAGGAAATTCTTAAGACAGCTTATGACTAACAAACGCAAATTAGATAAAGAGCACCACGTTGAATTAAACGCAGCATGCTTAGCAATGTTACAAAATAGACTACCATGAAAGCTAAAAGATTCAGGGAGTTTTACAATTCCATGTTTAATTGGTTGTCTAACTATTAATAATGCGTTAGCTGATTTAGGAGCAAGCATAAATGTCATGCCTTATTCATTGTTTAAATGACTAGGTGCCCAAACAAACTAGGATGGGTATACAATTAGCTGATAAAACTGTTAGAATTCCTAGGGGCATTATTGAATATGTTCTTTTCAAAATAGATAAATTTTTTTTCCAGTAGATTTTGTTGTTTTAGATATGGATGAGGATAATACCATCCCCTTAATTTTAGGAAGACCGTTTCTAGCAATTGCCAATACTAAAATTGATGTTGCCACAGAGAACTCATAATTTGTGTAGGAGACAAATCAATCAGTCTTCATGCTCTTGACTCGGCCAGAATAATAATTGATGAAGGTGAGAAAGTAAACACAGATGATAATAAAATTGTTCAACTTTCATCATAGGAAACACCACATAACGACAACCCTGAGCCGACTCATAAGTCCCAAAACAACAAAGAAGAATCCTATAAGGGAAAGACCTTAGGATTGACAAGTTTGAAGAGCAGAGGACACACGTCAAAGAAGAACCGCACGAAGTAAAACCAGAGGAATCACAAGAAGAAAGGGAGAAATACTTCTTAAGGTACACGATATCTTCCCCCATGGAACAATCGAGGTAAGCAATCCAACATTCGGCACTTTTAAGGTAAATGTTTCTCGACTTGAACCTCATCAAGAAAATAAAATTCTAAGCAAGAGGGAAGATATTCAAACCTTTAAACCTCCCTAATTTTTCTAAATTCGAGGAAAGTCCAGCTTAAGACTATAAATGAGTGCTTCTCGGGAGGCAACCCGAGTACTAACACTATTTACTTTCAAATTTATTTTCAGTTTCATTCCCTTCCTTCTTTATTTCCTCTTAAACTAACCGAAAGTGTAGAACCTCAAGGCCACACGGCCTTATACACGGCTGTGTCCGTGACCGTGTGGACCACTAGATGCACCGTTCTAACACAACAGAGGCTGTGTGAATCCTGAAAACAACCACCCCACGACGTCATAGATCCAACCACTCCCCCACGGGCACCAGTAAATTGGCACGGCCACGCTTCACAACCATGTGAAGCCACTGACTTATCAGACACGGGACAAACAAGCTCATGATGTCCAACCGTGCCAACACACTACCTTTTTAGGCACAGGCGTGGTGTCAAAGAAATGGGCGTAGGTGTGCAAACACACCTAGACACACGGCCATATTATGCAGCCATGTCATTCAACACACCCTCGGTCCACGGGCGAGGGAACATGCCAGATTTGAGACCCTATTTAAACCCCACAGCCCTCCTCCTTCTCCCCTCATTGTTTTCTTTCTTTTTCTTTCTTGCCTTAGAAAAAGTGTCAGACTCTTGAGCTACACTAGAATCATGTCGAAGGAGTGTAAGAAGGCAAGCATTGTCCCCTTAAAGGAGACCCCAACACATAAGTTCATGACGATCGCTTCATTCAAAAACCAAGCCAAGGGTCTTTTAGACTATTTAAATTCTTCTTTATGTTTATTTTCCCCTTTATCCTACTTATCTATAATTCTCTTTTGCTTAATATATTTTAAATTCTTCTAGTTTCTTGGTTTTAGGTTCTACAGGCTGCTTGGGAATCACGCACCACAGCCTTAAAGGTCACACCCACCTCGCGAACCATCCAACAATAAGGACTCCTTAGTCTATTAGTCTTTTCTTTCAATTTCAGTTTTCGTCTTAGTCTCCTTCTCTTTATTTCCTTTGTCTTTAATTATAGTATTAGTATATTATTAATGTTTCTTTAGATTTCTTAGCTATATCTTTACAGGCTACCCAATTTCTTTATCTAGCACAAAGATCATCGGTAGACACCCCACCAGGCCTATAAATAATGCCACCACCACCTCCTCCACCTACTTTCTACCAGCAAAGATGCCAACTCCCGAAATCATCCAAAATTCAGGAAGTGTTACTTCTCCCCTTTTCCTTTTATTACATAATTGTCTATCTATCTTTATACATTGAGGACAATGTACAACTAAGTGTGGGGGGTAAAAGTACCTAACTTTTTGCATTATTCTCAAATCCTGAATTTTAGTCTTGTCCATAAGAAATCTTCTCATTTTATTAATTAGGGTGAAATTTCTAATGATTTATGATTGTTATTAACATGTTTTGAGTAAGTCATTGATAATTGTACACTGATGATTTATACTTAAAGAATACTAAAGAATTAAGCATGATAAGTCTATTTTTCAAAAAATTTCCTAGGTTGTTGAACTGAATTTGAATATTACCTTGAAGTTGAAATCTATAGGATTGATGTCAAAAACCCATAATTTTTGTGAGATTTGAGCCTTATAGAGCATATATTCTTTTTCATGCTCACTTTATTAATTATGACTGTGTCAACACTGAATTGTTATTCTAGAACTTGCCTCGATTATACATGTCGAGACCACATTAATGATTTGATATACTGAGATGATAAAGGCACCTTGGTTTTAACCCATTCACTCCACTAAAAAGCTTACCTACATAATTAACCCTTAGTGAACCCATTTGATACCAACAACCCTTTTATTGAATTACCCGCTTAATATTAACCTAAAACCCTTTGTATTTGTTATCACCATTCTTTTGACCAGCCTTCTATCAAGAATTGAATTGATCAAGTGACCGAATTAGTTTATTTGATAAAGTTCTTTATTTATTTTATACAAAAAAACCCAAAGCATATTCAAGTATTAGTATATGATTAAAGGAGCTTATGCATTTAAATTTTAATTGTTGAAGAAGAGCTCGTATCAAAAGTATTATCAATATTAGTATTATTAGTTTCAAATTTTCAATTGATATAATCATTTATTATTGTTAGTTAGGTAATTAGTCATGTCAATCTCAATTCTAAAAACCTTCTAATTCAGCCCTTATCCACACCTTTAACCCAAGCCCCGTTACAACCCTATCAAAGACCTTTTGATTTGTGTATCATCTCATATTACAGTGGTGGAGATTTGATTTTCAGGCAAGCCTATGGGATTAACTTTTTAGGTTCGACTTATGAGTGCTTTTCTTGAAACTTAAACACTTTGAGTGCTTTGAGTGAATCCTTAGTGAGGATATCAATCCTTGTCGGTTTCAAATTAAAAGGTAATCGTTTAGATAAGGGGAGACATCTATGTTTTTGTACTACAAAATTCATGACTTATATTGTTTGAATCTTTAAGACTCTTTGAGTTAAATTATCCATGTATAAATTGTCTTTGAATTATGATGAAGCATTGTTGATAGGAATTGTGAATTACGAAAATTTCATTTTAATTGTAAGTTGAGAATTTTGCTTGAGGACAAGCAAAAGCTTAAGTGTAGGGGTATTTCATAAACCATAAAAGTAACATATTTTAACCCCATATTTAGTATGCTTTTAGGATGATTTAGCCCTGATTTATGTAAAAAGGTACTTTTAATCCTTTCTTTTTATATTTCTACTCAGGAAAGCACCCGAGGATGAAAAGAACAAGAAACGGGCTTAAAACGGGCCAATTTGGGCCAAAGAAGAAAATGGACACGGCCTAGACTTTAAGCCACACGATCGTGCTTCAACAATTAACTGAGACACGGCCATGTCGTGATTTACATGGCCGTGCCCCAATCGAAATAATTGAGACACGGCCCAACCACGATTTACACGGGCGTGTGCCATGGTCGTGCCCCTGTTACGACAGAGAGCAATTTCACTCAAATTTGGATACTTAGAGCCAAAGAAACACTTTCCAAAGCTTTTTCAAATACCGAGTAAGAAGCAGACTTAAAATAGGACACTTAGAGGCCAAGTAAAGCATATCAAGAGCCTGTATAAACACCTTAAGTGTATCCTGAAAGGGGGCGTGAGCTAGGCCAAGGAGCCGAGCTAGGAGGATCATATTTGTGGGAATCACTCGAAGATAGCCAGTTGATCCATCTCAAGAAGCTGGAATTCTACTCAAGATGGTGAATTTCTCCTTTAATTCCTCTAAGGGGTTTTAGGGATTTCTTATGTTTTGTTTTATCTTTTCTCTTGAGATGTTTTTATTCATTATGAACTAAACCCTTTAGATACCTAAAGGGGATGAAACCTAGATGAATTTTGTTATTATTTTCTGAATTATATGATAAATACTTAGTTTGTTCTTAATTATGTTGCTTAATCCAAATCTGATGTGCTTAGGTGGAGGGGGAAGAGACCCTACTTAAGAGTAGATCTAGCATAATTAAGCGGAGTTGACCGAACGCCTAGAGATAGGGTTACGAGATTTTGCCAGATTAGGGTGAAACCTAATATGGGAATCCATTTGATCGATTTACTGCTATTCTAGGGGGTTATTATAAGTGAACGAGAGTTCTACTAATTAACCTAGGGTTAGACGTTATTCGCCTCGAGAGAGGGTTTAATGTAGGTTAGGGAGTCCTACGGATCAAGCTAAGTAAAGAAATCATATGATTCAGTAATAAGTAACAAGTGAAGTCTAGTGGATTCTTCATGAGGGTATCATCGTAATCAATTGAGTTTCTTCAAGCTATTTCCCAATTCGTTCTTTTTGTCTTTGCGTCTTTGGCTTAGTAGTCATTAAACTAGATTAAATCAACCAATCACTCCATATTTTAGGCTAAATAATAAAAAGAAAATGAGTATTAGTACTTTTAGTTCCTTTGGGTTCGATAATCAAGTCTTGCCTAAGCTATACTACTGTTCGATAGGTACACTTGCCTTTAAGTCGTTGTCAAAGTTATTTTCCAGGTTTGATCATTCTATTTATAACTTTTAAAGCTCTGATTTCAGCGATAGCAATTTCAAAAGTGAGCAACTAAGGACTGCTAATGATAATAATTAATATGTTTTTGTCAATTATACATAATTTTGATTGATATAATAACAAATTAAGCTCTCAATGTTTATATATTCATCAATTTGGTTTTGATTCTAAAAATATTTATAAATTAGCTTGGCCAACTTGCTCAAATTTGGAAGGGATACAAGATTTATTTTACTTAAAAACATTAAGGTTAAAATATGCTATAAGTCTTTGTACATTTCAAAATTAGAATTTAGTCCCTATACTTTTATTTCATGAAATTTAGTCTTTCTAATATTCAGATTTCTAAAACTAAGGTTCAAGTTAATTACAAAAAAAAAAGTAAGAGGACTAAATTCCATGAAATAAAAGTACATGGACTAAATTCATATTTTTCGAAAAGTAAGGGACTTGTGGCACATTTTAACCAAAAATAATAATTATCCCAACCGCCCCAATAAATAGGCCAAATTACCAGAAAATACCAAATTTTAAAAAAAATATACGAAAAAGGACCTAAAAAATAATTATTTACCGAAAAGGGTCATTTCCCCCGAAAACGTGTCCACGTCAGCGCGTTTTCAGGGGATGAATCAGGAAAGCGTGTCCATAAGGGAGCATTTTGTGCCACATCAGCAAAAAATGAGTCCTTGAGGGCGCGCTTTGCTGATGTGACAAAAGCGCTCCCTCGTGGTCGCGCTTTTGCCCTCCAAGGTAAAAAAAAAAAAAAAAACTATAAAACCCCCCACCCTTTTTTTTTCACACAAAAGTCTTTACTCATTTTTCTCTCAACTTTCTTTCAAATTCCTCTCAAATTTCTCTCAAATTTCACAATAGTCCTTTAATATTTACAAAAAAGCCTTTTTTAAATTTTTTGAAATATATTTTTTTGATAAATATTCGATCGTATTAGTAATGGCTGGAGAATTAATTCGTATCAACAATAAACACATCTCTGTCGATCAAATGAAAATGGTAAGTTTTTATTTTAATTTTTCAATACTATTTAATATTTTTTAGATTTATGCAAAATTAATTAAATTTTATTTTATAATTTTGTAAATAGTCTGTAGATCGAGTGTTGCAATGCTATATTCGCAATATGCCTAGTCCGCCATCACCGTTGATCGAGAATTACCTGTGGGAAGCGGGTTTTTGGCACGTGGGCACGATAGGCCGGGGGTGCAAGTTGGACCCGATGTTAATCAGTGCGTTGATAGAGAGGTGGAGACCCGAGACGCACACTTTCCATCTTCCATGCAGAGAGTGTACTATATCTTTAGAAGACGTGCATTTGCAATTGGGATTGCCGGTGGATGGGTACGTAGTCACCGGGTCCCCAACTTCTGGTGATTGGGCAGTAGTATGCTACAAGCTTTTGGGTGCTATTTCGAATAACATTTACGGAGGTCGGATCAAGATGGGCTAGTTACGAGACACATTCTCGGAGCTGAATAATGATTCGACCAAAATAGAAAGAATACGGTATGCTCGGGCATACATTCTTGAGATGATTGGAGGCTATCTGATGCCGGACTTGTCACGAAACCTCGTACATTTGAGGTGGCTACTGAAACTCGTTGATTTTAGAGAAACTAGTGAATTGAGTTGGGGGTCTGTTGTGCTAGCAAAATTGTACCGGGAGATGTGCGGGGCGACGCACCAAATAAAGCGAAAATCGGAGGTTTCCTATCACTACTGCCATCATGGGCACGGTTTCGATTTCCATTTTTATGTCCTCGAGTCGACCACCCATATACATTCCCACTCATAATGAGGTAAATTTAATATTAGATTTTACAATTATTACGTAGATTTAAAATATAATTGTATGCTAGAAAATTATTTAATTAGGTGGAACCATTCGGCGAGTTATGTTGGAATACCTACATCGCTTGAAGATATATGACTTCTATTAGAGCAACGGTCGGAAGCACAAGTAAGTATTAAATAAAATATATTTTCGTAATAAAATAGTCATTTCATATTTAGTATTTAGTATTTAGTATTTAGTATTTAGTATATAACTAATATTTTTATCATGTTAATATAGTTTGAATGGACACCATACAAGGATCCGTCAATTCGGGCAGTAATTCCGGAAGAGTTTTTTTCAAAATCTAAACATTTGGCATGTGAAGGTGCCGTTGGTCAACTATGTCACTGTGGAGATGCACCAGTCAAATCAGGTTCTGCGTCAATTTGGATTCCGACAACCAATTCCTGTGGCACCTGAGGTGCTCGATGATGAGCACAAAGTCGACTTACGGTAGTTGAATACGAATTGGCAAAGATTTTGGTCAACGTATATCGAATTGTGGGAGAACCGGTATGATTATATACCTACTCGAGAATAGATCATCATTCCTGAGTTAGCGTGCGTGTTGGAATACATGCCATGATTTAGGATCCATGGCAAGTCGTATTTATTGTCAGACGAGGAGAGACAACGGCAACTTTGTGAACAAAGGGAACGACGGGGCCCTTTAAATCCAAGGAGAAGGGGTGATGAGAAGGGTCTATCAATAGCACCGACACAACCACTGGGCCCATCAACAGCGCTCACGCAGTCACCGGGCCCAACACTTCAGCCGACAAAACCCACATCACAGCCTATTCAGATTATGCCAGGTGCGTACCCTAGCCCTTATATGTATCCTAACCCTTATATGTTTCCTTTTCCCAGTCCCATGGTAGGTTGGAATGCATGGCCCGGTTCAAGTCCGTTCTCGACTACTCCGACTGGCTAGTAGATCTATAGGCCGTCGTCGCATAAGGGATCGCACGAGGTGCCATCAGGGAGCTCTTCTTTTTACCAATCTCCTTCACCTTATGGGATTCAGACACCTCCGCCATGGGCGATGCAAACACCTCCTCAATCAATATTTTATCAAGGTGGGTTATCATCCCAACACCCACAACTGCACTTCTGCTCGGAGGAACCAGAATCCCTTTGAGGTTCCACAACCCCACTCGAAGCTAGAAGGAGGAATCCAACAGAATCACAACCACCCCATGTGGCATTGATTCGACCGCAGCACCAACATTGATTCCAATAGTCATTATTTTATTTTTATTGTAATTTTTATATATTTAATAAAATAAAAGATGTTTTTTAATTTTTATTGTAATTTAATTTAATTTTTATCTTTAATAAAATAAAAGTTGTTGTTTATTTTTTATTGTAATTTAATTTTTTATCTTAAATAAAATAAAAGTTATTTTTATTTTTATTGTAATTTATTTTATATATTTAATAAAATAAAAGTTATTATTTATTTTTATTATAATTTAATTTTTTATCTTCAATAAAATAAAAGTTGTTGTTTATTTTTTATTATAATTTAATTTTCTTTATATTTAATAAAATAAAAGTTGTTGTTTATTTTTTATTGTAATTTAAGTTTTTATCTTTAATAAAATAAAAGTTATTTTTATTTTTATTGTAATTTAATTTTTTATCTTTAATAAAATAAAAGTTATTTTTATTTTTATTGTAATTTATTTTTATATCTTTAATAAAATAAAAGTTGTTGTTTATTTGTTCAGAAACGTCTTCTCAAAATTATTTTGTGAGAGACTACTGTAGCAAAAGAGCATCCATGTGGGAATTTTTTTCGGTACTCTTACTGACAGTGCATCCTACTTGAAGCGTTTTAGTCACTATTTGTTCAGAAACGTATTCTCAAAATTATTTTGCTAGAGACTACTGTAGCAAAAGAGCGTCAACGTGGGAGCTTTTTTTGGTACTCTTGCTGACAGTGTATCTTGCTTGAAGCGTTTTGGTAACTATTTGTTCAGAAACGTCTTCTCAAAATTATTTTGCCAGATACTACTGAAAAAAAAAATTCAAATATTTTTTTTTGTTGATATATTTTTCCCAAAATCCTAAACTTAAAATTATTTTAATTAATTAACTCTAAAATCTAATTCATTAATTTTTCCTAAAAACCCTAAACCGTAGCCCTAAAACTCTAAAAACTCATGCCCTAACGCTAAAAACAACTGAATAACCAATCGGGGAAAAGGGCAAAAGCATGTCCACGAGGGAGCGCTTTTGCCACATGAGCAAAGCGCGCCCTCAAGGACGCGTTTTTTGCTGATGTGGCACAAAACGCTCCCTCGTGGACACGCTTTCCTGATTCATTTCCTGAAAAAGCACTAACGTGAACTTGTTTTCGGGAAAATGACTCTTTCGGTAAATAATTATTTTTTAAGTCTTTTTTCGTAAACTTTTTAAAATTTAGTATTTTTTGATAAATTAACCCAAAAATATAATAAAACACCATGAGAGAAGTTGCTTGGAAACTTCTCAGTCATGTAAATTTTGTGACCGAGATTTGGACGTGGATCCAAGATAGGTAAATTACATAAACGTAAAAAAGCAAATTAGATTAAACTCTTCTTCTTCTTCTTTTCTTTGTAAGCGGCAACCGTTAATGTTCAACTCGGATCCTTAACGAAAAATGGAGATTGAGGAATTACCTTGTGAAGAACATCATCAGATTTTAGACGTTCACATTGCCGGTAGTTCATACCCCCCTTTTGTTCTTTCCTTCAAAAACTTAACTTACGATGTCAAAGTTAGCAACAAATCTGGGTTTCCCTTTCGTTGGAAGAAACCAAATGTTTCTTCAGGAAATACAACCAAGAGCTTGCTCAGAGGCATCTCAGGTGAAGCGAAAGAAGGCGAAACAATGGCGATTTTAGGTGCAAGCGGGTCGGGTAAATCGACCCTGATTGATGCGCTTGCAAACCGGATTTCAAAGCAAAGCCTCAAAGGCTCCATCACTTTGAATGGGGAGGTCTTGGATTCCGACGTGTTGAAGGTGATTTCAGCTTATGTTATGCAAGATGATCTTTTGTTTCCGACGTTGACAGTGGAAGAGACGCTCATGTTTTCGGCCGAGTTCCGGCTTCCTAGGTCGGTTTCCAAGTCGAAGAAGAAAGCTAGGGTTCAAGCTTTGATCGATCAACTAGGGTTGAGAAATGCAGCAAAGACTGTGATTGGCGATGAAGGTCATAGAGGTGTTTCGGGAGGTGAACGAAGGCGAGTTTCCATCGGTATCGATATAATTCATGATCCAATACTGTTGTTTCTCGACGAACCGACTTCTGGGCTCGACTCAACTAGTGCGTTCATGGTTGTTAAGGTCCTTCAACGAATTGCAGAGAGTGGAAGCATTGTAATAATGTCAATTCATCAACCAAGTTCGAGGATTTTAGGACTCATTGATCGCTTGATAATCTTGTCACAAGGAAGAACAGTATACAGCGGTTCTCCATCGAATCTCCCACAGTTCTTCAGTGATTTCGGGCACCCAATTCCAAACAACGAAAACCCATCCGAGTTCGCTCTTGACTTGATCCGTGAACTCGAAGGAACTTCCTCAGGAACCCAGATTTTATTCGAATTCAACAAGTCATGGAAAGCTTCATCAATGGATGATAATGGAGGCGATGATACTATTTCCAACAGACGATGTACTCTTCCACTTAAAGACGCCATAGCCAATAGCATTTCTCGTGGAAAGCTCGTCTCTGGCGGCAATTGTGCCAATCATTCATCATCAGTTCCATCTTTTGCCAATCCATTTTACATCGAACTGATGGTATTGTCAAAACGATTGTTAACAAACTCGAGAAGGATGCCGGCGAAGTTCGCAGTCAGATTGGGGACGATAACTGTCACCGGAATCGTCCTCGCCACCATGTTTTGGCAGCTGGATGACTCCCCCGCCGGTGTTCAAGAGCGATTAGGTTGTATATCCATTTCCATCACCACAATCTTCTTCAACTGTATTACCGAAGTTCCCACTTTCATTCAAGAACGATACATTTTTATGCGAGAAACCGCATACAATGCTTATCGACGTTCTTCGTACGTTCTCGCTCGTTCTTTAACCCACATTCCATTACTATTCAACCTTTCCGTCACCTTGTCATTGATAACCTTTTGGACCGTCGGCCTTGCCGGGGGCGTCCCCGGTTTTTTATTCTTCTTCATGACAATTCTCGCCTCGTTTTGGGCCGGAAGTTCGTTCGCGGCGTTTATTTCAGGACTAATCCCTGACGTCTTCCTTGCCTTCGTTAGCGGCATCGCCATTGTCTCCTACTTCCTCTTCCTTTGCGGCTTCCTTGTGGCTCGAGATCGGTTACCTAAATACTGGCTATGGTTTCATTATATCTCATTGGTTAAATACCCATATGAAGCTATCTTGCAGAATGAGTTCCTTGATCCAACGAAATGCTTTGCTTTGGGCGTTCAGCTGTTCGATCAGTCGGCACTTGCAACTCTGCCGGCGCTGGTGAAGAGCGAGCTTTTGGAGAGCTTGGGGCGTGTCGTGGGGAGGAATATAACAAGGTCAACGTGTTTAACAACGGGGAAAGATATTCTAAAGCAACAAGGGATCGTGGAGTTAAGCAAATGGAAGTGTGTGTGGGTTACAGTTGCATGGGGCTTTTTCTTTAGGATTCTATTCTATTTAACATTGTTGTTTGGGAGTAAGAACAAGAGGAAGTAAAGAGGCTATGTTACAATCTGGTACTCATTGCAGGCAAATTATATTTGATGAAACTCGAAGCATAAAAGTCTACTTTATTGAGTATATGAGTTTATAATTAATTATTATTTAATTATAAATATAATTATTAATATATTTTTATAATTCTTCAACTATTTTTTATTTAATAATAAAATATTTTATTATTCATCGATGACACATTAAATATTTTTTTGTGTGGGTGTTTTCCTTTATTTTCCCCTAAAAGAAGCACACATTTTAGAAATCACCCTTCGCTTCGAGCTTTGAATTCGATTTCGTCTTATAGGAAGCTTGAGGTTTAATTTCTATAAAAATTGATATAACTATAATTTTAATCTCTCATCTGTGATGAACTTTTCAATAGGTGATGAGGTGAAGTTTTCAAATATTTAGAGTAAGAACGAGAGGAAGTAAGAATTTCATGTAAGAATGCATCGACTGTGTGATTTTCTCTATGCATTTTTTTTATTTTAATTTATTTCCCCCTTCAACTTTATAAAAAAAAGGTCATGCTAATTTTTATTTAACTTTTAGTTATTTTTAATTCTTAAATTTATATTATTTGTCACATCATCTAAAAATATATGAAAAAGTCGACGTCTGTTTATTTTGTTAAGGTAACATCCTTGTAGTAGTCTACGTGTATACCACAATTTCAATTAATTATTTTTTAAAAATTAAAATATTAAAACATATATATTTTATAATTTTTATTTTTGAATAATTTTAATTTTTTAAAAAAGTTTTATCAATTTTATGAAATTTTAAAATTTTTAAAATTTTAAATTTTAAAATTTTAAATTTTAAAATTAAATTAATTGTTGATGTGGCATCCACATGACAGTCTACATATATACTAGATGGGTCAAGTTAAGGATGCTAACTTTTTCCATCTATTTTAAGATAATTTAACAAATGATGCAAGTTTAAGAATTAAAAATATAAAAAATAAAATGGAGAGCAAAATTAAATTTTTTATGTAAAATCTTAAAAATATATATACATGATGAGATTTCTTCGAATACACTGTAATCTTTAATATTTTTAACACATTTTAACTTTATCAATTTCAATTAAAACTTCTTTTATACCTTAACTATTTATAAATATATTTATTAAATAAAAATTATTACAATTTAGTACTAGTTTTAAAACAAAACCATTTATATTCATCGGTACACTAATTCTAACAATCATGATTTGACTTCAATTTGAAGCTTTACGTGGGGAATTATGTACAATAAGTTAAGAGTAAGAAGGGAAGAAACTTCAGAGAAGGTGGCAAAACAAGCAACACCATCTTGATACCCCCTACATCAAAGGTTCGTATCTATGGGTGATTTTTATTTAAAATTATTTAAATTTTTTGGGTAATCCATTTCAATAGTTAGTGATTTTTATTTTGATGATCCCAAAATTTCTATTGTTAGTTTGGTCACCAAAAGAAAAAATTGATCAATTTGGTGTCTTCACCGTTAAATGGTAATGAAATATTAATTGCATAATTTTATATTAATCACTCTAAAATTAGGACAAATTATATGTGTTAGTAACTTTAGGGGTAGTTTATATTTTGAGCACCCCAAACACTAAGTAAAAGTACATCGTTAGTCTTTTCCTTACTATTTAATGGTGGAGTAATTAAATTGATCAAAATTTTTTGAAGAAACCAAATTGACAAAAAAAATTAAGTGATTAAAATAGAAATGACCATTCTCTAAAGTGGCTAATGGGTAATATACCCAGTTACAAATTACTACTTTATTTAAGATATTTTCTGAAAGCTACTTGATGTAAGAGTTTATTTCAGTTTTTGGGGTCCATATTCCCGCTCTTCAAAAGGATAAATTATAGTTAGCAATTATTTTTGGACTTTGTCTTTGAAAAATTGTTAGTATAAAATAAAAAAATTAATTAGTTCTTTTATGGAAAAGAATTATTGGTGTAAATTATATTAAGATGGTTTTAAAAATTTTATTTTTAGGTATTAATAAAATAGTGTCACATTATTAAATTTTAAAGATAACATAGTATTATTATATACTCATCTATATTTATTATCTTCTCCAACTTAATTTACTTTTAATTAAATTACTTAAAATAATTAATTTTTTAATTATAAACAAACATCTTCTTTTACAATTTTTAATCATTTTGTTTTTTTAGAAGTTAATATTTTTATATTTGTGCAATAATTTTTTAAAAAAATTAGTTTCTAGACCATGAATTTTTTCATTTTAAATGGTTTTATATTTCATACTATACCTTATTTTTAAAAGTGAAAATTACATTGCAGTGAATCTCCAAGAATAAGAATTATTTAAATTTTAAAGTTTCTATGTTATTTGATTTTTTATTTTAATTATTTATGTTTTTCTAAAAAATATATAGAGTTGGAGAGTAGTTTAATTATGAATGGTTGTATAATAATAATTTAATGTCTTTAAAATTTGATGGTAGTGAAATATTATTGGTGCCTAAAAACTAAGTTTTTTTTTTTTGTGGTGAAATTAAATATTGAAATACATCAACTACATATAACAACCATTAATTTTATCAGCTTGAAGTAAATTTAAAATTTCCTTGGGAGCCTCATCAATGACTTGTAAGCTTGATTTCCAGCTCAAGCTAAGTTCAGCAAGGCGATCCGCTACCAAATTCTGACTTCTTGGGGTATGCTTAATCTTCCACTCCCCTTCTGGTTGCATTATGCGTTGAGTTCTTCGAAGTACAATAATCCCAGAATCTTCCAAATCCACATCAATTAAATTCTGGGCAACTTCAAGATTATCAATCATGATAATGATTCGTCTATAGCCCTTATTTAACAGAATAAGGATCCCATCCAGAATGCTCCAAATTTCAGCTTCAAAAGGAGAGTACACACCTAAGAAACGAGTGAAACCCACTAGCCAATTTTCGTCATGATCACGAGCCACACCTCCTGTTGCAGCATATCCAGAATCTCTCGTCATAGCCCCATCAGCGAATAAGTACATCAAAGTATCATCTGATTGTGATTGTATCCTACAAGATTGGATTCGTATTGACGAGCCCAGCACCTAGAGACTTTCACCACTTAAGATGCTATCCAAGAAATGGGCTGGAAGATGAATAAATTTATATTCTTCTAGATGCGCCAAGCTATTAATCCAATCAAACATTGTAACAGCCCGATTTTGGGCCTAGTCAAAATAGTAGTTTCGAGACCACAAATTCGACGTAAGAAAATCTATTTTTATTATATTTTTATGGTATACAATTTCATGGAAAAATTTCGTGAAAATTTCGACGTTTGGACACTCAATTTAGTCAAAAGGACTAAATTGTAAAAAGTGTAAAACTTGAGTTCTAGAAGCTAGAGGTGTCAAATTTCTATAAAATTTTAAACTGGAGGTCTTTAAATGGTAATTAGACCATTGGTTAATTTTTTGGAAAAAAATGGACATGAAATAGGTGAAATAGAATATTTTTAAGTTAGGGCATTTTGGTCATTTAGTAATTAAAATGAATTAAAAACAAAATTAAAAGCCAATTTTTGTCCATCTTCAACCCCATGGCCGAATTTCACAAGGGGAAACCATGGATAGGGTTTTTCAAGCTTTCAAGCTCGATTCTAAGTCTGTTCTTGCCCCTTTTTTAATGATTTTTACGTTTTTGATATCCTCATAGTAAGATCTATCTATTTCTACCACTAATTTGAGATATAGTTAAAGTCTAGGGTTTTGAACCATCATAAATATGTTTTATTTTTGTGTTTAATGGTAGAAAGTGCATGTTTATGGTTAGAGAAACGACTTTTACTAAGTGATTTTCGGTAAAAATGCCTAAAAGGACTAAGTTGTAGAAGTTGTGAAATTTTTCATAAAAGAGTGAATTAGTGGAAATTGTAGGATGTTGTAGTTATGAAAATGGTTTGGCTAGCCTTAAAATATAAGGAAATTTAATAAAAATTATTTTACGAGCCTAGGGGTGAAAGTGTAAATATGATAAAGTTTAGGGGTAAAAATATAAATTTTCTATAATATGATTTTGGACTAAATTGAATAGTATAATAACTTAATAAGTCAAATGTGATATTTTAGATAAAGAAAAATGAGTTTCGGGCTTAGAACGGGGGAAAGACGAATGTTGGACGACTCGATCCCTTTCGCCATTTTAAGTCGAGGTAAGTTCATATGGTAAACATTAATGTTTATTTGTTAGATTGACGAATAATTTATGAAATTACTCGTATTATTTGTTGAATATTGGAAACTAATGTTCGAACAAGTAAACACAGGGTTGAACTATTCTATTCAGTGCTAAATGATAATTTGACGGAAAAGACCATGGATGAACCATGGCATAGTGTGACAATGTGAAAACTATGTGAAATTATGACTAAGTGAATCTGGGTGCTGGTCTAGTACGTCCTACCAAAGGTGGGTATTCCAAGATATTATGGAGACTGACGACTTGTGTGAGCAAAGATCGAGTAGTTATGATGCGAACCTAGTCGCATCATGGTTCGACTCCATCCGATGCCATCGAGAGTGGCCTAAGCTCAAGGGGCCAAAGTGCAAAATGAAACTGATTCCAGCTATTTGAACCGATCCAACTAAATTGAGCTCTTTATTTAATTTTCAGCTTTGCATTTAGTTTGCATTTAAAATACTTGCATTTAAGCATCTTAGTTCAATAAATGGTTGTTGGTCATTAATTCAACTCAACTTAGTTTAATTAATTGAGTTCTTTTAGTGAATTTAATAGTTGTGTCTTTAATTAATCTAGTTACTAGGTTAATTTATTGATGCATGAGTTAAGTTCATTTAATGATGCTTTATTTAATTAAGTTAGTTGTTGGAATAAATAAAGTTCAATTGTTAGTTCATTTATTTAAGTCTAGTTGCTAGAATAAATGAAGTTTAAGTGTTAGTTCATTTATTTAAGTCTAGTTGCTAGAATAAATGAAGCTTAAGTGTTAGTTCATTTAATTAAGTTAGTTGTTAATTTGTTTTAAGTTTAATAATTGCATAAATTTGTTTGTTACATGTGATAATTCCAGAGACTTTTCATCTTACAACCATTATTTCTAAAGGTCATTATGCATTCATTGAAGAGTTACTCACATTGAAGAAGGAAGTTACATGGATAGAATTCCAAAGGTTGAGACCCTTCATTTGATGAAAGTTACATGGCTAGAATTCCAAAGGTTGAGACTCTTCATTTGGTTGGTGACTTTTCAGTTGATCATGGAAGAACTCAAGGGACATATTTTAAAAGCATTCATGATGGACATTTAAGCCTTTAAAAACACCATTAGTTGCTAGAGACTTTTCGGCTAGCCAAAGGCAACTCAAAGGACATTTTAAAGCATTCAAATTCATTTAATCATCTCATTAGGAGTCATAAAGTTGTCTGTTATTTGGCTGGAGGAATTCAAGAGTTTTTAGATTTTATTTCACCATTTAATTGCATATTAAAGTTGAATTCATTTGTCTCTTCACTAACCACATGTAAGCACTATATATACTGTTATTACTTTGTAAAAAGGGAATTTTTTAAGACTTTGGAATTTTGAATATATTTTATGAACTTTGTTCATCGAGCGAGATTTTTCTCCTCTCTATCTTTCGTACGAGTTTCATTTTTGACTTATCAAGCTCACTTGTGGCGTCAAACGTTTCTCTTCCATTCAATTATACCATTGGTTCTTACTTCACTAAGTAACGGGTCTTTGGTCCATCATCGACTATCATCTTCCACCTTAAACGTTATAGAAACTGGGGTGACACATACTTGTGTTGAATCATTTCTGGTTTAAGTTCTTTAATCCATTCCCACCAAAACATCATCTATCTTTTATCCATTTTTCTTTCATCATAAAACTGAGCCTATCCTTCTCCATATCCGAATCATTCCCACACTTAAACACCTCCATTCCTAACTTAACCTATCTTCTAAATAAATTCACTTAAGCTTTCGCGAACACATCCGTATTTCCCTATTATTTCCCGAAAGGCTTATCTCCTCCTTGTAAACAATTGAGCAACTCAAATACGTTTTGACTCTTTCCAAGACAGATCCAATCATTTGGTATCAGAGCTAAAAAATGAGGAGCTATGGTGAACATCGTAAATTCGAAGTAAGTGTGTAAATTCAAAAAAAAATTTGAAAAAAAAGTTGTATTTTATTTCTTTTGTATTCATCTTTTTACATTTGAAGTGGAAAAAAATACAAAAAAAGAGAAGAAAAAAAAAAAAATACAAAAAAAAAGAAGTGAAGTTTTCTTTTGAAAGTTTAACAAATACTTGTTGTTTCTAGTCTCATCTTATTACCCCGATCTTCACAAAAAAAATTCTTCTACCATCATTTGGTATTTTCTCTTTTCACCCAACGCCACCCACCCTTACTCCATTTGCCTTTTCCTTCTTTTTAGCCTACCGAATACCC
This sequence comes from Gossypium rotundifolium, assembly GCA_025506655.1. Classification (NCBI taxonomy): domain Eukaryota; kingdom Viridiplantae; phylum Streptophyta; class Magnoliopsida; order Malvales; family Malvaceae; genus Gossypium; species Gossypium rotundifolium. The sequence continues at coordinate 105,344,821 of CP106734.1, forward strand.
AACGTCAAACCTTTGTTAACCAATTTTGAAGCCGACCCTCAAGCTACAATAAGTCTTTCGAAATGAAGTACGAAATTGTGAGAGCGAGAGAGAGCGGTAAAAGGCACGAGTGCTACATTAGAGAAAAGCCTTATACGAGTGAAACACGAGTGTGAGTGATTTTTCTTTGTGAGTGACTTGTGAGAATTTTATGGTGAGGATTTAATTTTCTGTTTTATTCTTTTTGAAAGTCTTTCTTTTCAAAAAATAAATATGAATCAAGAAGTGTTCTCAGAGTCTGAATATCAATATTTGTTGAACGGATGCAAAGAGTCATTAATACCAAGTTTGACAAGTTGTATAAGCGATTGGATCGAATTGAGGAACGAGACCAGCAAGAGCGACTTTCTTCAAATCGAAGGACGGAGTCAAGGTCGTCTCGAAGACACACTTTAGAAGAACATTTGAGGAGAGACTGTGATCGAGATTCTTATTCCTTAAAAAGTTTGAGACGGTATGAATCAAACCACAAATTTGAAACTTTTCAAAGTTATCAACGTGGAAGTGAACGTGGTTCATATGCGTCCAAGTATTCCTCTATGAAAGATCATTCTCGAAGTGGTTTAAATCATTCGACAAGGAATTCAAGGCGAAACAAAGCGACTAACGAGTGTGAAGCCTTTTACAAAGATGAATATGCAAGCACAAGTTATTCGTCTTATGATCTAAGATGTCACACACGAAGCATCTTCCACAAAGAATTGATCGTGATATCTATGAGAACATCGCTTCGATCTTAGAATCAATTCCTTGTATTTTTGATTCTTTTGAATCATCCTCTTGTTGTAATCAAAATAAAAAGAAAAATTAAATGAAAAGAAAAGAGAAAGAACAAAAAGAAATTGAAAAGAGTTCAAAAGAAAAGAAAATAAAATGAGAGTGAACAAAAAGAAGTTGAAAAGAAGAAAAGAATTTGAAAAGAAAAGATGTTGAAAAGTAAGAAAAGAAATTGAGATAGAAAAGAAGTGAAAGAACAAGATGAGTGAGAAAAAGAGCGAGTTGATTTAACTAACTCATTTGAAGTTTGTTCTTCATTTGTTTCTTCACTTCAGGTTCCCGAAGGACTGAAAGATGTTCTTCAACTTCAATACCTCCCGGAAGAATGACGCTTTCAAATGATCGAAAAAGGTAAGGTTGAAAGTGAAATTGAACCCTACACCGGAAGGTAAGGAAGGTAAGTGTCCCAAATCGTGTTTGTCTCCACCAAATTTTTCTGATGTTTGTGATTATGTGGATAATACCATTGATTGCCATCCTTCGATCATTTTTGATGTTTTAAATGATGGTAATGCGGGTTTATCTCATGAAAATCAATGCGATGCAAAATATGAAGGTGGAGAGACGCAAATCCAACAATTACAAGACGCGTAAGTATGATGATGACTTGTCTTTTAATCCCCATTTGTTTGATTGTGGATATTATGAGATTTGTTCGTTGTCAAATACTAAATCGTTGAGTTTTTGTAAATCAATTTTGAAACATGTTAAGAGATTTGATCGTTCAATTTTGAGTTTGCACAATTCCTATTGGTTTAACATGTTTGATTTTTCTAAACCATTGTGACATCTTGAATTTAATAATCAAAATCACGTTTTTAAACTGGGAATATGTTTTGTACCATCTAGTATGTCTTGTTGGAAAGTCAAGCAACGACAATTATGCTTGAAAAATTTCAATCATTTTGGAAATTGGTTCTTGGATAAGGTAATGAATTTTGTTCAATTTGTCTTCAAATTTTATTCATTCCTTAAACAATTTTTATGGTTGTATTTGAAATTCACTTTCCATTTAAAAATGGTTGAATTGAACACGAAGCTTCGATTACACTACTTGGCCGTGGAGAGAAGGTTTGTATTGCTCGATCAAGGTAAGACTGATCTTTATTTTTCTGAGAATAAAGGTAAGTCTTCTGAAACTATTGATGTGTTTTTGCTCTCTCTGGATTGTGATAAGCTTTGCGTTGCTTATTATGTTTTTGCCAAACATTTAGATCATGTTAAGATTAATCATTCTACTTTGCCTGATTGTGATCTATATGTTTCGATGAATGATGATAGGATTTTTGAGATTGATAATTTTGATAATTTTCGTGTGAAAGAATCTATATTGCGTCACATGTGTGATCCATTTGAAAATTTTGAGAAGTATTTGTTCTCTTCGGTTGTTGATTGAACACATGATGCTGATTTTCATCATTTAGATCATGAAATGTTTGAATGTTCTGTCATGTTTAATGATGGTCTACTTGTTGACAAAAAGAATCTTGTGTTTGATAATTTGTCTTTATGTGTGAGTGATTACATATGCCGTTCAATGCAAGATTTGGATCATTTTCGAGTGCCATATGCATTTTCTCAACTATCTGCTTGTGATGAATATATCTATCATTTGATGTGTTACTCACATGTTGATTTTGACTTTTGGAATCTATTTAAATTGTATGCATACCATGAAACTTATCCAATTCAGATTCAAATATTTGATAAGGCTTTATTCCTTTTGTATGATAATGTGATTATGCCTGTTTGCATGCGATTTATTTGTTTGGTGATAATTATATTTGGGTTGCAAGTTATTTTGAAACAATTCTTGCTAACCCATGATTATTTTCTTTAGGTGATACGATTATCATTCGCCCCATTTGACCGAGGGAAGCCAAGCAAAAGGAATTCTGTTCGAGAGAACCATCGGCTCGATTCGAGGATGAATCGCTTTCAAGAGGGGTATGATGAGAACCTAGTCGCATCATGGTTCGACTCCATCCGATGCCATCGACAGTGGCCTAAGCTCGAGGGGCCAAAGTGCAAAATGAAACTAATTCCAACTATTTGAACCGGTCCAACTAAATTGAGCTCTTTATTTAATTTTCAGCTTTGCATTTAGTTTGCATTTAAAATACTTGCATTTAAGCATCTTAGTTCAATAAATGATTGCTAGTCATTAATTCAACTCAACTTAGTTTAATTAATTGAGTTCTTTTAGTGAATTTAATAGTTGTGTCTCTAATTAATCTAGTTACTAGGTTAATTTATTGATGCATGAGTTAAGTTCATTTAATGATGCTTTATTTAATTAAGTTAGTTGCTGAAATAAATAAAGCTCAAGTGTTAGTTCATTTATTTAAGTCTAGTTGCTAGAATAAATGAAGTTTAAGTGTTAGTTCATTTATTTAAGTCTAGTTGCTAGAATAAATGAAGCTTAAGTGTTAGTTCATTTAATTAAGTTAGTTATTAAATTGTTTTAAGTTTAATAATTGCATTAATTTGTCGGTTACATGTGATAATTGCATGGGACTTTTCATCTTACAACCATTATTTCTAAAGACTGTTATGCATTCATTGAAGAGTTACTCACATTGAAGAAGGAAGTTACATGGACAGAATTCCAAAGGTTGAGACCCTTCATTTGATGAAAGTTACATGGCTAGAATTCCAAAGGTTGAGACTCTTCATTTGGTTGGTGACTTTTCAGTTGATCATGGAAGAACTCAAGGGACATATTTTAAAAGCATTCATGATGGACATTTAAGCCTTTAAAAACACCATTAGTTGTTGGAGACTTTTCGCTAGCCAAAAGCAACTCAAAGGACATTTTAAAGCATTCAAATTCATTTAATCATCTCATTAGGAGTCATAAAGTTTCATTATTTGGTGGAGGAATTCAAGAGTTTTTAGATTTTATTTCACCATTTAATTACATATTAAAGTTGAATTCATTTGTCTCTTCACTAACCACATGTAAGCACTATATATACCGTTATTACTTTGTAAAAGGGAATTTTTAAGACTTTGGAATTTTGAATATATTTTATGAACTTTGTTCATCAAGTGAGATTTTTCTCCTCTCTATCTTTCGTACGAGTTTCATTTTTGACTTATCAAGCTCGCTTGTGGCGTCAAATGTTTCTCTTCCATTCAATTATACCATTGGTTCTTACTTCACTAAGTAACGGGTCTTTGGTCCATCATCGACTACCATCTTCCACCTTAAACGTTATAGAAACTGGAATCATTTCTGGTTTAAGTTCTTTAATCCATTCCCACCAAAACATCATCTATCTTTTATCCATTTTTCTTTCACCATAAAATTGAGCCTATCCTTCTCCATATCCAAATCATTCCCACACTTAAACACCTCCATTCCTAACTTAACCCATCTTCTAAACAAATTCACTTAAGCTTCCGCGAACTCATCCGTATTTCCCTATTATTTCCCGAAAGGCTTATCTCCTCCTCGTAGATGATTGCGCAACTCAAATACATTTCAACTCATCCCGAGATGGATCATATCAAGTTACGTATGACCGATAGCTTGTGTGAGAAAACCCGAGAATGCAAATGTGAATAGCTCGAGAATGAGCCTATGTGTGTTATGTGATTATATGATGTCCGAGTGTTGGTCTTGCACGTCTACCAGTGGCTAGGTAGTCTTGCATATGTTGCGGATACCTGACAACTTGTGTGAGCAGACCCAAGAATGTAAATGTGAATAGCTCGAGAACGAGCATATATGTGAAATGTGATAAGAGATAGCTTTGGCTACATATATGTGGCACGTATGTGCAAGCGTTCCGAGTATCTGTTAATATTCCGATGTGTTCAAAGGGAAAATAACTAAAGTGTAAATGAATGTAAAAATGTGACGATCAAGTGCAGATATATATATGTATACACTCATGAGCAATGTGCTCGATATGTGATCAAATTTTGGTAAGAATGTAAATGAGTAAGTTATACCTATGAGAATGACCTTGTGATCATAAGTCCATGCTTATGATATATGAATTTGTGGCAAATGTGATCGATGATCATGTGTGAGGCTTTTAGGCCAAATTAAATTGAGTAATGATATGTTCAAGTCTTTCTTGTTGATGTATATGTTAAATTGGCCAATGAATGGCTTGTAAATATTTGATAATGACTGGTTATTGGAATGGCTAACCATGGATATACTTTGGTGTTATACGTGTGTAAATGAAAATTAATATAAAGGAAACCTGGAAGAGTAAAATTAGCAATAAAACAGTTTGGACAGCAGCAGTTGTGTGGCTTTGAAAAATCACCAAAAAAATGGTGGAAATTGAATTAGAGGTTTAATGAGATACGAAATTAAATCTTATTGAGTCTATTTCTACATAAAAGAAACAGATTAAGCAAAAAAATTCATATGATGAGATATTTGGATTTTAGTGAGACAGGGTCAGAATGATTACGGAATCCCGTGTTTTGACTTGGGAAAGTCATTAAAAATTTTAAAAATAATAATAATGGGATAAAATTTATATTCTTGAATTTATTAATAAGTCTATTTTCAATAGAAATAAATGGGAACATCATTCGAGTTCTGTACAATGAGATAATTATTTTTTAGTGAAGAGGGGTTAGAACTGCCCAACAGCGAAACAGGGGAGACTTTAAAGAATAAACTGTACTGATTGGTTGAACCAAAAATTCTGGAAATTTTATGGTCAGAAGATATGTGAGTCTAGTTTTAAGGAAAATTAGCGGATCTTAATTTTTAGTTTCGTAACTCCAGATAAAAATAATTTAGTAATTGTAACTATAGTAAACAGCTCAAGATGAACATAAATGAATTGTGAAATTTTATGCAATAATGATGGTATTATCTTGAGAGCTTATAATGAGGATTGTTAAAAGCATGGTAATCAATTTTTTATTATTTACATACGTACTTACTAAACTTTATAGCTTACTCCGTTGTTTTCCATGTTTATAATGTACTTAGGTTAGCTTGGGTTGGAAGTCACCGGAGAACCTATCACACTATCAAGCTTACAATTTAGGTATCGATGATTTTATACTTATGGTTATGGCATGTATAGGGAACTTGGTCATGTGTATATGTTACTATGAGTTGTCCTAGAATAATGACCCATGATATTTGGAGTTCATTGTTGTATAAGGCCATTTAATGTGGCCAATAAATTGGTTATGCTATAAACTCATGATGATGCATTACATGGTTGAGTAAATTGTATGCTATGACTTGTTACGTGTGTGTGGTGGATGTTTTGGTAGCTTTAATGTAACACCCCAAACCCGGCCTAAACGTTACGACCGAATCTGGCATGTCACATGAAAAGAATGTCTAAAAACTGTGCATTCATTAAAAAAACTCGTATTCTTTATAGTTGTTGTGAAAAATTGAGTTTAAGTAATTTTAAATAAGAAACGGTTTATTATCATTTTAGGAAAATCCCATATTGATCATTTAATAATAAGCAGTAACCAAATTGAAAGCTGAAACCAAGTGAAATACCGCCTTATTACATAACAAAAACCCAAGTAAAAATAAGTCCAAATAAAAGAAACGAATTTATGAGTAAACATATGTATGGCCTCCACGAGTCCACCTCAGCTCCCAAATCCGCGATCTAATGATTACCTGCAAAATTTAACTAAGGGGTGAGTCATCGAGACTCAGTGTGTAAATCCCCATCCAACGGGTGTTAAACCCTTACACAATTTCATATGAAAATATGCATGTCATGCAACCCAAAACCTAACCATCCGAAACTCCCGATTCTACCCCGTGTGGTACCAAACCACTGGTGGTGCCAAACCACTGGTGACCCAAAGTCACGAATAATCCATATGTGGGGCCAACCCACGTTATAATACCAAATCACTGGCGATAATCCCGTTTTATCAAATGTGGGGCCAACCCAATCGTGGTGCGGAAGCCACCGGGACGGGTCGCTATGAGGTGCTAAACCTCCGTGACCCAAAGTCACGAATATCAACTGTGGTACCAAACCACCGGTGGTGCTAAACCACCGTGACCCAAAGTCACAGATATCAATCTTCCCTCCTCTCATCATACCCATGCAATATGACATAATAATTGTGTATGCAGATGTCATGTATGCTAGACATATATCAAATATAAGTATAACATGAATTACCATCATAATCAGATAGACATAAAACAACATAATCATGCTAATCAACCTCTAAGGGTATAATCGTAATTTTACCCATCAAAGGTATTTTCGTAATTTACCTACCAAGGGTATTTTCGTAATTTACCCACCAAGGGTATTTTCATAATTTTCCCATCAAGGGTATTTTCATAATTTACCCACCAGGGTATTTTCGTAATTTTGCACCTGCAATGGCCCTCCCGGAGGTCTAATGTTACCCTGAGAGACCCGGCTACCATTTTCGGTCGTCACCAGACCATTGGGCCTAAAGCCCGATTTTGGCCCATTCGGGCCCACACGCTCGTGTAGCCCACCTAACACAAATCTAGCCACGTATATAGGTTCCACCTAGTCTAGTTTACTATATACTATATCATCATACAATTTATTCCAATTGGGCCCACTTCGGCCTATCGCAGCCCCAACCCACAAGAATACTACTAATGGCCTCAACTATCGCGTCAAAGCCGCACACGTGCGCTCACACGCTCGTGTGGCTACTATTACCGTGATCGACACTTTGGCATTTGCCGCTCTACAGCTAGAGTAGAGAGAGTTACACACCTGATAGGACTCTGGTGCTAAACCGCGCTGCGACCACTCCTGTGCCTAACGCCCACCAAGGTATGTTAACCCTCCTCCTGGCATGCTCTTTATATAGCTAGCTCTTCACCTTCCTTCTTTGTATCTTTCCGATGTGGGATCCCTTCGTCAATAGAGTTTAAATTCAACTGAAACTCTTACCGTCTAATCCATAAAATAAATACTCCCTTGCTTCTCACGAGATTCAACTCAGGCTCCTTATAACATAATCCACGCTAGCCACTTTACCAACTAGCTCCTTGTGTCTTAAACCATGCGCAACTAAATATAACCCTATGGCCAAGGTCTAAATTCATTTAATAAAATAATCTAAAAGGAATGCAAACGCTACAACTAGAACCTTGGACCTCCTTCCTTCCTTGTGGCGTCATTCCTTGTCCTTAAGTGGCGCCACTTTGCCACTACACCACACACTCCACTTGTGTCACTTTCCTCCACATTTTATTCAAGGCCTACCCGCCAACCTCCGTGGTTTTTTCACCTAAAACCAAAATTTTTCCTAAGGCCTAACTTGAACCCGGACTTCATAGAAACCCCTAACCTTCCAAACTCACTTATCTAATTGGTCCAACTTGCATTTAAGCCGATCTCTTGTTCTCAAAAAAATTTAAACGCTACTACGCCAAGGCCCATTGGGCTCAATTCTCTTAGGCCCAATTTCAGGATGTTACAAATCTACCCTCCTTAAAGAAATTTCATCCTCAAAATTTCCAACTAACTAACAAATCACACATCCTAACCTACCACACTACGCCTTGTCACAAGACTCGATCTTAATAAAACTAATATCTTTTAACTAGAATTTAAAACTCCTATACATACTCAAAAACACCTAGCCATTAAAATGCATTTAATATTTCATACGCACCCAACTCTATGTCCGAACATCACATCCAAACCAAACACACGTAATAGATACCCGAAATACAGCATATAACAAAGAAAAGTATCAGGAAACTTACAGTGCGGATTGGTGCCGGAGACTCGGGTGCCATACTTCCAGGAAAGAGATATATATATTTTTCTAAACCATATTTCAACCAAAATTTGAAAAACATTTTTGAACCCATTCCACAGCCGAGTTTTTAAACTTGGCTTTGATACCATAATTGTAACACCCCAAACCCGGCCTAAACGTTACGATCGAATCTGGCATGTCACATGAAAGGAATGTCTAAAAATTGTGCGTTCATTATAAAAACTCGTATTCTTTATAGTTGTTGTGAAAATTTGAGTTTAAGTAATTTTAAATAAGAAATGGTTTATTATCATTTTAGGAAAATCCCATATTGATCATTTAATAATAAGCAGTAACCAAATTAAAAGCTGAAACCAAGTGAAATACTGCCTTATTACATAACAAAAACCCAAGTAAAAATAAGTCTAAATAAAAGAAACGAATTTACGAGTAAACATATGTATGGCCTCCACGAGTCCACCTCAGCTCCCAAATCCACGATCTAATGATTACCTGCAAAATTTAACTAAGGGGTGAGTCATCGAGACTCAGTGTGTAAATCCCCATCCAACGGGTGTTAATGTAACATCCCCAAACCCGGCCCACGAGCCTTGACCGGATCTGGTTATGTCACTACGGAATGACGATTGAAAATCTTTGTCTTTAGAAAAACTTGAAAATTTTGTTAACTTTTGAAAAATGTGTCCATTAGAAATTATTTACTAATATAAGCTCGTTATAAAATATGTGAATTAAAACTTTTATGATAATTTATTATATTATAAATCATTTGAAAGAAATAAATCTAAGTATAATATAAACCCTAATTAAAAGATAATAAAATGATCCCAACAATAAATAAAGAGGCCTTTTATTACAACCAATATTTAAACCAAACTTAATATAAATAAGCTTTAAAATAATTAAATAAATCTCCTTACGCATGGGCCACCTTGCATCCTCTCCCACCCGGTCCGATCAACATGTCACCATGCGATGTTGGATAAATAATTGGGTGAGTCACACGACTCAAGGTGTAATTAAAACCATTGAAATCCACCCACATGCTAGCCACATAACATCCCAATTATCAAATGCAACATGTAAATATAACCATTTAGACATTACCATAATCTGGCTTGGCCCACAATCAAATCATATTCAAGCACCGGCTAGGCCGCTTTCTCATTAATTCATCGACATTGGGCTTGGCCCATTTCCACGTATGTTCCCAAAACATACCTATCCACATGTCATATTGGGCTTGGCCCATTTTCATAGCATTTCATAACAAAACAGTGCAACATGAAACCCAACCCAATCCTAAGGTCCAACCGCTACACACCCCCTTATCCAGCCTACCACACACCAGGGGACTATCGAGTCACCCTCTCCTTTTTCCTCCAAAAAGGCAACCAATGCCATCCACGATGTAGCACGTAGCTAACATCAAACCACGATGGAGCACACAGCAATCCATCAAGCCACGATATGGCATAAAGCCGATATCAATCAAGGTAACCACGCGAACTAAATCGCAAAGATCCACAACGCGACCTCAGTCAGCGCCAATCCACGATGTAGCACAAAGCTGACATCAACCACGTACTCGAAGTACACCTGCATTTCTTTCAAAAACCCACCCATGCACATGTAACATAATATAATGACACAATGAATAAAGCATGTACATGATATTCGTGCATACATTCATATTCATAGACATACTCACATACACGTATTAATAACCACATCTCAACAGATTTGATACTAACCTGTTTATCGACATACCCTTTAAGGGTATCCGGTTCACATAGTCACTGCACTTATTAACACATATTTAACACATACACCTATCGCATACATATAATATACCCGAAAATCGATGGGTTAATCACACACCTTATAACCTGAAGCTCTAATCCTCGATCCCGACGCTATCGCTTAGCGAGACTACCGTTATTTGCTTATCGTTTTCGCCGCACGACCACACCCGTTGGCTAATCCCGAATCGTCGAGACGACTCTTTTCTTAAACTTTGGAACAGGACCTTCCTTTCCCTCTTGACTGGCACTCGCATCCATCGACACTTAATCAGAATCACACGATTAATCAATCAAAGCCACAATCTACTATTAACAAATCTAAGTTACTTACTAATTTCCTTACCGAAATAAACTGAGATCCCGAAGGCCTTCCTTCGCTTATGCCGATCCGCCTATAAACCAAAGTCACTATTCGGTCAACACCTAAACATACACAATGGCCTAAGGTCAATACCAATGGATCACTTACCCTCTTACTCGGATCCCAAACACCACCGATCTCCTGAAGTTGCCAAAATCCTCATTACACAATATTAGAATCAGCTAATACCAAAACTAAGGCCAACCTTCGGTTTAGCCACTAAAATAGGAACCAAACCGATCGCTAAAGATGAACATGCTTACCACACTTGCTTAAGAATCGCCAACCACGCTAGAATACAAGGGAGAATTCGGCTTCAAACTTAGTAAAATCGTAGAGGAATGGAGGGCTAGAGGTTTCGGCTATCAAGGAATTTAAAAGAAAACAAAAGAAATATTTATAAAAAAAATAAGAAACTCCACTTGAACCTTCGGCTAGGTACACAAGACTATGGCTGACCAAAATGCACCAAATATGGACTAAAAGAATTTGTCAAATGGTCAAAAGAAAATCAAGAGGAAGGCTGCCCATTAAATAGCAATTGGCACTTGTTTCCCCTTGGAGACTCCCACTTCTACCGCTACTTCAAAAGCTCCAGCCACTAATTCAATTTGATTTGAATTTAGCCAACCAATTTATCCATATCACCCAATAAATAATATCCTTTAATAAAAAGAATTAAACCACCAGAACCATTATCTCTATTTACTAATTTTAAACTAAATAAAATCATCTTATGTCTATCCAAAATAAATAGATAACAAAGGCCCCACCAAATTAATTCAAAAATGCTTAAACCACCGTCATTGTCCACCTTCACGCCACCAACTCACGCAAAAGACCAAAAAACATAAAATTCCAATTGCACCACCCTCGGTTCGAACACGGACCTGGGTAGCCAAGATCCAAGCGGCCTTGTGCCATTCGCCACCTTGATTTTTATGCTATAAGGCCCCAACATTTATTCTTAAACCCTTCCTACTCCACCCATAACCGCATATAAAAGAAAATACGCCCAAAATGTCATTGCAAGCCCTCAAACCGTGACCTCCTTCCCTCCAAATACTAAGTAGCGCCTAAGAGCCACTCGCTAATTGGACTTTCATGTCCATCAACTTGGACATTTATTTATAAGCATACCGCCGAGTCCCCTAATTAGCTAAAGATAAACAAAATTGCCGCCTTTAGCAATCGAACCTTGACCCCTTAGGCGTCACCTTCCCAAGCCCCAAGCAACGCCTTCATGCCACTTTGCCAACTCCTTTCTTGTGTCCTAAATTCCACCAATTTATTTTAAAGCCTACTTGCCCTAATTCCTTTTTACACTAAAATCTAAAATTTTCTAAAGTCTTCCCCTTTCATCCAACCATTTCTAAAACCTCTAAAACACCTCCAAACACACCCAAAAACCTACCAACACCTGAATTATACTTAAATTACCTAGCCCCTAAACCAGGGTGTTACAATTCTACCCTCCTTAAAATAATTTCGTCCTCAAATTACTTTACTAACGAACGTCCGTACAACCTATCTTACCACCTTACGCTTATGTCATGACTCGATCTTACTAAGACTATCGTACCTTCCCAACCCGCTTCTAAGTTCGCACTCAAAATTCAAAACACCTCTTAGCAACACGAAAAGACTAATTCACAAGCATGCAAAGCAATCGAGCATATACCAAAGCAAAGGAGCTTACGATATTACATCCTTGGTTGACTTTGATGGAACCATTCCTCTATGGCTCGAACCACCACCCCTCGTCGCTCGAGGACAATTCTTAACCAAATGGGCCTTCGACCCACACCTGAAACACTTCTTACTATTTCCCCAACACTCTCCTAAATGGGTTCTCCCACACTTAACACATGAATGATTCCGATCAGCTGGTACAAGTGCACGTACAAGGTTCTCGGTCCTTGGTCTTTTCTGGACATTACCAAACGATGCTGATGATCCAATATTTCTATTATTCTCGTTCTTATTCTTCTCTCGGTTTTCCCTTATAGTCTTCTTAACCTCTTCAGCAATCCGAGCTTTCTCCACTAAAATGGTAAAGTCTCTTTCTCCATGTGAGCGATCAACTCCATAACTCATCTCAGAGCCCATCTTCGAATCGAACACTTCTTTCGTAATCAGTAGCCACGATTCCTTTAGCATACTGGCTTAACCGCACAAATTTCGCTTCGTACTCAGCTATCGACTTATTCCCTTGTACTAGATTTAGAAATGCTTTCCTTTGCGAATCCAAATAACTAGCTCCTACGTACTTTCCTTCAAACTTGGCCTTAAAGAAATCCCAATCCAGTCGATCTGCCGATACACCTTGTTTGACAGTGAGCCACCAACGATAGGCTTCGTCGCGAAGTAAAGAAACAGCGCCCTTCAGCTTTTCTTCATTGGTGCAATCCAAATCATCCATGATTCTTTCGACTGCTTCTAGCCAATACTCTGCTACATTAGGAGCTACTCCCGACACTCCTCTAAAGATCTCGGCTCCGTTCGATCTAAGCCTTTCCGATACCGACTTCCGAGTTCCATTTCCTCTACTAACTCCCGCTACTCGCTCTAGCACTCGCAACATGGCCCGCGATACTGCGTCATCTTCTCCTGTCTGATCTTGTCCCTCTACGTCCCATCGTCAAGCAGACTTCACTTCGACCCATGGCCAGATCCTATCGGTTCCGATGCTGCCATTCTACCTCTACCGCGTCCCCTAGAACTCATCTCTATCGTCGCGATTTAATCTGATTAAGAAGTTTTATGCATTAGTAATTGTTCCACTATTTAACCGCGAGCATATTTTATGAATGAAAGATTTTAGAAGTAGTTCTTTCGATCACACAAAGTTTCAGTTCGAGTTTACTACTCTAGTTCAAGAATCACATTCACACACACATCCATTCATCAACAAGAACACATTCCTTCCCCAGTAAAGGCACATTCAGTGGTATCTACCACACACATTCACTATTCGGACCTTCCTGCCCGTTTCTACCCCAGGGGTATTCCCGTCATTTTCCTACAGGGGTATTTCGGTAATAAACCAAAGCGATTCCAAAACTGTAATAAGTCAAGATTTTTTTTTTAAAATTCCCAAAATTGAAGAGTATATTTTTTTTTTGAAAATTTCGCAAATTGGAGATATAACAGGATTTTGAAAACCAGGGGTATTTTGGTAATTTTGTCAACCAGGGTAATTTTGTAAATTTCAAGAGTCGGGGTATTATTTTGAAATACAAAAATTTGGATACTTTTGCAAAGTGAGAGAATTTTATTAAAGTTGGGGTTAACTCAGAAATTTTGAAAGTCAGGGGCATTTTAGTAATTTTCAACACAGGGGTATTTTTGTAAATTTTCCCAAATCGGGGTATATTGATATTTTGAACACTAGAGATTTTAAAATTTTGCAAAGTGAAAATCATTTTAACAAAAGTTGAGTGTAGTGTGGTAATTTTGTAATACAGGGGCATTTTTGTAATCTTGCCACTAGGGCATTTTGGTAATTTTGGTAAATAAAAAATGTTTTTTTTCAAAACCAGATTTAGGGTTTACAAATCAAAAGGGTAAATTTAAAATTGTAAAACCAAGAATTTTAAAACAAGAAGGCTAATCCTTTCGGTTTTAAGAATTGGTTTAGCCTATGAACAAGTCCTCTTGGTTAAGGTGAACCAGTAGCTACGCACTGTAGGATTCAAGTGGAGAGGAGGTGAGTCACGCGACCGCTTAAATACCAAGCTCCCACCTAATACCACTCCTAGACATGCGCACACAAAGTTGCCACACCTTAACACTACGACTTACTTCACAGTTTGTTTAGTAACCTTAAGTCTTATGCACATGTTTGAGTAGACTAGCCTTAGGGTTCAACTGATCCTAATTCACTAATCTACTGAGCCCAACAAAGCCCATAATAATTCACATAACAAATTACTTCACAAGTCTCAAGTACTTACAGTGGACTCAGTTAGAGGTACAGTGCCATGCCGAATAACCTCGAAAAACCCATATTTTGAAAAGCCCATTTTGAAAATGTTTTGGGCCCAAAACCCTCAAAGCCGAGTTTTGAATCGGCTCGATATTAATCTGTAACATCCCCAAACCCGGCCCACGAGCCTTGACCGGATCTGGTTATGTCACTACGGAATGACGATTGAAAATCTTTGTCTTTAGAAAAACTTGAAAATTTTGTTAACTTTTGAAAATGTGTCCATTAGAAATTATTTACTAATATAAGCTCGTTATAAAATATGTGAATTAAAACTTTTATGATAATTTATTATATTATAAATCATTTGAAAGAAATAAATCTAAGTATAATATAAACCCTAATTAAAAAGATAATAAAATGATCCCAACAATAAATAAAGAGGCCTTTTATTACAAACCAATATTTAAACCAAACTTAATATAAATAAGCTTTAAAAATAATTAAATAAATCTCCTTCTGCATGGGCCACCTTGCATCCTCTCCGACCCGGTCCGATCAACATGTCACCTGCGATGTTGGATAAATAATTGGGTGAGTCACATGACTCAGTGTGTAATTAAAACCATTGAAATCCACCCACATGCTAGCCACATAACATCCCAATTATCAAATGCAACATGTAAATATAACCATTTAGACATTACCATAATCTGGGCTTGGCCCACAATCAAATCATATTCAAGCACCGGCTAGCCGTTTTCTCATTAATTCACTGACATCGGCTTGGCCCATTTCCACGTATGTTCCCAAAACATACCTATCCACATGTCATATTGGGCTTGGCCCATTTTCATAGCATTTCATAACAAAACAAAGGCAACATGAAACCCAATCCAATCGTAAGGTCCAACCGCTACACACCCCTTATCCACCTACCACACACCGGGGACTATCGAGTCACCCTCTCCTTTTCCTCCAAAAGGCAACCAATGCCATCCACGATGTAGCACGAGCTAACATCAAACCACGATGGAGCACACAAAGAATCCATCAAGCCACGATATGGCATAAAGCCGATATCAATCAAGGTAACCACGCGAACTAAATCAAAAGATCCACAACGCGACCTCGGTCGGCGCCAATCCGCGATGTAGCACAAAGTCGACATCAACCACGCATCAAGTACACCGCACCTTCTTTCAAAACCCACCCATGCACATGTAACATAATATAATGACACAATGAATAAAGCATGTACATGATATTCATGCATACATTCATATTCATAGACATACTCACATACACGTATTAATAACGACATCTCAACAGATTTGATACTAACCTGTTTATCGACATACCCTTTAAGGGTATCCGGTTCACATAGTCACTGCACTTATTAACACATATTTAACACATACACCTATCGCATACATATAATATACCCGGAAATCGATGGGTTAATCACACACCTTATAACCTGAAGCTCTAATCCCTCGATCCCGACGCTATCGTTTAGCGAGACTACCGTTATTTGCTTATCGTTTTCTGCTGCACGACCACACCCCGGTGGCCAATCCCGAACTGCCGAGACGGCTCTTTTCTTAAACTTTGGAACAGGGACCTTCCCTTTCCCCTCTTGACTGGCACTCGCATCCATCGACACTTAATCAGAATCACACGATTAATCAATCAAAGCCACAATCTACTATTAACAAATCTAAGTTACTTACTAATTTCCTTACCGAAATAAACTGAGATCCCGAAGGCCTTCCTTCGCTTATGCCGATCTGCCCTATAAACCAAAGTCACTATTCGGTCAACACCTAAACATACACAATGGCCTAAGGCCGAATACCAATGGATCACTTACCCCTCTTACTCGGATCCCAAACACCACCGATCTCCGGTTGCCAAAATCCTGTTACACAATATTAGAATCACTAATACTAAAACTAAGGCCAACCCTTCGGTTTAGCCACTAAAATAGGAACCAAAACCGATCGCTAAAGATGTAACATGCTTACCACACTTGCTTAAGAATCGCCAACCACGCTAGAATACAAGGAGAATTCGCTTCAAACTTAGTAAAATCGTAGAGGAATGGAGGGCTAGAGGTTTCGCTAAACCGTAAACCCTTACACAATTTCATATGAAGATATGCATGTCATGCAACCCAAAACCTAACCATCCAAACTCCCGATTCTACCCTGTGCTACCAAACCACCGGTGGTGCCAAACCACTAGTGACCCAAAGTCACAGATATCAATATAATGTGGTGCCAAACCACCGTGACCCAAAGTCACGAATAATCCATATGTGGGCCAACCCACGTTATGATACCAAATCATGGCGACAATCCTGCTTTATCAAATGTGGGGCCAACCCACGTGTGGTGCGGCCACCGACGAGTCGCTATGAGGTGCTAAACCTCCGTGACCCAAAGTCACGAATATCAACGTGGTACCAAACCACCGGTGGTGCTAAACCACCGGTGACCCAAAGTCACAGATATCAATCTTCCCTCCTCTCATCATACCCATGCAATATGACATAATAATTGTGTATGCAGATGTCATGTATGCTGACATATATCAAATATAAGTATAACATGAATTACCATCATAATCAGATAGACATAAAACAACATAATCATGCTAATCAACCTCTAAGGGTATAATCATAATTTTACCTACCAAAGGTATTTTCGTAATTTACCTACCAAGGGTATTTTCGTAATTTACCCACCAGGGTATTTTCATAATTTTCCCACCAAGGGTATTTTCGTAATTTACCCACCAAGGGTATTTTTGTAATTTTGCACCTGCAATGGCCCTCCGGAGGTCTAATGTTACCCTGAGAGACTCGACTACCATTTTCGGTCGTCACCAGACTATTAGGCCTAAAGCCCAATTCTGGCCCATTCAGGCCCACACGCTCGTGTAGCCCACCTAACAAAATCTAACCACGTATATAGGTTCCACCTAGTCTAGTTCACTATATACTATATCATCATACAATTTATTCCAATTGGGCCCACTTCGGCCCATCGCAGCCCCAACCCACAAGAATACTACTAATGGCCTCAACTATCGCTGTCAAGTCAAGACACGCGCGCCGCACGCTCGTGGCTATTATTACCGTGATCGACTTCGCATTTGCCGCTCTACAGCTAGAGTAGAGAGAGTTACACACCTGATAGGACTCTGGTGCTAAACCGCGCTGCGACCACTCCTGTGCCCAATGCCCACCAAGGTATGTTAACCCTCCTTCTAGCATGCTCTTTATATAGCTAGCTCTTCACCTTCCTTCTTTGTATCTTTCCGATTTAGGATCCCTTCGTTAATAGAGTTTAAATTCAACTGAAACTCTTACCGTCCAATCCGCAAAATAAATACTCCCTTGCTTTTCACGAGATTCGAACTCAGGCTCCCTTATAACATAATCCACGCTACTAGCCACTTTACCAACTAGCTCCTTGTGTCTTAAACCATGCGCAACTAAATATAACCCTATGGCCAAGGTCTAAATTCATTTAATAAAAATAATCTAAAAGAAATGCAAACGCTACAACTAGAACCTTGGACCTCCTTCCTACCTTGTGGCGTCATCCCCTTGTCCTTAAGTGGCGTCACTTTGCCACTACACCACACACTCCACTTGTGTCATTTTCCTCCACATTTTATTCTTAAGGCCTACCCGCCAACCTCCGTGGTTTTTTCACCTAAAACCAAAATTTTTCCTAAGGCCTAACTTGAACCCGGGACTTCATAGAAGCCCCCTAACCTTCCAAACTCACTTATCTAATTGGTCCAACTTGCATTTAAGCCGATCTCTTATTCTCAAAAAAAATTTAAACGCTACTACGCTCAAGGCCCATTGGGCTCAATTCTCTTAGGCCCAATTTTAGGATGTTACATTTAATATGTCATAAAATGTGTCATTCAAGTTATACTCAAGTATGGCATGATAGGGTAGAAATTGGCTTAGAAAATAGCGAACTCCTTAGCCACACAGGCAGAGACACAGCCGTGTGTCCACACGGCCTGCCCACACGGGCGTGTGACTCTCCAAAACAAGGAAATTTTCTAAATGTTCCAATAGTTTTAAAAGTTCTCGTTTAGTCCCGAATCGCTCCCAAAGCAAGTTTTGGGCCTCGTAGGCCCATTTTAGGGACTTGATAATTTAAGATAAAAGTTTTAAATTTTAAACAAAAATTTATGCCTTGAATTTGTTCAGTTGCAGGTGTTATTATTCGGCTGCACCTTGTATTTCGACGTTGAACACGGGTAACGGTGTTACATTTAGTGGTATCAGAGCGTATGTGAGTCTAGCTATACATGCCATATTACTACTCGTGATAATGTGATATCTCCCGACTCTGACGAAATTGAATTGTTAAGATAAAGATGACTTCCAACCGAGCTATTTTTCAATAATGCTAATAATGATATTGAAATGATTGAAATGTACCTATGATGTGTCAAAATTTGGAAAGGTATGAATAGAAGTTAATGATATGTATGTGTTAATGTACGAAATGAGATAACCACAAGTTGAGAAATGTGAAAAGTGGAATGAAATGAAATGTTATATAGTGATAAGCCCATCCATGTTTGTTTGGCATGCATGTGATGTTATGTGCCCAACATATTTGATTAAGTGAATACGATAAGTAAATTTACTCAAATTGACAGAATGTGTGTTTATGTACACTTGTTTGAATAAGATAATCGAAAAAGTTCGTGTAACATGACTATGTATGTTAATTAGCTTGAATTGAATAATGTAATTGTGATGATATGATGTAACGTCCCTTACCCACGTCCGACACCGAAACAGGGTACAAGGTATTACCAAACTTATCCATCAAGCACTTATGTCATATTACTAACCATACATGGCAAACAAACACAATCACATTATAAACATTAAGATATAACATGAATAACTCGGCTTACAAGCCATAATCAATATAAGCCACATCTCATGGCCATATGCATATAACTTAATATAAGCCTACACATTTGGCCAAAGCAAAATAATGCATGTCAATCAACTAAATCCCTATACATGCCACTCACTTGAAATTTCTAATATATGCTTCATTATACCAAAGGTAGTGACTTGATAGTGTGATGCTTCCTTCGACGATCTCCAACCCCGAGCTAACTTGAAAAAAATAAAGGAAAGGAAGGGAGGGAGTAAGCTTTATAGCTTAGTAAGACCGTATGAAAAAAAAAAAAACAATTTATCCCCTTGTTTCTCATGGTAATACAACCCAATTTGCATCTTTACTCATATTCCAGTCAAGCTATTTTCTTGAGTCATAGTCACTAAATTATTTATATCTGGAGCTACGAAACTCCAAATTAATTTTTGCTAATTTTCTTGAAACTAGACTCATATATCTTCTTACCATAAAATTTTCAGAATTTTTAGTTTGGCTAATTATTACAGTTTATTCATTAAATTCTCCCATGTTACACTGTCCAATGGTTCTGACCTCTCTTCACTAAAAATCAATTATCTCATTGTACAGTTTTTATACGCCATTCCCACTTATTTCTAATGAAAATAGAATCATTTAAGATTTTAATAATATAAGTTATATCTCATAATTATTTTTGTATAATTTTAATGTTTTTCCAAAGTTAAAATAGGGATTCAAACTCATTCTCGACCTTGTCTCACTAAAATTCAAATATTTTAGAATATAAATTTCTTTTTCTTACACTGTTTATTTCATATGAAAATAGATAGAGTAAGATTTAATTATATATCTTATTCACTTTCTAATTCCAGTTCTCCTATTTTTGGTGATTTTTCAAATTCACATAACTGTTGTTATCTAAACTGCTTTTAATGCTAATTTCACTCTTTCATGTTTTCTTTGCAATCACTTATATTTAAACATACATAACACCAAAGACTTAAGCTTGTAATTAGCATAACAATGATTTCATGAGTATCACTAACATTTTATATTTTCACAAATATCCAAAGCATCATAAAATAAATATACTAAACATCTTATCTCTCAATTTGATATGGCTCAAAAGCCTAATACATGATTCTCAACCAAATGCATACATCATCAACATAATTACTTATTCCTAAGATTCACTTAAGGTCACTTTTATAATGATAATAACTCATAATATCACAAGACCAACACTTATAAAATTTACGTACATACCTGTACCATTTGTACATATAAATACATGCTTTCTCATCTTATGTATCATCAATTTACCCGTTGAACCAGTTGGAATACTAAAGGATACACAGAAATCTTGCACATAAGTTTCACACTGATACGTAGCAGAAGCTACCACTGAAATGTAGCTGGAGCTACCACTGATATGTAGCAGGAGCTACTACTGATACATAGCCGGAGCTACCACTTATCACTAAAGTATTATTAAGGTTCAACCGAGATTTCACTTATTTGTTCAGTATCACTTATACATACAATTTCATTTCTCAAATCAATACACATTTCACATACTAATTTTACAACTATTAAATATTCATAATGACAATCATAATACCACATGTATAACAATTTAACAATATATAAATTTATTTAAACATAATAGTGCATTATTTACACATAAATGTTATTTACACTTGACATCACTTTCTCATATACAATATCATCAACATAAACTTTAATACAATCATGGCAAGATAGATTCTCAAGTATAATAACAATGACATCAATATCATTCTCATTTAATCACACGACTTACCTCAAATGCTGAAATGACTAATTTTCCTGACTTAGCCCACAACTTCGTTCTTCCCCGATCTTAGTCCAAATTTCATGTTTTCTTGATCTAACATGTCAAATTAACACTCATTTAATACATTTTATCAATATACTAATCAATTCAATTCACATATCAAATTTTGGAAAATTTATAATTTTGCCCCCTAACTTTTCAAAAATTACACTTTTACCCCTAAACTCGTAAAATAATTTTTATTCAATATTATTATGTTTCATTACATGCTGAACATTTTTCTCTTCTATGGAAACTTCAAATTCTCACTAATTCACACACTTATGACCAATTTATAACTTCTACAATTTAACCCTTTTATACGATTTCATCAAAAATCATCTAATAAAATGCGTTTCTCTAATTATAGACATGCATAATCTATCATAATTCATCAAAATACACAATTATTTGACATGGGTCTATTTTTAAAATTAAACTTTAGCTCAAAATAATGATAGAAATAGCTAAACCAAGTTATCGAGATTTAAAAAATACTATGAACATTAAAAACAGGGCTCGAAATCACTTACTATGAAGCTTAAAAAAGCTTGAAACCCTTAGCCATGGAGTCAAACAAATTTCGGCAGCCCTTTGAAGAAGATGAGAAGATTTTTTTATTTATTATTTTGTCTTTTTATTCATTTAAAACACTAAATGACTAAAATACCCTTAAGGCTTTCCTTCCAAATTTGTCCTATTCATTCCCATTTTTGTCCATTAAGTTATCCAATGGTCTAATTACCTTTTAAGGACTTTCAATTTAAAACTCATAGCAATTTGACACCTCTAATATACTCAACTTTTGCACTTTTTATGATTTAGTCCTTTTGACTAAATTGAGTGTTCAAACGTCAAAATTTTTTCACGAAATTTTTACGAAATTTTTCGTAAAATTGTAGACCATAAAATATAATAAAATTAAAATTTTTCTTGTCGGATTTGTGGTCTTGAAACCACTGTTCCGGCTAGACCCAAATTTGGGCTATTACATATGATGTTGGTGATGAATGCTAAGTCATATGTGTGTACTTATGAGAGTCAAATTAGAGACTTTACGACCTCACCCCCTTACCAGTGTTGCTTTATAACGAAAATTCATGAGAACCATGTGAAATAAGTCCATAAATGTAAAACTAAAGAGTTTAATCGTGAAATAATTAGTAATGCATACAGAGATAAGAATAGTTTGGAAAGTGGAAATAATTTTTGTAACAGCCCGATTTTGGGGCTAGTCAGAATAGTGGTTTTGAAACCACTAATTTGAGGTTGGAGAAATTATTTTTAATATTATTTTATGTGTTATAGCATGATTATATGAGTGCATGAAAATTTTGGTGAATTAATTTTAGTGATTGTATGCTTAATTGTGAAAAAAGACTAAATCGCATAAAGTGAAAAAGTTTTTTTACAAGCTAGAGGTGTCAAATAGCTATAGAATATTAAATTGGAGGCCCTTAATGTGCAATTAGGCCATTGGGAGAGTGGCTGGTCCTAGGGACAAAGATGAGACATGGTCAATGGTTAGGTAGTGTTTGGTGACTTAATTGAGTAATAAGATAAAATAAAAATAAAATGATATCATTATTCTTCATTTTTTTCCTCTACCACCGAAAATACCAGCAAGAATAGGGGTTTGAAAGCTTGAAATTTTTAGCAACTTATCCTCCTTACAAGTAAGTGATTTGGTGGTTTTTCTTGATAATTTTTATACTTTTGAGGACCCTTGTAGCATAATCTAACCAATGAGG
Organism: Gossypium rotundifolium; assembly: GCA_025506655.1. Lineage (NCBI taxonomy): Eukaryota > Viridiplantae > Streptophyta > Magnoliopsida > Malvales > Malvaceae > Gossypium > Gossypium rotundifolium. Next base: position 105,368,020 of record CP106734.1, read on the forward strand.
GGATTATTTTGCAAAATGATTGAGAGTTTAGGGTTTTTCCATGTGAATATTTATGTTTATTTCTGAAATTTTATGGAATAAAATAAATATTGGGTATTGAATATACAACTTTTGTGAAAGGAGTTTCCATGAAAACACCTAAAATGACATTTTTGTAAAAGTTGTAAAATAGGTTGTAAATGTGTGTAATAATTGGAATTGTGAGTTACTATAAAAGGGAATATGAATCGGCTAGGCTTGAGTGTGTGAAAAATGAACACATTTCATTTAACGAGCCTAGGGGTAAAATTGTAATTTTGTAAAAGTCTAGGGGAAAAACGATAATTTTACCAAAATAAGAATTTGTAGAGTGATTTGATTAATGTGGTTAATTAATAAATTAAATATGTCATTATAGATCAAGAAGAATGTGGAATCAACCTTGACCGAGGAAAAGGCAAGGTTTCAGACTAAATTGCAAATCGATGATTTTGTATCGAGGTAAGTTTATGTGTAAATGATACATCTTTATTACGTATGTTTTTACATATTAATGCATTGTGTGAATGCTGATCGTGTGTCAGAGTCTTAAAATTTATAATGAGTGATCTAGCCTAAAAACTAACTGTGACAATGACTCGAGGCAAGCACACCTATTGGACAGTAGTATTGTTTAGTGGCAAGACCGGATTGTCGAACCCAAAGGAACCAAAAGTACTAATACTAACTTTCTTTTTATTATTTAACCTAAAAATTAAAGGAGTTGTTGTTTAATCTAAAATTAACTAACTACTAAGCTAAAGATGCTTAAGACAAAGAGAATAAATTGGGGAAAATACTTGGGGGAAAAACCAATTGATTAAGACAATACCCGAGGAAGAATCCACCTAGACTTCACTTGTTATCTGACTCTGAACCAGACGATTTATTCACTTGACTTGATCCGTAGGATTCCCTAATTTATATTAATACCTCTTTCGAGGCTACTAACGTCTAACCCTAGGTTGATTAATTGAAATCTCTTTCTAATTAAAACCCTTAGAATTACATTAACTCGATCTATGGACTCCCATATTAGGTTTGACCCTAATCCGGTAGAATTTCGTCATCCTATTTCTAGGGTTACGATCAACTCCGCTTAACTATGCTAGATCTAATCTTAAACAGGGACTTTTGCTCCACTGCCTAAGCACATAAATACTTGAATTAATATCCTGAAATATCAAAACAAGAATTAAGAGCACATAATTAAGAACAAATCAAGTACTTATCATACAGCTTAGAAAACAATAACAAGATTCATCTTAGGTTTCATCCCCCTTAGGTATCTAAGGGTTTAGTTCATAATTATAAAAGAATACATCTCAGAAGAAAAGATACAACAAAACATAAAGAAAACCCTAAAACCCCCTGAAGGAATTGAAAGAGAGATCCTCAATCTTGAGTATGATTATGGCTTCTTGAGATGAATCAATTGGCTTTCTTCGAGTGAATCCCACAATTTTGGCCCCTCTGGCTTGGGTCCTTGGCCTAGCTGAACGCGCCCTTTAAAGGTTGGCCTCTAAGGTGTTTATATAGGCTTTTGGAATGATTTTCTTTGCCTCTAAGTACCCTATTCTGAATAGAATTCTTCTTTGCTGTGGCAGGGACACACCCATGGCATACGCTCGTGTAAATCAAAGCCAGGCCGTGGTCGAGTCTGTTAATGAGGCATGGCCGTGTGTTCGGGGTCCAGGCCGTGTGTAATTCGTGTTAGGCCCATTTTCTCTATTTTTAGCCTGTTTCTCGTTCTTTTCATCCTCCGGTGCTTTCCTAAGTATAAAACATGAAAACAAGGGATTAGGAGCACCTATTTCCATAATTAAAGGGATAAATCATCCAAAAATATGCTAAATGTGGGATTAAAATATGTTCATATTACGGTTTATTAAATACCCCCACACTTAAGCTTTTGCTTATCCTCAAGCAAAATTCTCAACTCACAATTAAAACAAGCTTCCTCAATTCATAATATTCATCAATAGTGTGTCATCATAATTCATGGGTAATTCATACATGGATAATTTAACTCAAAGAGTCCTAAAGATTCAAACAATCAAAGTGATGAGTTTATAGCATGAAAACATAGGTGTTTTCCCATTATCCAAATAATTACCTTTAATTCAAAATCAACAAGAGTTGACATCCTCACTAAAGATTCACTCAAATCACTCAAGATGTTTAAGGTTCAAAATAAAGCACTTATCAGTCAAACATGAAATTTTAATCCCATAGGCTTGCATGAAAATTAAATCTCCACCACTATAAAATGAGATGATATACAAATCAAAAGGTCTTTTAAAAAGGGTTGTAATTGGGCTTAGGTTAAAGGTGTGGATAAAGGCTGAATTAGAGAGTTAGAATCGAGATTGAATTGACAATGTACCTAACTAGAAAAATCAACAAATCCTGAATAATTACATCAATTGAAAACTAATAATACGAGCTTCTTCTTCAAGATGTTGAATTTAAATGTATAAGCTCACTAGAACATAGAACTAATAATGAATATACCTCGATTCTTTTTAAGAACAAATCAAGTTAAGTACATAATATAAGAAAAATTCAACTACTAAGATAAAATAATTAAGCAATTGATCAAATCAAGTCTCGATAGAAGGGTAGTCAAAAGGAATGGTGATAACAAATACAAGATGGGTTTTGGTTTAATATTAGTGGGTGAGTCAATAAAAGGGTTGTTAGGATCAAAGGGGTTTACTAGGGGTTAATTGTGAAGGTAGGCTTTTGGTGGAGTAAGTGGATTAAATCCTAGGTGCCTTTATCATCTCAGTATATCAAATCAATGATGTGGTCTCGACATGTATAATCAAAGCAAGTTCTAGAATAACAGATCAATGTTGACACACTCATAATAAAGTGAGCACGAAAAGAATGTACGCTCTAGAAGGTTCAAAATCTCACAAAAATTATGGGTCTTTGATGACAACCTTGTAGATTTCAAACTTCAAGGTAATAATTAGATTCAGGTAGACAACCTAACAAAATTTTAATTTTTGAAAATAGACTCATCATGCTTGATTCTCTAGTATCTTAAAGTTTAAATCATCAATGCATAATTAACTATGACTTAATCTAAAACATATCAATAAAAATCATAAATCAATAGGAATTTCATTCTAATTAGTGATATGAAAAAAATTACTTAAGAACAAGGCATAATTCAGGGATTTGAGAATAATGCAAAAAGTTAGGCACTTTTCTAAATAAATTTTCACCCCCACACTTAAGATGTACATTGCCCTCAATGTACAAAGATATATATGAAATCATAAGAGATAAGGAGAAGTGAAACTTCCTGATTTTTGGATGGATGGATTCCTTGAGTTGGCGGTGATTGTGGTGTGGTGGCTGTCGACAATATCTGCACTAGATGAAGAAATTAGAAATCTCGTGAAGAGTTAACTAGGAAATAATAAGAATAATTCTAAATATACTAATTATATATTTAAAGGAAAGAAAGATAAAAAGAAAGAGTTTAAGACTAAAAGAACTGATTAATGGATCGAAAGGTCTTTATTGTTAGATGGTTTGCGAGGTGGGTGTGATTTCTAAGGCTGTGGTGTGTGATTCCCAAGCAGCCTTTAGAACCTAAAACCAAGAAACTAAATAATATAAACCATATTTAGTATAAGAAAAATAAAGATAAGGAAATTAAAAGAGACGAGAAAAGAAAAAGAGAAAATAAATGGACTCAAAGGTCCTTTTCCTGTCGAGTTAATGAAGCGACCGGCATGAACTTATGTAGATCGGTCCCGCACAGGGAGACTGGGATAGGATCCTTCCGTTTCTTCGAATGGATGAGGTGAAGATCAAGGACTTGGAAGATGAAGAAGGAAAAAAATGGAAGGGGAAAAACTCAAAGGGTGTGGAAGAAGAGAATGGAGAGTGGGTGAGAAGGGGAGTAGGTGGTTTAAATAAAATTTTCAACTCTGGTACATCCCCATGCCCGTGTTCCATGGGCGTGTCGTTTCACATGGCCGTGCAGTGGTTCATTCATTTCTTCCATGCCTGTTATTCAGGTTGCCACGCTTGTGTTGGTATAACAGTGTAGGCCACGACTGTGTCGCACGGCTGTGGTATTTAATCGGAGCCCGTGGCTTGAAGATATTTTTCTGTCCTTTTTTGTACTATTCTGCCATGCCAGTACTAAAATCTGTAGTGTCCACACGGCCACGGCCACGGTCGTGCGGTGCGGTAATCTGCGCTTCATTAACATGGTTAGTTTGTAGTTAGGTACTAAAAGAAAGAGAATAAAAATAAATGGGTTAGTGCTCGGGTTTCCTCCCTATAAGCACTCGTTTAAAGTCTTAAGCTAGACTTACCTCTCATTCGCACATTCATGGTGGTTTGAGGAGTGAAAAATCCTTTCTCATGCTATCATTATATAGTTTGAGTCCGGTGGCATTTACTTTAAAAGTACCGAATGTAGAATTACTTACCTCGACTGTTCCGTAAGGGAAAACATTGATTTCTTTAAAAGAGATTTCTTTGTTTGTATTGAGGATTGAAGTGGCAGTTCGAGGGTTTGTTTTCTCTAACAGTACCTGATTTTTTATTTTGAAGTGATTTGATGTTCCTATAAGCTCATCTGGGGGTTCCTTCGGTTTTATTTCGTGTGGTTTCGATTCCTCCTTGAAATGTGCCTTCCACTCGTCTAGTTCATTAACCTGGAGCCTTCGTTCCTTACGACTTATTTCCTTGTTGGTATGAGGTCTATGGTCTGGCTCAGATATGTAGCTTCATGGTGCTTCCTGTAAAGAAAGTTTAACTTGAGGGTTATCAATAGAATGTATGTTCTCACCTTTATCACTTAATATCCTAGTTGAGTCGAGAGCTTGAAGATTGATTGATTTGTTATCTATACGAAGTGTGAGTTCACCTGTGCTAACATCAATTTTAGATCTAGCAGTTGCTAAAAAGGGTCTTCCTAAAATTAAGGGGATACTATTGTCTTCATCCATATCTAAAAAATAAAGTCTACAGGGAATATGAATTTGTCAATTTTCACTAGCACATCCTCAATTATACTCTTAGGAATTCTAATAGTTTTTCAGCTAATTGAATACTCATCCTAGTTTATTTGGGTTTCCCTAGACCTAGCTGTTTAAATAATTTATAAGGCATAACATTGATGCTTGCCCCTAAATCAGCTAAAGTATTATCAATAGTTAAACTACCAATTAAACATGAAATTGTAAAACTCCCTAGATCTTTTAATTTTCGTGGTAGTCTGTTTTGTAACATTGCTGAACACACTGCGTTTAGTTCCACATGTGACTCATTGTCTAACTTCCTCTTATTTGTCAAAAGCTCTTTTAAAAATTTCCTTGAATCTGACATCCGAAAGAGCTTCAAGAAATGGTAAGTTAATATGTAATTTCTTTAAAAGTTTGAGAAACTTACCAAACTGTTCATCTGAATTGTCTTTCTTCATCGCATCGAGATATGGTATACGAGGTTGGTATTCTTTAATTGCCGATTTTGGCTTTTCTTGGCTTACCTCAACCTTACCTTCACTTACCACAGGTTCTTGCCTTGGCTCAGGTTTAGAATCTACTAACCCTTCACTATTCTGAGCGGTTATGGCTTGAAGTTGCTCTTTTGGGTTAGTCTTAGTGTTACTTGTCAAGCTACCTTATGGTCGCTCGGAGATCAGCTTAGCAAGTTGCCCTAACTGGTTCTTGATTCCTTTAATCAGTGCTTGTTGATTTTTAAGTGTTGTTTTGGTGTTTTGAAAATAAGTTTCTGACATCGCTATGAATTTTGTCAGCATCTCCTCAAGGTTCGACTTCTTTTCCTGTAGGTAGGGCTGTTGTTGGAAGTTTGGAGGGGGTTATTATCTCTAGTTTCCTTGACCACCACATGGAAAATTATGGTGGTTCCTCTAACCTGGATTATAAGTATTACTATAATGGTTATTTTGAGATCTGAAATTGTTACCCGTATAGTTTATCTGTTCACTTTCCATGCCAGGATTGTAGGGTGGGTACTTAGGATTCGCCACACCTCCTAGATTTGAATGGCATTGCATTACTGGGTGTACCTGCGAGGAACCACACAAACCATCAGTCTTTTTATTTAACATCTCTACCTGATTTGATAGCATGGTGACTGCGTTGAGGTTGAAAACTCTGGCTACTTTTGTTGGCCTTGTCCTTGTAACTTGCCACTGATAGTTATTCAGTGACATATCCTTTATAAACTCATAGGCTGCCTTAGGAGTCTTGTTATTTAGGGTTCCACCGGTGGCTGAATCAATCAACTGCCTGGTTGAGGGATTCACACCGTTGTAAAAAGTTTAGACTTGTAGCCACAAGGGTAATCCATGGTGTGGGCACCTTCTCAATAAATCTTTGTATCTCTTACATGTATCGTATAGTGTTTTTAAATCCATCTGCATAAAAGAAGAGATATCATTCCTTAATTTGGCTGTTTTGGCTAGCGAAAAATATTTTAGTAAAAATTTTTTGTTTATTTGTTCCCATGTAGTGATTGATCCTCGTGGAAGAGAATTCAGCCACTGTTTAGCTTTATTCCTCAAAGAAAAGGAAATAACTGAAGACGAATGGAATCATCAGAAATGCCATTAATTTTGAAAGTATCGCAAAATTCTAGGAAATTTGTCAAGTGATTATTTGGATCTTCATCTTGCAAACTATCAAACTGAACAAATTGCTGTATCATTTGTATAGTGTTAGGTTTCAATTCAAAATTATTTGTAGCTATAGAAGGTCTAACAATACTTGATTCAGTTCCTGTTAAATTAGGTTTAGCATAATCTTACATAGTTCGAGGAGCATGATTTTTGGCTATTTTTAGAGGTAGCCGATTATTCTCAGCCATCTCTTCGGTAGTATTGGTTTTGTCTCCTTGCTCATCTTCTATGTATGTTAAGCTTCACTTTATTTCTCTACGATTTTTATGAACCGTACCTTCAATATCACTGTCGTAAATCAAGGGTCCTGTCGGGTTTCTTCTAGTCATAAACTAGAGGTACCTACTAGGAAAAGAAAAAGAAAAAGAAAACTAGAAAGGTAAAAATAAAATTTAATTGCAAAAATAAAATAAAATAAAATATGGCTAAAGTAATAAAAATTGAGCTTTCTTAATATTATAGTTCCTCGGCAACGGCGTAAAAAACTTGATCGTGTGTTAGAGTCTTAAAAATTTATAATGAATGATCTAGCCTAAAAACTAACTGTGACAACGACTAGAGGAAAGCGCACCTATCGAACAATAGTATAGTTTAGTGGCAAGACCGAATTGTCAAACCCAAAAGGAATTAAAAGTATTAATACTAACTTTCTTTTTATTATTTAACCTAAAAATTAAAGGAGTTGTTGTTTAATGTAAAATTAGTTAACTACTAAGCTAAAGATGCTTAAGACAAAGAGAATGAATTGGGGAAATACTTGGGGGGAAAAACCAATTGATTAAGATAATACCCGAGGAAGAATCCACCTAGACTTCACTTGTTATTTGACTTTGAACCAAACGATTTATTCACTTGACTTGATCCGCAAGATTTCCTAATTTATATTAATACCTCTTTCGAGGCTACTAACATCTAACCCTTGGTTGATTAATTGAAATCTCTTTCTAATTAAAACCCCTAGAATTGTATTAACTAGATCTATAGACTCCCATATTAGGTTTGACCCTAATCCGATAGATTTTCGTCATCCTATTTCTAGGGTTGCGGTCAACTCTGCTTAACTATGCTAGATCTACTCTTAAACAAGGACTTTTGTTCCACTGCCTAAGCACATCAATATTTGAATTAATATCCTAAAATATCAAAACAAGAATTAAGAGCACATAATTAAGAACAAATCAAGTATTTATCATACAACTCAGAAAACAATAACAAGATCCGTCTTAAGTTTCATTCCCTTTAGGTATCTAAGGGTTTTGGTCATAATTATAAAAGAATACATCTCAAAAGAAAAGATACAACAAAACATAAAGAAAACCCTAAAACCCCCTAAAGGAATTGAAGGAGAGATCCTCAGTCTTAAGTATGATTTCAGCTTCTTGAGATGAATCAATTGGCTTTCTTCAAGTGAATCCCACAATTCTAGGCCCTTCTGGCTTGGCTCCTTGGCCTAGCTGAACGCACCTTTTGAAGGTTGGCCTTTAGGGTGTTATTTAGGCTTTTGGAATGGCTTTATTTGCCTCTAATTACCCTATTTCAAATAGAATTCTTCTTTGCTGCGATAGGGACACGCCCATGGCACACGCCCTATGTAAATAAAAGCCAAGCCGTGGTCGGGTCTATTAATGAGGCACGACCGTGTGATTCGGGTTCTAGGCTGTGTGTAATTTGTGTTAGGCCTATTTTCTCTATTTTTAGCTCGTTTCTCATTCTTTTCATCCTCTGGTGCTTTCCTAAGTATAAAACATGAAAACAAGGAATTAGGATCACCTATTTCCATAATTAAATGGATAAATCATCCAAAAATATGCTAAATGTGGGATTAAAATATGTTCATATTATGGTTTATCAAATGCGAATAATTATTATTGAGATCTATTAAAAATGATAGGAAGTGAGGAAATTCTCAAATGAACCTTCAGGATAGGAAAAATGATACGGATAAAAATCCATGAATAAGTAAATATTGGTGGGCTATGTGCGATACCACCGTAATTATTATTGTTGGTGGGCTGTGTACGATACCACCATAATTATCATTGTTGGTGGGCTGTGTACGATACCACCATATTTATCATTGTTGGTGGGCTGTGTGCGATTCCACCATGTGATTTATTAATGGTGGGCTATGTGCGAAACCACCGAGTATCTAATATTATTCCGAAGTATTCATCAAGAAACTTTTTCTAAGTGAAATTACATATGGCATTGTGGTGATAAGTGCGGGGTATAGATGCATATAAATGTGAGCAATGTTTTATGATATGTGTTTGGGATATGGTAAGATTGAAATGAGTAAGTATAATTAAGAGGATCTAAATTGTTCTTGATCAATATGTATGTTTTTGATTGATAAGTATGTTGTATGATGTTCATTGTTTACATATAGACTTACTAAGTTTAAAGCTTACTCCCTTCTCTTTTCCCTTGTTTTATAGTGTCGAAGAGCTAGCTTGGGATACGGAGATAGTCAGAGGATCACCCACACTATCCACACATTTTGGTATAGTTAGATTTAGCAGTTTGAATATGGCATGTATAGAGACTTAGTATTTGATTAAATATGATATTATTTTGGCCAAATATGTTGGCTTATTCGAAAAAGAACTCTTTTGTATAAGGCCATAGTTGATGGCTTTTTCTTTTTAATCTATGAAATGATGATGTTATTCATGAATGTCCAAGTTGCATGATTGATTAATTGGTGTATTCATGCATGAGTGAGTTGGTTGCTTGATGTGGTTTATGTGGTACAAGTAGGGGTAGCAGAAAGGGCTTGGTAAATAGCTTTATTCTTGTCCACACAAGTAGACACATGGGCATGTTTCTAGGCCGTGTGTGACACACGGTCTACCCTATGGGCGTGTGGCTTGACCGTGTTTCCCCTACATATTAAGTTGGCAAAACAAAATGCTAAGGTGAGACACAGTCGTGTGCCTCAACCGTGTGGAAGACATGGCCTTAAGACATGGGCGTGTGCCCAAGCCGTGTGAAGTCTGCACCTGAATTTAGGTATTTAATTTGCCACACGGTTTAAGGACACGGCGTGTGCCTTGCCTGTGTGGCCTTATTAGGATGATGACGTCAGAAACAGAATGTCAAGGTTTTTGCACATGGGCTAGGACACGGGCGTGTCATGGCCGTGTGAGGGACACAGGCCATGGACACGGGCGTGTGTCAGGCTGTGTGAAAACCCTTGTAAGTTTGAAATGCGAAATAAATCTACACGGGCATAGAGCACATGCATGTGATATGCCACATGGGCGTGTCCCTTCTTCTACACGAGCGTATGGACTGTTTCATAACAATTTTTCTAAGTTCTTCTAAAGGTCTTTTAAAGAATTTAGTTTGATCCCAAACCGTTCCTAAAGAGTGTTTTAGGCCTCATAGGCTTCTTTAAGGGGCGACATGAGTGTGGTAACGCCTCGTATCCTATTTTGGTGTCGAATATGGGTAAGGGGTGTTATAATTTTGGAATTATATAAGAATGTTTTAAAGATTATACAGATTATGCAATGTCATGGATAAAGGAGAAGTTAGTCTCGGCTAATTGACTTATTCAAATATGATGTCTAATGTATGTGTTTGCTGAAAATTTTTTTCGAACTGATTTTTGCTAGTGAGTGGAATAATACAGGGCTCATGATGATAGAATTAGTCAAAGAAATGATATTGGAGTAGTAAAGATGTCTGTGTGTGTGACAGTTACAGTTGAAATGAATATGATGATCTTTTCTAGGTATTCCATATATTCTTTTATCCTCAGAGATATGTGTGTGATTGATCAGTTTCTGATGGAGTTCTTATGTTGTGAGAAGCTAACTATGATGTTAGACGAAAGCCCTGTTGGTCTGGTCAGTTTATGATCGGTATTTATTTATCTCTTCAGAATTCTATTCAAATATGTTGGAATGAAGTCAATAGTAAAAATTTATGTGAGACTATTCTTATGTTTCTACTGATTATGGTTTTTTTATAAATATGGAAAATATATTATCTCTGTCATGATGGAAGTCCAGAGCCGGTAAGCATTGTTTTTCTGCTGGATTTCTCTTAGGAATCATCAGGATCTCTATTATTTTCTTATGAGTTATGTTCTCGGACTTCCGGTATGGTATTGTATCTTGGATTTCTTTATCTCGATTTTCCTATCATTCTTATTTCGTGAATTATTGACCATGGCTCATCTTGAAATAGTGTTCTTTGATTTGTGATAACTATGTCTATTATGGTTGTATTTCTGGTTTGATCATATGACTATAGTGACCCAGGTATTTGGATTTCTCTAATTTTCGTGTAAGGAATTGACTTTGGCAACAGTATAAATGATGGAAGCACAGACTCAAATCGTATGATGGATTTCTTTCTCAGGTAAGTTGATTAAAGTCAATGCATTCAATCGAGATGTCTTTGTTTCTTTGAGCTAATGCGATTGTAAAGGCCTTTGATTAGCATGATAAGAGAATTTTGAAAGATTGTTGGCTTGAGATGTTTTAATAGTACGGAAAAAGAAGTATTTTGAGATGTGTTATTCTATAGTTGAGATCGACTCAGCCTTTTTTATCAGAATGAGCTGATTTGTTGGGATGTGATTTGAGTTATATGTATTTAAGTATGTCTTCAGCTAAGAGAATGAATTTTGTGCATTCACGAGTGTATAGATGGGAAATCTGAATGAAGAATTGATATTCTTGAAAGCATGATGTAGAAAAATACCTATTAGATTTGTTTTAAATGGGTGACGTTATTCTGAATTAAAGATGTTCTGTTAATAAAGTTATCCCAATTTTGAAAGTTTGAATGGTCTTGGCATGCTAGCAAAGTTAAAGCAATTAAAGGTATTATTAACCGAAGCTCTAGTTTTGAGTTCAGTTGGAATTAAGTAATGAATTTATGATTTTTCAGTGAAGCACTAGTGAACGGATTATAATGAGTTTTATTGCGAGAATATAAAGTGATGGTTCATGTTTTCAGATGGTTAATGTCACATTAAAAATAACTGTTCAACTAGTGATTTAGAGATGGTCACTATTATGTCTGTAATGAGAACTTGATGACGTTGTTTGTTCGACGAAGATTGCCATATGTTGCCTGATCTTAAGAGTTTAATGTATCTAATGGCACAGAAAAATTTGAGTTTAAGACAGTGTTGATGACTTGAGCTATTAAAAGATTGTGAGTAATTATTGATTGACCTGTGGGGAGGCAAGTGTAATTACAGATGCTTGTATGGAAAATACTCATTTATTTTGCGCAAGTTGGTTACTCGATTGATCTTATTTGATGATGGTCTGATTTTAGCTAAATAAAACGCTAAAGTGATGTTTTTTTTGCAAGTTTGAGAAACTCAGAAATGTGTTAGTGAGTGATAAGCTAAATGAGTATAGTGAGGATCGACTTTTTATTCTGAACTTTAGGTTGGACCTGATTTATTTTATTATTATTCCGAAATGGAATTTATGTATCAAAGAATCCGGGGCTTATGCAGAAATTTTTATATGAAGTTCACAGTAGTGGCTGGTCTATTCATTCAGAGAGTAATAAAATGTGCAGTCATATGAAGTTGATGTTCTGGTAATTTCGTATGTTACATGCTATTTTTGAGCTTGTGTCCAAATGTCGATTTGTCAACAAGTAAAAGCCAAATTTTAAGAGTATTTAGGACTATTACAGTCAGTGATGATTCTAAAAAGAAAATGCGATGGAAACACTATAGATTTCGTATATGAATTATCTTGATCTATAAAAAGGAAGATGTTATCGAATTGTGATTGATTGTTAGTGTTTAGATTTCTTGTTTAACAAACCAGTCGAGTAAGATGTTTCTAGATTATTTGATTATGCGAAGTATCGGTCTCCATTATTTTGGATTGAGATCAGAGGGTTATATCCCAATTATGGAAAAAGCTACAGGAAGCTCTAAGCACGAAACTAAATTAAATTGTGATTATGATAAAAAGTTGAAAGCAACTTTTTCTGGTAAGATTTTCATAGACGAAATTCCCTAAAAGGGGAAGAGTTGTAATAGCCGAATTTTGGGCTTAGTCGGAACAATGGTTTCGAAACCATAAATTTGACGTAAGAAAATTTATTTTTATTATATTTTTATGGTCTAAAGTTTCATGAAACAATTTTGTGGGTCTACAATTTCATGAAAAAATTTTGTTTGAAAATTTCGACGTTTGGGCACTCAATTTACTCAAAAGGACTAAATTGTAAAAAATACAAAATATGAGTTCTAGAAGCTAGAGGTGTCAAATTGCTATGAAATTTTAAATTGGAGGTCCGTACATGGAAATTAGACCATTGGATAATTTGTTGGACAAAATGGATATGAAATAGGTGAAATATAATATTTTTAAGTTAGGGGCATTTTGGTCATTTAGTAATTAAAATATATTAAAAATAAAATTAAAAGCCAATTTTTGTCCATTTTCAACCCCATGGTCGAATTTCACAAGAGGAAATCATGGCTAGGGTTTTTCAAGCTTCCAAGCTCGATTCTAAGTCCGTTCTTGCCCTGTTTTTAATGATTTTTACGTTTTGAAAATCCTCTTAACAAGATTTATCTATTCCTACCACTAATTTGAGATATGATTAAGTCTAGGGTTTTGACCCATGATGAATGCGTGTGTATTTTTGTATTTAATGGTAGAAAATGCATGTGTATGGTTAGAGAAATGACTTTTACTAAGTGATTTTTGGTAAAAATGCCTAAAAGGACTAATTTGTAAAAGTTATGAAATTTTTCATAAAAGTGTGAATTAGTGGAAATTGTGGGCTTTTGTAGTTATGAAAATGGCTTGACTAGGCTTAAAATACAAGGAAATTGAATAAAAATCATTTTACGAGCCTAGGGGAAAAAGTGTAAATATGACAAGTTTAGGGGCAAAAATATAAATTTTCCATAATATGAATTTTGGACTGAATAGAATAGTATAATTACTTAAAAAGTTAAATGTGATATTTTAGATAAAGAAAAATGAGTTTCGGACTTAGAACGGGGAAAGAAGAATATTGGACGACTCGGTCCCTTTCGCCATTTTAAGTCAAGGTAAGTTCGTATGGTAAAAATTAATCTTTGTTTGTTAGATTGATGAATAATTTATGAAATTACTTGTATTATTTGTTGAATATTGGAAACTAATGTTTGAATAAGTAAACACAGGGTTGAACTATTCTGTTCAGTGCTAAATGATAATTTGACAGAAAAGACCATGGACAAACCATGGCATAGTGTGACAATGTGAAAACTATGTGACATTGCGACTAAGTGAATCTGGGTGTTGGTCTAGTACGTCCTACTAGTGGTTGGGTATTCCGATATATTGCGAATACCTGATAGCTTGTGTGAGCAGCATTGAGTAGTTACGTATGACCGACAGCTTGTGTGAGTAGACCCAAGAATGTAAATGTGAATAGCTCGAGAGCGAGCCTATGTGTGTTATGTGATTATGTGATGACCGGGTGCTGGTCTTGTACGTCTACCAGTGGCTAAGTAGTCCTGTATATGTTGCGGATACTGACAGCTTGTGTGAGCAGCACTGTGTAGCTACGTCTGACTGATAGCTTGTGTGAGTAGACCCGTAAATGTTAAGTGATTCGAATTCCTCGATTTTGTGGTGGTTGTAATATCCTGATTTTGTGGGTCTGTGCATTTGGTATGTTGCATGGCTAAATTAGTAGGTTAAGGCTTTAAGGTGTGAATTGGGCTCGAATTTGGGCTTTAAAATCGGGGTTAGATTGTTTAAAAATAGTGTTAGTAGTAATTAAATCTAAATAGTTATGTTTGGTAGCAAGCTAGGCTTGTGGCCCAAAAATCTGGAGTGCTTTGAATGGGCATTAAGGTGGCACCACTTAAGGGGATTATTGGGCCATGTGTGGCGACTTGAAGCCCAAATGGATGGGTCAATTTTGGCACTAAGAAGGGAAGGGGGTGGACGGCACATTGATTTTAATTTAGGAGCCTTAAATTCTTTTATTTTGTGTAATTAAAAGATGATAGTTAAGAGGGAAGAGTTGGTTCTATTGTGGGCTCTTCAAGGGGTGAGATAGGGATGTGATAGTAGATGGAGGAGATAGGGGATAAGGGCTATCAGGATAGGGGGAGAGTTGGCTAAAACTACAACTCTGAGGTGTGTGCATATGTAGCCAAAATTGGTAGCCAGTTATCATCTCTTTTCATTTGTTTTTCTCATCTTTTCTCTGAAGCCGAATTCTTTTCTTCCATTTTCTTTAGTTCTTCCCAAAACTGAAACTCCCTAATTGTTTCTCCTCTTCTCAAAAACCCTTTGAAAACCGAATAAGCCTTGTGCACATTTTCTTTCTCTTTAAGCCGAATCATCAGGTGGGATCTCTATTTCTCGAAGGTGCACCGTAAGCCAAATACTTCTCTGTAATTCGATAAGTTTTGAGATTTCTTTCCTCTATGATTTCTCTATTTCTATCGAGTTTCTAATCCGAATCACTTGTACTTAGGCTCTGTCGATTTCCCCTCTTTGTCCATAGAAGCCGAATCCTGCCTACCTATAATCAGAAGTGTCGATTTGGTGGAAAAGCCGAAGGTAGGTGGTGGTAGGTTTGACCGAAAGGCCTTTCTTGATTCTTTCCATTTAGCCGAATGACATATAGGTTGGGATGGTTGTGATTTTCGATTCGTTTAATATTTGGGGAATGGCCGAATGTAGGTAGGTTGGTAGTGGTGTTTTCTCAAGGACATTCAGGATTCGATTAATCAGGTAAGAGTTCATTTTAAGCTTTATAATTGTTTGAATATCTCATTGTTTAAATGGTTTAGTGATTAAGGGATTGTTATGGACTCGAATAACAGTCAAGCAAAGGAAGTTAGATCTGTAGACCCAGCGCTAAAATACAAGAGACGACCAGTATCGAGAGTGCGAGATTGGCCTTTGGAGTGTGGGCTGACATTGGAAGTAGATCGTAGGTAGATAGTGGTAGTGTCGAGTGATAGTAGCGTAGAAGCAGTAAAAGCGTTAGTACGAAAACTAGGTCTATAACTCTTACACACTTTCTATGCTAAATATTTATATGTTATGTGTTGTTAAAAGCTGGAATGACGGCAATGGTTACTAAATACCCCTGTGAGTAAAAGCGAGGATGCCGGGTAAGTTGTTATTGTTTCTCGTGGTAATTGAGATCTATGAAAGCATGTTAAGCATGATCATACTGGTATTGTTGGCATATATATGTGTTATGGGTGATGAGAGGTGGGGAAGTATAATCTATCAAACTGTCACCAGTGAATTGGTATCACACAGTGGGTTGGCCCCACATATTATAAATAAATTGTGACTAAGTCTTAGTGGTTTGGCACCACTAGTGGTTTGGTACCACATACGCTATTTTCGTAACTTCGGTTACCAGTGGTTTGGTACCACATATAATATCTTTGTAACTTCGGTTACCAGTGGTTTGGCACCACCAGTGGTTTGGTACCACAAGGGGTAGTTTTGGGAGATATGGATGGATACCTAGGTTGATGGGTTGCATGACATGCATATTTGTATCTGAATTTGCGTAAGAGCATATTTCCATTTGGGATGGGGACTTACACACTGAGTCTAGGTGACTCACCCCTTCATTATATTTTGCAGATAATCCTTAGATCGTGGATATGGAGTCGGAGTGGACTCGAGGTGGCCATGCTTAGCATTTGGTTTATTACGCAGTTTTCCATTCGGACTTGGTTGTTTTATTTAATTTTGGTTTTCAATACTGTAATAAGGCCGCTCAAGTTTAATTTTTGGGATGTTTTATTTAATGGGTTCTTTAATTTGTTAAGCATATTTAAACGTTATGAATTGGTAGTTTTCAAAACCTAATAAAATACTTACTTTTCAAAGTGATAACCGCCTAAGTAATAGATACGAAGGAACAATAAGGCAATTAAGTTTTTCTAAACTGAGTTTCAACATGTTTTATACAATATCGAAATACAACGACGTTTTCTTTAAAATTTTACAACAACTTTCTCCTTAAACAAATCAACAAATCAGTTTTCCAAATGTTTTCTTCTCCGTGGCATGCCAGATTCGGTTGTAGTGTTTGGATCAGGTTTAGAGTGCTACATTTTGGTATCAAAGCCTGATTCAAAAGCTCGGTTGTGGGCTTAGGGCCCAAAGTATGTTTTAAGAGTTGGTAAAATAGTTATTTTCTGGAAAGCATGGTACCTGAGTCTCCGGCACCGATCCACCCAGGTAAGTACCCTAACTTTTGATGTGATATTTATATGTTGGGCTTTTGGGCTTTAGACGTAGCTAAGCATGTTAGTATTGATGGACCCTAGGGCTAGTTTATACAACTTTTAAAATAACATAAGATTTAAGTCCAATCAAACAAACCTGTGAGTAAGTCACCCAGTTACGGTGTGGCAACCATTATGCGCATGTTTAGGATTGGATTCAGGAAGAGCTTGGTATTTAAGCAGTCCCAGTAACTCACCTCCTCTTCGCTCGAACCCTACCTGGTGCGTAGTGACTGTTCACCCTAACCATGAGGACTCGTTCACAGGCTAAATTTGAAAGGGGCCAGCCACACTGTTTTGTAAGAACCTTAGCTTTGAAACTACCAAATTACCCCTGGATTTGTGAAAACTATCTTATATTTGGAAAATGACCAAAGTACCCCTAATTTGTAAAATTACCAAAATACCCCTACTTTGTAAAATTACCAAAGCACCCTTATTTTGGAAAAAAACTACCCGAAACTGTATTTTGGAAAATTACCCCTATAGGTTAATATTACAAAAATACCCTTGGGTAGTGAAATGATAAAAAAATACCCCTGGTCATGGAATGTGGTCTGTGGATGTTGTTTGTGTGATAAATGTACTTGGAATTAGGAGATAAGCTTGAAACTAAAACTTTAGATAGGTTCGAATTTGAAAGAATCACTTTAAAGACTATTTTTCATAAAATTGTTCGTGGATAAATAGTGAACAGAGTTAATAATTCATAAAATTCTTAATCAGATAAATCGAACGAGAAGAATGAGTACACGAGGTCGTGGACATCCACCGCATGGCCGTGGTAGGGGTAGGATGGCCTTGTCGGAGCCAGCAGGGTCTGGCCATGGGTCCGAAAATGTGATGCCGAATCTACCGGTGATGTGTGTGTTTCAAGACCGACGGTGGTAACGATGTAGTATCTCGAGCGTATTGTAGGTTTTAGAGAGAGTCATCAAGGAACACAGTGTAGGAGCCCAAAATCGGTGGTGGCGACTCAAGCTAACTGAGCGGAGGTGTTTAGGGGTGTCGGTGTAGCTCCTAATCTTCGCCGAGTATTGGTTGGAGGCAATAGAGCGAATAATGGATGACTTAGACTTCTCGGTTGAGGAGAAGGTGAATGGGATAGTATCTCTTCTCCAGGATGAGTCGTACCAGTGGTGGCTCACGGTTAGGGATGGTGCAGTGGCAGGTGATATCACCTGGGGTTATTTTAGGGCAGCCTATCAGAGGAAGTATGTGGGGACTGGCTATACTAATGCGCAACGTAGGGCGTTCCTAAATTTGGTACAAGGGAATAAGTCGGTACCCGAGTACGAGGCTGAATTTTTAAGGTTGAGTAGGTATGCTCGGGGTATGGTGGCTACAGAACATGAACACTGTGTTAGGTTCGAGGATGGGCTGAGAGATGTCCTGCGGGTGTTGATTGCACCTCAGCGTGAAAGGGAATTTGCCGTTCTCGTGGAAAAGGACAAAATAGCTGAGGAGGTGAAGCGGACTAAGAAATGGAATCAGGATAGGGGCAAGGATAAAAGGAGTTTTGGGCCATCAGGGTCTGGAGGAAGTGCTCAAAAAAGGACTAAATTTGGTGGGTCGGATCAAGCTACGAGGCCTACTGCTACTCAGTGGCCACCCCAGTGTGGTCGATGTGGGAAGTCTCATTCGGGTGAAAGTTGGGATGGTAATAGAGGATGTTTTGAGTGCAGGTCGTTGGAGCATCAGGTAAGGGACTGTCCACGAAAGTTAGCTAGGACTCAAGCCGAGGTCAAGGGCGTGGTCAATTTAGGAGATGGCCAAAGAACCACGGAGGGTCGAGGTGCGGTAGGGGTGGAAATGGTAATAGGCGAAATTTGTGAAGCACCTGGCCGAGGTGTTGGAGGTGCTAATGCTAGACGACTGGGTTGGTCTATGCACCAAATGTCGAGAGGAGGGCGACGCACCGGACGTCATAACTGATACGTTTATAATTTCTAGGCTGCCTTACATTGCTTTAATTGATATTGGTTCGACACACTCGTATGTTGCTAATAGTGTGGTAGGAACTCTGAACTTAGCCTATGAGATATCTGCTAGGAAGATGACAATAGTTAGCCCTCTAGGACACTCTGTGGTGGTAGACAAACTATATAGGGATATACCCCTAAAACTTTAAGGGGTCGTGTTTCAAGCGGATTTGATGGAACTACCCTTTGGGGAGTTCGATTTAATCTTAGGAATGGATTGGTTGGTTAAGTACCAGGTAGAATTAGACTGTGCGGCTAAGCGCATGGTGCTGAAAATGGTCGAGGGTGTAGAGTTGGTAATGATAGGTGAGAGAAGCAATTACCTATCTAATGTGGTGTCCGTGCTGAAAGTGGAGAAGATGGTAAGGAAAGGATGTGAGGCGTTTGTAGTATATGTTTGTGCTTTGGAAGGTAAGGAACGGCTATAAGAAGTGTTCGAGCAGTGAATGAGTTTGTTGATGTCTTTCCAGAAGAGCTTTCGGGTTTGCCCCTTGATCGGGAAGTGGTGTTCGGTATAGACCTTTTACCTTATAGGATGGCACCAAAGGAATTGGTAGAGTTGAAAGCACAGATTCAGGATGTAATATCCAGGATTTAGGGGTTATAAATTTTCACTTGAATGTGTGTAGTGGCATGTTGTGTGTTGTCTGTATGTGTTTTGGGGACTTCGAGAATTTTAAAATGTAGGAGAATGCCTTAGAAAATATTAGATTTTAGTTTTAAAGAGAGCTAAGCAAGATTGGCTTTAAGAAAAATTTGTATGAGGATTTAATCACAAGAAATCTATTGGTAAAGTGGCAAGTGGCATGTGGAGTGTGCTAATGGTCTTGAGTTTGAATCCCATGGATAGTCTTAAGGTGATTTTTTTTTAATTTTTGCACTTGTTTGGCATGTGTTGGTCAAACCTTAATTAAGGTAAAGTTACACTATTTTATTTTATGGATAGTAGACTAAGGAAAAAGGCAAGTGCTAAGTTAAGGAATGGAATCAAGGAGTTTTGGTATGATATGGGGACATAAGGCTTGAAGTATGGAGGGATGTTTTGGAAATTTTTCTATGACCATTTGACCATGAATGTAGACGGCATAGGGGGCTAAGGGGGTTGGCTTAATTTTGAAAGTGATTAGGAGGAAGATTAGGAGGAAATGAGAAGGAAAATGTGGGATTTGTGATAAGATGTGAGTTGGCCGGCCAAGGGATCTCCTTGTTGACCATTTCGGTCATGTGGTAGAAGGAGTAGCCGAAATGTTCTTTAGGGGTTTAGGTGTTTTTCTTTTCGGGTTTCTCCTTCTTTCTCTAGTGTGGTGCCAAAAGTTTAAGACCATCAAAGTTCCATTTTGGCCATTTTCTTTTGCCAAAAACTTGTTCCATTTTCTCATAAACCTCACCCTTTTCTTTCATAAGTTAAACCACACCAAAAATTTACCATTATTTTTCATTTGTTATTTTTGGCTGAATCATCCATTGACCATAAGGATCATTTGTTACTTTTCTTTTCTTCTCTCTTTCTCCTCATCTTTGCCGATTCCACTTTTGTGTTTCATCTCTATTTCTTTTCTCTTCTTTCTTTCTTTTCTTTTACCTTGCTAAGGCCGAAACTTCTCTCTTCTAATTTCACCATTTTTGCAACACCATAAACCTCTTATCTCTCTCTTCTTTTTCTTGTTTTGTTGTTAAAGTCGAAACTCCCTTTTGTCATCAAATCAATTTGCATCACACTCCATCCCCTTCTTTTCTTCTTTACATATTTCATCAAAAGCCAAGAACATTTGACCATTTGCATTTTGGTCATTCTTTTTCGGTAAGGATCTCTTCTAGGCTAATTTTCTTTATCTTTCTTTGATTGTCGAAAATCAAGATTCTAATTCTCCTAGTCTTTTTGGCCGAACCTTGAAGGAGGATTTTGGGATTCTTTTTGTAGCCAACGATAAGGAGAAATCATTCAGGATTTAAATTTTCAAGGTAAGCAAAAGTAATCTTAGGCCAAAGGCCATGTATTTTGGTTTATTAAAAAGTTAGAAATCGAATCTAAATAAACCATTTAGGGATTTTGACATCTCCAAGGGAGAAGTGACATTTTTGGGATCTAGATAATCAAGCTAAGGAGATAATGATATTCGGCCAAAGGCCTTTTTGTCTATTAAGGTTGGCCGATATTGACTTTGGTCTTGTAGGGGAAATTGACTGTGAAAAAGGAGTATTAGTATCAATAATACCGTAATCACTGGTTATCAGGTGTGTAGCACTACACTAAATTTCTAATAGATCGATAATATTAATGATTTACATGTGTTAAGAAAAATATGTATGATAATGGTTGCGGGTACCATTCAGTGGTACATGGTATTCAGGTATGTTTACCCCTAATACTTCGTTAATAATGCTATAAGCATGAATATGAAATGTGTATGATTCCGTTATGATTTTGGGGGTATATGGCATGATATCGAAATAATATGTTTATTGCATGGGCATATGGGTGATATTGATAAAGGGGAAGTGTTCCGGTGGTTTTTACCACATTATCCGATGATTTCGATCACAATATTATGTATCCGGTGACTTCGGTCACAATATTATGAATCCGGTGACTTCGGTCACATATTATGAATTCGGTGACTCTGTCACAATTATCCGGTGGCCATGCCACAATTTATAAGGGCGATGTGTAGTTGACTGTAGCGACTACCTTCGATGGTGTGTAGCGGATGGAGGGTCGATTTAGTAATCCCCACGGTGTGATTGGTAGGTACGGGTGGTGTATAGCAGATGGATATCTAGGTGGGCTCGGGATTGCATTTCATTATATATGTACATGTGATTTAATCTGTTATTATCTGATTTGCTATATTATGGGCTTATGGCTAAATGTGATTTAAATGGGCTTTATGGCTATGATCGATTGGGTTTTTAGTGTTATGTTACACATTGAGTCTGTTGACTCACCCCTCGTGGGTTATCTTTTTAAGAGACGCTTAGCGTGATGGATCGGGTCAGTGAGGACTATGTGGTGGCCATTACTCAACTCAGTATTTCAGTTTCCTTTTAATTAAACCCACTATGTTTATTTTTATTATTTTGGATTTATTTTGGGTTATGTTTTTGTAATAAGGCCGCTATAAAATGTTTTATTTTTAAGTTTTAGATTTTTAATCTGCTACGATCAAATATTTACTAAATAATTAAATGATTTCAAAAAATAACTTAAACTGTTTTGACACCTAAACACATATGGTTTTCACAATAATAATAAGTTTTAAATTTGGTTTTCTTTTAACTTATAATCTTTCTCGTAAAGATAACGTTTTAAGAAGATACAAACTTATTTAACAATATGATTTTCAACACGATCACTAAGCTAATCTGTTTTATACGAAACCATGATTTTCAACACGATCACTAAGCTAATCTGTTTTATACGAAACCATCATATTTTCTTAACAAACAAAATGAGATTTAATTAAAGTTTTACTCGAGAAACATATCAAATCCAGTCAGAACTTGTGGGCCGGGTTTAGGGTGTTTCAACTTGGTATCAGAGCCTAGTTTTAAACACTCGGCCTTGGGTTTTAAAGCCCACAACGTTTTTAAAATTAGGCCCAAATGACTTTTTGAAAATTTTTGGTAAGATGGTTTTTATGGAAGCATGGCACCCTAGTTCTCGGCCCAGGTCCGCCAGGTAAGTTCTTTTGTTGATAAATTGATGTGAGTATGTTAATGTATGATACTTTAGTTGATAAGCCTAAGGAAACTATACTTTAGAGACATGGACCCTAGGTATATGTGTACTTCTATGGAAAAACCACTGATTAAAACTCTGTTGCATAAAATTTTCTTTAAACAAGAAAGTGAAAAGACTCTAATGCATAAAATTTTCGTAAAAAGTGATAAGACGCGAAGTAGACATGAGTTCTAGGAGACGTGGTCGTCGTGGACGCGATAGAGGCAGAATGGCTATGTCAGAACCAGTTAGGTCTGGTCAGGGTTCCAAAAATGAGGCATCGCCACCGGCTGTAGGGGCAGAATTTCAAGAGTAAACTGGAGGAGATGACGCAATATCCCAGGCTATGCTGCGAGTTCTAGAGCAAGTAGCTGAGAGACTTAGATCAAATGGAGCTAAGGTTTTTAGGGGAGTATTTGGGGTAGCTCGAATGTAGCGGAGTATTGGTTAGAGGCAGTCGAAAGGATCATGGATGATTTGGACTGCATTGCTGAGGAAAAGCTGAAAGGTGCTATTTCGCTGCTTCGAGATGAGGCCTACCAGTGGTGGCTCACTGTCAAGGAGAGTACCCTTGCGGATCAAGTGGATTGGGGGTATTTTAAGATTAAGTTTGAGGGAAAATACGTTGGAGCTAGTTACATTGACTCTCAGAGAAAGGTGTTTCTGAATTTAGTGCAAGGAAATAAGTCGGTAGCTGAGTATGAAGTGGAGTTTTACCGGCTTAGCCGGTATGCCATAGGGATTGTGGCTACTGATTATGAGCAGTGTGTTAGATTTGAGGATGGGTTACGAGATGAACTGCGAGTGTTGATTGCTCCACACTGGGAAAGAGATTTTGCAATTTTAGTGGATAGGGCGTGATAGCTGAAGAAGTTAAGTGGACCGAGAGACAGAACCGGGACAGAGGATAGAATAAGAATAAGAGGAGCTATGGGTCTTCAGGGTCATCTGGAAATTTTCAAAAGAAATCTAGAGTTGATGGGTCGCGAAGTCAGTAGGTTGCTACGGGAGGACAGTATCGTACTTGTGCTCAGTGTGAAAAAATGCACCCGGGAGAATGTTGGAAAAAGACCAGAGGATATTTTAAGTGCGGGTCCAAGGATCATATGATTAAGGATTGTCTGATGGATACAGATAGGAACCGTCCAGTAGGTCAGGGTTTTAATCAGGCTGGCAGAGGTGGACAGCAGTCGATGAGGGGTCGTGGTCTGAATGGTAGAGGTAATGGTTCTGGTAGAGGTCACGGGGCCCCAGGCAGAGGCAGTGGTAGCACTGAGGTGAGACAGCCAAGTCTGGTGTATATAGTTTGTCAGAGGGAAGATAGTGACGCACCTGATGTCATAACGGGTACGTTCCTTATTTCTGGGTTAC
Organism: Gossypium rotundifolium; assembly: GCA_025506655.1. Taxonomy (NCBI): domain Eukaryota; kingdom Viridiplantae; phylum Streptophyta; class Magnoliopsida; order Malvales; family Malvaceae; genus Gossypium; species Gossypium rotundifolium. The sequence continues at coordinate 105,392,052 of CP106734.1, forward strand.
CCTTTATTGCTTTAATAGATGTAGGGGCTAGTGAAGTATCTGGGACTCTGCATGTGAACTCTGAGACTATACCTAGGAAGATGACTGTACTTAGTCCTTTAAGGCAGACTGTAGTAGTAGATAAGCTCTTTAAGGAAGTGCCTTTAGAAGTTCAAGGGATACAATTTTCGGCTAACTTAATAGAGTTGTCATTTGAGGAATTTGACCTGATCTTAGGCATGGACTGGCTAGTGAAATATCGTTCGAATGTGGATTGTGCTGCTAAGCGGATGTCACTAAGAACTATTGATGACAAGGAAGTTGTGGTAATGGGCGAGAGACGGAACTATTTATCAAATGTGGTATCTGCTCTTAAGGCAGAAAAATTGGTAAGAAAGGGATGTGTAGCTTTTCTGATGTTGGTTAGTGCCTTGGAGGTTATGAAAGCAACTGTTGAAGAGGTTAGGACTGTGAGTGAATTTGTGGATGTCTTTTCGAAGAACTTCCAGGATTGCCTCCAGATCGGGAGGTAGAATTTGGGATTGACTTATTGCCTGGTACGGTGCCAATATCTATCGCTCCGTACAGAATGGCACCAAAGGAGCTAGTTGAGCTTAAGGCTCAGATTCAAGAGTTGCTAGATCGTGGGTTTATCCGACCAAGTGTGTCTCCATGGGGAGCACCAGTCTTGTTCGTAAAGAAGAAGGATGGAACGATGAGGATGTGTATAGATTACCAGTAGTTGAATAAGCTGACCATCAAGAACAAGTATCCTTTGTCGAGGGTAGACGACTTGTTCGATCAGCTTAAGGGAGCTGCGGTATTCTCAAAGATAGATCTAAGGTTGGGATATCATCAGCTTAAGGTGAAGGATGCGGATATCCATAAGACAGCTTTCCAAATAAGATACGGGCATTATGAGTTCTTAGTAATACCGTTCGGATTGTCAAACGCCCCAAGCTGCGTTCATGGATATGATGAATCGGGTTTTTCAACCCTACTTGGATCAGTTCGTTGTTGTGTTCATAGATGATATCTTAGTGTATTCCAAGTCTGAGATAGAGCATGATAAGCATCTCCGGATAGTGTTGCAAGTGTTAAGGGAGAAGAAGCTTTATGCCAAATTCAGCAAGTGTGAATTTTGGCTGAAAGAAGTTGCATTTTTAGGCCATGTGGTGTCTGCAGAAGGGATAAGGGTGGATCCTCAGAAGATTAAGGCAGTATTAGATTGGAAACCACCTAAGTTCGTAACTGAGGTTCGCAGTTTCTTAGGATTAGTAGGCTACTACAGAAGATTTATCGAAGGATTTTCATCGATAGCTGCACCTTTAACGAAATTGTTAAGAATAGAGGTACCTTTCGTATGGGCAGATAAGCAGCAAGAGAGCTTTGAGAAGCTTAAGAGGGTTTTGACTGAAGCTCTGATTTTGATTCAGCCTGAGGTAGGGAAGGATTTCGTGGTGTATTGTGATGCGTCTCACACTATATTGGGATGTGTTCTGATGCAAGACGGGAAGGTGGTTGCTTATGTGTCTTGGCAATTGAGATCACACGAGGTTAACTATTTGATGCATGACTTGGAATTGGTAGCGGTAGTCTTTGCTCTTAAGATATGGAGGCATTATTTATATGGGGAAAAGTCAGTGATATATACGGACCACAAGAGTCTGAAATATCTGCTGACTCAAAAGGAGCTGAACTTGAGACAGCAAAGGTGGGTGGAGTTGTTGAAAGACTACGACTGTTCTATAGAGTACCATCCGGGCAAGGCGAATGTGGTGGTAGACGCTTTAACTCAGAAAGTGGTGTCAGATCTAAGAGCGATGTTTGCACATCTTAGTCTTTATGATGACGAAAGCTTGCTGGCAGAATTACAAGTAAAGCCGACGTGGTTGAGACAAGTGAAAGAAAGACAGTTGGTAGACGATGATCTGAGTGCTAAGCTACGACAGGTACAGAATGGGGAGTTGGAAGATTATGGTGTTAACAGTGATGGAGTATTGTGTTTCAAGGGTAAGGTCTGTATGCCGAAGGATCAGGAGTTGAGGCAAAGGATTCTTCAGGAGTCGCATGGTAGCCCTTATGCTATGCATCCTGGAGGAAGTAAGTTATACCGAGATTTACGGGATTAGTTTTGGTGGCCTGGTCTTAAGCGGGAAGTTACAGAATTCGTAGGGAAGTGCTTAACGTGTCAGCAAGTCAAGGCTGAACATCAAGTACCTTCGGGATTGCTTCAGCTGATAAAGATTCTGCAGTGGAAGTGGGAGAGAATCACCATGGACTTTGTTAGTGGGCTTCCTCCTACGCCTACTAAGAAAGACTCGGTATGGGTGATAGTGGATCGATTGACGAAGTCTGCACATTTCATACCAGTGCGAGTTGATTACTCTTTGCAGAAATTAGCGAAGTTTATGTGGTTGAGATTGTGAGATTATGGAGTGCCGGTGTCGATTATTTCGGATAGGGATCTGAGGTTTACGTCTCGATTTTGGAAAGCATTGCATCAGGCTTTGGGCACCAGGCTAGACTTCAGTACGGCATTTCATCCACAATTAGATGGCCAGTCTGAGCGAGTAATCCAAGTTTTAGACGATATGTTAAGGGGATGTGTGATAGATTTCAGAGGAAGCTGGGAGGAGTTCTTACCTTTAGCAGAGTTTGCGTACAACAATAGTTACCAAGCCAGTATTCGGATGGCACTGTATGAAGCACTATATGGACGGAAGTGTTGCACTCCTACATGTTGGACAGAATTAGGGGAACGTCAGGTTTTGGGTCCAGAGATTGTGGCAGAATCTGAAGAAAAGGTTAAGGTAATTCGGGCGCGGTTGAAGGAGGCATCTGATAGGCAAAAGTCATACGCAGACCTTAAGCGGAAGAATATAGAGTTTGCTGTGGGGGATCAAGTGTTCCTAAAGGTTTCACCTTGGAAGAAGGTGATGAGATTTGGTCGTAAAGGAAAGTTAAGCCCCAGGTTTATAGGACCTTATTGGGTTTTGAAGCGGGTTGGACCAGTGGCATATCAGTTAGAGTTACCTTCGAAGTTGAAGCAAATGCACGATGTGTTCCATGTTTCGATGTTACGTCGTTACCGATCGGACCCATCTCATGTAGTGCCAGTTGAGGAGGTGGAACTACGACCAGTTTTGTCCTACGAGGAAGAGCCAATTCAGATTCTAGAATGGGATGTGAAGGTGTTACGGAGGAAATTAGTTCCTCTCATCAAAGTGTTATGGCGTAATCATGGATCGAAAGAGGCTTCGTAGGAGCCGAAAGAGGCAATGCGACAGTCATACCCTCACTTGTTCTAGCCAGGTAATTTCAAGGTCAAAATTATTTTTTAAGGAGGGTAGAATTGTAATATCTAGGATTTAGGGGTTATGAATTTTCACTTGAATGTGTGTAGTGGCATGTTGTGTGTTGTCTGTATGTGTTTTGGGGACTTCAGGAATTTTAGAATGTAGGAGAATGCCTTAGAAAAATATTAGATTTTAGTTTTAAAGGGAGCTAAGCAAGATTGGCTTTAAGAAAAATTTGTATGAGGACTTAATCACAAGGAATCTATTGGTAAAGTGACAAGTGGCATGTGCAGTGTGCTAATGGTCTTGAGTTCGAATCCCATGGATAGTCTTAAGGTGATTTTTTTAATTTTTGCACTTGTTTGGCATGTGTTGGTCAAACCTTAATTAAGGTAAAGTTGGACTATTTTATTTTATGGATAGTAGACTAAGGAAAAAGGCAAGTGCTAAGTTAAGGAATGGAATCAAGGAGTTTTGGTATGATAAGGGGACATAAGGCTTGAAGTATGGAGGGATGTTTTGGAAATTTTTCTATGGCCATTTAACCATGAATGTAGACGGCATACGGCTAAGGTGGTTGGCTTAATTTTGAAAGTGATTAGGAGGAAGATTAGGAGGAAATGAGGAGGAAAATGTGGGATTTGTGATAAGATGTGAGTTGGCCGGCCAAGGGATCTCCTTGTTGACCATTTCGGTCATGTGGTAGAAGGGAGTAGCCGAAATGTTCTTTAGGGGTTTAGGTGTTTTTCTTTTCGGGTTTCTCCTTCTTTCTCTAGTGTGGTGCCAAAAGTTTAAGACCATCAAAGTGCCATTTTGGCCATTTTCTTTTGCCAAAAACTTGTTCCATTCTCTCATAAACCTCACCCTTTTCTTTCATAAGTTGAACCACACCAAAAATTTACCATTATTTTTCATTTGTACACTTTGGCCGAATCATCCATTAACCATAAGGATCATTTGTTACTTTTCTTTTCTTCTCTCTTTCTCCTCATCTTTGCCGATTCCACTTTTGTGTTTCATCTCTATTTCTTTTCTCTTCTTTCTTTCTTTTCTTTTACCTTGCTAAGGCTGAAACTTCTCTCTTCCAATTTCACCATTTTCGCAACACCATAAACCTCCTATCTCTCTCTTCATTTTCTTGTTTTGTTGTTAAAGCCGAAACTCCCTTTTTTCATCAAATCAATTCGCATCACACTCCATCCCCTTCTTTTCTTCTTTACATATTTCATCAAAAGCCAAGAACATTTGACCATTTGGGTTTTGGTCATTCTTTTCGGTAAGGATCTCTTCTAGGCTAATTTTCTTTATCTTTCTTTGATTGTCGAAAATCAAGATTCTAATTCTCCTAGTCTTTTTGGTCGAACCTTGAATGAGGATTTTGGGATTCTTTTTGTAGCCAACGATAAGGAGAAATCATTCAGGATTTAAATATCCAAGGTAAGCAAAAGTAATCTTAGGCCGAAGGCCATGTACTTTGGTTTATTAAAAAGTTAGAAATCAAATCTAGCATAAACCATGTAGGGATTTTGACATCTCCAAGGGACAAGTGACATTTTCGGGATTTAGATAATCAAGGTAAGGAGATAATGATATTCGGCCAAAGGCTTTTTTGTCTATTAAGGTTGGCCGATATTGACTTTGCTCTTGTAGGGGAAATTGACTGTGAAAAAGAAGGAGAATCAGTATCAATATTACTGTAATCACTGGTTATCAGGTGTGTAGCACTACACTAAATTTCTAATAGATCGATAATATTAATGATTTACACATGTTAAGAAAAATATGTATGATAATGGTTGCGGGTACCATTCAGTGGTACATGGTATTCAGGTATGTTTACCCCTAATACTTCGTTAATAATGCTATAAGCATGAATATGAAATGTGTATGATTCCGTTATGATTTTGGAGGTATATGGCATGATATCAAAATAATATATTTATTGCATGGGCATATGGGTGATATTGATAAAGGGGAAGTGATACAGTCCACCTTGAGAAGAGTCGAAATGTATGCGAGTTTCCCAATCGTCTACGAGGAGGGATTCAGCCTTCGAAAAATAATTGAAAAATATGGATGAGTTTGCAGAAGCTTTAATTGAATAGTAGATGGTTCGGTTTGATAGAAAGAGATAATAAAAAAATTAAATTAGATAAAACGATAATTTGATGGAGCTAGATGAAGGAACTTAAACAAAGAATCGATTCAATACTAAGAAGTGTCACCCCAGGTTCTATGTTGTTTAAGGTGGAAAATGGAATTGAAGGTGGACCACGACCCGTTATCTAGGTAGATAAGAACCGATGGTATAATGGGATGAAAAGAACAAGTCTAGATGCCACAAGCAACTTGATAAGTCTAGGAAACTTGCACAAAATTGAAGAGGAGTCTAGCTCACTCGATGAACAAAAGTTCATGTAACTTGATTAATATTCAAAATTGTCTATATTGTCTAACTTCACAAATGAAAACTAACAAGGTATTTATAGGCTAACATAGGCTAGCCGAATAGTCACTAAATGCCTTAATGACTAAGCTAGAATTAAACTAGAAAATGCTAGAGAAATCTAGAAGAAAGTCTTTTGGCTTGCTTGGCTAAGTTGGCCAAACATGGCCCTTGGTACTTGGCTAATTTCAGCTGCATGTGAAGGCAAAGAGTCACCTTCCAGATTGGTGGATGCACTTGTCAAATTCGGATGAATATAGCCTTCCTTATGCTTGCAAAAATTCGGCCAATGTGTGAACAAGTTTAAGTTTTGCTTGGGTTAGCTAAATGGGTGCATGGGAGAATGAAATGGCAGCCGCAATAACTCCTTGATGTTCACGATGTGCTCAAAATTTCCAAGCGTTGCAAGCAATCCTCGGAGTGTGAGGCTGAGGCTAGCATCTGATGATTTAACCCTTACAAAATCATGAGCACTGCGTACAGTACTGGGCCTATGGTGCTTGTTCCTTATAATTTGCCTCCATGGGTTTGTATGAAACAATCATCCTTTATCTTATCTATGATTATCCCTGGAGAGAAAGGAGCTGGGAATGATATTGAAATATATTTGCAGCTACTTATTGAAGAGTTAAAACAATTATGGGCTGGTGTTGAGGCATACGATGCACTGAGAAAGGAGAACTTCAATTTACGTGCAACTTTGATGTGGACTATTAATGACTTCCCGGTGTACGTCAATTTATCTGGTTGGAGTACCAAGGACGTTATGCTTGTCCTTGTTGTGCTGCACAGACATGTTCACAATGGTTATATAATGGGAAGAAGTTCTCTTACATGGGGCATCGTCGGTGGTTACCAAAAAATCATAGATTTAGATTTAGAGTACTCAGTTTGACGGTACTAAAGAGTTTGGAAAGCTTTTTCGCAGACCGATGGATCCGAAATATTGTTTATGTTGAAAGATATGAATTTCATTTATGGGAAGATGAATCAACTAGTCAACACGCAAAGAAATAGTAGATCAAGGGATGAATTTGATGATGAATCTGATGAAGAGGATGATCCTAATGAGGCTGATTTGTGGAAAAAAAGAAGTATTTTTTTGAGTTACCTTATTGGGAGCATCAGATTTTACGCCATAATCTTGATGTCATGCACATTGAGAAAAATGTCTGCAAGAACATCATTGGGACTATTTTGAATGTCGATGGAAAATCAAAAGAAAATCTTCAGAGTCGACTTGATTTAGTCCACATGAGAATTCGACGTGAGCTTCATCCCCAAGCACTTCCGAATATGGAATATCGGTTGCCGCCTGCTATTTATTCAATGTTGAAGATAGAGAAAAAAGTGTTCTGTATGGTGTTGAAGGATATAAAGTCCGGATGTGTATGCATCAAATATATCTCGATGTGTGAGTTTAAAGATCGAAGACTATATGGCTTAAAATCGCTTGACTATCACATCTTGATTCAAGACTTACTGCCAGTTGCTATGCGGTGTTGTATATCGAAAAAGGTGATGTCTTGTATAATTCAACTGTCCAATATAATGAAAGGCATTTGTGATAAAGTTTTGGATGTTCAAGAACTTGAGACACTTCAAGATCGAGCCGCACTGACTTTATGCAATTTGGAGAAGATCTTCCTACCTTCCTTCTTCACAATTATGGTGCACTTGTTAATTCATCTCCCTCGTGAAGCAATACTTGGCGGAACCGTTTTCTATCGATGGATGCATCCTATTGAAAGGTCTTAATTTATTTGTAAATTATTCCTTCATTCACCTAAATGCCTTTAGTTACAACTTTTGATAATGTTCTATACCGTATTTAGGTTCCTATCCAAATTGAAGCCTTACTACCGCAATAAACGTTATCCAAAAGGATCAATTGCCGAAGGCTACTTGGCAGAGGAATGTATGACTTTCTGTTCAAGGTATTTGGAATATGTTGAAACAAGAATGAACAGACCAAGTAGAAATACTGGGCTCACAGATCATAACTTGGCTAAAACTTATTTATTTCAAAGTTTCGGAGAACCAATCGTCAAAGTCAAAATTGTAGAATTAGATGATAGATCGTGGGTCCAAGTACATCGATATGTTCTTTTTCATCATGAGTCAATGGAACCATTACGCAAGTAAGTTCTAGAAGTTGATAAATATTCATCAATTATAATTTGTCTGTCTTCTAACAAAGTAAACCTTTTTTTAAACGTAGTGAATACAAACAAATATTGAGAGCTCGTTCATGGTCCCGAAGATTACAACAACAAGAAATTAATAAGTTGTTCACAGAATCATTTCATGAATGGTTAAGCCAAATGGTATGCAATTGAAGTTTTCATTGTCAAGTAATAATGTTTTCTCATAACATTTATAATTACTCAATTTACTTTCGATTCAATAGGTTTGGAGTCAGAATAAAGTAAATGACGAAGTTAGATGGATATCACAAGGTCCAAATAGAATAGTGAAAAGATATAGTGCCTTCCTCATCAACGGATCTAGATTTCATACAAGGTATCACGAGAGATTGAGGAGAACCCAAAATTGTGGAATTGTTATTAATTCTTCAATTACAAGTTATGCTAGTGCTAGGGACAATAATCCTATCGAGGGGAATGTAGAGATTACGGACTTCTTACTAACATAATTAAGTTGGATTATTATGGTAGATGGAAAGTTGTCTTATTTCGAGGAGATTGGGCTGATGTGAATACGGCTCGCGGAATTAAAAATGATCAATTTGGTTTTACAATGGTGAATTTTTCTCGATTGATTCACACTGGAGAATAATTGATGGACTAGTCGTATGTATTTTCTTCTCAAGTGAAACAAGTTTTTTACTCAAATGATCCAACTGATGAGGGTTGGTACGTTGTACGCCGAAACACCCCTAGAGACTTGTTTGACATGGGCAATGGAAGTAGAGATGACATAGTCGAAAGATTAGAAACTTTGCCTTTTTCAGAACAAAACTTAAATGAAAATATCCGTAGTACTAGTCAACAATTTCAATAGGTTTGTCAGGATGTAGATGAAGATATTTACGAAATATGATGTAGTAAGATTTTACGATTTATTATTTATATGTATATTATAATTTTAATGTTGGTCATGTTATATAATTTAACTATTTTAAATGTACTATTATTGTTGTTATTTGTTACTAAAATTTTGAACTATTGAAAAATGCCTAGAAGATTTATTACGAGATTTAAGTATTGTCCACAATACTCCAAATTCGAAGAAGTAAATAGTGAACAACAAACGCTTGTTGGATCTTCTAATGTCTTGGGACATAGATGACGAGCCCGCGAAATTTCAAAGTAATGTTAAGTTTTTATTTTACATGCATGTTGAATTTTATTATTGATTCATTTTCAATTTTAATATAATAATATATTATTTTTCAGCTGAAGGTGGTGGGACGCGAAGAGGTCGGGGACATGCACTGTTTAAAGATTTATATGACCTAGATCCTATCGAGCATATTAAAGTAAGGAGAAACTATCATGGCTAGCCTGTTGGATCTGAAGCTCGACTATTAGCAGGCTATGTGGGCATTATAGCACGAAATGCCAATATGTTGCCCATTAACTACAAATCATGGCATCACATGCCTGATGCCAACAAAAATCAGGCTCTTGATAATATTAAGGTAACAAAATGTGAATGTAATTTATAATATTTTGGTTTAACTTTCATTTATATTAACTTTCTAAACTTATGTTTTTTCAGGAGAGATTTGCTTTAGAGGTCTCCGATGACTATATCAAGAAGATATTGGGTAAAAAATGGAGAGACAATAAAAGCACACTGAAAAAATAATATTTTAAGAAAGACATAAGCCTCGACAAAAAATTAAGAAATGTCTCGCCAAGAATGTTGAGGTACTAATGGGAAGATCAAGTTAGATTCTAGAATTCAAAGAAAGGAGAGGTATACGTACTTCTAAAAAAGTCTTATAAATTTTTCTATTTATAGTATTTACTATATACGTAATACAAATTTTATTATGTAGGACCGTGAGTGAGTTGGAACAAGCAGCAGATAGAAACAAAAATTCACGCACATGGCAGGTTCCAAAAGTTTTGCTTGTGTAGCTGAGGCCGAGGTATTATAATTTATTAATTTTGTCAAATATTAATGACTTTATACTATTAAATTATATTTTACTGCTACAATGTAGGAAGTCTCGTCTGGTCAAAAAGTTGGACGCCTTTAGCTTTTTGACATTACGCATAGGAAGAAGGATGGATCTCTGATGACATCCGAAGCTGTAGAAATTATGGTACATAAACTTAATAAAATTTGATTTATTATAAATATTTATAATACTTAATTATAATAGTTTAATTCATCGTTTGTAGTTTTAAATTTATAATGTTAAGTTATGTTGCATTTCTTCTTATTTTATATTTCATTTCTAACTCGTTCATTGGTTTATTAGGATAAAATAAAGGAGAAGAAGGTGGAGTATGAAGTGGCTACTTCGACTGATAGTTCAGTTAATCTGACGATATTGATAACAGAATTATTATCGATGTTTTGGGTCCTGAAAGGATGACTACTTCGACTGATAGTTCTGTTAATCTTGAGTATATTTATAACAGAATTATTACCGATGTTTTGGGTCCTAAAAGGTACGAGTGCTTCGACTGATAGACCTGAAAGGTATGGTCGCCTTTGACTTCAAGGATCTGGTGCTACCCCGACTCAATATTTTGGATCCAGCTCCCAACAATACATGCCTTCTGGAAGTCAATCTCGTGCGGAAGTTCAGAGGCTAAAAGACCAGATAGCTCATATGCAAGCGAGCACGGTTGAGAAAATTTCTCAACTTAGAGGGAAGGCAGCAACGAGGGAGGCAGAGTAAATTTCTCAACTTACAGCGGAGGCAGCAGTGAGGGAGGCAGAGCAGAACAGAAGTATGAAGAACTCCAACTACAGCTTTAGGCTATGATAAAGATGTTCCAGCAGTCGCAGAGGCTGCCATCTTAGACATTTATTTTCTTGTTATAAGATGATTTTTAACATTGTTACATTTAACATTATTGTAAGAATATTTTTAGTCATAATTCATTCATTAATTTATATCTTATATCTTTTATTCATTTTCAAATATCATTTAGAATTAATGCATTTGGTGTGATTTTTATGCTACATTTACTGATTTGGGTTGAAATTATATACTATATTTGCTGTTATTGGTTGGTTTTAGTGCAGGAGGGGTATGATATTGGACAAAATGTACATTGTAAATCTGCACAAGTTAGCAGCATTTGTGGAAAAAGCGCAGCTAAAAGTCATGGATTTTAGTGGTGTTTGTAAAAAAAGCATCGCTACAAGTCACGACTTTTAGCGGCGTTTGTGGGAAAAGCACCACTAAAGGTCATAAGTTTTAGCGGCGTTTGTGGGAGAAGCGCCGCTAAAGGTCATGACCATTAGCGGCGTTTGTGGGAGAAGCGCTGCTAAAGGTCATGACCTTTAGTGGCATTTGTGGGAGAAGCACCACTAAAGGTCATGACTTTTAACGGCGTTTGTGGGCAAAGCATCGCTAAAGGCAGCAGTGAGGGAGGCAGAGTAGAACAGAAAGTATGAAGAACTCCAACTACAGCTTTAGGCTATGATGAAGATGTTCCAAAGATCATGAGAGCCGCCATCTTAGACATTTATTTTCTTGTTGTAAGATGATTTTTAACATTGTTACATTTAACATTATTGTAAGAATATTTTTAGTTATAATTTATTCATTAATTTATATCTTATATCTTTTATTCATTTTCAAATATCATTTAGAATTAATGCATTTGGTGTGATTTTTATGTTACATTTGCTAATTTGGGTTAAAATTATATACTATATTTGTTGTTATTGGTTGGTTTTAGTGCAGGAGGGGTATGATATTGGAGAAAATGTACATTGTAAATTTGCACAAGTTAGAGGCGTTTGTGGGAAAAGCACCGCTAAAGGTTATAAGTTTTAGCGGTGTTTGTGGGAGAAGCGCCGCTAAAGTCATGACCTTTAGCGGCATTTGTGGGAGAAGCGTCGCTAAAAGTCATGACCTTTAGCGGCGTTTGTGGGAGAAGCACCGCTAAAGGTCATGACTTTTAGCGGCGTTTGTGGGGAAAGCGCCGCTAAAGGTTATGACATTTAATGGCATTTTTTTCTCATAAACGCCGCTAAAGTTTGCGGCGTTTGATTTAGCAACGTTTTTTGTGGTGCTTCTAAAAGTGCTGTAAATACTTTTAGTGGCGCTTCTAAACGCCACTAAAGGCCAAAAAAATGCCGCTAGAAGTCTGTTTTGCTGTAGTGGTAGGCTACAACCTTATCCTCCTGCATCAAAACACAGCCCAAACTTTCAAGGATGCATCACTAAAGACAACGAACTCTTTACCCGATTCTGGCTGAACAAGTACTAGAGCTTCAGTCAACAAGGTTTTCAACTGATTGAAACTCTTCTGGCAGCTTTCTATCCATTTGAATCATCTTTCTGAAGTAGCTTTATCATCAAAGTGGCATTCATCGAGAAACCCTTTACGAATTGCCTATAGTATCCAGCAAGTCCTATAAAACTCCAAACCTCTGAAACATTTTGCGGAGGTTTCCAATCAAGTATAGCAGAAATTTTACTCGGATCAACCCAAATACATGATGCTGAAACAACATGCCCCAGGAATCTAAATGCTGAAACAACATGCCCCAGGAATCTAACTTCACGTAACTAGAACTCATATTTACTAAATTTTGCATACAACTACTTATCACGCAAAATTTGTGACACAAGTCTCAAGTGTTCGACATGCTCGATTTCATCACGCGAATAGATCAGAATATCATCTATAAACACAACCACGAACCAATCTAGATACTGTCTGAATACCTAATTCATCAAATCCATGAAAATAGTAAGGGCATTAGTGAGTCCAAACGGCATTACCAAAAACTCATAATGTCCGTATCTCATTCAGAAAGCAGTCTTAGGCACATAAGAGTCTCTAACTCGCAACTGATAATAGCCCGATCTTAAATCTATCTTCAAAATACTGAGGCTCCCTTTAGTTGATCGAATAAATCATCAATTTACGGCAACGGGTATTTATTCTTTATGGTCACTTTATTGAGCTGTTGGTAGTCGATTCACATTCTCAAGGTTCCATCTTTCTTTTTCACGAATAACACTGGCACACCTCAGGAAGAGAAACTTGGTCGAGCAAAACCTCTATCCATCAACTCTTGCAACTGAGCTTTCAATTCTTTTAATTTAGTCAGTGCCATTCTATACAGAGCTATCGAGATCAGAGTTGTCCCTGGCACTAACTCAATACCAAATTCTACCTCCTGAACAGGTGGCAAACCTGGCAATTCTTCAGGAAATACATCCAGATACTCACATACAATAGGTACAGATTCAATATTCCTTTCAGTCACTTTACTATCAATTACATAAGCAAAGTAAGCTTTGCAACCCTTTCTCATATGCTTCAGAGCCAACATCGAGGATATCACTATTGGTAACCCATTTAAATTAGTAGACTCAATTCAAATTATCTCATTATTCTGGCACTGCAGATCAATAGTCTTTCGTCTACAATTCACTACAGCATCGTGCACGGTTAACCAATCCATACTGAGGATGATATCAAACTCATCGAATGGTAGTAGTATCAAATTAGTCGAAAAACATGAATCTCGAATCATCAAAGGGCAATTTTTGCACACCTTATCAACTAGCACACACTGGCCTAGGGGGTTCGAAACTCGAATCACAAACTCAGTAGACTCAATAGATAAAGTCTTACTGGATACTAATGTTTCACACACAAATAAATGAGTCAAATTGAGATCAATCAAAGTAATTACACTAGTATTATAGAGAGTAAATATACCAGTGATAACATATGGAGAAGAAGCCTCCTCTCGGGCACGGATGGAATAAGCTCTGGTAGGTGCACGAGCCTCGGATTGAATGGCTGTATTTGAAGTCCCTCTGTGAGTATCGCTTCTACCTCCCGCATTTTAGGGTGGTGTACCTCTAACTGCAGCACCACTCGATCTCACACTCTGAGCATTATCCTTCTCAGCTAACTCCGGGTAGTCCCGAATGAAATGATCCTACGAACTACACTTGTAGCAAACTTGGTTGTTGAACTTGCCCCAACATTCACCAATATGTCACCTACCACATTGTTGATACTCGAGTTTATTCGGTCGAGTATTGCCAACACTAGCAATCGAGGTGGCTCGTGAACTCACTGGTGGTTGCTCTCGTATAAAAAACCCGACATTAGTATTAGATCGGCTACTATCATTTCTGAACTTCTTTGATGTCGATTGAGAAGTTTTACTCACTGATCTCTTACGAAAATCTCTAGCTTCAACTCAGCTTTTCATTTCTCTTTTCCTAGCTCTTCAGCTTTACAAGCTCGCTCACCGAGTACCACGAATTCATTTATTTCAAGTATACCAACGAGTAATTTTATGTCTTCATTCAACCCTTCTTCGAATCTTTTACACATAGTAGCCTCAATTGAAACACACTTGCGGGCATATTGGCTGAGTCTCACAAACTCGTGTTCATACTCAGATACGGTCATACGACCTTGTTTAAGCTTGAGAAATTCTTTGCGTTTTTGATCGATGAATCGCTGGCTAATATACTTTTTGTGAAACTCTGCCTGAAAGAAGTCCCAAGTGACCTATTCCTTCAGAACAACCGAAACTAGAGTGTTCCACCAATAGTAGGCAGAATCCCGTAATAAAGATATAGCATATTTCAGGCACACATCAGGCACACAGGATAGTTAATCAAAACACAAATTGTATTATCGAGCTAAAATTTAGCTCACTCGGCATCATCATCCGCTATGGCTCTAAACTCTTGAGCTCCGTATTTTTTGATTTTATCGAATGGGAGGCTTATTTAATCTCTGGACTAATTATCAGAGGTACCACAAGTACTATAGGTGGATTATTTGAGTTCGAGGGTTGTTGAACAGCCAGATTTGTCTGGATATAATGAGTAAACCATTCGTTCATCATGGTATAGGGCTTGTTTAGCCTCATCACCATGGTTACTCATATTCGATCAAAATCAACCAGCTCTGCCCTTACGCAGGAGCAGGCGGTACACTCTCGACATCATCTGCTATGGCTCGATCGGGATCAGGATCCATTTACTAAATGAAAAACACATTTTTATTGTCAGGAGTCATCACACTATCATAGTAAAAATTATGGCATGTATAGCTAAACTCACACACGCTACATTAGTCTGGGAATCGACTAAACTGTAGCTCTGATACCAATCAAATGTAACACCTCTAACCTGTATCCATCGCCAGATTAGGGTTACGAGGCATTACCGAACAAAACACAACTCAGAATAGGCATTCATATATATATATTAAAACAATTCATATATACAAATCATGTTTCATTAATACAAAGTTCAAATCGAATGAACTTCAATTGCATGGCTATCGAATGCCTACTTCATTATCAAACATACTTCAATCATATCACATTACATCATGGCTGAACATAATTTTAATATTAATTATATCATACTCACTTGCGCATATTTAATCCACAACCACCATATCAATATAAAACTTTACTAATATGAATATTAGCAATTTATGAACTATGTACATATACAAATTAACTTAATCTGGACTATGCCACACATCAAAATGGGCAATATTATACAAGTACATACAAACATTTCTAAATGACATAATTTTAAATTGTAAAATTTACCAATTCATGCACTGCCCACTTGACTAACCTTAACCATTTTATAAGTTCAATAATCCAATTGTACATGCCAATTTCACATGCTATGCACCATGCCAAAATTTCATATACACAACCAAATTCATTAACCCAATATTTGGCTAACAAATTTAGCCTCCAAAAATTCATACATTTCCATCTTAAACCGCACCTATAAAGTCAATCATTCAATCTTGTAATATGTGCATACTTAACCACATTAAAAAGAGCCAATTTCAAACACCCATATTGAACATATCATGTCATCAAAAAATCTGACATTCAACCCACCATCAACTTCACTCTTTCATACTCAAACATTACAAGCACAAAGCACAATCAAGATAATATAAACTTACTTATCAAGTTAGCCATTTTCACATGGCATTTATATACATCTCATTCATAATGAACTCAAAAGGTATCACAGCTTATACATGCCATAAGCTTTAAATTCAACTTCAAAAAGTACCAAAATATTGATGATAGTGTGACGAGCTTCTCCGAAGATCCCCGAGCACATAACGACCACCCAAAAATCTAAATCACAAGAACAATCAAAAACACCAAGTAAGCTTTAACAGCTTAGTAAGTTAGAAGCAATTTAAGAAATCTATCAATTTTTCTCTTAAAGATGATTTTTTTAAAAAAATATTATAGACAAGGATTCATCAAATGCTCATTTACTTGTACAACCGCAAAACATTTCTTATTTCTCAAATTCAAAGTCGAATCTAATATAAAATTTCATCCTCATGTTCAAGTTCAAATCTATTCAAGCATACATATTATACAAAAGTTCACATGGCCGAATCACATTTAGTAATTCATATAACAATCAATATGCTTTTGTAAACATTTCCCCATGTCAACTTATATCATTCAAATTATACATTTAAAAGAAACATTCCATCCAATCCACAATTAATCACCTACACTTGGTTTCAAATAATAATATCTCATAGTTTCAAAACTTACCAAATTCAATCTTTTAGCTTAAAATTAACTCGCACACTTAGTGCTCATTAACCGATTTCACACACTTAGTGCTAAATGACCGATTTCGCACACATAGTGCTCGGTATTAAAATTTCAAATTAGTGCATCTCTCAAAGTTGCTACTCATTCGTACATATACACATAAAACTTATACCTCAACTATATATATATTTTTGTATTAACTTATTCATCTCCAAATCAACATCACATTCGGGTATCTCTATGACATATATGTATACATCTCATTCAACTATGTTAAACACTTATAGATATCACATTTGGCTATATCAATAATATATATACTTCCATTAAATTCATGTACCTCATTATAAATAAATCCAATTCAACTTGATTGTTTAAAAACTTACCTCAAATATTGACAGACTGTATTTTTTCGACTATTCGACAATTTTTGCTTTTCCTCGATCCAAACCCGATCCTTTTGGTCTTCATCTAAATTGAAATTCAAATTAAACTAAATCAAAGAAAGTTTTACTCAATTTAATTCCAACCACATTTTTAAGCCAATTACCAATTTACCTTTCGCTCAATACATTTTTACAAAATAATCCAAAATGCATGAAACATAAATACACTCAATCTCATCTCAATATGCTAAATCGACACATGGAACACATTGTGTATTCTCTCCAACTCCGTCGGCAAAGCTAACCGATAAGCTACTGGTCCAATCCTCTAAATATTCTCATACGGTCCACTAAAACGTGGACTCAACTTGCCATTTCGACCAAATCTCAATATTTTCTTACACGGGATACTTTCAGAAACACTTTATCACCCACTTCAAATTTAATCTCTTTTCTTTTCAAATCCTCGTATGACTTTTTTAGGTCTGAAGCAACTTTCAAAAAATCAAGGATTATTTTCACTTCCTCTTCAGTTTCTCTAACCAAATCAACTCTATGAATTTTCTTCTCACTAAGCTCAGTCCAATACAAAGGAGTTCAACACTTTTGACCATACAATGCCTCATACGGTGCCATATGTATACTCGACTGATAACTATTGTTATAGGCGAATTCAGCCAAAGGTAGATATTTTTCCCAACTACCTTTGAATTCTAAAACACAACATTGGAGCATGTCTTCAAGAAATTAAATTACTCTTTCAGATTGACCATCAGTTTGATGGATGGGACGCAGTACTAAAATTCAATTTCGTACCCAAGGCTTCTTGCAACATTTTCTAAAACCTCAAATTGAACCTTGGATCTCCATCCGAAATAATGGACATATGTAATCTTACAATTTTGGCAATATATAGCTCAGCCAACTATATAAAGTGAGTAATCAATACGTACCGATATAAAGTGAGCTGATTTCGTCAATCTATCAATGATAACCCACACGACATCTTTCTTTTTCAGAGTCATAGACAACCCTATTACAAAATCCATCGTGATTCGGTCCCATTTCCACTCGGGAACCATCACTGGCTGAAGTAGACCCGAAGGTACTTGATGCTCGGCTTTCACTTGTTCGTAGATCAAACACTTTGTCACAAACTCATAGATGTTTCTTTTCATACCTGGCCACCAATACAACTTCTTCAAATCATTATACATTTTTGAGCTACCCGGATGAACTGACAAACAACCACTGTGTGCCTCATGTAAAATTTTTCGAATCAACTCATCATCTTTCGGTACACATACCCTATCACAGAACATCAAGCAATCATCTGGTCTAATTCAAAAATTTGAATCACTACCTTATTCACACTGAACTCTTTTAACTTGCAATTCTCTCTCTTTCTTTTGAGCTTCACAAATTCACTAATGAAATAACGATCTAGCCCTCAACTTGGCCAAAATTGAACCGTCGTCAGACAAAGCCAAATTCGTACTCATAGCTCTCAAAGCATACAAGGATTTTCTGCTCAAGGCATCTACGACTACATTCGCTTTCCCCAGATGATAATCAATGACTAGCTCATAATCTTTCAATAATTCAAACCACCTCTGTTGTGTCAAATTCAAGTCCTTTTGATTCATCAGATTCTTCAAACTTTTTTGATTGGTAAAGATTCAGCATTTTTCACCATACATATAATGACGCCAAATCTTCAAAGCAAAGATGATGGCAGCCAATTCCAAATTGTGCATCGGATAGTTCTTCTCATGCTGTTTTAGCTGTCTCGAGGCATAAGCTACTGCTTTGCCCTCTTGCATCAACACACAACCAAGACCATTCAATGATGGATCACTATAAATCACAAACTCTTTTCTCAACTCAGGCTATACCAAAATTGGTGCTCCAGTTAATCATGATTTCAACTTCTCAAAACTTTACTGACATTTATCGGTCTATTTAAACTTAACATTCTTTTGCAACAACTTAGTCATTGGAGAGGCAATCATCGAGAATCCCTCGACAAAACGTCTATAATACCCAGCTAGCCCAAAAAGCTTCTAATCTCAGATACATTCTTTGGCTACTTCCAATCAACTATTAACAAAATTTTGCTCGGATCAACCTGAATACTATCACCCGAAACTATATGTCCCAAAAATCTAACTTTACTAAGCCAAAACTCACTTTTACTGAATTTAGCAAATAATTTCTTCTCTCTCAAAATCTGCAACACCAGTCTCAAGTGTTCAGCATGCTCAAATCATCTCGAGAATAAATTAGTATATCATCTATGAACACAGCCATAAACTTATCCAAGTATGGTCGAAAAATGCGATTCATCAAGTCCATAAAGATGGCGGGGCATTAGTCAAACCGAAAGGCATCACAAGAAATTCATAGTGTCTATATCTCATTCTAAAAGCAATTTTTGGCACATCAAATTCTTTGACTCTCGACTGATAGTAGCCAGATCTCAAATCTATCTTTGAGAACATTGTTGCTCCCTTCAATTGATCGAAAAAATCATCAATTCTCAGAAATGGATACTTGTTAAGTTTATGATAGTGAATGCAAATCATCATTATTCCGTCTTTCTTCTTTACAAATAATACGGGAGCACCCTAGAGAGAAAAACTCAGTCTCACAAATCCCTTATCGATAAACTCTTGCAGCTGAGCCTTTAACTCTTTCAATTCAGTCGGATCCATTCTATACGAAGCAATGGAGATCGGTGCAGTCCTAGGTATCAGATCGATAGCAAACTCAATCTCTCTAACTGGAAGCAACCTAGGCAATTTTTCTAGAAACACATCTGGAAATTCATAAACTACTGGCATAGATTCAAGCTTCAACTTAGACAACTTAGTATTCAACACATATGCAAGGTATGCTTCACACCCTTTTCTTATACACTTCAGAGTAGACATGTACGAAATCACCACAGGCATCTTATTTGAATCATTTGTTTCAACCCAAAGAATCTCACCATTTTCACATTTCAACTCAAGAGTTTTATCTCTACAATTTAACTTGGCATCATGTAATGCCAACCAATCCATGCCCAAAATAACATCAAACTCGTCAAATGGAAACAACATCAAATTAGCCGAAAAATAGTGACCTTAAATCATCAAAGGACAACTCTTGCAAACCTTATCTACTAACACATACTTGTTTAAAGGGTTTGACACTTTAATCACAAATTTAGTCAATTCAACATACAATTTCTTACTATTTACCAAATTCACACAAATATAAGAATGAGTGGATCCGGGGTCAATTAATGCAACAACATTAGTATCATAAAGAGAGAATGTACCCGTAATCACATCAGGGGATGATGCATCCTCACGAGCTCGTATGGCCTAAGCTCAATAGGTGCTCTCGTTTCTGACCTTGCAGCTGAATCCTTCATTATACTTTTACTACTAGCTCCATTTTTGGCATTTTGCGGTGGTCTACCTCTGCTAGTAGTGTTACTCTGTCTAACACCCTGAAGTTTCTCTTCTTCAACTTTTTTAGGACAGTTTCTAATAAAATCTTCTTGAGAACCACACTTGAAGCAAGCTCGATTATTTCCCCAACACTGTCTAATATGTTGTCTACCACAATTTTGACATTCGGGTTTATTAGACCTCACATTACCCACACTTTCCATTGAAGTAGTTTGAACTCTAGGGCCCGAATATGTTTACCAAGGTCTTGATGTGAATACCCAACTAAAATTGTCATCTAAGGATTCATTTATTTGGACCTCTTTGATTGGGATTGGAACGACTTACTTATCGGCCTCTTTCTTGCATCTTGGGTCTCAATCATAGCTTTTCTCCCTTCTTTATTCAGTTCTTAGTCTTGCAAGCTCTATCAACCAATACCATGAATTCTTTCAACTCTAAGATCTCAACTAACAATCTAATATCCTCGTTCAGCCCATCTTCGAATCTCTTACACATAATAGCTTCGGTTGACACACACTCTTGAGCATACTTACTGAGTTCGACAAATTCACGTTCATACTCTGCCATAGACATTTTACCTTGCTTCAATTTGAGGAAGTCTTTCCGTTTCTGATCGATGAATCGCTGACTTATATATTTCTTTTAGAACTCCTCTAGAAAGAAATCCCATGTCACTCTCTCTTTCAAAACTACGGATATCAGCATCTTCCACCAGCGATATATTGAGTCCTTTAGCAATGATACAACACATTTTAGGCATTCTTCGAGCATGCAAGAAATTCGTCAAATACCCGCATAGAATTCTCAAGCTAGAACTCTGTTTTCTCAGGATGATCATTTATGTTGGCTCTAAATTCTTCGACCCCTTATTTTTGAATGTTATCAATAGGGGGTTTAGTCAATCTTACTAAATCAATACCTTGAGGAGCAACGGGGACCGGCTGAGGTATAGGAAGGGGTGGAAGAGGTTGAGCATTAGGATTTACTCGAACAAATTTAGTATACTAATTACTTATCATATGGAGAAAGGCTTCCCGAGCCTCCTCTCCCTGACCTAAGGTCTCAAGTCTACTTTCTGCGCGGTCCCTTACGTGGGAGTCGGTGTATTACTTGCAGCATCATCAACAGCAGCTCGGTCGGGATCCATTTACTATATGAAAACACAGTTTAAAATTGTTGGGAGTCACCACACTATGATAATATCTTTATGGCATGTATAGCTAGACTCTCACACCCGCTACGGTAGTTTGAGAACTGGCTAAACCATAGCTTTGATACCACTAAAATCTAACACCCTTTACCCGTGCCGATGTTGGAACAGGGTACGAGGCACTACCAGACAATAACACAAACATTCATGCAAAACCAGGCCATACAATTTCTTTCAATTTAAAAATTTTCATATTTAATCATAAAGTCTCTAAAATGGGCCTACGAGCCCCAAAACATACTTTAGGAACGGCCTAGGACCAAACTGAGAACTTTAGAAAAATTTAGAAAGTTTACATAAAAACTGGGCACATGTCTGTGTGGCACAGGGACACGCTTGTGTGGTCGCACACACCCATGTCCCCAGCCTGTGTGGATTTATTTTTCACCTACAGGGGTTTTCACATGGCCGAGCACACGCCCGTGTCCTAGGCCATGTCCTTCATACGACTGAGACACACGCAAGTGTCTCTGCCCATCTACAAAAACCTGGGTATTCTATTTATGACGTCAACACACATTTTAGGTCAAATGGCCAAGGCACACGCCCGTGTGTTAGCCCGTGTGACGAACTTAATTTTTCTCAAGTTTGGTGCAGGGGACACACGACCAGGCTACATGTCTATGAGGCAGACAGTGTGTCACCCGTGTATCTACCTATGTGGACAATTATAAGGTTATTTACCAACCAAAATCCACCCTGAAAAGCATCCACACTTATACCATTTCCAACCAAACTTAACATGCTATTATTAGATATCTATTTGTCCACATTAAAAACATGCATGCACCATTTAATAACCATACTCATCATGTATAACCATACTTATAATTAGCCATCACACATGCACCTACACAACCATTCACATGTCACACTTCCTACACTTCAATCTCATGCTATCATTCATTCCCACTTAGGCAAGCAAACTTATTCATGAAAGGCCTCATCATAGACTTATAACACAATCAATATTAGCCACATCTCATGGCCTTATACAAAATGATATATCAATGACATAGACCACATTCTTGGCCAAACAACTATGACACTTACAAAATAACCAAATTCCTATACATGCCATAATTCAACGTAAATCTCAATATACTAAAATGTGTGGATAGTGTGGATGATCCTCTGATGATCTCCATATCTCGAGTTGGCTTGGCAACACTATAAAACAAGGGAAAAGAAAAGGGAGTAAGCTTCAAGCTTAGTAAGTCTATATGTAAACAATGAACATCATACCACATACTTATCAATCAAGAACATTACATACTAATCAAGAACAATTTAGATCCTTGTAGTTGCACTTACTCATTTCAAACCTTACCATATTCCAAATACATATCATAGACATTGCTCATAATTACATGCACTTATAACCCTGTACTTGTCACCACACTGTCACACGTAATTTCATTTACTCAAAATTTCTCGATGAACACTTTGGAATAATACCGGATACACAGTGATATCGCACACAACCCACCAATAATCACAAATACACGGTGGTACCACACACAACCCACCAATAATCACATATACATGGTGGTATCGTACACAACCTACCAATAATGATAAACACGGTGGTATCACACACAACCCACTAACAATGATAAACACTGTGGTATTGCACACATCCCACCAATAATGATAAACATAGTGGTATCACACATAGCCCACCATTAATGATAAACACGGTGGTATTGCACACAGCGCCACCATTATTGATAAACACAGTGGTATCGCACACAGCCCACCAATAATGATAAACACGGTGGTATTGCACACATCCTACCAATAATGATAAACACGGTGGTATCACACACAACCCACCATTAATGATAAACACGGGGATATCGCACACAGCCCACCATTATTGATAAAGACAGTGGTATCTCACACAGCCCACCAATAATTACATATACAGTGTTCATCTGTATTCTTTTTTCTATTTCGAAGGTTCATTTGGGAATTTCTTTACTTTTCAACATTTTAATAAATATCAATAATATTCACTCACATTTCACATAATACATTAATATGTAAAAACATAAATGAAAAGGATGTATCATTTACATATAAACTTACCTCGATACAAAATGTGTAAATTTGCAATTTAGTCTGAAACCATGCCTTTTCCTCGGTAAAGGTTGATTCCACCTTCTTCTTGATATATAATGACACATTTAGCTTATTTAATATACACATTATTCAAATTAATCTAAAATCTTCCTATGGCATAATTTATAATTTAGCCCCTAACTTTCTTAATTTTTACACTTTAGTCCCTAGGCTCGTAAATTGAAATGGGTTAATTTTTCACACACCGAATCCTAACCGATTCATATTCTCTCTTAATGCAGCCCACAATTTTAACTTTTTTACATTTTATACACATATTATTTCTTCTTTTGCAAATAAGTCTTTTTTATCAATTTCATCAAAAGTCATCTAGCAAAAGTTGTTTATCACACTTCAAACTTTCATATTCTACCACTAGCCATCAAAATACATGTATGTCATCCATGGATAAAATTTTAAACACAAACTCTAGCTCAGAATAGTGGTAGAAATAGCTAGATCGAGCTACAAGGATTTAAAAAATATGAAGAATATCAAAAATGACGCTAGGAGGTACTTACAATCAAGCTTGAAAGTGAAATAAAACCCTAGCTATGGCTCCTTGAAATTTTCAGCTATGGAGGATGAAGATGGACAACACTTTAGCCTTATTTTCCCTTTTATTACTTTTATTAGCCAAATGACCAAATTGCCATTCATTAATCCTTTAGATATTTTATCCCTCTATGGGCATTTTGTGTCCAAACTATAATATAATGGTCTAATTAAAAACTAAGGACTCTCAATTTAAAAATCCATCTCAATCAAGTACCTTTATGGATTATAATACACACTTTTCACCCATTGTAATTTAGTCCAACTTATCAAATTGGACATCCAAACAATAAAATTTCTCAACCAAAATTTCACACAAACATTCAATCACTCAATAAACACTAAAACTCAATCGAAATAAATATTTTGATCTCAAATTCATGGTTTCAAAACCACTATTCTACTTAGGCCCTATTTCGGGTTGCTACAACATAAGTCAGTATACCCCCTGAATGGTACACGGTGTAGCACACGAGCGTGTGACTTGGCCATTTTGCATAAGTCAGTATACCATAAAGGATTGGCATGGCCTCACATACGGGGGTGTGTGGCCATTTTGAAGGGCACACGGGCTAGACACACGGCCTTGTGGTCAGCTGTGTGACCCAAGTCAGTATGTATGCCCTATTTTCACACGACCTAAAACATGGGCATGTTTAGAGCCGTGTGAGGCACATGGCCTGTTCACATGGGCGTGTGACCCTTGTATGTTTGAAAATTTTCTAAGTTTTCAAGAATTTTTATATATTATCGGTTTAGTCTTGAACTATTTCTAAAGCATGTTTAAGGCCTAGTAGGCCCTTATAAGGGACAACGTGTTTATGATTGAATTGTGTTCAAGAATAGATGCATAAATGTTTGTTGTATGTTATGGTTTGATAGGTAATGCCTCATAACCCTATTTTAGCAATGGATACGAGTTAGGAGTGTTACATTTATTGGCATCAGAGCTACTGTTTAGTCGATTCTAAGACTAATGTAGCATGTGTGAGAGTCTAGATATACATGCCATATATACTCTGTGATGGTGTGATGATTTCTTACAGCTTAAATTATTTTTTGTATAGCAATGGATCCCGAAAGAGCTGTAGCTGATGGTGTAGAAAGTAGCACGCTCGCACCTATTCAAAGGGTAGCACAATCTAACTCTAGGCCTGTATCTAGTAGCCATGAGGGAGAGGCTAAACAAGCCTTTTTCTAGATGATGAGTGAGTGGTTTACGGAGTTTGTTTGAATGAATCCGGCTACTTAACAACCTCCACCCCCACCTGTTCCTCAACAAATCCATGTTTATCCTTAATTTGTAGATTCAATACAATTGAATAAGTCACCAGTAGATAGGATTCGTAAACATGGGGCTGAAGATTTTTGGGCTACCATTGATGATGATGCTGAGAGAGCCGAGTTCTGGCTCAAAAATACGATTTGAGTATTTGCTGAATTGTCTTGTACTCCTGATGAGTGTATCAAATGTGTTGTATTCTTGCTGAGAGATAATGCATCCCATTGGTGGAAAATGTTGGTATCTGTGGTACCGAGAGAATGAGTGACTTGGGAATTCTTTTAGACGGAGTTTCGAAAGAAATATATAAGTTAGCGATTCCTTGATCTAAAGCACAAAGAGTTTCTAGAGATAAAATAGTGAAGCACGAGCGCTGAGTGAAATTGTTGAGTGTTCTTTCTTTGGGAATGATCTGTGAGACTATTTTGAGTGTGCTGTTAGGTCCATTCCTTTATTTTCACTAACCTTTAATTTTTTTTTACTTGTTTCTTTTTATTATTTAAAATGACAGGTTCTAATGAGAGCAACCCGAATGACCGACAACCAAACTTGCAAATGCAGGCCATAACACATGAAATTCAGCGTCTTTTAAGATAAGAACACAAACCTCTACAATCAAGGATGGATAAAATTGACGGTGGTGGTTCCTAATCAGTCCCTAATGAAGGAAATGACGAGAATGAAGTTGATCAATCTCCGAGGCAAAATTTGAGAAGACATATAAGACTTGATGATAATCTGTCTGACATTAAAGTTGCTATTCCATCATTTCAGGGACGAACAGATCTTGATGCTTATCTCACTTGGGAAAGCAAAGTCGAACATGTTTTTGAGTGTTACAATCACTCAGAACAGAAGAAGGTTCGTTTGGCTGCGATGGAATTCACTGATTACGCTTTGATCTGGTGGGATCACGATGCGAGCACGCCCCGAAACTTCATCAAACAAGTATCCCGAGTCGAGCATTGCACTACTGGCAAGCTGATCCCAGCTCGTTTCCAGCTCCACGAGCTCCATCCAGTTCAAATTTAGCTTATTTGAGCTTGAATCAGCTCAATACTTTAGTCTTTAATTATGTCTTATTTAATTAAATGCATCTTTAGTTAATGTCATGCATTATTGATCAACATATTTTATTTATGACATGCATTATGTGTTCTACATTTAATTAAGTCATGCATTAAGTAACTCATTTGTGTATTTAGTTTGCATTTTAAATCATGCATTTAAGCATCTTAGTTCAATAAATGGTTGCTGGTCATTAATTAAACTCAACTTAGTTTAATTAAATTGAGTTCTTTTAATGAATTTAATTTAATAGTTTGTTTCTTTAATTAATCTAGTTACTAGGTTAATTTATTGATGCATGCCTTAAGTTCATTTAATGATGCTTTATTTAATTAAGCTAGTTCTTGGAATAAATGATGTTTAAATGTTAGTTTATTTAATTAAGCTAGTTGCTAGAATAAATGATGTTAAGTGTTAGCTTATTTAATTAAGTTAGTTATTAATTTGTTTTAAGTTTAATAATTGCATTAATGTGTTGGTTACATGTGTTAATTGCAGGTGACTTTTCAATTCACATCCATTATTTCAAAAGGCTGTTATGAATTCAATAGGATGCCTTTTCAAGTGGATTCGGTTACACAAGAGGGGGGCTGATATAACGGGGCTTAATACATCATTAAGAAGTTGTTTTTATATTAAAGAAGAGCATTATTCTTCTTTAATTTCGGCAGCCTATTTATTTTCTACATCCATAACCGATTGCTTTATGAGTAATCACTTCATGCAATCAATTCTCCATCAAAGATTCAAAGACTTTGGTGAATCACTTTTCAATTCTCCATCAAAGGGGTGACATGGAGACTTCAAAAGACTTTGAAAGCAATTAATCACATCATTCAATTGTCCATCAAAGATGCTGGTGACTTTTTGGTTGGGCATGGAGACTTCAAAAGACTTTGAAAGCAATTAATCACATCATTCAATTCTCCATCAAAGATGGTGACTTTTCGGTTGCTCATGGATACTTCAAAAGGTTTTCAAAGAAACTTAATTAAAGAAATTACTCACATTGAAGGATGGAGTTAGGTGACTTTTCAATTGGTCATGGAGATTTCAAAGGACTTTGATAGCCACTTAATTGAAGAAATTATTCACATTGAAGATGGAGTTATTTGGGCTAGAATTTCAAAAGTTGAGACTTTTCATTTGAGCTCATTATTAGCTTAATTAGAAGTGACCATTCAGCTAGCTTCTATGACACTATAAATACATGTAATCTACCTATTGATGAAAAACCTATGGAATTTGTTAATGTTATGCTGCTCAATTTGTGAGATTATTTTCTCTCATATTTCATTGAAGACTTGTTGGCTTATCTAGTTTTTAGTGGCGTCAACCCGTTTTCTTCTATCCAAACTTATCACTATTATATAGTGTGGCATTCACCTTTATACCAAGGTTCCTACTTTTCTAAGTAGTGGGTCGAGGTTTCTCTACTCCCATTTTCCACCTTAAACAAATATAGAACCCGGGGTGACACTTTCCTAGTATTGAATCGATTCTTTGTTTAAGTTCTTCTATCCCTCTCCATCAAATATCTCTTATCATTTAACCAAAATATCACCTAACATTTATCCTTTGTTCTCATTTGTTAAACCAAACCTATCTCCATCTCCTATCCAAATCTTAACCTTTTTTATAAGCTTTCGCAACTTTAATCTTATTTCACCCTTTTCCCGACAACTTTTCAATTACTCCTCGTAGACGATCGGGCAACTCAAATACGTTTTGACTCATCCCAAGATGGATCGTATCATTTGGTATCAGAACTACAAAAATAAGGAGCATCGATGTTCGTATTCACTTCGAATTAGGTTCATAAAAAAATCAAAAAAATTCAAAAAAAATCAAGTTGTAATCTCAAAGTTCTTGTGTTATTTCCGTGCAAAAAAATTCGTGAAAAAAATTTGTAAAAAAAAAGTGTGAAAGATTATGTTCTATTGTTGATCTCTTTTTGTATTCTCGATCAGGTTCGTTTGGTTTTCTATCATTCTCTTCCTACCCCAACGCCACACCTTAAACTGACTTTAAATTTTCTTTCAGCCAACCCTTAACCCCTCATATTTTTATCCTTTGTTAAACCATTTGCAACCGACCTCTAATCCTACGATAAGGCCTTGGCGAGTCCGACTACGAAATTGTGAGAGAAAATTTGAGAGGTAAAAGGCACGAGCGAGTGAGATCATTCGAGTGGAGGTAAAATCCAAACCAGTGTAAACACGAGCGAGAGTGACACTTTTTCCTTCTTCTTTCTGAGTGAAATCGTGAGATTTGTGAAATCATGTCTCGCAAAGAGTTCACCGAATCGGAGTTCCAATATTTGGTGCAAGAAATGTGAAGCATGGTGAATTTAAAATTCGATAAATTGCACGAGAGATTAAATTGTGTGGAATAAAGAGACCCTTTAAACGAGTTTCTTCAAGTCAAAAAATAGAGTCGAGAACCCCACAAAGATATACCCCCGATTACTACTTGAAGAAGAAGACCCATCATGATTCCTTTTCGCCATCGACTTCGAGACAAAAAGACCCATGTTATGAATCCTATTCGAAAAGAGGGTCTGATCGAGATTTTTTTATCAAGGAATCCAAGACGAAAAGAGACCGATCTTGATTTTGATTCCTTTCGAGTTAATTTTTGAGATGATAGATATACTTCTTCAAGAACTTCAAAGAAAACATCCATGGAGTTTTCTTCTCGAAGAAATGTTTGTGAACCAAATGTAAATAATTTTCCTTCTTTTGGAAATCCTTTTAGTCATAATTCTTTTGTAACATCATGTAATAGAAAAGAAACAAAGAAAAGAAAAGAAAAGAAGACAAGGAAAAGAAATAAAAGAGAAGAGAGGTAAGAGGCAAGTAAGAGAGAAATGAGCGAATTTTGAGAGAGCTCAAAAAGTCATTGAAAAAGCCTATGAAAAATAAAAAGAATTTGATACAGAAAAAGAAGTTGAAAAAGAAAGCGTGAAAAAATTGAGAGAACTTGAAGAAAAAGAGATTGAAGAGAAAGAAATTGAAACAAAAAAAATCGAGTTGGAAAAAGAAGTGAAAGAAGAGAACGAGTAAGAAGAAGTGAGGAGTGATGCAACTAACCCCCTTGAAAGTTTTTCTTGTTCTATCCATATTTTTTAGGTTTTCAAAAGGCCGAGCAATAACTCTCAACTTCAATACTTTCACCACGAAAGACACTTTTGAATGATCAACAAAGATAAGGCTGAAGTTGAGAACAAACTGTGTGAGTTCAAAGGTAAGTTAGGTAAGGATTCCTTCACCCCTGCGTTTCCATTATCTTCCTTGAATGTGCGTATACCCCTTGATGAATTTACCTTTGTAAAAGCTTCGAGCCAAGGAATGGTTAATTATCCTTCTTCGAATATTGTTGAAGTTTCAAACGGTGGTGAGACGAGTTTTTCTAACTCCAAACTTTACGTTAACCAACTCGAAGATAAGATAGAATTCAATCGAAACTTGATTTGCGTGGCAATGAGATTTCATGTAAGAATCCCAATCTGATCGACTATGACAATTATATGAATAATTTGTTCCTTTTTATGAAATCATCAAGTTTTTGCAAATCTGTTTTAAAGTTTGAAAAGAGTTTTGATTGCTCGATATTGTATATGCAAAAATCTTTATGGATTGACATGTTTAACTTGACGAGACCATTATTACACTTTGGCATGATTAATCAAAATTACGTTTTCAAACCGGGAATTTGTTTAAATTTATCTTGTTGGAAAATCAAGCAATGTCAATTATGTGTGAAAAATTTTCATCATTTTGATTTGTGGATTTTGAATAAGGTAACAAAAATTGTTCAATTTGTTTTCAATTTACATTTGTTCCTTAAATAATTTCTTTGGTTCTCCATGAAGTTTGCGATTCATTTGGGAAAGGTTAATTCAACCGTGAAACTACAACTACACTACAACCCTGAGGAGAGAAGGTTTGTATTGTTCAAGCAAAGTAAGAACAATCTTTATTTTTCTACTGCTAAAGGTAAGTTTTCTGAAATTGTTGATACATTTTTGTTCTCTTCGGATGATGATAAGCTCTGCGTTAATGAATTGATTTTTGTAAAATATTTAGGTCATGATATGTTTAAATGTTCTATTCTGCCTGTTTATGATCTTTCTTGATGGTTGACAAAAAGATTCTTGTATTTGATAATTTTTATAATTTATGTGAGAGAGAGAATATATTGTACAATGCAAGATCTGATTGTTCAATTTAATGAGCCATGTAAATTTTCTCAACTACCTGTTTGTGATGCTTATGTTTATCATTTGATTCATTATTTGAATGATATTCTTGACTTGTGGAATCCATTCAAATCGTATGCATGCTTTGAAGCCTACTTAATCTTGTTTCAAAAATTTGACAAGGCATTATTTCTTTTATATGATAATTTGATTCTGTTCAATTGCATGCGATTTACTTGTTTGGTGCTACTCACATTTGAATTGCAAGTGTACTTGAAACATCTCTTGCTAATTCATGGTTATCCTTTCCAGGTGACCCGATTAATATCCGCCCCATTTGACCGAGGAAAAACCAAGTAAAGGGAATTCTGTTCGAAAACCAACACTCGTCTTGAGGACAAGTCACCTTAAAGAGGGGGGAATGATGCGAGCACGCCCCACGAACTTCATCAAACAAGTATCCCGAGTCGAGCATTGCACTGCTGGCAAGCTGATCCCAGCTCATTTCCAGCTCCACGAGCTCCATCCAGTTCAAATTCAGCTCATTTGAGCTTGAATCAACTCAATACTTTAGTCTTTAATTATGTCTTGTTTAATTAAATGCATCTTTAGTTAATGTCATGCATTATTGATCAACATATTTTATTTATGACATGCATTATGTGTTCTGCGTTTAATTAAGTCATGAATTAAGTAACTCATTTGTGTATTTAGTTTGCATTTTAAATCATGTATTTAAGCATCTTAGTTCAATAAATGGTTGCTGGTCATTAATTAAACTCAACTTAGTTTAATTAAATTGAGTTCTTTAATGAATTTAATTTAATAGTTTGTTTCTTTAATTAATCTAGTTACTAGGAAAATTTATTGATGCATGCGTTAAGTTCATTTAATGATGCTTTATTTAATTAAGCTAGTTGCTGGAATAAATGATGTTTAAATGTTAGTTTATTTAATTAAGCTAGTTGCTAGAATAAATGATGTTAAGTGTAGCTTATTTAATTAAGTTAGTTGTTAATTTGTTTTAAGTTTAATAGTTGCATTTATGTATCGGTTACATGTGTTAATTGCATGTGACTTTTCAACTCACATCCATTATTTCAAAAGGCTGTTATGAATTCAATAGGATGGCTTTTTAAGTGAATTTGGTTACACAAGAGGGGGGCTGATAAATAGGGGCTTATACATCATTAAAAAGTTGTTTTTATATTAAAGAAGAGCATTATTCTTCTTTAATTTTGGCAGCCTCTTTGTTTTCTACATCCATAATCGATTGCTTTATGAGTAATCACTTCATGCAATCAATTCTCCATCAAAGATGCTGGTGACTTTTCGGTTGGACATGGAGACTTCAAAAGACTTTGAAAGCAATTAATCACATCATTCAATTCTCCATCAAAGATGCTGGTGACTTTTCGGTTGGACATGGAGACTTCAAAAGACTTTGAAAGCAATTAATCACATCATTCAATTCTCCATCAAAGATGGTGACTTTTTGGTTGCTCATGGATACTTCAAAAGGTTTTCAAAGAAACTTAATTAAAGAAATTACTCACATTGAAGGATGGAGTTCAATTGGTCATGGAGACTTCAAAGGACTTTGACAGCCACTTAATTGAAGAAATTATTCACATTGAAGATGGAGTTATTTGGGCTAGAATTTCAAAAGTTGAGACTTTTCATTTGAGCTCATTATTAGCTTAATTAGAAGTGACCATTCAGCTAGCTTCTATGACACTATAAATATATGTAATCTACCTATTGATGAAAAACTTATGGAATTTGTTAATGTTATGCTGCTCAATTTTGAGATTATTTTCTCTCATATTTCGTTGAAGACTCGTTGGCTTATCTAGTTTTTAGTGGCATCAACCCGTTTTCTTCTATCTGAACTTATCACTATTATATAGTCTAGTGTTCACCTTTATACCAAGGTTCCTACTTTTCTAAGTAGTGGGTCGAGGTTTCTCTACTCCCATTTTCCACCTTAAACAAATATAGAACCCAGGGTGACACTTTTCTAGTGTTGAATTGATTCTTTGTTTAAGTTCTTCTATCCCTCTCCATCAAATATCTCTTATCATTTAACCAAAATATCACCTAACATTTATCCTTTGTTCTCGTTTGTTAAACCGAACATATCTCCATCTCCTATCCAAATCTTAACCTTTTTGATAAGCTTCTGCAACTTTAACCTTATTTCACCCTTTTCCTGATAACTTTTCAATTACTCCTCATAGATGATCGGGCAACTCAAATATGTTTCTACTCATCCCGAGATGGATAGTATCAGATCAATTACTAATTAGTCAGAGACGCACCGGTGAAGGTCCAGTGAGAATGTGGAATGAAATGAAACAAATCATGCGTAAGAGATTTGTTCCTTCTCATTATCATCGTGACTTATTCCAGAAGTTGCAAACATTGAAATAGGGGAGTAGGAGTGTTGAAGACTACTATAAGGAAATGGAAATGTCCATAATGTGAGCCAACATTGTTGAGGATCGTGAGGCTACTATGGTATGTTTTCTTGTAGGTTTGAATTCTGAGATTGCTAATGTTGTTGAGTTGCAACATTATGTCAAGTTGGAGGACATGGTGCATATGGCGATAAAAGTTGAACGACAACAACGTAGGAAGTTTACAAATTGAGGTAATACTCCATTTAAATCATTTTCAAATCCTTTATCTACTCCTAACAATTTTAGGAAGACTACACCTCAAGCACCACTTTAGATTCGAGATAAGGCAGAGTCAAGCAAACCAAAGACTCCTATTACTGAAAATAGGCGTGACAAGTAGGTGGTGACACAAGAATGTTCGAGGGACATTCTATGTTTCAAGTGCCTTGGTCGAGGGCATGTTGCTAGTCAGTGCCCAAATCGGAGGACCATGTAGTTGTTGGATAGTGGGGAGATTGAATCTGAGTCTGAAGAAGAAGAACAGGAGTGCCCTACAGTGGACGTTAAAGAAGATGATGACAATGTACAAATGTTTGCCATTGATGAAGCACTTGTTGTCAAGAGGAGTTTAAATACTCAACTAATTCAGGATGAACAGCAATGAGAAAACATCTTTCACACGAGATGTCTCATCAATGACAAGGTATGTGTTGTAATTATCGATGGTGGTAGTTGCGCTAATGTTGCTAGTTCTGTGATGGTTAATAAGTTGGGTTTGAAGATGACACGTCATCCACATCCTTACAAATTACAGTGGCTAAATGACGGAGGAGAAGTTAAAGTGACTAAGCAGGTTCTTGTGCCGTTTACCATTGGAAAGTACAAAGATCGAAGTACTTTGCGATGTCGTTTTGATGGATACGAGCCATTTACTGTTGGGATGCCCATGGCAGTTTGACAAGAGGGCAGTACATGATGGTTTTACAAATAGGTATTCTTTTGTTCATGCAGATAAAAAGATCATCTTAGCACCTTTGACATCGAGCTAAGTGCAAGAAGACCAAGTGAGATTGCGAAAGAATATCGAAGAAGCTCGAGGGAAAAAGAAGATGAATGTGTACGCTAGCAGCAAGGAAATCAGGAAATTTCTTTCCTCTCAGCATTCTATGCTTATTTTGTTGTTTAAAGATAATTGTTTATTAGCAGAGATTCCTAGTGATTTGCCTGTTTCTATTTCATCTCTTTTGTAGGAATTCGAGGATGTGTTTCCTGATGAAACACTGAAGGGTTTACCCTTTATTCGTGGCATCGAACATCAGATTGACTTTATTCTAGGAGCCATGATTCTGAATAGACCAGCATACCACAGTAACCCTAAAGAGAAAGGAACTTCAAAGTCAGATTTTTGAGTTGTTGGACAAGGGGTACATTCGAGAGAGTTTAAGTTTGTGTGTTGTACTAGTGTTGTTGGTACCCAAAAAGGATGGAACTTGGAGGATGTGTGTTGATTGTCGAGCAGTGAACCAAATTACGATCAAGTAATGACATGTTGGATGAGTTGTGCGGAGCGACTATCTTCTCCAAAATTGATTTGAAGAGTGGATATCATTAGATTCACATAAAAGAAGGCGATGAGTGGAAGATAGCCTTCAAGACGAAGCTAGGACTGTATGATTGGTTAGTGATGTCTTTCGGTTTAACTAATGCTCCTAGTACTTTTATGCGTTTGATAAATCATGTTCTGCGATCTTTTATTGGTAAGTTTTGTATTGTGTACTTTGATGACATTTTGATTTATAGCAAGACTTTGTGAGAAGAGAGATTGTTTGGTAACAAGGAGAAATGTGTGTTTTGTACTGATAAACTTATATTTCTTGGTTATATTGTTAGTTCTCAGGGAGTTGAAGTTGATCCTGAGAAGATTAAGGAGATTCAAGAGTGGCCACGACCGATATCGGTTAGCTAAGTTAGATCATTTCATGGTTTAGCAAGTTTTTACCGTTGATTTGTTCCTCATTTCAGTTCTATTACCGCCCCCTTAACCAGGATTATAAAGAAGAATTCAGTCTTCTCATGGGTAAAGAACAAGAGGACGCCTTTCTAAAAATAAAAGAGTGTTTGACAAAAGCACCAGTTTTAGCCTTACCTAACTTTGATAAAATGTTTGAAGTTGAATGTGATGCTTCTGGAGTTGGTATAGGTGTTATTTTGTCACAGGAAAAAGGCCCGTTGCATATTTCAGTGAGAAGCTTAGTGGAGCAACATTGAACTATCCTATCTATGATAAGGAGATGTATGCACTGATTCGGGCCTTGGAAGCTTGGCAGCATTATTTGTTGCCTAAGGAGTTTATGATTCACACTGACCATGAGGCTTTGCGATATATCGCAGGTTAGCATAAATTAAACAAACTAAATTGGTTGAATTTCTTGAGTCTTTCTCTTATGTCATTCGTTACAAGAAAGGTAAAGACAATGTCGTTGCTGATGCTTTATCACGTAGGTATGCACTTTTAAATTATCTTGATTCTCATTTGATTGGATTTGCATATATTCGTGAGCTATATGTTGATGATCCTAATTTTAGAGATAAGTTTAATGTTTGCGCAAAAAGTACAGAAGGAAAATTTTATAGGCATGATGGCTATCTTTTCAAAGAGAACAGGATATGCATTCCACAAGGATCTATGCATGGTATTTTGATCCATGAAGCACATGAAGGTGGACTAATGGGTCATTTTGGAGTCACCAAAATGTTACAAACATTAAAAGAGCATTTATTTTGGCCTAAAATGCGTAGGGACGTTGAACGACACTGTGAACGTTGTGTGACATGTAAGAAAGCAAAATCGAAGGTTTCACCACATGGTATGTACTTGCCTTTACCTATTCCTGATTCCCCTTGGATTGATATTTCGATGGATTTTATTTTGGGATTGCCTAAAACTAGGACCGGTAGAGATAGTATATTTGTTGTGGTTGATAGGTTCTCGAAGATGGCACATTTTATTGCTTGCCATAAGACTGATGATGCTGTAAATGTGGCTAACTTGTTCTTTAGGGATGTTGTTCGTTTACATGGTATTCCTAGGTCAATTGTTTCTGACAGGGATGTAAAGTTTTTGAGTCACTTCTGGAGGACTCTTTGGAGCAAATTAGATACGAAACTTATGTTTTCTGCAACTTGTCATCCCCAAATTGATGGACGAATTGAGGTTGTTAACAGAGTTTTATCTACCTTACTTCATTCCATAATTAAAAAGAACATAAAAACTTAAGAAGATTGTTTGCCACAAGTTGAATTTGCTTATAATCACGCTGTACATTCTGCTACTAAGATGTCACCATTTGAGGTTGTTTATGGATTTAATCCTATTACTTCTCTAGATATGTTGCCTTTACCACAAGAACAGGTGATGAATAGGGATGGTAAAGCGAAAGCAGAATATGTGAAGAAGTTGCATCAACAAGTTTAGGAGAACTTAGAACGAAGGACTCAACAGTATGAAAAGCAAACAAATAAAGGAAGAAAGTGAGTCACCTTCAATGTTGGTGATTGGGTCTGGGTTCATTTTCGAAAGGAACGTTTTCCAGCCCAAAGACGGTCTAAGTTGTTATCGCGAGGAGATGGTCCTTTTTAGGTGTTGGAGAAAGTGAATGACAACCCCTACAAATTGGACTTATTGGGTGAATATAATGTAAGTGCCACATTTAATATTTCAAATTTAACCCCTTATGACAATTCTATAGATTTGAGGACAAATCCTTTTCACGAAGGGGGGCTGATGTGGGCACATCCAGGCCAATCAAGGAGGCTGAACCAGAGGTCTTACCATTAGGACCTATCACACGATCTAAGGCAAAAAAATTCAGGGAAGTTATTTCTTTCACTTGTGCTAAAGTTTCTGAATCTTTTGAAAGTGAATGTGCCTTAGAAGATAAGTTTTATAGTGCGTTGCATGCTGATATGTGACATACTTATGTCATACTACTTATATTGGTGTGTTTAGTATGTATATATTATACTAAGTATGTTTTTGGATTGGATTGATAGTATTTGTATTGTCTTCAAGTTATTTGTGTGTTAACGAATATGTGTGCACTTGTTTACAACTTATTAGACTATGTTATATTAAGTTTACATAACTTTGATAAGTATTAGATTGTTTTGTAACATGTACACGAAAGGACTCTAGCTCACGAGCGAATATGCAGCTCACCTTCACCTCAGGACAACTCAGAGGCTTGTTTCCCAGCTCAATTCAACTCAGAGTGCTCTACACCAGCTCATGTCAGCTCATTTCATGTTTAGCTAGCTGAAATTCAGCTCCAGTCAGCTCAGCTCCAGCTCCACTTGCTCAACTTCAGTTGACAAGTCCAGAAGTAGCTGAATAGTGTCCTACGTGTCGGGGAGTATACTAGTGCACATGTGGCAGCTTAGATGACATCCAAGCATGTGGATGTGCATGTGCCAACCTTGAACATATGTGGTGCACATGTGTGACCAAAAACCAGCCCATTCTTGTGCATTTGTGTGGCAATTGAAGAGATAAGAACAAGGGAAGTTGTGTGTTTGAATTTCAAACGAAATTAGCACATATTTAAAGTGATAAACATGCCAACTCACTCTTTTTTTTTACTTGGCTACAAATTAATCCCACCCAAAAGGAGTTATTTCAATTCAAATTTAAATTTTAAACTCCTTTAATGTTAGCCACACAATGTAATTTGGTCACCTCTTCATTTCTTCTATATATTTGTAACTTCAAATATTGTTAAGATAGATATAGTCTTTTGGAAATAAAAATTACTTTGTGAGTTTTTCTCTCAAATTCGGTTCTTTTTGTTGAACTTCTTTCTTGACATTTGAATTCTAAATTGTTGTGTCAATCTTGTGATACTTCGAGTTCCTAGATCATTATCTAGTGGGTCCAAGTCCATTGACGTAGAACAGATTCGACTCGGGTTTGCATAACAGATTGTGCGAGTTCTTTCAAGTTATTCGTTGTTCAAATTTCCAGCTAGTTCCTACATTATTTCTGCCATTTTTTTGAATGTTCAAGGCTACCATGGATGAATTTTGAAGCATTCATCTTCTACCTTCTTCAAATATGTCTAGAAATTATGGCAACTTCTTTTCTTCTTCAAATTTGTTCAATTTTTTTTAAAAAAAATAAAGTCTAAACCAACCTCTTTGTTTTGTTTAATTGTAGGGAAGTGCTTGCTACAATCCTAGATCCGTAAACATTCAAGGATTATTGTTTCTCCAAGCAACGCCTTATTAGTTAATCACATTGAAGATGGAAGTTACATGGCTAGAATTCCAAAGGTTGAAACTCTTCATTTGGTTGGTGACTTTTCAATTGATAATGGAAGAACTCAAAGGACATTGACAAGCAATTTAATTCAAGAGTTACTTACATTTAAGATGAGAGTTATATGGCTAGAATTCCAAAGGTTGAGACTCTTCATTTGGAATCATTATTAGCCTCATTAAAAGTGACCATTCAACTAGCCTCATTTGATACTATATATACATGTAACCAACATATTGTGAGAGAACTTTAGACTTTTGATCCTTGAATATATTTTATGAACTTTGTTCATCGAGTGAGATTTTCTCCTCTTTATCTTTTGTACAGTTTTGATTCTGACTTATCAAGCGTTGCTTGTGGCGTCAGTCATTTCTCATCCATCAACTTATACCATAGGTTCTTATCTTTATAGATAACGGGTCTTGGTCCATCATCGACTTCCATTTTCCACCTTAAACAAATATAGAACCCGGGATGACACTTTCCTAGTGTTGAATCGATTCTTTGTTTAAATTTCTTCTATCCAACTCCATCAAATATCACTTATCACTTAACCATAATATCACCTAACATCCATCCTTTGTTCTCACTTGTTAAACTGAGTTTAACTCTTTTCCATTATCCAAAAATCATCTCCATCACTAAACATCTCTATTCCTAACTTGATTCCATTTACTAAACAAGTTCAACCAAAAGCTTTCGCGAACTTTATGATATTTCCTATTATTTCTCAAAGGTGTAATTCCTCCTCGTAGATGATTGAGAAATTTAAATACAACTCGACTCAACCCAAGGCGGATCATATCATCAGTTTTGAGTATGATTCTGGCTTCTGGGATGGACCAACTACCTTTCTTCCAGTGAATCCCACAATTCGGCCCCTTTGGCTTGGCTCTTTAGCCTAGCTGAATGCCCCTCTTTAAGATTGGCCTCTAGGGTGTTTATACAGGCTTTTAGAATGGCTTTCTTTGCCTCTAAGTACCCTATTTTGAATAAAATTCAAACAGGTCATGTCAGGGACATGCCCATGGCACACACCCGTGTAAGTCGAGGCCAGGCCGTGTTCGAGTCTGTTAATGAGGCACGGCCGTATGGTCTTGGGCCCAGGCCGTGTCGATTTCATAATTTGGTCCATTTACTCTATTTTCGGCCTGTTTCTCGTTCTTTTCATCCTCCGGTGCTCTCCTGAGTATAAAACATGAAAACAAAGGATTAGGAGCACCTATTTCTATAATTGAAGGGATAAACCATCCAAAAGTATGCTAAATATGAGATTAAAATATGTGTATATTATGGTTTATCAAATACTCCACACTTAAGCTTTTGCTTGTCCTCAAGCAAAATTCTCAACTCACAATTAAAATGAACTTCATCAATTCATAATATTCATCATAATTCATAGATAATTTATACATGGATAATTTAACTCAAAGAGTCCTAAAGATTCAAACAATCAAAGTCACAAGTTTGTAGCACGAAAAATATAGGTGTTTCCCCTTATCTAAATAATTACCTTTAATTCAAAATTGACAGGAGTTGACATCCTCACTAAAGATTCATTCAAATCACTTGAAGTGTTTAAGGTTCAAAATTAAGCTCTCAAAAGTCGAACATGAAAAGTTAATCCCATAAGCTTACTTGAAAATCAAATCTCCACCACTATAAAATGAGATGATACTCAAATCAAAAGATCTTTAAAAGGGTTGTAACGGGCTTAGGTTAAAGGTGTGGATAAAGGCTGAATTAGAGGGTTAGAATCGAGATTGAATTGGCAATTTACCTAACTAGAAAATGAACTAATCCTGAATAATTACATCAATTGAAAACTTGAAATACTAATAATACGAACTTCTTCTTCAAGATTTTGAATTTAAACTTATAAGCTCACTTAATTATAGAACTAATAATGAATAAACTTTGATTTTTTTTAAGAACAAATCAAGTAACAAGAAAGAACTTTAACAACTGAAATATAGAACATAGTTAGGTAACTGCTCAAAATCAAATCTCGACACAAAGGGTAGTCAAGAGGAATGGTGATAACAAATACAATATGAGTTTTAGGTTAAATATTAGTGGTGAATTAATAAAAGGGTTGTTAGGATCAAAGGGGCTCACTAGGGGTTAATTGTGAAGGTAGGATTTTAGTGGAGTAAGTGGGTTAAATCCTAAGTGCCTTTATCATTTTTGTATATCAAATCAATGATGTGTCTTGACATGTATAATCGAAGCAAGTTCTAGAATAACAAATCAATATTGACACACTCATAATTAATAAAGTGAGCACAAAACGAATATATGCTCTAAAAGGCTCAAAATCTCACAAAATTATGGGTTTTTGATATCAACCTTACAAATTTCAAACTTCAAGGTAATATTCAAATTTAGGTCAACAACCTAGTAGATTTTTAATTTTGAAAAATAGACTTATCATGCTTGATTCTCTCGTATCTTAAAATTTAAATTATCAATGCACAATTAATTATGACTTAATCTAAAGCATATCAATAAAAATCATAAATCAACAAAATTTTATTCTAATTAGTAATATGAGAAGATTACTTAAGAATAAAACATAATTCGAGGATTTTCAAATAATACTATAGTTAACCCCACACTTAAGATGTACATTATCCTCAATGTACAAAGATAGATAATAGCGAATAATATTAAAATCATAAGATAGGGAGAGAAGTAAAACTTCCTGAATTTTTGATGGAGTTGATGAAAAGAAAAGGGGAGTGCCTCGAACTGTTTGAAATTGGATCCTTGAAGCAGCCGGTCTAATCTTATTGTATCCTAAGCTTAATCTAAATGGCATGAAGAATAAGAAGAAAATAATAAGGGAAATAAAAATAAATATAGAAAGAAGAATAAAAATAAATAATGAAAAGTGGATATGCGTTCAAAGAGAAAGGGGAAAAGGGAAGAAGACTTTAGGGAAGAAATTGAACAGAAGAAGGGGATTAAATAGAAATCATGGATCTAGTGGTTGCCCACACCCTTGTACCTTCCTGTGGTGGCCACACGGCCACGACCGTGTGGGTATGAAAACCTAAGCCTAAAAGTCTGGTTAGTGCTCGGGTTGCCTCCTGAGAAGTGCTCGTTTAAAGTCTTGAGCTAGACTTACCTATTATTTGTATGGCCATGGTGGTTCACGGAGTCAAAATTCCTTGTTCTAACTATCAATTCTATCAACATATATTTTGATTCAGGTAATATTTACCTCAAAAGTGCTAAAATTAAAATGTGTTACCTCGGCCGTTCCGTATGGGAAGACCTTACATGCCAAAAAAGGAGTCGCACTATTTGTATTAAGCTCTGAAGTGGCTATTCTAGGGTCAGTTGCATTTGACAGTACTTGGTCCCCAACTTTGAAGTGATTGATTCCACATTTAAGACTCGATGTCCTAGCCGTGTCAAGAATTGCGTTTAGCTTCACAAGTGACGTATCGTCTATCTTTCATTTGCTTGTCAAAATTTTTTAAAAATTTTCTTGAATCTGGTATCTACAAAAGAGCTTCAAGAAATGGCAAGTTAATATAAAATTTCTTTAGAGGTTTAAGACATTTACTGAATTATTCCTCTGTGTGGTCTTTCTTTATCGCATTGGGGTATGGCACACGAGGTCGGTACTCTGTAATTACCTGGTTTGGTTTATCATGGCTTACTTCAACCTTACCTTCCTCTACCACATTCTCTTGTTTAAACTCTAGTTCATCTAACCCTTCACTATCGTGAGCCATTATTGCTTAAGGTTGCTCTCTTGGGTTAGTTTCGGTGTTGCTAGGCAAGATACCTTGTGGTCTTTCTGAGATCAGCTTAGCAAGTTGCCCTAATTGGTTTTCGATCTCTTGAATCGATGCTTGTTGATTTTTAAGTATTGTTTCGGTGTTTTGGAAATATGTTTTTGACACCGCTATGAATTTTCTCAGCATCTTCTCAAGGTTCAGCTTATTTTCCTATGGATAGGGCTATTGTTGGAAGTTTGGGAGGGGTTGTTGTCTCTGATTACCTTGACCACCCCACGAGAAATTGGGATGATACCTCCAACTTGCATTATAAGTGTTACTATAAAAATTATTTTGAGATAAAAAATTATTACTCATATAGAACTTGCTTGTTTTCAGCGCTTGAGTTGTAAGGTGGATATTCTGTATTGCTCATCCCTCTTCTATTCATATCGCACTGCATAACTGGATGTACCTACGTAGAACCATACAAACCATCAATTTTTATATTTAAAAACCCTACCTGCTTAGATAACATGGTGACTGCGTCAAGGTTGAAAACATCGGCTTCTTTAGTAGGCATTTTCCTCATGACTTACCACTAATAATTATTCAGTGACATCTCTTTGGTTTCTGTAAATGGTATGTTCTATTTCACTATCTAAAAATTAGGGGTCCTGACAGGTTCCTCCTAGTCATAAACTAGATTTACCTGCCAGAAGCAGATAAAAAGAAAAAGAAAATTAAAAAAGCAAAAATAAAATTTAATTGCAAAAAAATAAAATATGGCTAAAGTAATAAAAATTGACCTTTCTTAATATTTCAGTTCCTTGGCAATAGTGCCAAAAACTTGATCGTGTGTCAGAGCCTTAAAATTTATAATATGAATGATTTAGCCTGAAAACTAACTGTGACAATGACTTGAGGCAAGCGCACCTATCGAACAGTAGTATAGTTTAGTGGCAAGACTGGACTGTCAAACCCAAAGGAACCAAAAGTACTAATACTAACTTTCTTTTTATTATTTAACCTAAGAATTAAAGTGTAACGACCCGAATTTGGGCCTAGTAGAATTGGGCTTATTGGGCCTTAGCCATGGGAGCATTTAGAATTTTTTAGAATAAAAGAACGGCCCTAATGCAAGTTGGACCTATTAGGTGAGTGATTTTGGAAGGTTAGGGCGCTTCTATGAAGTCCTGGGATCAAACCTAGGCTTAGGAAAAATTTTGGTTTTAGGTGAATAAAACCCTAGGTGTAAGTAAGTAGGCTTTAAGAATATAAAGTGGAGAAGAATGACACAATAGGAGTTGTGGTCTAGTGGAAAATGATGCCACATGAGAGACAAGGAGGTGACGCCAAAGAGGAAGCAAGGGGTCCAAGGTTCAAATCTTGGCGCTTGCATTTTATTTTGATTTATTTTTAAGTGAATTTAGACATTGGCCCATAGACTTATATTTAGTTGTGCATGCTTTAAGTCATAAAAGGAGCTTGTGTTGTGGTGGCATGTAGCGTCTGGAGCATGGGAGAGGGCAAGGGTTGGAATCTCATTGCAAGTAAAAAGGTTATTTTGCTAAGTTGGGACGGCCAGAGTTTGTGTTGGATTTAAACTCTGGCTTTAAATAGAGCAATCTATGAGGAGAGGAAGCATACCTTGGTTGACGCACGTGTGGGGGCTTCGATGCGATAGTTGAGGCGATCATGAGTGTTCTTATGGGTTCAGGCTGTTTGGGCCATGATGGGCCGAAAAGGGCCAAGTGAACCTAATAGGCCCGTGGGCCCATATGAATAAATTGTATGATTGTGTAGTAGATATTGGACTAGTCTATGTGAATCTCATATCTGTAGCTAGATTTGGGCTAAATGGGCCACACGAGCATGTGGGCCCATTTGGGTCGAGAGTGGGTCCTAGGCCCATTCGCATCATTATCTTTGTTTAGAATGCTTTGAATTGCAAAATTATCGATATACCCACAGTTTATGAAATTACCGAAATACCTAAATTTAAAAAAATACTAAAATACCCTTGGCTTACAAAATTACTAAAATACCCTTGGTTTACAAAATTACTAAAATACCCTTGGTTTACAAAATTACTAAAATATCCTTGGTTTATAAAATTACTAAATTACCCCTAGAGGGTAAATTACTGAATTACCCCTAAAGGGTAAATTATCAAAATACCCCTAGAGGGTAAATTATCAAAATACCCCTAGAGGTTAAATTATCAAAATACCCCTGGGTTGCAAAATTACCAAAATACCCCTAGGTTGTGAAATTACTAAAATACCCCTAGGTTGCTAAATTATCGAAATATCCTTGGAGGGTAAATTACCGAAATACCTTTGGATTATGAAATTACCTAAATACCACAAAAGGGGTGAAAATGCCTATTATACACTCGATTAGGGTTGAATATTGTGTATATGATTCTGGTTACATTTTTTTATATGTTTGCTATATTGCATTTATACCATGTTGCATGGGTTGGGTTTGATGATCGGAGGAAGTGTAGCCTGGTGGCTTTACCACAAATTGTTTTAGTGGCTATGCCACATATATATATGTTATTATTTTGGTGGCTTAGCCAAAAATACGTGATTAGTAGCTGGTCTGCAATATTGGTGTGATTGGTGGGGTGGCTTGACTTGATCCCCACAGGTGA
Organism: Gossypium rotundifolium; assembly: GCA_025506655.1. Lineage (NCBI taxonomy): Eukaryota > Viridiplantae > Streptophyta > Magnoliopsida > Malvales > Malvaceae > Gossypium > Gossypium rotundifolium. Next base: position 105,436,939 of record CP106734.1, read on the forward strand.
TGATTGGTTGGTATGGGGGTGTGATTGGTTGGATTGGGTTGGGCTGCATTACATTATCTACATTAGCATGATTATAGGGCTTAGGCCCAGATTGATGTTGTTTGGGATCGGGCCCAGTTAGTGATCGTTTAAAGGATTACACACTGAGTTCTCATAACTCACCCCCTTTCTTTTAACCTTGTAGGTAATCCCCAGCGTTAGAGAATTTAGAGCTGCGGAGGACTCAGGAGTGGCCATACGTCGGATAAGCCTCTTATGAAACTTAGTAAATTCAGTTTTGATTTGTTTTATGTTATTCTTTTGGGGGTTAATATTTGTGCAATAAGGCCATTGGATTTTATTTTCCTTTTAAACTTTCATTTAGTAATTCTGTTATTTATAAATTGTTAATGATTAATCGTGGATTTCTAAACATAACAACTATTTTCAAAATATCACGTTTTTGCATTTCATTAAGTCAAATTTCTGTAATAAACAAATTTTCTTCAAAAATGATAATCACGTCTTCAAAAGAGTACACTTTAAGCAAATCTTTTTTTTTCAAACAACAAAATTCAAAGTTACGAAAAAAGATGCAACATTTTAACAATCACTTAACTTTTCAACTACCTTTTGATGTGACATGCTAGATCTGACCATAACATCTAGGCTGGGTTTGGGGTGTTACATAAAGGATTTGTTGTTTAACCTAAAATTAACTAACTACTAAGCTAAAGATGCTAAGACAAAGAGAAGGAATTGGAGAAAATACTTGTGGGAAAAACCAATTGATTGAGACAATACCCGAGAAAGAATTCACCTAGACTTCACTTGTTATTTAACTCTGAACCAGACAATTTATTCACTTGACTTGATCCGTAGGATTTCCTAATTTATATTAATACCTCTCTCGAGGCTACTAACATCTAACCCTAGGTTGATTAATTGAAATCTCTTTCTAATTAAAACCCCTAGAATTGCATTAATTTGATCTATGGACTCCCATATTAGGTTTGACCCTAATCCGACAGATTTTTGTCATCCTATCTCTCTGGTTACAATCAACTACGCTTAACTATGCTAGATCTACTCTTAGATAGGGTCTATTCCTCCTTTGCCTAAGAGCATAAATACTTGAATCAATATCTTGAAATATCAAAACAAGAATTAAGAACACATAGTTAAGAACAAATCAATTATTTATCATACAGCTCAGAAAATAATAACAAGATCCGTCTTAGGTTTCATCCCTCTCAGGTATCTGAGGAGTTTTGTTCATAATCATAAAGAATACATCTCAGAAGAAAATATAAAACAAAATTAAGAAAAACCCTAAAACCCCTGAAGGAATTGAAGGAGAGATCCTCAGTCTTGAGTATGATTTCAGCTTCTGGAATGGATCAACGGGCTTTCTTCGAGTGAATCCCACAATTTGGCCCCTCTAGCTTGGCTCTTTTGAAACACCCCACACCCGGCCCACGAGCCTGAACCGGATTTGGTATGTTCCTAAAGTAAACCGATTTCGAAACATTTGCGATACTTAGAGAAAATTTGTAAATTTTTAGAAAAGCTATTATTTTGAGTTGGGCTTAGATTGGAAACCCATTTATTTGATTTTGTAAGCCCATTTAATTAAATACATCCAATGTAGTTCTTAGCATGAAACTTAACAAGAATAAACATAAAGTATAATCCATCGGGCCTTAAGGCCTTATTACATCAAGTAAAACCCAAAATAGAATAAAAGTAACTAAAAATAAAATTAAGTCCAAACTAAATGAAATTTTTCGCATGTAGCATGGCCACCTCATGGTCCACCTACTCATCCACAACCTTGCTCATCACCGAAAAAAATAATTCCCACAATGGGGTGAGTCAATGCACTCAATGTGCACACAATACTATCATTCAATAAATCGCATTTATGTTCAAATCATTAAGTCCATACAATAATGAAATTATGATGCAACCCAAACCCAATCCTAATTAGCCATCCACTACTCTCCCCTACCAACTTTGTATAACCGTGGGGACTACTAAGTCATCCCTCCATCCGCTACTTCCATCAAAGGCATTCGCCTATATACATTGTGTCATTAGACACTATAATCAAATTTATACGTTGTGTCATTAGACACTATTGTAACCGGGTTACCAAAATTTCGCAATGTGATCATAGTCAACATATTTCATTGGTGAGACCAAGTCAACACCTTCGTTGGTGAGACCAAGTCAACACTGTTCTCCCCTTTCACATAAATCCCAATGCCCCAAAAATATATATATTGTGCATAACTAATTTCATGTTCATATACATATATTCGCATGTTATAAAATAACATTTTCACAATCCTATCGAAGTAGGAAACGTACCTGGGTACTTTTTACCACATTTGTGGTACATAGCCACATTCACATTATTATTCATATCATATATTAAAATATATAGCCATAAAATATCGAAGGATAGTAAGGGTACACACCTTATTCGCTAAATAAAAGTTCCTTGAGATCTCAAAATCCCGATCTAATCTTTAGATCTAATAATTCCTATATTCGCCCACCAAATAAAACACATTAATAAACCCTTTTGTCTTAAAACAAAACCAAATCCTAGTAGGATTTGTAAAAGACTCACCTTTGCCGATTTGGTGTTTATACAAATCCCAAAGTTTGGTTTTTCCTCTACCGATATTCGCCAACCTTGTATTTCAATATGGGTTAGTTTTTTCTTTTCACAAATTAAGGAATTGATCTAGATAATCTTACAACCATTGGCGAATATTTTAGAGGCTTACCTTGATTCCAAATCCAAGAAAGTTTCCTTTATCTTGAATATCATTTAAAATCCTAGTATTTAGAAGTTAGATCTGATCTAATTTTAATAAGTAGTAATTGGCCTTTGGCCGAATGTGTCTCACTTACCTTGGATCCTTGACCCCTTCTATTTGATGATGGTAGAAACCTAAGAAATCATGGTAGGTTCGGCCATGAACAAAGTTAGGGATTAGTACCTGAATTTTTTGTAAAAAGGAAAGAATAGAAGTTGATTGACCACAGATCTTACCCTTTTTGATGTTGTAATTGATCGCTCCTTTACTTAGAATCGATTGGATTCGGCTTTGATAGTAGAAACAGAGGAGAAAGAGAAGAAAAGAGGATGGTTTTTGTTCAAAGAAAATTGACAAAGGGGGAGAAGAGAGCTATGAAAATTTCGGCACCACTTAGGAAAGATGAGAGAATGGCCTTAATTCTCCTCTTTTAACAGAAATTGCTATGCCAAGAGTCCTTGACTTGGCCACCACTCCCCCCACAAGTGATAATATTATCATTTAATTATCACTTTAATTAAATTAGAGTATTTTATCCATCCTTTATCTCCTTATTTATTTTATTAAAAGAAATTCCTTTACTTAACACTTAATTAAACAAGTTTTAACCGAAGTAAAACTCCTCTAATTCAAGAAGCTTGTGCCGTCCCACCTCTTAGCCTAGGAAGCAAAATAAAGCCTTCATTATTTGCTTCCTGGATGACTCAAACTTAGGCCCAAAAACCTCTTGTATTTGGGCCATTTCCTAAGGCCTTAGGTGGCATCTTCAGGCCACATTTCCAAGTCCGTTATTGGGTCAGATTTCATGTACTTTATATTTTTAGGGTCACTTGGCCCTAAGTTCCCCTTTGGGCTCTTAAATTCAATATTCCGGGGTCAATTTTAAGTTTCCTAAAATTTTCATTGCTCAGATTTTCCGTGTTTCCAAAATGTTTAGGTTTCCAAAATGTTCAAATTTCCAAAATGTTCAAGTTTCCAAAATGTTCAAGTTTCCAAAATGTTCGTGTTTCCAAAATGTTCAAGTTTCCAAAATGTTCGGGTTTCCAAAATGTTCAGTTTCCCAAAATGTCTAAGTTTCCAAAATGTCCATTTCCATTTCCATTTTCATTTTCATTTCCATTTCCATGCATTTCTAGGTTTCCAAAAGTATCAAAATTTATTCATAGTACTTGAAACTTGTCATTTCATACAATTAAACCGAAATGCATAGGCCCTATTCAGATGTTACAGTTCTACCTTTAAACAAAATTTCGTCCCGAAATTTCCTAACTAAAATAGTTGAGGGTATTGCTTGTCTCATGGTCTCCTCGACTCCCATGAAGCTTCTTCCGCTCCATGATTGCGCCATAGCACTTTGACTAGAGGAACTGCTCTTCTTCGTAGTACCTTCACATCACGCTCCAAGATCCGAATCGGTTCTTCCTCATAGGATAAGTCCGCCTTAGTTCCACCTCTTCAACCGTACCATATGAGATGGATCCGATCGATAGCGACGTAACATGGACACATGAAATACGCCATGCATCTGCTGCACTTCGTGGCAACTCTAATTGGTATGCCATCGCCCAACTCGCTTGAGATTTGATAGGGCCCTACAAACCTTGGGCTTAACTTCCTTTATGCATCAACCTCATAACCTTCTTCCAAGGCGAGACTTTTAGAATACTTGGTCTCCCACTTCAAACTCTATTTCCTTTCGCCTAAGGTCTGCAAGTCGACTTTTGCCTATCTCGAGGCTTCCTTCAACCGTGCTTAATTAACTCAACCTTCTTTGGCTACCACCAACTCGACCCAAAACTCTGCTGCTTCTCCTAACTCGGTCTAACAAGTAGGTGTTCTACACTTCCTTCCATACAATGCTTCATACGGTGCCATCCGAATGTCGGGCTTGATAGCTATTGTTGTAGGCGAATTCAGCTAAAGGCAAGTAATCTTCCCAACTTCCTCGAAAATCCATTACACCCTCTCAACATATCCTCCAACACTTGTATAACTCGCTCAGATCGCCTGTCGATTGTGGATGAAAAGTCGTAGTGAAGTCTAGCTTAGTGCCTAAAGCTTGATGAAGTGCTTTTCAAAATCGAGATGTAAACCTTGGGTCTCTATCAGAGATGATCGACATTGGTACTCCATGTAATCTCACAATTTTCGCCACATACAACTTAGCTAACTTCTGAAGAGAATAATCCATTCTGACTGGGATAAAGTGTGCGGACTTGGTCAAACGGTCCACTATCACCCATACCGAGTCCTTCTTAGTAGGCGTAAGGGGAAGCCCACTAACGAAGTCCATAGTAATTCTTTCCCACTTTTATTGGGGAATCTCGATTGGTTGGAGCAATCCTCGATGGGACCGTGTTCACCTTTAACTTGTCGACATGTCAAACATTTCCCCACAAATTCAGCCACTTCGCTTGTGTCGACCACCAAAATTGTTCCTTAGATCTCTATACTGACTTGATGCCTTGGGATGCATAGCACAAGGGCTACCATGTGCTTCCCAAGAATCCTTTGTCTCAACTCCTTATTCTTCTAATCTACGACTTTTCCCTTGTAGCACAATACTCCTTCATTATTGACACCATAATCCTCTAATCCCCTTGTCAGACTTGTCGCAACTTAGTACTTAAGTCATTATCACCATCCGTCCCTCTTTCATACATAGCCATGTGGGCCCGACTTGTAATTCCGCCAATGACTTCCATCGTCATATAGACTTAGATGAGCGAACAAATCCGTGATTCGATACAACCTTCGACTTAGGGCATCGGCTACTACGCTCGCTTTGCCTTGGATGATACTCTATTGAATAATGTAGTCCTTCAAAATTCCACCCACCTTCGTTGCCTCAAGTTCAACTCCTTCGAAGTTAATAAATACTTAAGGCTCTTGTGGTCCGTAGATAATCGACCTTTCTCCATAAAGGTAGTGCCTCCAAACCTTATGGGGAAAACCACCGCTAGCTCTAAGTCATGAGTTGGGTAGTTAAGCTCATGAGGCCTTAGTCTGAGAGACGCATAAGCAACCACTTTGCCATCTTGCATTAACACACGCCTTAACCCGTATGCTAAGCATCACAAGACACCACAAATTCTTTTCCGCCTCCGTTGAATTAACATCGAGCTCCACAAGACTTCTTAAGCTTTTCAAAGCTCTCTTGCTGCTTACTAGTCCATTCAAGGGTACTTCCTTCCTTAGTAACTTGGTTAAAGACGCGCTATTGACGAGAATCCTTCCACGAACCTTCTGAATAGCCCGCCAAGCCTAAGAAACTTTGGATTTTAGCCACGGACCTAGGTGGTTTCCAATCCAACACCGCTTCGATCTTCCTAGGTCCACTTATTCCTTCATGGATACCACATGCCCTAAGAATGCCACCTCCTTAAGCCAAAATTCGCACTTGCTGAATTTGGCATGAGCTTCTTTTCCTTAACACTTCCAACACGAGATGCTCATCATGCTCCTCCTCCGACTTCAATACACCAAAATGTCATCGATGAACACCACGACAAATCTATCCAAGTAAGGTTGAAAACTCGATTCATCATGTCCATGAACGCTACTGAGCGTCACAACCCAAACAGCATCACCACAAACTCGAAGTGACCATATCTTGTTCTAAAAGCGGTCTTATGGATATCACCCTCCTTCACCTTCAACTCGATGGTATCCCGATCAGAATCGATCTTTGAAAACATGCGGCTCCCTTTCAAACGATCGAACAAGTCATCGATCCTTGGCAAGGATACTTGTTCTTAATGGTCACTTATTTAATCGACGGTAGTCTATGCACATACGCATAGTTCCGCCCTTTTCTTCACAAAATAAGACTGGTGCTCCCACGGAGACACACTGGTCGGATGAACCCACGATCCAACAGCTTCTTGTATCCGAGCCTTGAGCTCCACTAACTCTTTTGGTGCCATTCTGATGGAGCGATTGACACGGAGCTGTCCCGATAGCAAATCAATCCCAAATTCCACCTCCCCGTCTGGGGGTATTCCCAGAACTCTTCCGGAAACACATCTACGAAGTCCCTCACCGCTCTAACTCCATTAACCCTTCCTCCTTTCCACCTATCGTGACTTACAAAAGCTAAGAACGCTTTGCAACCTTTCTTAACCATCTTCTCACCTTCAAAGGTCAAACTACATTAGATAAATAGTTCCTCCTTTCTCCGATCATTATTACCACTTCATCTTCCGGTTCTTAGTTCCATACGCTTAGCGCACAATCCAACACGCCGTTGTTCTACTAACCAATCCATTCCAAGTATAAGCTCAAACTCTCAAGGGTAACTCCATTAAGTCCGCTCGAAAGTTCACTCCTCGAATCTCTAGGGTACATTCAAAGATCTTGTCTACCACTATAGTTTGGCCTAATGGGCTTACTACGGTCATCCGCCTATCGGAGAGTTCGTAGTCTAGTCCTAGTGTTTTCACTACACTACTTGCAACATAGGAATGGGTCGAACCCACATCAATCAAAGCAAAGTAGGGTTTGTCAAAATAAAAAAGCGCATTTGCTATTACGCTCTGCGTCTCCATCTTCCCTTCGTGAACCGCATAAACCAAACCCGATTGTCTTGCATCGGTATTAGTATTACCTCGGCCTGTGTTCCACGGCCTGCGCTTGTACCACTACCACGATTACTCAACCACGACCCTGCTGAGGTCGGCATCCGCCTCACCTGGCCTCTGCTAACATTCTAACCACCGGTCGGCTCTCGTCTGATTGTTTGGGGCAATCTTTAAACATATGGTCCTTGGACCCACACCTAAGACATGCTCCTAACTTTTTCCAACACTCCCTAGATGCCTCTTTCCACAATGCTTACAAGGACTAATCACAAATGCCCGCGCCATTTTGTTGATTTCGTGGCCGTCACAACCCTAGGCCTCTTGTAACCCTTTCCCGATGACCCAAACCTCTTTGGCCTTATTCTTATCCACGGCCCCGCTTAGTAGCATCCTTAATCCCCTCGCCACCTTGGCCTTTTCTACCAAAATGAGAATCCCGCTCCCGATGCGGTGCTATTAATCTTAAATCATCTCTCATTCATCCTCAAATCGAACACAAGAGTTCATGCTCACCGCCACTACCCTCGAGCATAGCGGCTCAATCTCAAAAATTCCACCTCATATTCTCATGATGACTTACTCCTTGTACCAACCCTAGAAAAGCCTTCCTCCGCCATCATCAGATACCGATTCCCACATACTTCTTCCGAAAGGCCTCTTTAACATACTCCTGTGTCAAATTTTCAAATTGTGGTACCATCATGAATAGTCAACCACCATCGATACGCTTCATCGCAGAATAACGCCACCATCCCTTTCAACTTTTCCTCCGAGTCGATCAAGCTCATCCATGATACGCCCGTTGCTTCTAACCAAGACTCACCAGACTGGTGCCACATTGATACTCCTCAAACATTTCGCTCCATTAGCTCGGAAGTGTTCAGTAACCGACTTTCGATTTCCTCCATTTCCACCTGCACCGCCACTAATTCCAAAACTCGCAGAATAGCTCATGACACGCCTCTTCCCCTCTGAGCCTCGCTCAACATTAACAAATGGGGTGGTGGTGGCGATGAGATCTCATTGTCGGACCCTTGACCTCGACCTAACAGGTTCCGACACGATCATCCTTCCTCTTCCTCGACCACGGCGACCACGCCCTCTAGAGCTCATATTCTAACGTCGAGATCCGATTAAGAAATTTTATGGATTAGTCATTGTTCCACTTATTTATCAGCAAAGAAGTTTTATGAGAAGGGATTTTAGAGTGGTTCTTTCAGATCATACAAACACACGCCTTTTCCATCCTTCTATTCATTCATCAAACAAGTATGAACTTCCGCTCATTTAGAGAAACGTTGTAGTTTTGTTGTTTGTTGTTGTTTTCCACTACCTGGGGTATTTTTATAATTTTGTCCTCTACGGTATTTTTGTAAAAATCATTTCTTGGGGTTTTGTCAAAAGTTATTCTTGAAAATTTTGAAGTCTAGGGTGATTTGAAAAAATTTTAAACCGGGGTATTTCGTAATTTTGACCTCGTGGGTATTTTGGTAATTTCACAAATCGTGGTAAATTTATTGAATTAGAGTATTTCAAAAGTTTGTAAAACTTTGAGGGTTCCTTCCAAAATTGTTCCTTCAAAATGGGGATGTTGCAAAAATTTTGGAAATCGTGTCATTTTGGTAATTTTGTAAGTTAGGGCAATTTTGTAATTTTTTCCAAAATCATGGTATTTTGATATTTTACAAATTAGGGTTTTGAATGTTTATGAAATCATGAAATTTTGGTAAAGTTGTTGAGTAGTTGAACATTTTACAAACCGAGTATGCTTTTGGTAATTTTACCGCTAAGGGCATTTTTTTTGTAATTTTCGCAAATCAGAGTTTTGAAAGAATGTTGTAAAATAATTTTCTCGATTTAAAAGAAAAGTTTTAAAGGTTTGAAAACTAGGTTTGTTGTTTTGTTCTCTTTTTTTTTTTTAAAACATGGCTAGTTCCCTTTCGGGTTTTAGTCATTATGTTTAGCCTATGATCAAGCCCTCTTGGTCGTGGTGAACCAAAGCTACGCACTGTAGGATTCGTGTGGAGAGGAGGTGAGTCACGCGGATCGCTTAAATACCAAGCTCCCACCAAACCATTCCTAGACATGCGCAGAGGTTGCCACACCATCGAGCCTTTTGAGTTATGGTGAACCGAAGCTACGCACTGTAGGATTCCCTCAAGAGGAGGTGAGTCACTAGGACCGCTTAAATACCAAGCTCTTCCTGATCCAATCCTAGACATGCGTCTGGGGTTACCACACCACTAGCTCAATGACTTAGCCATAGGTTGATTCAAGTATTAAGTCTTATGTATCCGTGTTTGAGTAGACTAATCCTAGGTTCAAGTTCCTACCATTCTATTCTACGTTTCATGCCTTTTCTACCCTCATATAAATCATGTAATCACACATATAGTTAGGGGTACTTACGGTGGATCATGGGTCTGAGACTTAGGGCATGCCAAAAGCCTACTTATTTTCAAAGAAAATCATTTGGCTCGCTTTGAAAACGTTTTGGGCCTTAGCCCACAGTCGGAGTTTAAAATCGGCTCGATACCAAACTGAAACACCCCACACCGCCCACGAGCTCTAATCGATTTGGTATGTTCCTCAAGTAAACCGATTTCAAACATTTGCGATACTTAGAGAAAATTTGTAAATTTTTAGAAAAGCTATTATTTTGAGTTGGGCTTAGATTGGAAACCCATTTATTTGATTTTGTAAGCCCATTTAATTAAATACATCCAATGTAGTTCTTAGTATGAAACTTAACAGTAAGCAAACATAAAGTATAATCCACTGGGCCTTAAGGCCTTATTACATCAAGTAAAACCCAAAATAGAATAAAAGTAACTAAAAATAAAATTAAGTCCAAACTAAATGAAATTTTTCGCATGTAGCATGGCCACCTCATGGTCCACCGCCCGGTCAAACCGCTCATCACCGAAAAAATAATTCCCACAATGGGGTGAGTCAAGACTCAATGTGCACACAATACTATCATTCAATAAATCAGCATTCATGTTCAAATCATTAAGTCCATACAATAATGAAATTATGATGCAACCCAAACCCAATCCTAATTAGCCATCCACTACTCTCCCCGCACAACCTCGTATACAGTGGGGACTACTAAGTCAACCCTCCATCTCGCTACTCTCCATCAAAGGCATTCACCATATACGCTGTGTCATTAGACACTATAATCAAATTTATACGCTGTGTCATTAGACACTATTGTAACCGGTTACCAAAATTTCGCAATGTGACCGTAGTCAACATATTTCGTTGGTGAGACCGGTCAACACCTTCAAGCAGGTGAGACCAAGTCAACACTGTTCTCCCCTTTCACATAAATCCTAATGCCCCAAAAATATATATATTGTGTATAACTAATTTCATGTTCATATACATATATTCGCATGTTATAAAATAACATTTTCACAATCCTATCGTAAGTAGGAAACGATTGGGTACTTTTACCACATTTGTGGTACATAGCCACATTCACATTATTATTCATATCATATATTAAAATATTTAGCCATAAAATATCAAGGATAGTAAGGGTACACACCTTATTCGCTTAAATAAAAGTTCCTTGAGATCTCGAAAATCCCAATCTAATCTTTAGATCTAATAATTCCTATATTCGGCCCACCAAATAAAACACATTAATAAACCCTTTTGTCTTAAAACAAAACCAAATCCTAGTAGGATTTGTAAAAGACTCACCTTTGCCGATTTGGTGTTTATACAAATCCAAAGTTTGGTTTTTCCTCTACCGATATTCGCCAACCTTGTATTTCAATATGGGTTAGTTTTTCGCTTTTCACAAATTAAGGAATTGATCTAGATAATCTTACAACCATTGGCGAATATTTTAGAGGCTTACCTTACTGATTCCAAATCCCAAAGTTTCCTTTATCTTAAATATCATCGAAAATCCTAGTATTTAGAAGTTAGATCCGATCTAATTTTAATAAGTAGTAATTGGCCTTTGGTCAATGTGTCTCACTTACCTTGGATCCTTGACCCTTCTATTTGATGATGGTAGAAACCTAAGAAATCATGGTAGGTTCTACCATGAACAAAGTTAGGATTAGTACTGAATTTTTGTAAAAGGAAAGAATAGAAGTTGATTGACCACAGATCTTACCCTTTTGATGTTGTAATTGATCGCTCCTTTACTTAGAATCGATAGGATCGCTTTGATAGTAGAAACAGAGGAGAAAAGAGAAGAAAAGAGGATGGTTTTTGTTCAAAGAAAATTCGAAAAGGGGGGAGAAGAGAGCTATGAAAATTTCGACCACTTAGGAAAGATGAGAGAATGGCCTTAATTCTCCTCTTTAATAGAAATTGCTATGCCAAGAGTCCTTGACTTGGCCACCACTCCCCCACAAGTGATAATATTATCATTTAATTATCACTTTAATTAAATTAGAGTATTTTATCCATCCTTTATCTCCTTATTTATTTTATTAAAAGAAATTCCTTTACTTAACACTTAATTAAACAAGTTTTAACCAAGTAAAACTCCTCTAATTCAAGAAGCTTGTGCCGTCTCACCTTTTAGCCTAGGAAGCAAAATAAAGCCTTCATTATTTGCTTCCTAGATGACTCAAACTCAGCCCAAAACCTCTTGTATTTGGGCCATTTCCTAAGGCCTTAGGTGGCATCTTCAGGCCACATTTCCAAGTCCGTTATTGGGTCAAATTTCATGTACTTTATATTTTTAGGGTCACTTGGCCCTAAGTTCCCTTTGGGCTCTTAAATTCAACATTCTGGTCAATTTTAAGTTTCCTAAAATTTTCGCATGCTACTCAGATTTTCCGTGTTTCTAAAATGTTTAGGTTTCCAAAATGTTCAAATTTCCAAAATGTTCAAGTTTCCAAAATGTTCAAGTTTCCAAAATGTTCAGATTTTCAAAATGTTCAAGTTTCCAAAATGTTCAGTGTTTCCAAAATGTTCAGTTTCCCAAAATGTCTAAGTTTCCAAAATGTCTAAGTTTCCAAAATGTCTATGTCTAATTTCTAGTTTCCAAAAGTATCAAAATTTATTCAAACTCATCATTTCATACAATTAAACCGAAATGATAGTTCTATTCAGATGTTACATCTTTGGCCTATCAACACCATTCTTTAAGATTGGCTCTAATGTAACATCCTAAATTTGGGATTTTATATTTGCATTATACCATGATCCTAAGAAGGCTTGGGGTTGAGTTGGGCATAAAATTTTTGTGTTTAAGCACTTAAAGGAAAAGGTTTAAAAGAATAAGTGTGTATTTTGCTAGCACAAGTGGAGCTAGTAGCAGAGTGGTGTGGTGTCACATGATTGAGGGTGGAGTTTCAATCCCACCTATTGTTTCCAAAATGTCCATTTCCATTTCTATTTTCATTTTCATTTCCATTTCCATGCATTTCTAGGTTTCCAAAAGTATCAAAATTTATTCATAGTACTTGAAACTTGTCATTTCATACAATTAAACTGAAATGATAGTTCTATTCAGATGTTACATCTTTGGCCTAGCTGAACACCATTCTTTAAGATTGGCCTCTAGGGTGTAACATCCTGAAATTTGGGATTTTATATTTTGCATTATACCATGCGATAGGTAGGTTAAGAGTGTTAATTGTGTATGTTTAGGGGTCCTAAGAAGGCTTGGGGTTGAGTTGGGCCTTAGTAAAATTTTTGTGTTTAAGCACTTAAAGGGAAAAGGTAAGTGGCGCCAAGACTTAAAAGAATAAGTGTGTATTTTGCTAGCACAAGGAATAGATATTGGTTCTAGGAAATCGTGAGGTTGCATGGGGTACCAGTGTCTATTATATCAGACAGGGATCCTAGATTTACATCACGATTTTGGAAAGCTCTGCATGAAGCCTTGGGAACGAAGTTAAACTTTAGTATGGCTTTTCATCCTCAATCTGATGGTCAGTCTGAAAGAATAATTCAGATATTGGAAGACATGTTAAGGGATGTGTGATCGACTTTAGAGGTAGTTGGGAGGATTTTCTACCATTGGCAGAATTCGCGTATAACAATAGCTATCAGTCTAGCATTCAGATGGCACCCTACGAGGCATTGTATGGTCATAGATGTTGTACTCCTACTTGTTGGACTGAATTGGGTGAACGGCAGATGTTGGGTCCTGAATTGATATCTAAAATGGAAGAAAAAGTAAAAGTTATTTGAGTACGGTTAAAGGAAGCTTCGGATAGACAGAAGCCGTATGCAGACCTGAAGCGTAAGGATATCGAGTTTGCTGTGGGAGAATAGGTCTTCCTGAAGGTCTCACCTTGGAAGAAAATTTTTAGATTCGGAAAGAAGGGCAAGTTGAGCCCTAGGTTCATCGGGCCATATCGTGTGATGAAGCGTGTTGGTCCAGTGGCTTATCAGATTGAATTACCTCTGGAGTTGGGTCAAATTCATAATGTTTTCCATGTTTCCATGCTGAGACGCTATAGATCGGATCCATCTCATGTATTACCGATTGAGGAAGTGGAATTGAAATCAGACTTGTCTTTTGAGGAAGAACCAGTGGAAATATTAGATCGGGATGTTAAAGTGCTAAGAAAGAAGACTGTGCTGTTGGTCAAAGTTTTATGGCTTAATCACGGAGCGGAGGAAGCTATGTAGGAGCCTGAGGATGCAATTCGACAACAATATCCTCACCTCTTTTAATCAGGTAAATTTTGAGAATGAAATTTTCTTTAAGGGAAAAATCATTATGTTGCTAAATGTTAGTTCGGGTTTACTTGGAGTTAGAATAAAAATATTAATTAAGTGTACTTTAGAGTAAAGAAATTAGGTGACCTTGAGACTTAAGTTAATTAAGTACTAAAAGAAGGCATAAGATGAGTAATTGGCAAAGTGGTGATGGCGCCATAAGTTGGACATGAGGGAAGGAGTTCGAATCACCTAGCATGCAATTAGGAATTTTTATTTTTTTACTTTAGCTTAAGCATGTGTCGGCAAGGGATAAGGTTAGGATGGGTTGGATTGTTTTTATTTTGGTAAGAAGATTAAGGATTTGGAAAGCTAAAGATAAGGGCTTAAATTGGAGGATTATGTTTCATCAACTTAAGGAAAAAGGAGGGGGATAAGGCTTAAGAGTAAGAAGATGTTTTGGAAACTTTCCAATGGCCTTTTGACCATTGTATTTGGATAGCATAGAGACTAGGGGGGATGGTCGGTTTTTTGTTTGTTTTGGTAGGCTTTGGTGTTGGTAAAACACATTCATTTGGTCATTTTCTTAGCAAAACATCTTTCCCCTCCACCCATATTCTCTCTAGCCGAAATTTGCCAACATACTTGAGTAAACAATTCATTTTTGAGCCATTCTCTTTTGACCATTTCGGTTTTGAAACTTTTTCTCTCCTAAATCCTTTCTTCTCTTTGTGATCGAAAACACTTAGGCAAGCAAGGATTCTTCTTTTATTTTTCTCATTTTTCCTCCCCAAATGTCGAATGCACTTTTCTCTTAAACTCCATTCTCTTTTCTTCTCTTTTCTTTCTTTCTTTCTCTCTTGAAACCAAATTGCCCATTTTTTATTACTTCATTAATCTCTCAATACTTTCATCCATGGCCAAATGTTAACTTGTTCTTGTGCCAAAAATTTCTTTCATTTTCTTTGATCACAACCGATATCTTTAATCATACATAATTCTTCTCACTCAATTTTCTTTTCAATCGTGGGCATAGTGAGATTTTTGGAGGGTAGAAACTCAAGGTGTTCTTGAGTATTTTTTGGAACTTTGGAATCGATTTCAAGAAATAAGGTAAGGAAATTTTCTTTTAAGGGTTCTTGTTTTATTCATTATATTAGTATAGTTAGTTATTAATTGATTCCATTTTAGGGACATAATCGCTCGATCGTTTCTTCGAGGAACGAAGATAATCGTGGTAAGCCAAATCTCAAATCTTATAAATCGTTAGACATATTTTGATACTTATAAGTCAGACTAATGATCTTATGTCTTTAGAGACATTCAAGATAGGGCAGAAAAGGGCAGTCCATAGTCTTCGAAAGAGAGGCGATTCCGCTAATCCCCCTAAATATAAACGAAGGGTTGTTTTAGGAATCCGGGATTTTCCATCGGGTTGCGGACCTTCAACCGAGGAAAATCAATTGTTTGAGGTTATTCGTACTCTCGAGCCTTTGTTCGTTCATGGATTCACATCGGGCAACGAATCTAAAATCGAGGAGAAACTAAAAATAGAAGTGGTTCAAAATTAAAAGGGTAAAGATTTAGATCGTTTACCAATAGTGTATTTCTTTTGATAAATGAAAGTGTTCTAATGGTTCGTGTTACGTTTAGGTGTTGACGAGCGGGAAGGTTTAGTACTCACGATATCAAGGTGTGTAACTTCACACTTATCTCGGGTTAGATGTCATACCATAGTATTGAGCAAAATCGTCAAAATGACAAAATCGATACATTACAAAATAATTGGTATTTTTGGTGAAATTACATGAAAATGGTTAAAATTGTGAAAATTACAAAAACGCCCTCGATGAGTTAATTGGTAAAATGTAAATTTTATGTCTCATGTGTAAATGGGCCGAAAATGTGCTAGATCGTAAAATGGGCCAAAAAGTATGCTAGATAGTAAAATGGGCCAAAATCCCTGTTAAATCGTTAAATGGGTTGAAATCACTGTTAGATTATTAAATGGGCGAAATCCCTGATAGATCGTTAAATGGGTCGAAATCTATACTAGATCGTTAAATGGGTCAAAATCTCTGTTAGATTGTTAAATGGGCCAAAATCCCGATAAATCGTTAAATGGGCCGAAATTTATACTAGATATTAAATGGGCCGAAATCCCTACTAGATCGTTAAATGGGCCGAAATCCCTGCTAGATCGTTAAATGGGCCAAAGTTGCTAGATTGTTAAATGGGCTAAATGATATTTTGTATTATGGGCCTTAAGAAAAACCTGAAATTTTGAATCACATGTAAATTAGGCCTTTTTGCTAAAATTTTCATATGTATATAGACTATTATGCATACATGTTGCATGGGTTGGGATTAATGATGAAGAGAAGAAAGGCCTGTTGCCAAAAATCTAGTTCGGTAGCTTTGCCACAAAATAACTAAATGGCTCATTGCCTCTAGTTTGGTGGCTCTGCCACAAATATTTTAATGGCTCAATGCCTCTAGTTCGGTGACTTTGTCACAATCTAGTTCGGTGGCTCTGCCACAAATATAAAATGGCTTAACGCCTACGATTGGTGTGTTAGCGGGGGGGTTGACTTGATCCCCACAGTGTGATGGTTGGTACTGTGGTGTGTAGCGGATGGAAATTAGGTTTGGGTGGGAAATTTCATTTTGCATGTATCTCATTATTTTTTGCTAAATCATTTTATGGGCTTAAGCCCAAAATTATGATTTGATGATCCGCCCGATGGATAGAGTAATTAAGTTATACTTTGAGTTCTGAATAACTCACTCCCTCAAATTTTTCATCTCAGGTAATGGAAATTGAGGTGGACTTGGGCCGAGGATGACTTCGTGGAGGCCATACTGCAAACATAGGTTTAATAAACTTTGAATTTTTAATAAGTACTTTCTTTAATTTGCTATTTTGGGTATGATGTAATAAGGCCTCTATTAATATTTTATGGATTTTATATGTGGATGGATTTAAATTATGTTTTAGATATTTAATATGGGCTTATATTTATCTTATAATGTTTTCTTAAAATACTTTGGGTTTTTTAAACATATGAAATCCTTTATCTATTTTTATTTTTAAATATTTTGAACTCTTATAAAAATTACTTTAAGGTTTTGATAATTAAATATTAAATGATGAGATTTTCAACTAATGTTTCTCAAATACATCAAATTTAAAATTATTTCTCTTGGTTTTTATTAAACTCTATTTTCAAAAGGGTTTTGATATACCAATTCACCTAAATTATTAAGGTAGTTCGATCTATGTAACAAACTAAATCTCGTCTTAACGTATAGGCCAGGTTTGGGGTGTTACACTTTAACATCTTCTCTGTAACACCCCCAAACCCGGCCCAGAAGTTAGGCCCGAATCTAGTGTGTCACAATGAAGAAAACGTATAAAGAATCTTGTGATTCGTACTAAAATAGGTGTAATTGAAGAAAACAAGTTTAAATAGAAACCTTCGATAAAATAATATAAATCTCGAGAGGTTAATTGAAGATTTGATATTCAAATTTATGATATTTTAAAACCATGACTTTTAAAAAAATTGTTGCTAATTTGAAAGAAAGTCAGAGTTAAATTATTTGTACAAATTTGTTATGAAATCTATTTGTTAATCAAATCAATTTTGGAAATCGTTATTTAAGATTTTAGAAAAATCCCCATTTAAAATAATTTAAGAAAAATAATAAATACATCTAAACATAAAGCAAATTAAAGTTTACCCTAGAGGCCTTATTACAACTTTAAACCCAAAATAGTAAAAATAATAAAGTAACCATTTCTGAAGTATGGCCTCCACTGAGTCATCCATTGTAACACCCCAAACCCGGCCTGATATGATCCGTCTTGGGATGATTCGAAACGTATTTGAGTTGCCCAATCGTCTACGAGGAGGAGATAAGCCTTTCGAGAAATAATAGGGAAATACGGATGAGTTCGCGAAAGGTTAAGTGAATTTGTTTAGAAGATGGGTTAAGTTAGGAATAGAGGTGTTTAAGTGTGGGAATGATTCAGATATGGAGAAGGATAGGCTCGGTTTATGATGAAAGAAAATGGATAAAAGATAGATGATGTTTTGGTGGGAATGGATTAAAGAACTTAAACGAAGCGATTCAACACAAGTATGTGTCACCCCAGTTTCTATAACGCTTAAGGTGGAAGATGGTAGTTGATGATGGACCAAAGACCCGTTACTTAGCGAAGTAAGAACCAATGGTATAATTGAATGGAAGAGAAACGTTTGACGCCACAAGCCAGCTTGATAAGTCAAAAATGAAACTCGTACGAAAACGAAGAGGAGATACTCACTCGAATGAACAAAAGCCCATATGATATGATTAATGATCAAAAGTCTAAGCCAAAAAAAAAAGATATATCCCTTTTTACAAACTAATAACAGGTATATATAGTGCTTACATGTGGTTAGCTGAAGAGACAAATGAATTCAACTTTAATATGCAATTAAATGGCTAATCAATAGGTAAAAACTCTTGAATTCCTCCAGCCAAATAACAGCAATTTGATGACTCCAAATGAGCTGATTTCAATGCATTTGAATGCTTGGTTTCATGGTTTCTTAGTAGCCAAATGGTCACCAGCAACTTAATGAGAAGTTGTAACTCTTGTGTAATCTTTTAAGCCTTAAATGGTTATGGAAGATGAATAGGTTGCTGCCGAATTTAATGGAGATGTAATGCTTCCATCAATGATCATAACAGCTCCCTTTAATGTTAAATAAAACTTCCCCAAGTG
Organism: Gossypium rotundifolium; assembly: GCA_025506655.1. NCBI lineage: Eukaryota > Viridiplantae > Streptophyta > Magnoliopsida > Malvales > Malvaceae > Gossypium > Gossypium rotundifolium. Next base: position 105,455,751 of record CP106734.1, read on the forward strand.
TGTAACCGTTTTCACTTGAAAAGTCACATTAACTCTTCTTAACATCCCTTGAGTGTAGCTGAAGAGTTTCCTACATTCAAACACATTAAACAAACAAATTAATCACATTTAAACACTACTTTAACTTAAACACATTAAACACTTGACTTTATTAAATGAACTAAAAGTTAAGACTTCAAATAATGCAGCAACTATTTAATTTATGGAAGCGAAGTAAATTAACTTAAACTCATGCTTCATTAAAACATCCTAGTAACTATATTAATTAATAAGCCTCTTATTAAATTAACTTAACTCGAGCTTCATTAAAACATCACGGTAACTAGATTAAAAACAACATTAAATGAACTTAACTCATGCATCAATAAATTAACCTAGTAACTAGATTAATAAAGAAGCAATTATTAAATTAAATTCACTAAAAGAACTCAATTAATTGAACTAAGTTGAGTTGAATTAATGACCAGCAACCATTTATTAAACTAAGATGCTTAAACATAAGTATTTAAAAATGCAAACTAAATAAACTGATGAATTATTTAATGCAAGACTTAAACTATCATGGGAGTTTCAAAATGTAAGTCATTATTTATGATGCATACTAAACTAACATGAAGGTTGCATAATGCATTACTTTATTAAATGCAGAACACAAAAAGTGCAAGTTAAAATTATAATATGCAAACTTATTAATTTAAGTAAAACTTTTAATTAAATTAAAAGTCCTTAAAAACATTGGTCCAATAACCAATCAGGCCTATGAGATGTTTCATCTTGCACTTGGGCCCCTCAAGTTTAGGCGACTCTTGATGGTGTCGGATGAAGTCGAACCATGATGCGACTAGGTTTGCATCATACCCCCTATTGAAAGCGATTCATCCTTGAATCGAGTGATGGTTCTCTCGAATAGAATTCTTTTGCTCGGCTTCCCTCAATCAAATGGGGTGGATGATAATCGTATCACCTGAAGAAAATAATCATGGATTAGCAAGAATTGTTTCAAAATAACTGGCAACCCAAATATAATTATCACCAAACAAATAAATCGCATGCAAACAGGCATAATCACATTATCATACAAAAGGAATAAAGCCTTATCAAATATTTAAATCTGAATTGGATAAGTTTCATGGTATGCATACAATTTAAACAGATTCCAAAAGTCAAAATCAACATGTGAGTAACACATCAAATGATAGATATATTCATCACAAGCAGATAGTTGAGAAAATGCATATGGCACTTGAAAATGAACATCCAAATCTTGCATTGAACGACATATGTAATCACTCGCACATAAACAAAAATTATCAAACACAAGATTCTTTTTGTCAACAAGTAGACCATCATTAAACATGATAGAACATTCAAACATTTCATGATCTAAATGATGAAAATCAGCATCATGTGTTCTATCAACAACCGAAGAGAACAAAGACTTCTCAAAATTTTCAAATGGATCACACATGTGACGCAATATAGATTCTTTCACACGAAAATTATCAAAATTATCAATCTTAAAAATCCTATTATCATTCATTGAAATATATAGATCACAATCGGCAAAATAGAATGATTAATCTTAACATGATCTAAATGTTTGGCAAAAACATAATAAGCAATGCAAAGCTTATCACAATCCAGAGAGAGCAAAAATGCATCAACATTTTCAGAAGACTTACCTTTATTCTTAGAAAAATAAAGATCAGTCTTACCTTGATCGAGCAACACAAACCTTCTCTCCACGGCCAAGTGGTGTAATCGAAGCTTTGTGTTCAATTCAACCATTTTCAAATGAAAAGTGAATTTCAAATACAACCATAAAAATTGTTTAAGGAATGAATAAAATTTGAAAACAAATTTAACAAAATTCATTACCTTATCCAAGAACCAATTTCCAAAACGATTGAAATTTTTCAAGCATAATTGTCGTTGCTTGATTTTCCAACAAGACATACCAAATGGTACAAAACATATTCCCAGTTTAAAAACATGATTTTGATTATTAAATTCAAGATGTGACAATGGTTTAGAAAAATCAAACATGTTAAACCAATAGGAATTGTGCAAACTCAAAATCGAACAATCAAATCTCTTAACATGTTTCAAAATCGATTTACAAAAACTCAACGATTTAGTATTTGACAATGAACAAATCTCATAATATCCATAATTAAACAAATGGGGATTAAAATAAAAGTCATCATCATACTTATTCGCATCTTGTAATTGTTGGATTTGCATCTCTCCACCTTCATTTTTTGCATCACATTGATTTTCATGAGATAAACTCACATTACCATCATTTAAAACATCAAAAACAATCAAAGGATGGCAATCAATGGTATTATCCACATAATCACAAACATTAGAAAGATTCGGTGGAGACAAACACGATTTGGGACACTTACCTTCCTTACCTTCCGGTGTAGGTGGTTCAATTTCACCTTCAACCTTACCTTTTTTGATCATTTGAAAGCATCGTTCTTCCGAGAGGTATTGAAGTTGAAGAACATCTTTCGGTCCTTCGGGAACCTGAAATGAAGAAACAAATGAAGAACAAACTTCAAATGAGTTAGTTAAATCAACTCGCTCTTTTTCTCGCTCATCTTGTTCTTTCACTTCTTTTTCCATCTCAATTTCTTTTCTTGCTTTTCAACATCTTTTCTTTTCAAATTCTTTTCTTCTTTTCAACTTCTTTTGTTCACTCTCATTTTATTTTCTTTTCTTTCGAACTCTTTTTAATTTCTTTTGTTCTTTCTCTTTTCTTTTCATTTGATTTTCTTTTCATTTTGATTACAACAAGAGGATGATTCAAAAGAATCAAAAATACAAGAAATTGATTCTAAGATCGAAGCGATGTTCTCATAGATATCACGATCAATGCTTCGTGAAAAATCCTTTGTGCTCGACATCTTTGATTCATAAGATGAGTAACTCGTACTTTTTTCTTGTTCGCCACCATAGTAGGCTTCAAACTTTACTTTGCTTCGCCTTGAATCCTTCGTCGAATAAGAATCACAATTTGAACTACTTTTAGATCGATCTTTCATAGAGGAATACTTGGACGCATATGAACCACGTTCACTTCCTCGTTGATAACTTTGAAAAGTTTCAAATTTGTGGTTTGATTCATACCGTCTCGAACTTTTTGAGGAATAAGAATCTCGGTCACAGTCTCTCCTCGAATGTTCTTCTAAAGTGTTTCTTCGAGAAGACCTTGACTCCGTCCTTCGATTTGAAGAAAGTCGCTCTTGCTGGTCTCGTTCCTCAATTCGATCCAATCGCTTATACAACTTGTCAAACTTGGTATTCATGACTCTTTGCATTCCATTCAACAAATATTGATATTCAGTCTCTGAGAACACTTCTTGATTCATGTTTATTTTCTGAAAAGACTTTCAAAAAATAAAACAGAAAATTAAATCCTCACCATAAAATTCTCACAAGTCACTCACAAAGAAAAATCGCTCACACACGTGTTTCACTCGTATAAGGCTTTTCTTTAATGCAGCACTCGTGCCTTTTACCGCTCTCTCTCGCTCTCACAATTTCGTACTTCATTTCAAAAGACTTATTGCAGCTTGAGGGTCGGCTTTAAAATTGGTTAACAAAGGTTTGACGTTGGGTATCGGGTAGGGTAAAAGAAGGAAAAGGCAAATGGAGCAAGGGTGGGTGGCGTTGGGTGAAAAGAGAAAATATCAAATGATGGTAGAAGAAATTTTTTTCTGTGAAGATCAAGGTAAGAAGATGAGACTAGAAACAACAAGTACTTGCCAAACTTTCAAAAGAAAACTTCACTTCTTTTTTTCTTCTTTTTTTTTGTATTTTTTTCTTTTTTTCTTCTCTTTTTTTGTATTTTTTTCCACTTCAAATGTAAAAGATGAATACAAAAGAAATAAAATACAACTTTTTTTTTCAATTTTTTTGAATTTACGCACTTACTTCAGATTTACGATGTTCACCATAGCTCCTAATTTTCTAGCTCTGATACCAAATGATACGATCCGTCTCAAGATGAGTTGAAATGTATTTGAGTTGCCCAATCATCTACGAGGAGGAGATAAGCCTTTCGGGAAATAATAGGGAAACACAGATGAGTTCGCGAAAGCTTAAGTGAATTTGTTTAGAAGATGGGTTAAGTTAGGAATGGAGGTGTTTAAGTGTGGGAATGATTCAGATATGGAGAAGGATAGGTTCGATTTTGTGATGAAAGAAAAATGGATAAAAGATAGATGATGTTTTGGTGGGAATGGATTAAAGAACTTAAACCAGAAATGATTCAACACAAGTATGTGTCACCCCAGTTTCTATAATGTTTAAGGTGGAAGATGGTAGTCGATGATGGACCAAAGACCCGTTACTTAGTGAAGTAAGAACCAATTGAATGGAAGAGAAATGTTTGACGCCACAAGCCAGCTTGATAAGTCAAAAATGAAACTCGTTCAAAAACAAAGAGGAGATAACTCACTCAAATGAACAAAAGTCCATATGATATGATTAATGATAAAAGTCTAAGCTAAAAAAAGGATATATCCCTTTTTACAAACTAATAACAGGTATATATAGTACTTACATGTGGTTAGCTTAAGAGACAAATGAATTCAACTTTAATATGCAATTAAATGGCTAATCAATAGGTAAAAACTCTTGAATTCCTCCAACCAAATAACAACAATTTGATGACTCCAAATGAGCTGATTTCAATGTATTTGAATGCTTGGTTTCATGGTTTCTTAGTAGCCGAATGGTCACCAGCAACTTAATGAGAAGTTGTAACTCTTGTGTGATCTTTTAAGCCTCAAAAAACTTATGGAATTTGTTAATGTTATGCTGTTCAATTTGTGAGATTATTTTCTCTCATATTTCGTTTAAGACTCATTGGCTTATCTAGTCTTTAGTGGTGTCAACCCGTTTTCTTCTATCCGAACTTATCACTATTATATAGTGTGGTGTTCACCTTTATACCAAGGTTCCTACTTTTCTAAGTAGTGGGTCGAGGTTTCTCTACCCCCATTTTCCACCTTAAACAAATATAGAACCCGGGGTGACACTTTTCTAGTGTTGAATCGATTTTTTGTTTAAGTTCTTCTATCCCTCTCCATCAAATATCTCTTATCATTTAACCAAAATATCACCTAACATTTATCCTTTGTTCTCGTTGTTAAACCTAACCTATCTTCATCTCCTATCCAAATCTTAACCTTTTTGATAAGCTTCTGCAACTTTAACCTTATTTCACCCTTTTCTTAACAACTTTTCAATTACTCCTCGTAGACGATCGGGCAACTCAAATACGACTCGACTCATCCCGAGGTGGATCGTATCACGGCCTATGCGTTTAAGACCAGACTTGGCATGCCACACAATTCGAACTTATGTCTAGTCATTAATGCTTTTAATGAATATAATTCTTCGAAACAATTTTGAAGAAATCGAGATTTATTTGAAAACCATAATTTTAAAACATAAGAATTTACAATTTGATTTTCAGAGAAATAATTGGTTAAAACTTAAATAATTGGTTAAAATAAATTTATAAAAGAGTTTTCACAAAATTTTACGAGTGAGTGATATTTAAGAAAATCCCCTTTTGATACGCAAGTTTAAGAAAACATTTATAAAAAAAAAATTAAACAACCCCATTTAAGTAACTAAAACATATGCATAAAAATCCATAAAAATAATACCAGAGGCCTTATTATATCGCAATTGAAATAGTACTTAAATAAAAATACTTAAAAAAAGTTCAAAGTTTTTATAACTCATCATTTGTAGTATGGCCTCCACACGAAGTCATCCCTGGCACAAGTCTCTATCAATTATTATTACCTGAGAAGAGTAAGAAAAATTGGGTGAGTTACTTAGAACTCAATGTGTAACCCACTTATCGTGTTCACTGGGCCAAAACCAATTAAGCAATTAGTTGGGCTTGAGCCCATTTGTATATATCAAATATATATATATAAAAAATATATGCATATGATATGCAAATCCCAACCAAGCCTAACTTCCACCCGCTACACACCACCCGTACCAACCAACACACCTGTGGGGATCAAGTCAACCCATCCCGCCAACACACCAATAGCAGGCATTAAGCCATTTAAAATATTTGTGGCAGAGCCACCGAACTAGATTTTGGCAACATGCCTTTCTTCTCTTCGTCAATTATCCCAACCCATGCAGTCATGTATATATATTTAATGCATAACAATATATTCATAAGGTAAATTTCAACAAAAAGCCCATATTACAAGTTATCAATTTGGTCCATTAGCCAAAATAGCAATTTGGCCCATTTAACGATCTAGTAAATTTTGGCCCATTTATCGATCTAGCAAACTTTGGCCCATTTATCGATCTAGAAAATTTTGGCCCATTAGTCACATGAGGCTCTTTTCACAATATTCTCACTTGGCCAATTTATCAAAATAAATCATATGGCCCAAAATATCACTTTTTAACAGTATAGCACATTAAGGGGAAATCTGTAATTTTTCACAACTTTAATACCGTTTCCATGTTTTCACACCAAAAAGTGCTAATAAACCGTATTTTCCAATTTTCTGACTTTACGAGTTTTATTCTAATACTTACGGCATAGTATAACCCATGAGATAAGTGTGAAGTTACACACTTGATTACGGTGAGAACTATACTTTCCCACTCGTCGATACCTAAATATTTATCACGCTTGATTAGAACACTAATATTTAATATAAAACTATACTAACGATAAACGATCTAAATCCTTACCCTCAGAATCTCGAATGACAACTATTTATCGATTCTCCCCGGTTGACGGTTCACAACCCGATGGGAAATCCCGAATCGCTAATGGCTCTGAACTACGAACAACTTCGAATAATCGATTCTCCTCAGATGAGGGTCCACAACCCGGTGGAAAGTCTCAGATTGCCGAAACAGCCCTTCGTTTGAATTTGGGGGAATAGTGGAACCACCCCTCTTCCAAACGCTATTAACAACCCTTTTTGTCCCTATCTTGTTTACCACCAAAATAAATATCCTTGTGTTCTCGAGATGAGAATCAAGCGATAACGTCCCCTAAAATGAAATCAATTAGTAGTCCTTCTATAATGATATGACGAGTAATATAGAAATCCTTGATAGGAACCCTTACCTTACACTTCGACTCAATTTCTAGCGAGTCACTAAGATAACAAATACTCCGAGTTCGGCCTTCTTAATGACACTAAAAAAAATGAAAGATTGTCTAAGAGAAAAGAACATTATAATCGGTCATAAGACCCTCCCAAACTTGTATATATACGGCTAAGAAAAAGAAGAGAAAAGAAAAGATTCGAAAAGAGTTCTTACCGATTGCTTAAACGAAGGTTGAAAGAATAATCAACAAAACAATATAGATGAAGAGAAGATTCGACTTTGATAAAAACAAAGGAGAGAAAAGAATGGTTCAACTATGGAGGTAGTCTAACATTTGGCCATGTGAGAAAAATGATGAAGGAAATATGGTTGAAAAGAAAATAAATGAAGAAAGAAAGAGAATAAGGATGTGAGGTTTAAGATTTAAATTTTCAAAGATAAGAGAAAAGCAAAGAGAGAGGGTTTGAAACAATGATGCATTCGGCCATGGGAGAGAAGGAAGAGATGATGTTTGTTTTTGATGTTTTAGGCACTAGAAAAGAGACACAAGTTGAATTGACAAAATATGACCAAAAAGGTGTAACAAAGATAATTCTTCCTAGCCAATACACATTCGGTTTTGAGAGCATGAGATGAAAAGAGAAAAAAAAATGTCTTGTAAAAGCAAAAGTGACCAAATGGTATTACCCAAAAGCTACTAACCATACCAAACCTATCACCAAAAATTCGACCTTCTCCCCTTAGCCCCCTAAACCGTCCAAATACATGGTCAAACTTGGCCATCTTAACTTTCCAAAATACTCTCCCTTAAGAGGTGCCTTATGTTCCTCCACCTTCCAAAAGCTTAGAAATCCTATCCCCAAAATCAAGCAAATTCTATCCCTAAATACATATTTGTCATAACCTTTAACCACCCTACCATAAAAGAATTAGTCCATTCTTACCAAGAATAGAGCTTGGCCGACATTTGCTAAGAAAGAGCAAAAATAAATGTCACCAAGATGCTATCCATGGGATTCGAATCTCTCCCCTCAAGCTACACTTATGGCGCCTATTCCACCTTGCTACTAGCTCATCTTATGCTAGTTTTTGCAACTTACCTTAAGCATCAAGGTTACTTGATCCACTTCAATAAAGTAATCAAAATTAAAATTTATTTTAATACCAAATAAATCCCAAGCCTTCTCAAGACTATATATTAAGCACATAAATTTAATCATTCACAAGCTAAACACCAAAACATGCAACATATCGATACTCAAATTTTTAGGATGTTACAACTCTACCCTCCTTAAAGAAAATTTCGTCCTCAAAATTTACCTGGTTAAAAGAGGTGAGGATATTGTTGCCGAATTGCGTCCTCAGGCTCCCAAGTAGCTTCCTCCGCTCCATGATTATGCCAAAGAACCTTAACTAATGGCACAGTCTTCTTTCTTAGCACCTTAACATCGCGGTCTAAGATTTTCACCGTTCTTCCTCGAAAGACAAGTCCGCCTTAATTCCACTTCTTCTACTGGTACTATGTGAGACGGATCGATCTATAATGCCTCAAAGATAGAAACATGGAAAACACTATGAATTTGACTCAACTCCGGAGGTAAATCAAGTCGATAGGCCATGGTCCTACACGCTTGACTGACACCAGACGGTCCAATAAACCTTGGGCTCAACTTGCCCTTCCTTCCAAATCTAAAAATCTTCTTCCAAGGTGAGACTTTCAGAAAGACCTGATCTCCCACCGCAAACTCAATATCTTTATGCTTTAGATCTGTATACGACTTTTATCTATTCGAAGCTTCCTTTAACTGTGCTCGAATCACCTTTACCTTTTCTTCCGTCTCATATATCAATTCAGGACCTAACAACTGTCCTTCCCCCAATTCAGTCCAACAAGTAGGAGTACGACACCTACGATCGTATAATGCTTCATAGGGCGCCATTTGGATACTGGATTGGTAACTGTTATTATACGCGAACTCTGCCAACGGTAGAAAATCCTCCCAACTACCTCTGAAGTCGATCACACAACCTCGTAACATGTCTTCCAAAATCTGAATTAGTCTTTCTGACTGACCATCTGATTGAGGATGAAAAGCCGTATTGAAGTTTAACTTTGTTCCCAATGCCTCATGTAAAGCTTTCCAAAATCGTGATGTAACCTGGGATCCCTGTCCGATATGATAGACGCTGGTACCTCATACAAACTCATGATCTCAGATACATACAGCTTAGCCAACTTCTATAACGAGTAATCCGTACGAACTGGTAAAAAATAAGCAGTCTTCGTCAATCGATCAACTACCACCCAAACAGAATCTTTCTTAGTAGGTGTTAAGGGTAACCCACTAACAAAATCCATCGTTATTCGCTCCCATTTCCATAGAGGAATCTTTACCGGTTGCAATAAACCCGATGGTAATTAATGTTCCACCTTCACTTGTTGACAAGTCAAATACTTACCCACAAAATCAGTAACCTCCCGCTTCAACCCTGGCCACCAATACTACTCACGAAGATCCCAATACATCTTATTTCCTCTGGGGTGCATAGCATAAGGGCTATTATGCGCCTCTCGAAGAATCATTTGTCTCAAATCCAAATCTGTGGGCATACAAACTCTTCCACGAAAACACAGCACGCCATCCTTGTTCAATCCAAAGTCTCCTATTATACCACTTTCAACTTGTTGCATTAAAGGACCCAACTTTTCATCTGATAACTGCTTTTCCTTGATATGTTCTAACCATAATGGCTTCACTTGAAGTTCCGCTAGTAGGCTACCATCCTTATACAAACTAAGATGAGCAAACATTGCTCTCAACTCCGATACAACCTTACGACTCAACGCGTCTGCCACAACGTTAGCCTTTCCAGGATGGTACTTGATTGAGAAGTCATAATCTTTTAACAACTCCACCCATCTTCGTTGTCTCAAGTTCAACTCCTTTTGGGTAAGGAGGTACTTAAGACTCTTATGGTCTGTATAAATGATTGACTTCTCCCCATAAAGATAGTGCCTCCAAATCTTTAAAGCAAACACCACTGCAGCCAACTCCAAGTCATGAGTAGGATAGTTGACCTCGTGCGGCCTCAGCTAACGAGAAGCATAAGCCACCACTTTTCCACTTTGCATTAGTACACATCCTAAACCCGTGTGTGACACATCACAATAAACAGTAAACTCTTTTCTAGCCTCAGGTTGACTCAGTACTGGCGCTTCCGTCAAAATCTTCTTCAGTCTCTCAAAACTTTCTTGTTGTTTATCGATCCACACATACGGTACTCCCTTTTGCAACAGCTTAGTTAGGGGTGTAGCAATCAACAAAAACCCCTCAACAAAGTGTCTATAGTAACCAGCCAAACCCAAGAAACTCTAAATTTTAGCCACTAACTTTGGTGGTTTCCAATCCAACACAGCCTCTACCTTCCGAGGATCAACTCTTATTCCTTCGGTTGACACCACATGACCCAAGAAAGTCACTTCCTTCAACCAAAATTTGCATTTACTGAATTTGGCATAAAGTTGCTTATCTCGCAAAATTTGCAACACAATGCACAAATGTGAGTCATGCTCTTCTTCATTCCTCGAATATACCAAGATATCATCTATGAACACCACTACGAACCGGTCTAGATAGGGTTGAAAGACTCGGTTCATCATGTCCATAAATGCAGCTAGTGCATTGGTCAAACCAAATGACATAACCAAAAACTCATAATGTCCATAACGAGTTCGAAATGCCATCTTATGAATGTCTTCCTCTTTCACCTTGAGTTGATGATAACCCGATCTCAAATCAATCTTGGATAAAACTGAAGCTCCTCTCAATTGATCAAACAGGTCGTTGATTCTCAGCAATGGATACCTATTCTTGATTGTCAACTTATTCAACTACCTATAATCAATGCACATACGCATCGACCCATACTTCTTTTTAACGAACAAAATCGGTGCTCCCCACGGAGACACACTCGGTCAAATAAATCCCCGATCTAACAATTCTTGAATTTGAGCTTTAAGCTCTGCTAACTCCTTCGGCACTATTTTATAAGGAGCAATGGACACCGGAGCCATTCCGGGCAAAAGCTCAATGCCAAATTCTACTTCTTGATCTGGAGGTAGACTAGGAAGCTCTTCAGGAAATACAACTAGAAATTCTTTCACCGTTCTCACACCTTCCACCAATAATTCCTTGACATCCAAAGCACTAACGAAGGTTAGGAATGCTCTATACCCTTTTCGCACCAACTTTTTTGCCTTCAGAGTAGATACCACATTTGCCAAAAAGTTTCTTCGCTCACCAATCATAACTACCTCCTCATCATCCACAGTCCTTATTGACATTCGCTTTTCGGTACAATCCAATTGCCCCCGGTGCTTCACCAACCAATCCATGCCCAAATAAGATCAAATTTACCGAAAGGCAATTCCATCAAGTCCACTAGAAATATCTCTCTTTGAATTTCCAAGGGCACGTCTCTAAACAGTTTATTCACGACTACCGACTGTCCTAAAGGACTATGTACCAACATCTCTCTATCGGTAATCTCAGATCTAATATCCAGGTTTCCAGATATGGCACTAGCAACATTACGAGTGGGTAGACCCGATATCTATCAAAGCAGTAATAGGTACATCAGAGATGAAGAACATACCAGTTATCACATCAGGTGCATTGCCATCTTCACGACGCCTGACTGCATAACCAATCCCGGCTGTCTTGCCTCTACGTTACCTCTAAAGCCATTACCTCGACCCGGTGCACCTTGACCATGACCAACACCATTACCACCACGACCTGGCCCACAGCCTCTCGGTGGTTGTTGAGTGCCTCTAGCTGGTTGAGTATCAGGGTTACGAGCTTCCTGAATCGTATTAGTCTATCGAGGTCAATTCTTATACTCATGATCCTTCGAACCACATTTATAGCAGGCACCACTTTTCCTCCAACATTCCCCAGGGTGTCGTCTTCCACAGTCGACACATTCTCGACTCTGACTGGTAGTCACAAGCGCTCTAGCTTGAGATGGCTCGTCATTCTGTCGCCTCTTCTGAAACCTTTTAGAAGAACTTGAGTACTTAAAATCCCTCTTGCCTTTGACTCTTTCCCGGTTCTGGCATTTTGAGATCTTAGCTCTTCGGCTATCTTGGCTTTCTCTACAAGCGAGGTAAAAGACCGTACTTATTGTGGGGATATTAGTACCCGCAACTCATCATTCAACCCATCTTCAAAGCATACACAGTGCTCATGATCAGTCGGCACTATTGTGTGAGCATAATGCTCAAGGGAAGAAATTCTGCCTCGTAAGCTGCCACCGTCTTACTTCCTTAAACCAGATTCAGGAATTCCTTCCTCCAGGCATCTACATAACTTTTCCCGACGTACTTCCCTTGAAAAGTAGCTTTGAAGAAATCCCAAGTAACCAATGCAGCTTGGTGCCTTCTCGAACAGTAAGCCACCATTGATACGCCTCGTCCCTTAGCAAGGACACGGCTCCTCTCAGTTTCTGCTCGATGGTGCACTCCAGATCATCCATAATTTGTTTTACAACCTCGAGCCAGTATTCCACAACATTCAGAGCTACACCAAAGACACCTCTAAAAACCTCAGCACCACTTGACCTGAGTCATTCTGATATTGATCCACATGCTGCTTACCCATTTCTAGTCCCAGCAACCCTCTCTAGGACTCGCAACATTGCTTGAGTCAAAGCATTGTCCTCTAACGAATGGTCATGTGATCCAGTCTCACTTTCCGGGTGACGCAGATGCATCCATTCTCGGCATATAACCCAACGCTTCAGACGCAGCACCTCGTCCTCTACCACGGCCACGTCTACCATGTCCACGACCACACCCTCTAGTGCTCATAATGACTAATTCAATTTAATCTAATTTTCAGTTTTATGAATCAGAATATCATTTCAGTGTTTATTAACAATATTTTATGAGATATAAGAAGTAAAGTTGTTTTCGTAATCACATCCTATAGTCTCAATCTCTACCATTTTCAACACCTAAAACTAGAAGTTCTAGAGTGTTCCTATGATCATATCACAAGAATAAACATTTAATAAATAAATACTTACTTGACTTGATGCCGAATTCTCGTGGTGCCATACTACCTTTAAAACATAAGGTCTAGAAATTTAAATAGTTTTTTTAAAACTAAATTTATTGTTGAACCCAAACCACAGTCGAGTTTTGAAACTGGCTCTAATACCATAAAATGTAATACCCCAAACTCGGCTTATGCGTTTAAGACCAGACATGGCATGCCACACAATTTGAACTTACGTCCAGTCATCAATGCTTTTAATGAAAACAAATTCTTCAAAATGATTTTGAAGATGGAGTTTAATCAAAAATCGAGAATTTGAAAACTATGATTTTAAAACATAAGAGTTTACAATTTGATTTTCAAAGAAATAATTGGTTAAAACTTAAATAATTGATTGAAATAAATTTATAAAAGAGTTTTCACAAAATTTTTACGAGTGAGTGATATTTAAGAAAAACCCCCTTTTTATACGCAAGTTTAAGAAAACATTTATAAAAAAATTAAACACCTCCATTTAAGTAACTAAAACATATTGAAATCCATCCACGCATAAAAATCCATAAAAATAATACCAGAGGCCTTATTACATCGCAATTGAAATAGTACTTAAATAAAAATACTTAAAAGAAGTTTAAAGTTTTTATAACTCATCATTCGTAGTATGGCCTCCACACGAAGTCATCCCCGACCCAAGCCTCCATCAATTATTATTACCTAAGAAGGGTAAGAAAAATGGGGTGAGTTACTTAGAGCTCAATGTGTAACCCACTTACCGTGTTCACTGGGCTAAAACCATTTAAGCAATTAGTTGGGCTTGAGCCCATTTACAAATGCACAATATATATATATATCAAATATATATATAAAAAAAAAATATATGCATATGATAGGCAATTCCCAACCAATCCTAACTTCCATCCGCTACACACCACCCGTACCAACCAACACACCTGTGGGGATCAAGTCAACCCAGCCCGCCAACACACCAATAGCAGGCATTAAGCCAATTATAATATTTGTGGCAGAGCCACCGAACTAGAGGCATTAAGCCATTTAAAATATTTATGGCAGAGCCACCGAACTAGATTTTGGCAACAGGCCTTTCTTCTCTTCGTCAATTATCCCAACTCATGCAGTCATGTATATATATATTTAATGCATAATAATATATTCATAAGGTAAATTTCAACAAAAAGCCCATATTACAAGTTATCAATTTGGCCCATTAGCCAAAATAGCAATTTGGCTCATTTAACGATCTAGCAAATTTTGGCCCATTTATCGATCTAGCAAACTTTGGCCCATTTATCGATCTAGTAAATTTTGGCCCATTAGTCACATGAGGCCCTTTTCACAATATTCTCACTTGGCCAATTTATCAAAATAAATTATATGGCCCAAAATATCACTTTTTTAACAATATAGCCCATTAAGGGTAAATCCATAATTTTTCCCAACTTTAATACTGTTTCCATGCTTTCACACCAAAAAGTGCTAATAAACTGTATTTTCCAATTTTTCTAACTTTACGAGTTTTATTCTAATACTTACGTCATAGTATAACCCATGAGATAAGTGTGAAGTTACACACTTGATTACGATGAGAACTATACTTTCCCGTTCATCGATACCTAAATATTTATCACGCTTGATTAGAACACTAATATTTAATATAAAACTATACTAATGATAAACGATCTAAATCCTTACCCTCAGAATCTCAAACGATAACTATTTGTCGGTTCTCCCCGCATAACCTGATGGGAAATCTCAAACCGCTAATGGCTCTGAACTACGAACAACTTCTAATAATTGATTCTCCTCGGATGAGGGCCTACAACCAGGTAAAAAGTCTCGGATTGTTGAAATAGCCCTTCGTTTGAATTTAGGGGGAATAGCGGAACCACCCCTCTTCCAAACGCTATTAACAACCCTTTTTGTCCCTATCTTGTTTACCACAAAAATAAATATCCTTGTGTTCTTGAGATGAGAATCAAGCGATAACGTCCCCTAAAAAGAAATCGATTAGTAGTCCTTCTATAATGATATGACGAGTAATATAGAAATCCTTGATAGGAACCCTTACCTTACACTTTGACTCGATTTCTAGCGAGTCACTAAGATAACAAATACTCCGAGTTCAGCCTTCTTTATGACACTAAAAAAATGAAAGATTGTTTAAAAGAAAAGAACATTATAATCGGTCATAAAACCCTCCCAAACTTGTATATATACGGCTAAGAAAAAGAAAAGAAAAGAAAAGATTCGAAAAGAGTTCTTACCGATTGCTTAAACAAAGGTTGAAAGAATAATCAACAAAATAATATAGATGAAGAGAAGATTCGACTTTGATAAAAACAAAGGAGAGAAACAAATGGTTCGACTATGGAGGTAGTCTAACATTCAGCCATGTGAGAAAAATGATGAAGGAAATATGGTTGAAAAGAAAATAAATGAAGAAAGAAAGAGAATAAGGATGTGAGGTTTAAGATTTAAATTTTCAAAGATAAGAGAAAAGCAAAGAGAGAGGGTTTGAAACAATGATGCATTCAGCCATGGGAGAGAAGGAAGAGATGATGTTTGTTTTTGATGTTTTAGGCACTAGAAAAGAGACACAAGTTGAATTGACAAAATATGACCAAAAAGGTGAAACAAAGATAATTCTTCCTAGCCAATACACATTCGGTTTTGAGAGCATGAGATGAAAAGAGAAAAAAATGTCTTGTAATAGTAAAAGTGACCAAATGGTATTACCCAAAAGCTACTAACCATACCAAACCTATCACCAAAAATTCAGCCTTCTCCCCTTAGCCCCCTAAACCATCCAAATACATGGTCAAACTTGGCCATCTTAACTTTCCAAAACACTCTCCCTTAAGAGGTGCCTTATGTTCCTCCACCTTCCAAAAGCTTAGAAATCATATCCCCAAAATCAAGCAAATTCTATCCCTAAATACATATTTGCCATAACCTTTAGCCACCTTACCATAAAAGAATTAGTCCATCCTTACCAAGAATAGAGCTTGGCCAACATTTGCTAAGAAAGAGCAAAAATAAATGTCACCAAAATGCTATCCATGGGATTTGAATCTCTCCCCTCAAGCTACACTCATGGCGCCTATTCCACCTTACTACTAGCTCATCTTATGCTAGTTTTTGCCACTTAATTACCTTAAGCATCATGGTCACTTGATCCACTTCAATAAAGAACTCAAAATTAAAATTTATTCTAATACCGAATAAATCCCAAGCCTTATCAAGACTATATATTAAGCACATAAATTTAATCATTCACAAGCTAAACACCAAAACATGCAACATATCGATACTCAGATTTTTAGGATGTTACATCCATGGCCCAAGTCCACTTCACATAGCATTACCTGCAAGGGTTAAGGAAAAGGGGTGAGTTTGTAACATCCGGGACTTAGGGGCTCTATATTTACTTTGTATCTATGTCTTTAGTATGCTTTGTATGTTGTTTGATGTGTTTGGGGTCCCCGGGAAGGCTCGGGGTTAAGTCAGAACCTTGGTTAAGATTTTAATTTTTAGCACTATAGGAGAGAGGCTGACTGAGGCAGGACTTAAGGATTGTTGCTTGTGTTTGGTAACACAAGAATTCAATTTGTAAAGTGGCTAGAAGGCGCCATTTAGGAGGTAAGGAAGTAACACCACAAGGAGTGGGGAAGGAGTAGGTTCGAGTTGCACTGGTTACAATTTTGGAATTCTTTTTGGCGTCTGGAAGGGAAGAGGTGGATTTGGCTAGGAACCTTGAAGAAAGGGGAGTTGAATTGGTCAATTTTTTTAAATGGTTGGACAAGAGTGAAAAGTGGAGGTTGAAGCTTTCAAACGAGTTTTAATGGGAGCGTGTGAGTGAAGTTAGGAGAAAGTTAAGGGATTTGGAGTGGGGTGGAGATGTTGGTTGAATGTGGGGTTCTAGAGGAGGGACTTTCGGTCATGTAGGGGGTGTGTGGGAGTGTTTCAGTTTTAGGAGTGTTAGTGCCAAAAATTTTGAAAGGCTAGCTTAAGGTGGAGTGAGCTCTCCTTTTTTTCATTTTAGTTGTGACGTATTTTTGGGGCAATTTGGTTCTTTTCTTGGAGTTGTCGATTTCCCTCAACCATTTCCTCTTCATCATAGTGTTTAGTAAGGCCGAAAGCTATAGGTACTCCTTTCTATTTTCTTTCTTTTCTCCTTAGGTATTTTCCCTCTTGTCGAATTCTCTTAGCATCCATTATTCTTCTTTTCTTTGGTTTCTTCCCTCATTCACAAAAAGCCGAATTTCACTCCTCATTTTCTCTCTTAGCTGAAACCTCTCAACCTCAACATCACTCCATTCTTTCTTTCCCTAATTGTTCATCATAGCCGAGTATCCCTCAAAAATCTTGTTTGAAACCTCTCTTCTTTTTGTCACTCAAGCCAAATCCTTACCCCATGTTTTGGTAAGTCTTCGATATTCTCTTTTCTTTTCTATTCACTTTTGGACGAATCTTTTCTCATAAAACCTTTTTTTGTTAGTTTTATCTTCATTCTTCTTCCCTTACAGTTGAACCTCTGATTATTGTTTCCTTTTCTGTTCTTAGAAGTAGCATCTCCCAAATCTGATCTTCTCTGCTTTGACATCTTCTGTCGAATCTTTAGAAGCATCTTTTGATTTTGGTAAGGGATCTTCTTCACTTTTCCATCTATTTTCTCTCTTTTTCTATTGTGGGTTGGTTAATCAAAGATGATAGGGTGAGGTCTTGGTGTTCTGGCCGAATGGTAGGAAGAGGGCTCATGAATTCTGTTTAGCTGAAAGGCCATCTCTTCTGATCTATTCTTTTTCAGTCGATTCTCACTTGGTGATTTCATAGGTACTCGATCGACTTTCTAATCCAAGCCTTCTGATCTCTAAACTCTGCTGACTTAGGTAAGGAATCGTTATATATCATTATTATTATTCAGTGTATATCCTTAGTTTCTCTGCTTCGATGTTTTAACTCAGTCTTTTGACCAAGATCATCTTATAGAATCAAGTGCCAGCCGAGCAAAGGAGGGAGTTGGACACGTAGTCCCCCCTAAATTCAAGAAGCGAGTAGTTTCGGCGGTTTGAGATTGGCCACCGGGGTGTGGGCCAGCTTCTAAAAAGGATAAGCAGATCGCTGTGATTCCTATGAGTGAGGATGTTAGTGAGGTCGATAGTGTAGTGCTTCAAGTTTATAGGTGTGTAATTATCACACTATTTCCTTAACTTTATATATGTATGTGTAATGCTTGAAAGCTAAAAATAGTGGCAATGGTGATTAAATTACCCGTGTTGGGTAAACTGGAAAACCAAGTCAGTATATACTTTCATGCGTTATTGATGTTGGTGGATAACCTGATTGTGGGTGTATGTTAAGTATGATATATTTATATACTTCATACCATGTAACCTATTATTTATACCATGTTGCATGTGTATGGGATATTAGGATATAAATGATTTAAAGGGGAAGTGTATATTGGTGACTTTGTCACGATTGATGATGGCGTGGAGCCTCATTGTGGATTTGGTGATTTAATCACGTGTGGAAACAGTGGCTAAACCACTTATGTGGATTTTGAGTAGTGTGTCTGTCAGCATGACTGCCAAAGAGGTGTGTAGCGGATGGAGGGTTGATTGTAGAAATTCCCAAGGTGTGTATGAAGATGTATGTACGGAGCAGTGTGTAGAGGTTGGTACTAGGTTGGGTTAGGCTATCATTCTTATTATTGGTTCATGATGTGATGATACGATAGTGGTTTGGGCCAAGCCCATTTGTGAAAATTTTGTGGACTGATTGCACACTGAGTCTGGTGAGTCACTTTATTCTTAACAAATTACAGGTAGCTCGTGATACTTTGGACTGGGTTGGATCATACTCGAGGTGGCCATGCGAGGGGTTATTTATTAAACTTAAATTTTTAATTTGAATTTAGTAATCGCTATTTTCTTTAGGATATTTTTATGATGTAATAAGGCCACTTTAAATTTGGTAAATTTTGGATTCTCCTATCAAGTTGGTTTTCATTATTCATTAATCATGAAATGGCAACATCAAACCATTTTTTTACGTATATATATAATCTAAAGTTTCTTTGCAAACCTGCTTAAACACACTTTTATTGAAATTAAAGTTTTTTCCTTCTCGACGAATAATGTCTGGATCTAAAGTTAACCATGTTTTAAAAAAAATCATCTGATCGCTAAGCTGGCTAAATACCTTTTCCTTAAAATAGAGTTTCTCCTTCCAAATGCATCATTAAATTTTGGCTTTATTAAATTGTTCTGTATTATTTTTCAAACCTTATAAAACCTTTCAAACCCTTTTTCCTAGTGACATTCTAGATTCGGTTGTGGTGTTTGGGTGAGTTTGGGATGTTATAATTTGGTATCAGAGCCCAATTTTAAAACTCAACCTTGGGTTTTTGGGACCACAACATTTTCAAATTATGTAATTAACAAGAAAATTTTATATGAATTTGTCTTTTGGAAGAATGGCACTCGAGTTCCCGACCTGGATCCACCAGGTAAGTTTTCTAATTGTTAAGTGAATTGCATGAGGTGGTTATATGTTGTGGATGATTGGAATTTAGAATTTTTACTGTAGAGATGAAAACCTTTAGGAATATGCATGCTTTACGAAGGAACTACTTATAATTCTGTTTCATAAAACTACTCATTAATAAACAAGTGGAAAGATATACTGACTCATAAAATTTATAATCAGAGTAAAGTAGAGCTATAGATATGAGTGGTAGAGGATGTGGACGTGTTACTCGCAACCGTGGGAGAGGTTAGGGTACAGAGGTTGAACTTTCGGAGGCTGAGGGCGAGGCACCAACCTCACCTGTGGCGGGAACAGGTTTGCAAGACAGAACTGGGGGAGACGATGCTCTGTCTCAAGCGATGTTGCGGGTATTAGAGCGTGTAGCTGGGGCAAGTATTGGAGCTACAACTCAGAAGTCCATTCCTGAGCGACTTTGAGCAAACGAAGCTGAAATATTTAGGGGTATTTCTGGGGTAGCTCCAAACGTGGTGGAATATTGGCTAGAGGCAGTCGAGAGAATTATGGAAGATTTGGATTGCACAATCGAGGAGAAGCTGAAGGGCACAGTGTCTTTACTTCGGAATGAAGCCTATCAATGGTGGCTTACTGTGAGAGAGGGTACGTCGGTGGATCGGATAGATTGGGACTTCTTTAAGATGATGTGTTAGAGGAAATATGTTGGAGCTAGTTACGTGGATGCTCAGAGAAAAATGTTCTTGAATTTGGTCAAAGGGGGTAAATCGGTAGCTGAGTATGAGGTGAAATTCCTACGGTTAAGTCAGTATGTGATACGATCTGTCTCAGGATGAGTTGAAACGTATTTGAGTTACCCAATCGTCAATGAAGGAGTATTGTTTGATGTGTTTAAAAGAAAGTAAAAATGGTTATGTTTTGGTAAAATGGCAGCAACTTGGGTTGAAGAAGAATTAGGTAGATGAAAAGGTTTTATGGTTGAAACAAGAAAGAACCCTTTATAGAGGATTAAGGACCCAAATCTTATAGGCTTCAAAGGAATGGATGAATGGGATAGAACCTCGACCCACTATCTAGCAAGATAGGAACCTCGGTATAAAGGTTTGAACGCCTCACCCAAATGGATGATGAGTTTGAAACAAGTCAGATTGACGCCACTAGCTACTAGATAAGTTAATTTGAACCTTGAAGAATAGAGAGAGTAGATAACTCACAATCTAAAAATTTCATAAGCATCAAAAGTCTCTTCTACAAACTAAAAACAAGGTATATATAGTGTTTACATTTGGTTAGCTGAAGAGTCATATGAATTCAGTTTTATTATGCATTTAAATGGCTAATCAATAGGTAAAAACTCTTGAATTCCTTTAGCCAAATAACAGCAATTTTATGACTCCTAATGAGCTAATTTCAATGTATTTGAATGCTTAAAAAGTGTCCCTTGAGTTCTTCCATGATCAACTGAAAAGTCACCAACCAAATGAAGAGTCTCAACCTTTGGAATTCTAGCCATGTAACTTCCATCTTCAATGTGATTAACTCTTGAATTAAATTATTTTTCAAAATCCTTTGAGTTCTCCATAATCAATCGAAAAGTCATCAGTAACTTAATGAGAAGTTGTAACTCTTGTGTGATCTTTTAAGCCTCAAATGGTTATGGAAGATGAATAGGCTGCTGCTGAAATTAATGGAGATGTAATGCTTCCATCAATGATCATAACAGCTCCCTTTAATGTTAAATAATGCTTCCCCATGTGTGTAACCGTTTTCACTTGAAAAGTCACATTAACTCTTTGTAACATCCTTGAGTGTAACGGTTTTCAGCTGAAAAGTTTCCTACATTCAAACACATTAAACAAACAAATTAATCACATTGAAACACTTATTAAACACTACTTTAACTTAAACACATTAAACACTAGACTTTATTAAATGAACTAAAAGTTAAGACTTCAATTAATGTAGTAACTAGTTAATTTATGGAAGCAGAAATAAATTAACTTAAACTCATGCTTCATTAAAACATTCTAGTAACTAGATTAATTAATAAGTCTCTTATTAAATGAAGTTCAATAATAACTCAATTATTAAAACTATGATGAGTTGAATTAATGACCAGCAACTCATTTATTAATCTAAGATGAGTTATTAACTAAGATGAACCTAATGAACTCAATTAACTAAGATGAGTAATTTATTCAAGTAACTTAATTAAAATAAAGTCCAACAGCTCAATTTATTAACAAGATGAAATTAAACGTCTCATTTTGCACTTGGGTCCTTCGAGTTTAGGCCAATCTCGATGTCGTCGAGATGTATGGAAACATGATGCGATCAGGTTCGTATCAGTATGCCTGGGGAATAGTTGCAACTGATTATGAGTGATGTGTTCGATTCGAGGATGGGCTACGAGATGAGCTGCGAGTGTTGATAGCTCCTCAGAGGGAGAGGGACTTTGCTATTTTGGTGGAAAAAGCAAAGATAGCAGAGGAGATAAAGCGAATTAAGAGGCAGAATAGGGATAAGGACAAAGGCAGGAATAAGAGGAGTTATTGATCGTCGGGATCATCCGAGGGTTTCCAGAAAATATCTAGGGTTGATGGCCTATTCGTATTGCAACGCTGGTTGCTGTTGGGCAATTTCGATAGTGTGCTCATTGTGGAAGGTCGCATGCAAGAGAGTGCTGGGGAAGAAATAAGGAATGCTTCAAGTGTGAGTCAAAGGATCATCTGATAAAGAATTGTCCGTTAGATATAACTAGGGCTCGGATGGTATGTCAAGGGTATGTACAGCCAGGAAGAGGTGGTCAACAGATGCTGAGAGGGCGTGGTCTGAACCTATGATGCGAGCACGCCCCATATCAACTCGAGCTCGAGCCATGATCCATTGGTGCTACCTCATGGCCCCATCACTAGAGCTAGATCTAGGCCATTCAAAGATGCAATTGGAGCTATGGTACAGCAAGTGTGGATTGATAACAAGGCTAACTCACTTGGACGTATGGAAGGTCATTCAATGGAGCAGTTTCGCAATGTCCTACAAGCTCAACTAGTCATCGATGAGCTCGGCCCTGGCTCGTGTTTATCAAACGAGAGTTCACCTTGCTGCTGTCCAGCTCACGAGCTCGCCACTAGCTCGTGTCAAGCTCGTTTAAGCTCAATGAACTCAATTGGCCATTCGGCCTTGAGCTAAATACTTGGCTGAAATTTTACTTTAAATAAATTTGAGACATATAAATTTGTTTAATGAATTTGCTGTTATTAAATAAGTAGTAATTAAGATGTTTTAATTAGGACATAATTAGTATAGCTATTATGACATGTCTTACTTAGGACAAATTAATTGAGTTGCTGCCATTTAATTTGTCTAGTGAAACTAGCTAGTAATGTGTCCTAAGCTACAGTTGAATTTTAAAAGTTTATTAATAGCTTAGTTTTTAATTTGTTTCAGCTCAATTTAATGTCTTAATGTGTCATTTTAATTGCTGGAATTAATTGGCTAAGTTAAGTGGCTGAAATGAATTTAATTTGTTTTGTAGGTGCATGTAGGGGGGACGGCACAAGAAGATTCATGATAGCTGCACATTCTTTCATTTAAGGAGTTAACTTGGTTAGCTTAATGGCCTTCTTAGCTACTGATTTAGCTCCCCAAAGTGACAATTTAGCTCACCAAAGCTGATGTAAAGATGCCATTCACACCAGCAGCATGTGGCGTCACTTATGGGGCTGTTTAGTTCCTTCTTTTCACACTTGTGGCTGTTGGGTTTAGATGCATTCATCAGCTAAATAGCTGGCTATTCAAAGTTGAAATTAATGAGGAAATTAAAGGCAATCAAGCCCCCTTGACTGAACATTGAAGGGCCATGCAACTCCCTTTTCTTCCTTGAAGATTCGGCTGCACCTAATCAATCTAGAAGTTGCCCATTGCTCTCCTATTCAGCCAAACTTGGACTTGGAGCATGAGGAGTCTTTTCTAGATTTTTCTAGTTAATTCTAGCATTAAGTTTGCTTAGACACTAAGGCTTGAAGGATGACCAATCGGCTAGCTTAACTAGCCTATAAATATTTGAACATTTTATTTGTAAAGGACTTTTTGCCAAATTTTATATCGTTATTATGCTGAATTTGCGAGAGCAATTTCTCCTATTTCGTTCTTAGGATTTGTTGGCTTATCTAGGAGTCTAGTGGCATCAACCATCCTTCGTTCTATCCCGATACCAAGGTTCCTATTGTACATCGATAGTGGGTCGAGGTCTATTAAACTACTAAAACTAAAACCTTTAGAAATGTATAAGTAATAGGGTCGATACCTTTCTCGGTATTGGTTCTTACTTGTTTCCTAAAGTCCTAAACCGAAACCCGAACATTCTTTCATCCTTAAACTGAAGCCCAAGCTTTATTTTCTTTCCTAAACTGAAACCCGAGCCATTCATTCTTCCCTAACTTTGAAACATATCCTAATCCGAAACCATCTAAGCTAATACCGAATCCAACTCATTTTGTCAACCCCAATTCTTACAACTTACCCTAACTACATCAAAATTTCTTTCTTTCTTCGATTCTCTAGTTTACGATCGAACTCCAAGCATACATCTTATTTTTTCCTCGAGATCTGGATCGTATCATCTGGTATCAGAGCTAGTTAAATCGAGATCTACGAGCCGGGAACAACCAACGAAGTCATTTAAGCGAAGGCTCAAGTAAGTTTTAAAAAAAATAAAAAATAAAATAAAATTCCCTAGTGTTTCGATTGAATTGCTATCATTCTCTTCATCTACATTTTCTAAATTTCTCTCCGACCTACTTGAACCACCGATCTCTTCTTCTTTCTTTAGCCTACCTACACCCACATCTTACACCTTTTGAACCCATTTTGAAACCGACCCCTAAGCCCTAATAGGCCTTGGCAAATCTGACTAACGAATCTGTGAGAAGTTCGAGAGGTAAAAGGCACGAGTGTGTGAGACTATTCGAGGGGAGGTAAAAGCCTAATCGTGAGTGTTAAACACGAGCGGAGTGTCAATAACTTTTTTCTTTTCGAGTGAATCGTGAGGATTTGTTGTGAGGTACTATAGTCCGTGCTATGTCTCTAGAACACGAGCAAAATGTAAATGAGCCACCAGGAAGGCAACCCATTTGACATGTTCCCAATCTGCCAATGCAAGCCTTGTTGCGGGAGATGGAACGGTTACTCGATCGTAGGCTCAATCCTCTGAAGACCGACTATACCAAGTGGAAGCCCGAAGACAACGAGAAGTACGTGGGCGACCAAATAGAAGGCGTGAACAGCCAAAAGACGGTGAAGATTATTTCAATGATGCTTTCAATTGTGAGATCGAATCTATTGTAAGTATTGGAAGGCGAGGACCCTGAAATCGAGGTAATAGAGATCGAGACCGAGTGGATGATGACATGAAAAATATAAAGCTATCTATTCCACTATTTCAAGGGAGATCCGATCCGGAAGTGTACCTTGAATGGGAAAAGAAGATTGAATTGGCTTTGATTGTCACAACTATTCGGAATCTAAAAAGGTTAAATTGGCCGCTATCGAATTCACCGATTATGCCATGATATGGTGGGACCAAATAACCACCAGTCGAAGGAGAAATGGAGAACAACCCATTAGCATGTGGGCCAAAATGAAATCTATCATGCGCCGATGATTTGTCCCACAATTTTACCATCGAGAACTATATCAAAAACTCCAAAATCTTATCAAGGATCGAGGAGTGTTGAAGATTACTTCAAGGAGATGGAAGTTGCCATGATTATAGCAGATGTGCAAGAGGAACGCGAGGCAACCATGGCCTGATTTTTGGCTGGTCTCAACTGAGACATAGCTAATATGGTGGAACTCCAGCATTATGTCGAACTTATAGACATGGTGCACATGGCGATTAAGGTGGAGAGGCAGTTGAAGCGCAAGGGTACTGTTCAAAACTATCCCCACTCCAACCCTACCGAATGGGGCCAAGGGACTAGTAAGGCCAATCCATCGACTCGAGCCAAGGAGACCACGCCATCTGCCAAACGTAAGTCTTTCACTGAATCTAACAAAGGCAAGGCAATAGAAAGCCCATCCAATAGATCACGAGACATCACATGTTTTAAGTGTCTCGGGAGGGGACATATTGCAAGTCAGTGTCCAAACCGAAGTACGATGGTGATGCGTGCCAATGGAGAAATAGAGTCTGAAGAAGACGATGAAGAACGTGAGATTGAAACTACCACAGACGAGGAAGAAGAAATTGAACATGCCATAGATGGTGAACTCCTCGTTGTGAAGAGAAGTCTCAACCTTAAAGGAATCGATGATGAGCAACAACGAGAGAACATTTTCCATACTCAATGTCAAATACAAGGCAAAATTTGTAGTGTTATCATCGACGGTGGAAGTTGCATGAACATTGCTAGTACGTTCATGGTGGAGAAGTTGGGCTTACCAACCACAAAGCATCCGAGCCCATATAAGCTGCAATGGCTTAATGATGGTGGTGAACTAAAGGTAACTAAACAAATCCTAATTTCTTTCAACATCGAAAAATATGTAGATGAGATCCTTTGTGATGTTGTACCCATGCACGCGGGTCATCTGTTACTTGGATGTCCCTGGCAGTTTGATCGCAAGGTGGTTCACGATGGTTACACCAATAGATACACGTTCAAACTCATGGGAAAGACTATCACTCTAGCACCTTTGTCTCCGAAACAAGTTCATGAAGATCAAGTAAAATTAAAAGATTCTTTTGAAAAGATGAGAGAAAAAGAGAAAAATGAGAAAACAAAAGAAAAGAAACTTGAAACAAAAAGAGAGCAAGTGAAAAAGAAAAATGAAAAAGGAGAGACGAGTGGAAAATAAGAAAAAGAAAAAGAAAATGAGAGAGTGAGTATATTTGCAAAAGGAAGTGTAATACGAAAGGCTTTGCTGTTGCGACAACCAGTTTTTGTACTCATGTACAAAGAAAATCTTTTTAACATTAACGATCTCTCCCAGAATCTCCCTTCTTCCATTTTGTCTCTTTTGCAGGATTTTGATGATCTATTTCCGGAAGACATCCTGAATGGATTACCACCACTTCGAGGGATAGAACATCATATCAATTTCATACCAGAGTCGTTATTCAATCGACACCTTATCGAACCAACCCCGAAGAAACAAAAGAACTTCAATGGCAAATTGAAGAACTCATGGAAAAGGGCTACATACGAGAAAGCCTTAGTCCCTGTGCTGTGCCGGTCTTGTTGGTTCCAAAGAAGGATGGCACTTGGCGTATGTGCATCGATTGTCGAGCTGTGAATAAAATCGCCATTAAATATAGGCATCCAAATTCGCGACTTGATGATATGTTAGATGAATTGAGTGGTGCCAAACTGTTCTCGAAAATCGATTTAAAGAGTGGCTATCACCAGATTCAAATGAGGGAAGGCGATGAATGGAAGACTGCCTTCAAAACTAAGCATGGTTTGTATGAGTGGCTGGTCATGCCGTTTGGCTTAACCAATGCCCCTAGCACTTTCATGAGACTAATGAACTATGTTTTAAGAGCTTTTATCGGTAAGTTTTGTGTTATATATTTTGATGATATCTTGGTGTATAGCAAGACATTGGAAGAACATGTAGTCCATCTTCGATCTATTTTGGAAGTCTTACGTAAGGAAACTCTTTATGCTAACCTTAAGAAATGTTCCTTCTGTTCTGATAAAGTTATTTTTCTTGGTTTTGTAGTTAGTGCTCAAGGTCTCGAAGT
Organism: Gossypium rotundifolium; assembly: GCA_025506655.1. Taxonomy (NCBI): domain Eukaryota; kingdom Viridiplantae; phylum Streptophyta; class Magnoliopsida; order Malvales; family Malvaceae; genus Gossypium; species Gossypium rotundifolium. Next base: position 105,483,213 of record CP106734.1, read on the forward strand.
CGATCAAGAGAAGATCAAGGCTATCCAAGAATGGCCGAGACCTATGAATATAAGCCAAGTAAGGAGTTTCCATGGGCTTGCGAGTTTTTATCGCAGATTTGTGCCAAACTTTAGTACGTTAGCCGCACCTCTTACCAGCGTCATCAAGAAGAGCTCAGCCTTTCTCTGGGGAGATGAACAAGAAAACTCTTTTAATGTTATTAAAGATAGACTTACTAGAGCTCCTTTATTAGCATTGACTAATTTTTCTAAGACTTTTGAGATTGAATGTGATGCATCAGGTGTAGGCATTGGAGCCGTATTAACACAAGACGGAAGACCTGTCGCATACTTTAGCAAGAAGTTGAACGGGGCATCCTTAAACTATCCTGTATATGATAAAGAGATGTATGCTTTGATTCGTGCCCTTGAGACTTGGCAGCATTATCTTTGGCCAAAAGAATTTGTAATCCATCCAGACCATGAAGCGGTAAAACATATCAAGAGACGGCATAAATTGAACAAACGACACGCAAAATGGGTGGAATACCTCGAATCATCCCCATACATCATCAAGTACAAGAAAGGTAAGGATAACATCGTGGCTGATGCACTCTCAAGAAGGTATGCACTTATAACCCATTTAGAATCTAAACTGCTTGGGTTTGTTTTCTTAAAGGAATTGTATTCCACTGATGAAGATTTTGGTGAAATTTTTCATGCGTGTGAGAAAATGGCTGTTGATAAGTATTACAGGTCTGATGGTTTTCTCTTCAAAGAAGGTAAACTGTGTGTGCCCAAAAGCTCTATTCGAGAAGTGTTAGTTAACGAGGCATATAGCGGAGGACTTATGGGACATTTTGGAGTGGGAAAGACCATGGCTACGCTCTGAGAACATTTATATTGGCCGCGAATGAGGAGGGATGTCGAGCGAGTGTGTGCGCGCTGCATATCATGCAAGATATTTCCATGGATTTTGTACTTGGCTTACCCTGAACCAAAACGGGAAAAGATTCAATTTTTGTTGTAGTGGATAGATTTTCAAAAATGTCACATTTTATATCATGCACAAAAACCGGCAATTTATCATCCACATTTCTAATCTTTTCTTTAGGGAGGTGGTATGCCTACATGGGTTACCAAGAACCATTGTTTTAGATCGCGACACTAAATTCCTAAGTCACTTTTGGCGATCACTTTGGGGAAAGCTTGGAACGAAGCTACTTTTCTCGACAACTAGTCATCCCCAAACCGATGGGCAAATTGAAGTACTCAATCGGGTGTTATCAACTTTGTTAAGGGGCATCATCCGAAAAAACTTGAAAACATGGGAGGAATGTTTACCCCATGTGGAGTTCGCATATAATCGATCTGTGCATTCGGCAACTAAATTCTCACCATTTGAAGTCATCTACAGGTTTAATCCTCTAACTCCTTTAGACTTAATGCCTTTACCTAATGATCAACTTAAGGCCGAATATGTGAAGAATTTGCATAAGCAAGTTCGAGACAACATTGAGTCTAAAACTAAAGAGTATGCTCGAAAAGCCAATAAAGGTCGTAAACGAGTCATTTTTGAGCCCGGAGATTGGGTTTGGTTATATATGAGAAGGAATGCTTTCCAGCCCAACGTAGGTCTAAATTGCTTCCACGAGGAGATGGACCGTTCCATGTTCTTAAGAAAATTAACGAAAACTCCTATTGGCTTGATTTACCCGGTGAGTACAATGTTAGCGCGACTTTTAATGTGGCTGATTTGAGTCCTTTTGATGCAGGTTTTGACTTGAGGACAAGTCATCTTCAAGAGGGGGAGGATGATGCAAGCACGCCTCATGTCAACTCGAGCTCGAGCCATGATCCATTGGTGCTACCTTGTGGCCCCATCACTAGAGCTAGATCTAGGCTATTCAAAGATGCAATTGGAGCTATGGTACAGCAAGTGTGGATTGATAACAAGGCTAACTCACTTGGACGTATGGAAGGTCATTCAATGGAGTAGTTTCGCAATGTCCTACAAGCTCAACTAGTCATCGATGAGCTCGGCCCTAGCTCGTGTTTGTCAAACGAGAGTTCACCTTACTGCTGTCCAGCTCACGAGCTTGCCACTAGCTCGTGTCAAGCTCGTTTAAGCTCAATGAACTCAATTGGCCATTCGGCCTTGAGCTAAATACTTGGCTGAAATTTTACTTTAAATAAATTTGAGACAATATAAATTTGTTTAATGAATTTGCTATTATTAAATAAGTAGTAATTAAGATGTTTTAATTAGGACATAGTTAGTATAGCTATTATGACATGTCTTACTTAGGACAAATTAATTGAGTTGCTGCCATTTAATTTGTCTAGCAAAACTAGCTAGTAATGTGTCCTAAGCTACAACTGAATTTTAAAAGTTTATTAATAGCTTAGTTTTTAATTTGTTTCAGCTCAATTTAATGTCTTAATGTGTCATTTTAATTTCTGGAATTAATTAGCTAAGTTAAGTGGCTGAAATGAATTTAATTTGTTTTGTAGGTGCATGTAGGGGGGACGGCACAAGGAGATTCATGGTAGTTGCACATTCTTTCATTTAAGGAGTTAACTTGGTTAGCTTAATGGCCTTCTTAGCTGCTGATTTAGCTCCCCAAAGTGACAATTTAGCTCACCAAAGCTGATGTAAAGATGCCATTCACACCAGCAGCATGTGGCGTCACTTATGGGGCTGTTTAGTTCCTTCTTTTCACACTTGTGGCTGTTGGGTTTAGATGCATTCATCAGCTGAATATCTGGCTATTCAAAGCTGAAATTAATGAGGAAATTAAAGGCATTCAAGCCCACTTGACTGAACATTGAAGGGCCATGCAGCTCCCTTTTCTTTTTTGAAGATTCGGCTGCACCTAGTCAATCTAAAAGCTGCCCATTGCTCTCCCATTCAGCTGAACTTGGACTTGGAGCATGAGGAGTCTTTTCTAGATTTTTCTAGTTAATTCTAGCATTAAGTTTGTTTAGACACTATGGCTTGAAGGATGACCATTCGGCTAGCTTAAGTAGCCTATAAATATTTGAACATTTTATTTGTAAAGGACTTTTTGCCAAATTTTATATCGTTATTATGCTGAATTTACGAGAGCAATTTCTCCTATTTCGTTCTTAGGATTTGTTGGCTTATCTAGGAGTCTAGTGGCGTCAACCATCCTTTGTTCTATCCCGATACCAAGGTTCCTAATCGATAGTGGGTCGAGGTCTGTTAAACTACTAAAATTGAAACCTTTAGAAACGTATAAGTAATTGGGTCGATACCTTTCTCAGTATTGGTTCTTACTTGTTTCCTAAAGTCCTAAACCGAAACCCGAACATTCTTTCATCCTTAAACTGAAGCCTAAGCTTTATTTTCTTTCCTAAACCGAAACCCAAGCCATTCATTCTTCCCTAAATTTGAAACATATCCTAATCTGAAACCATCCAAGCTAATACCAAATCCAACTTATTTTGTCAACCCCAATTCTTACAACTTACCCTAACTACATCAAAATTTCTTTCTTTCTTCGATTCTCTGGTTTACGATCGAACTCCAAGCATGCATCTCGTTTTCTCCTCAAGACCGGGATCGTATCAACCTAGGAGGGAATGGTTTTAGTTGGGTCATGTAGCACGCTTGAGGTGTTGGTGTTGGGAGTAGACGACCCAGTTGGTTTATGCAACCGACGTTGGTTTATGCATGCACCAGACGTTATAACGGGTACATTCCTTATTTTTGGTCTACCCTTTACTACATTAATTGATGTTAGGTCGACACACTCCTATGTTGCTAGTGTGGTGTCTGAAACTCTGTGTATGAATCTTGAAACTGCTTCTAGGGAGATGACTATACTTAGTCCTTTAGGACAATCGGTGTGGTAGATAAACTTTTTAGAAATGTGACTTTAGAAGTTCAAGGGTTAGTTTTCCCAGCTGATTTGATGGAACTACCATTTGCGAAGTTTGATTTGATTTTAGGCATGGACTAGTTGGTCAGGTATCATGCAAATTTAGATTGTGCTACTAAGCAAATGGTGATAAGGACTCTTGAGAATGAAGAAATTTTGGTGATGGGCGAGAGGAGAGACTACTTGTCCAATGTAGTGTCTGCTCTTAAGGTACAAAGAATAGTGAGAAAAGGGTGCATGGCCTTCTTAACTTTTGTCAGTGCCTTGGATGCAAAGGAAGTGATCATGGATGGGGTTAGAACAGTAAAGGAATTTGTGAATGTCTTTTCTGAAGAGTTGCCAAGGTTGCCTCCGGATCGTGAGGTGGAGTTTGGAATCGAGCTTCTATCAGGTACGGCTCCGGTGTCCATCACCCCTTATAGGATGGCTCCAAAAGAGCTAGTTGAACTTAAAGCCCAGATCCAAGAGCTGTTGGATCGTGGTTTTATCCGACCCTGTGTGTCTCCATGGGGAGCACCGGTGTTATTTGTAAAGAAGAAAGACGGATCTATGCGTATGTGCATTGATTATCGCCAGTTGAATAAATTGACCATCAAGAACAAGTACCCGTTGCCGAGGATAGATGATCTATTTGATCAGCTCAAGGGGGCTTCAGTATTTTTGAAGATAGATTTGAGATCAGGATATCACTAGCTTAAGATAAAGGAAGTAGATATTCATAAGACGGCTTTTCAGACTCACTATGGGCACTATGAATTTTTGGTAATGCCGTTTGGTTGACAAACGCACCAGCCGTGTTCATGGATATGATGAATCGGGTTTTTCAACCCTATCTGGACCGATTCGTTGTAGTGTTCATAGGCGATATTCTAGTATATTCCAAGATAGAAGAGGAGCATGATTCACATCTTCGGGTGGTTCTACAGATTTTGAGGGAGAAGAAATTGTACACCAAATTTAGCAAGTGTGAGTTTTGGTTAAAAGAAGTTACTTTTCTAGGTCATGTGGTATCTACAAAAGGGATAAGAGTCGATCCTCAGAAGATTGAGGCGGTGCTGGACTGGAAACCACCTAAGTCTATGGCAAAGATTCGAAGTTTCTTAGGATTGGTAGGTTACTATAGAAGGTTTGTTGAGGGTTTTTCCTCAATTGCGGCACCCTTAATTAAGTTGTTGAAGAAGGGGGTACCTTTTGTGTGGACTGACAATCAGCAAGAAAGTTTCGAGAAGTTGAAAAAGATTTTGACGGAGGCTCCGATTTTGATCCAGCCTGAGGCTAGAAAAGATTTTGTAGTGTATTGTGATGCTTTTCACACGGGGTTAGGTTGTGTGCTAATGCAGGATGGGAAGGTGGTTGCCTATGCATCCCGATAATTAAGACCGCATGAGATTAATTACCCCACACATGCAGTTGTTTTTGCTTTAAAGGTTTGGAGACATTATTTGTATGGAGAGAAATCTGTTATCTACACTAACCACAAGAGTTTAAAATATCTGTTAACTCAGAAGGAGTTGAATCTAAGGCAGCGAAGGTGGATTGAGCTATTAAAGGACTATGACTGCTCGATTGAATATCATCCAGGTAAGGCAAATGTGGTGGTAGATGCGTTAAGCCGAAAGGTAATATCAAATTTGAGAGCGATTGATACGATCTATCTCGGGATGAGTCGAAATGTATTTGAGTTGCCCAATTGTCTACGAGGAGGAGATAAGCCTTTCGAGAAATAATAGGGAAATACGAATGAGTTCACCAAAGCTTAAGTGAATTTGTTTAGAAGATGGGTTAATTTAGGAGTGGAGGTGTTTAAGTGTGGGAATGATTCAGATATGGAGAAGGATAGGCTCAGTTTTATGATGAAAGAAAAATGGTAAAAGATAGATGATGTTTTGGTGGGAATGGATTAAAGAACTTAAACCAGAAATGATTCAACACAAGTATGTGTCACCCCAGTTTCTATAACGCTTAAGGTGGAAGATGGTAGTCGATGATAGACCAAAGACCCGTTACTTAGTGAAGTAAGAACCAATGGTATAATTGAATGGAAGAGAAACGTTTGACGCCACAAGCAAGCTTGATAAGTCAAAAATGAAACTCATATGAAAACAAAGAGGAGATAACTCACTCGAATGAACAAAAGTCCATATGATATGATTAATGATCAAAAGTCTTAAAAAATTCCCTTTTTACAAAGTAATAACAGGTATATATAGTGCTTACATGTGGTTAGCTGAAGAGACAAATGAATTCAACTTTAATATGCAATTAAATGGTTGAAATAAAATTTAAAAACTCTTGAATTCCTCTAGCCAAATTACAGCAACTTTATGACTTCTAATGAGATGATTAAATGAATTTGAATGCTTTAAAAAATGTCCTTTGAGTTGCCTTTGGCTAGCCAAAAAGTCTCCAGCAACTAATGGTGCTTTTAAAGGCTTAAATATCCATCATGAATGCTTTTAAAATATGTCCCTTGAGTTCTTCCATGATCAACTGAAAAGTCACCAACCAAATGAAGAGTCTCAACCTTTGGGATTCTAGCCATGTAACTTCCATCTTCAATGTGAGTAACTCTTGAATTGAATTGTTTGTCAAAATCCTTTGAGTTCTCCATGATCAACCGAAAAGTCACTAACCAAATGAAGGGTCTCAACCTTTGGAATTCTATCCATGTAACTTCCTTCTTCAATGTGAGTAACTTTTCAATAAATGCATAACAGCCTTTAGAAATAATGGTTGTAAGATGAAAAGTCTCTTGCAATTATCACATGTAACCAACAAATTAATGCAATTTTTAAACTTAAAACAAATTAACAACTAACTTAATTAAATGAACTAACACTTAAGCTTCATTTATTCTAGCAACTAGACTTAAATAAATGAACTAACACTTAAACTTCATTTATTCTAACAACTAGACTTAAATAAATGAACTAACACTTGAACTTTATTTATTCCAGCAACTAACTTAATTAAATAAAGCATCATTAAATGAACTTAACTCATGCATCAATAAATTAACCTAGTAACTAGATTAATTAAAGACACAACTATTAAATTCACTAAAAGAACTCAATTAATTAAACTAAGTTGAGTTGAATTAATGACCAGCAACCATTTATTGAACTAAGATGCTTAAATGCAAGTATTTTAAATGCAAACTAAATGCAAAGCTAAAAATTAAATAAAGAGCTCAATTTAGTTGGATCGGTTCAAATAGCTGGAATCAATTTCATTTTGTACTTTGGCCCCTCGAGCTTAGGCCACTCTCGATGGCATCGAATGGAGTCAAACCATGATGCGACTAGGTTTGCATCAGCGATGTTCACCCACCTTAGTCTGTACGACGACGGAAGTTTATTACCGGAACTACAAGTGAAGCCGACATGGGTAAGTCAGGTTAAAGAGAAATAGTTATCAGATGATGTCTTGAGTGCTCGACTTCTACAAGTACAGGATGGTGGAGTAGAGGATTACAGTTTAAACAATGATGGAGTTTTGTGTTTTCGCGGGAAGGTTTGCATGCCAGAGGATGTGGAGTTGAGGCAGATGATTCTTCAAGAAGCGTATAGTGGCCCTTACGCTATGCATCCTGGAGGAAGTAAGTTGTATCGGGATCTGCGTGAGCAATTTTGGTGGCCAGGATTAAAGCGGAAGTTACGAAATTTGTCAGAAAGTATTTAACGTGTCAGCAAGTCAAAGCCAAAAACCAGTTGCCTTCAGGGTTGTTGCAACCGGTGAAGATTCCACAGTGGAAATGGGAGAGGATCATTATGGACTTTGTTAGTGGGCTACCTCTTACGCCTACTAAGAAAGATTCGGTATGGGTAATTGTGGATCAGTTGACAAAATTCGCTCATTTCATACCTGTTTGTGCCTACTATTCTCTGTAAAGATTGGCTAAGTTATGTGTGGCAAAAATTGTGAGGTTGCACGGGGTACCAGTGTCGATCATATCAGATAGAGACCTTAGATTTACGTCACAATTCTGGAAGGCGTTACATTAGGCTTTGGGCACAAGGCTAGACTTTAGCACAGCGTTTCATCCGCAGACAGATAGCCAGTCTGAGAGAGTAATTCAAGTCTTAGAGGATATGATGAGGGGGTGTGTCATTGATTTCAGGGGTAGTTGGGAAGAGTTCTTACCATTGGCGAAGTTCGGGTACAACAAAAGCTACCAAGCTAATATTCAGATGGTGCCGTATGAAGTGTTGTATCGACGAAAGTGTCGCACTCCCACTTGTTGGACAGAATTAGGTGAACACCATGTTTTAGGTCTAGAAATGGTTGCAGAAATAGAGGAGAAGGTTAAGTTAATTTGAACTCGGTTGAAGGAAGCATCAGACAGATAGAAATCATATGCGGATCTAAAGCGAAAGCAGATAGAGTTTGCAGTAGGTGATCGGGTCTTCTTGAAAGTTTCACCGTGGAAGAAGGTGAGGAGATTTGGACATAAGGGTAAGCTAAGTCCCAGGTTTATCGGGTCTTATCGGGTTTTGAAACATGTGGGACTAGTAGCATACCAGTTGGAGTTTCCTTCAGAAGTGAAACAGATGCATGATGTATTCCACGTTTCGATGTTAAGACGTTACCATTCGGATCCATCTCACGTTATGCTAGTTGAGGAAGTTTAACTAAGACCAGACTTGTCGTATAAGGAGGAACGATCCAGATCTTGGATCGAGACGTCAAGATCCTAAGGAGGAAATCAATTCCGTTAGTCAAAGTTTTGTGATGGAATCATGGTTTGGAAGAGGCGACGTGAGAGCCAGAAGATGTGATGCAATAGCAATACCCTCATCTCTTTTGATCAAGTAATTTCGAGGCTGAAATTTCTTTAAGGGGGTAGAACTGCAATATCTGGGATTTAGGGGCTCTGCATTTACTTTGTATCTATGTCTTTGGTATGCTTTGTATGTTGTTTGATGTGTTTGGGGTCCCAGGAAGGCTTGGGGTTAAGTCAAAACCTTGGCTAAGATTTTAATTTTTAGCACTATAGGAGAGAGGCTGACTGAGGCAAGACTTAAGGATTGTTGCTTATGTTTGGTAACACAAGAATTCAATTGGTAAAGTGGCTAGAAGGCACCATTTAGGAGGTAGGGAAGTGACACCACAAGGAGTAGGGAAGGAGCAGGTTTGAGTTGCACTGTTTACAATTTTGGAATTCTTTTTGGCATCTGGAAGGAAAGAGGTGGATTTGGCTAAGAACCTTGAAGAAAGGGGAGTTGAATTGGTCAATTTTTTTAAATGGTTGGACAAGAGTGAAAAGTGGAGGTTGAAGCTTTCAAATGAGTTTGAATGGGAGCGTGTGAGTGAAGTTAGGAGAAAGTTAAGGGATTTGGAGTGGGGTGGAGATATTGGCCAAATGTGGGGTCCTAGAGGAGGGACTTTCAGTCATGTAGGGGATGTGTAGGAGTGTTTCGATTTTAGGAGTGTTGTACCGAAAATTTTGAAAGGCTAGCTTAAGATGTAGTGAGCTCTCCTTTTTGTCATTTTGGTTGTGACGTATTTTTAGGGCAATTTGGTTCTTTTCTTGGAGTTACCGAATTCCCTCAACCATTTCCTCTTCATCATAGTGTTTAGTAAGGCCGAAAGCTATAGGCACTCCTTTCTATTTTCTTTCTTTTCTCCTCAGGTATTTTCCCTCTTGCCAAATTCTCTTAGCATCCATTATTCTTCTTTTCTTTGGTTTCTTCCCTCATTCACAAAAAGCTAAATTTCACTCCTCATTTTCTCTCTTAGCCAAAACCTCTCAACCTCAACATCACTCCATTCTTTCTTTCCCTAATTGTTCATCATAGCCGATTACATCCCTCAAAACTCTTGTTTGAAACCTCTCTTCTTTTTGTCACTCAAGCCGAATCCTTACCCCATGTTTTGGTAAGTCTTTGATATTCTCTTTTCTTTTCTTTTCACTCTAGGCCGAATCTTTTCTCATAAAACCTTCTTCTTCTTTTTTTTGAGTTTTGTCTTCATTCTTCTTCCTTTTTTTGGAGAATTTTGACCAAGATTGCTTATGGAATAAGTGCCCAAAAAGGGGGATTACACTATCCCCTAAATTAAAAGTGGAATTTGCTAAATTGGATGGGCCATTTTAAAAAAAACGTTGGGTTTATAAACTTAAGGTCGATATTATCTTTAGGTTTATGGTGTTTTATAACATTTTTAATTTTTAAATATTATTTAATCTTAAATAAATGAATTATTAAATAACCTGTTGGGTAAATAAAAATGGAAAAATATTTAGAATTGATTTGGTGGATCCCGATTGTGGGTTATGAGTATTTAATTTATATTTATACCTGAACCATTTTTAACCATTTGATTGATGGGTATTGTTAAATAAAAGGAAGTGTTAGGTGATTTGTTTAATGGGAGTCATTGGGATTTGTTGATTTAATAGGTGGGGGCTAAACCCTTATTGGCTTTGATTGATCAAAGTTCCCCAAAAGGGGGGTGGAATTTTTGAAATTTGTTGAGGAGGACACCTTTAATTGGTACTAGGTTGGGTTGGGATTTTTTAATTGGTCAGAATTGGAATCGAAGTTTTAAACCCATTTTAAAATTTGGTAATTGCCAAATGGGATATTTATTTTAAAAAGCACTTATTTTGGGTTTGAACCTCAGGTGGTTTTTTATTTATTAAATTAAATTTTTTTTAAATTTTTTTTTTTTTGATTAATAACCACTTTAATTTTTAAATTTTTTTTCCATAATTGGTTTTATTACATTTAAAATGGTCACAGAAACCTTATTTTTCTAATAATTCTTTTTTAAACCTCTTAAAAATTTTATTAAATTAAAGTTTTTTTTTTTAATAACCTTTCAAAAACCTTTTTAGAAAAATTCCGTGAAGGGTTATTTTTTAAAATGAGTTTTCCCTTAAATGCGATTAAATTTTCTTTATAAATTGCGATTTTTTCAAATTTAAAAACCTTTCAAATTTTTATGCATTTCAAACTTTTTTGGGCGGGTTTGGGTAAAAACCTTTAACAAATTCCCTTTTAAATGTAGCCATTTTTGGGCCCCATTTAATAAAAATAATTTTGCAAGTATCAACCCAAATATAATTCACAACCTGGGGTAATCAAACCCCAGTCCAAAACCAAGTTCATTTAAATATTTGTTTTGAGCCATAAACCCTCCAAGCTACTTTTTATAAATTTTTTCCACCAAAAAGATAACATATAAAAATAACCCTTTAAATAATTTACACAAATATAACATACATAAACCTTTTATTGGACATACCTTATAAGAATTTGTAATCCACCCCAATTTATTAATTTTTCCATCCCAGAATTTAAAGCAAATATAATACTAAAATTACATAAAAATTCAACCTTTCTATTGAATATTTTAATAATCCCCATGGGATTTCAAAATTTAAACCCAAATTTTGAATTTTACCCATATATTTTATAATTTAAATTTTTAATACAATTTGGGACAAAAATTAAATTTCCACCGCCATATTACTTTCTAAATAAATTGGAAATAAAATTTGTCCAAAATTTTCTTGAAAAAACTCATATAATTCTTATACAATTTTTTAAATTTTATTATCCATTTGTGATTTTAAAGTTTTCCATTTAGACTAATAGTTTAACCTTCCCCTAAATTAAATATCCTTTTAAATTTTTTTTTCCCCTTTTTTTTAAAAAAGACCATAAGTTAAATATAAATTATAACTTAATTCTTTTCAATTTTTTGATTTTTTAAATAGAATGGGAAACAATCATTCAAATTTTAAAATTAAAAATCCTTTAAAATTCCTTCCCTTCTATTTTTTATTAAAAATCACAAAATTTTAATTAATATTTAATTTTAATTCCCCCCTTTTTTGGTTTTTAAAAACCCCTTTGCCCAAAAACTTTTCATTCAAAATTGGTTTCCACTCCATACGCCCCTTTAAAATTGGTCAATTTTTACTTTCCCAATAAAAACTTTCATAAAATTAGATGGGATTACCCCCATTTGGATTTCCAAAACCCTTTCCCTAAAGTGACCTTCCCATATTCTAAAATCCACCCACTTTCATTCAAAAACCAAAAATAAATAAGAGAGAAGGGGTTATTTACCAAATTTTAAAAAGGAAAATTTGTAATTACAAAATAGAAAATAGGGGAAAACTCAAATGAGGAACTTACCCCAAATTCACTAATCCCCCTTCCTAACTTTAAACCCTAAAGAATGTGACAAAAATTTAAATTTCCAAAATAAAGGGAAAAGGTCATTTTTTTGATTTTTTAAAAATTGGGCTAAAATTCCAAAAGCTTTCTCCCCAAAATTAAAACTTTTCTTTTTGTCCCTAAAAACCTTTACAAAATTTTAAAAATATTTGCCCAAAATTTTTTTCAAAACACCTCCACAAATAGGCCAACTGCCCTTTCCTTTATTTTTCCTTTGTTCTTTCCCATTTTTCCTTGTTTTCCCCTTCCTTTCCTTTTTTTCCTTAATTAAAATTCCTTCCTTTTGACCAACCCCAACCTTAAAACCAAAAAAAATTCCAAAATAAGTCAATTTGGATTAACCCGTCTCCCTCCCCATTACCCATTCCACGCCCAACCTTTTCTAGCAATTGAATTATTCCTTTTCTAATGCCCCCTTTCCCTTTTGTTAACAGAAAATTTTCCTATCCTCTTTCCCTTTCTTTCCCAGAATTTCCAAAATCATTTGTCCCTTAAAAACCCCTTTTCTTTTCTCAAAATTTTAAACCCCCAAAAGGCCCAATGGGTAATTATACACCTTTTGGGTTTACTTCTTTCCATCTTGAGTTGGGCTTCCTTTTAATGAGAATTTTCATTTATTCCTTTCATTTTTTTTTTACCCAATTGTATTATATTTTGGTTTTAAATAAACACCTTCCTTCTTTTCCTCTTTTGGACTTTAAGTAGTTTAATTTTCAATTCCATCCTTATTCTTTAGCCTTAAGACAAAGTGGGATATTAATCATTAAGGAAGGAGTTTTTCATTTTATTTTACTTCATTTGGATTATTTTGAATGGTAAAGGTTATGACAATTGATTTTTTTTAAATCCTATTTTTTTGTTGACCTTTAATTGGGGTTAAATCCCCTTAATTTTCATAAGATTTTTCTCCAATCTTTAATAGGGTGGTACATTTGGAAAAATTAGGGGGCAAAAAATGAAATTGAATTTCTCCCATTTAAATGTAGGCAAGATTTTAATTTTCCGTTTATTTTGGAAGGAAATTTTTCCCAATTCTAAGGGGATTTCTTTAACTTATTTGATTTGGAAAGCCTATTTTGTTAAATCAGTGTTTGTGATGGTGCCATAAAGGAATTTTTATAATTAGGTGTTAATTAAAATTTGATTGGTTATATATGTTGAAAAATAATTTTTTGTTCAAATTAATAAATGCAAATGGAAATTGAGAATTGTTAAACCGTTAATTTTTAAATTTAAAACTATTAATTTCAAAACAAAAATGCCCATGGGTTAATTAAAAAACTTTAATGGGATTATTTAAACCCTTTTTTGATTTAAAAAAAACCCATTTTTAAACCCTTTTTAAATTAAAATGATTAAATACCAAAAAATATTATAATTAATTTTTATAATATTTTAAATTTCTTTGAATATTGTGGGATGGAAAAAATTTTAGAGTTCTTTGGATTGAAATTCATTGTTATTTTTAACTTATTTTAAAAAAACCCCCCATTTAACCGATTAAGCAATAAAATCGTTAAACCTTTTATTTAATAAAAATTTTAACTTAAACAAAAAACAATTTATTTAAAATTTGAAAAATAAAACCCAAAGTTATTAAAATTAAAATTTAACTAAGACTTTAAAACCAATAACCTTTAAAATATTATTATAATTTAAAAAATTTATTAAAAATTTAATAATTTGTTAGGCCATTTGGCATTTTAAAAACCATTTTAGTTTTTAAAAATTTTTTGCTTTAACAAAAAATAAACCCAAAATAAAGTAAAAGAAATTTTTAGAGGTTATTAAACATAAAAAAATGAAAGTTTAAATGAAATTGTTAATCCTTTCAATATTAACTTAGGGCTTTAGCCCCAAATTTCTAAATCCCTTCCTTAAGTTAATTTAAATAAGATTTCTCTTATTCTCCTTTTAAATTTGGGTTTAAGGCCCAAACCCAAACTGGCCCAATTTTAGGATGTTACAATTTTGGGGTTAAAAAAATTTATAAAATTCTCTAAATTTTCAAGGGTTTATTGCCCGGTTTTTTGGGGGTATGGTTGGTGGGTTTTAATTTTTTTTTTTAATATTAAATTTACCCAAGATTACAAAGGTTCAAATTATAAATTAACCCAATTCTTTAATAACCTTTTCAATTTAAAAAAAAAATTGGGGAAATTTACCTCTTTGGGAATAATATTTTAATTTATAAATTTTTTTCCCTTTATTTATTACTTTTAATTTTTTTAAATTTAATAAGGCCTCAGGATTGGTTTTAATTTGCTTTAGTTTTGGTTTATTATTTTATGGTTTAAAATTTTCAAAATTATAAATTTTTCAAAATTATTCAAAGTTTAAATAATTTTATAAAATAACTTTTGGATTTTTTTGAATTAAACACATTTTCAAATAATTTTTTCATTATTTGATTTTTGTTTATAAAATCCCTTAATTAGAAATTTTTTATTGAATTTTTAAACTAAAATTATTTTTAACTTCCAAATAATTTAACTTTATTCAAAAAATTTTAAACATTTTATTAGTACACCGATCCAAAATTGATGGGAAATTTGGGGTGTTAAATGGTTTAGAGGATTGCAAAATGACATAGTTTGGGTTAAAAATAGTTAAAACAAATTTAAATAAATTTTTTAAAAGTACCCGTATCCCCAATGAAATTTGTTTTAATTATAATTGTGGTATAACAGGTAAAAAACTCCCAAAATGTTTAAACTTTTGCTTTAATAAACTTTTGAACTTTAGGTACCTTAAAATAATTTACTTTTTAACTATAAAATTTGTTTAATAAACTTAAAATAGATTATAAGTTGAAAATAAATTACTTACAAAATGATAAGGGACACAAAAAAAATTATCATTTAACACCCCAAACCCAAACCCCGAAAAATATTAAAAATATTTTCCAATTTAAAGTTGGGTGTTAAAATTTGGCTAAGGATTTAAAACTTTGAAAATGTTGGAATTTTATAAAACTGGTTTAAAACCCCTTTTAAAACATTACATTATATTTAAAATCATTAAACAATTGCATTAATTTTTTTACCCGTGGTAACCAAAACCAGAATTTAAAGTTTGAAAATTATTTTCCAACATCTTGAAAACATTTGAACATAAATAACAAAATAAAAATAAACCAAAATAAAAAACCTTTTAACAATCCCAAAATAAAAACTTAAAAAAAATGATTAATAAAAAAGTGATTTCAAACCAATGTGGCACAATCCTCCCTCCATCCCCCATCTCTATCTCAAAATTTAAAAGTATACCAAATCAAGTGAAACCTCCCAAAAATACAAATCACAAATTAAGAACTTAGAACCCAATAGCCACCAACTTTTTCACCAGGTTAAAACCAATATTAAAGTAAAATTAAATGTGGGGCCAACCCTTTTTCAAAACCTCTGACCAAGGTACAAAAATTAACTTAAAACCATGTTACCAAACCACATTAGTCCTTTAAGTTTTAAAACCCCTACCATGGTAAAAAAAGGGAAACCATTTTTCAAAAAATCCCCACAAATAAAAATTGGGTTTTAAAACTAAAAATTTTTCCCCCTTAAATTAAGAAATTAATTACAATTTATGTCTGATTTTACATTTGGCTAAATTAAAAAATACAAAAGGGAAAAAGATTTGAAATTCCAAAAAAAGTTTAAAGAAAAAATGATTTTTAATAAAGGAAGGAAAAATTTTTCAGAATTGAAAAAAAGCCATTTCTTAGTCTTTCCTTCTTTGTTTTAACAAATAACCTTAAAGTCCCTTGGAAATAAAATTTGAAAATTCCCACTTGGTTTTAATAATTAAAATTTTACCTAATTTTAATTCCAAAAAATAATCCCTTCCTATTTTAAAAAATTAGCCCTATTTGAGTTAATTCCAATCCATTGGGGGCTGGAAAGGAAAAAAAAAAAAAAATTAGGCTGGTTTTCAAGCAATTTTTTGGAAGATTTAAGGGATTTTCAAAAAGGGAAAAGGGAAAAAAGATTTTTTTAAATTTTCTTTTATAATTTCACTTTGGGAAAAAATGGTTTTTTATCTTAGCAATCCGGGGTTTCAAAAATTTTAAGAAAAAAAAATTTTTCATTTTTCTTTTTTCGAGAAAAAAATTTTTCCAAGGGCCCAATGGTTTTTCCCTTTTTTTGTGTAATTTCCCAATTTAAAATAAACTACTTTAAACCTAATCCCTTAAAATTTAATTAAAAACAAAATTCCCTTCCTTATTTGAAAAAATATGCCTAATTTATCCAAATTAAAAATTCTTTCAAAAAAAAAAAAAAAAAAAACAAAAGGGGTTTTGATTCAAAAATATTTTGGGAAATTTCCCCTAACCCTTCCCCTTTTCCAAAATTTTCAAAACCCCCCTTTTTTTAAATTACCCTTTTCCTTTAAAACCCAAAAATCTCTTTTAACCATATCAACCCGATCCTACTGTTTTTAAGCCCCAACCCCCCTGATTTCATGAAAAAATTTTTTTAAGGCCTTCCTAGGTAACCCAAAAACCCTCAAAAAAATATTTTTTTTTCCCCGAGGTCGAATTTCCCCAACCCTTTGGTGATTGTCCAAATTTTTTCTTTTCCCAATTTTATTTAAACCCTATTACCTAGCTTTTTTTGTTTTAATTTAATTTTTTAAACCCAAATTTTAAAATTTTAACCCTAAAATTCTTAAAATTATTTTTTTTTTAAGTCCCAAAATTTTTTAAATTTAACCCCTTTGGTGAATTTTTATTAAAATAATTTTTTAAATTTTACAAAAAGTTTAATTTAATATGAATTATTTGGATATCTTAATAAAATTTTTATTCCTACAAATTTACCATTTCAAACCCCTAAAAATTTAAAGGTTTAAGTTAAAATTTTCTTGATTTATTATTTCCACAAGGTTTTTGGCAAATTTGGAGGGTTTTGTTTTTCAGAATTTTCCCATTAATTTTTAATTTTCCCAAAAAGTATTTTCTAATTTTTAAAATACAGGTTTCCGGATGTTTTGTCGTTTAAAATCTTAATTTTGGGATTTTAAAATTTTGAAATTTGGGGTTTCCGGGATTTTAAATCGGCGGAATTTTTCAAATTGAATTTGAAATTTAATAAATCAAAGTTTTTTTGAAAATTTGGGGGTTTTTAAGAATTTTTTTGAGTTAGGGTTCAAAAATTTTGTCCAATTTTTTTAATTTTTTTGAGGAATTTTTAATTTTCAAATTGAATTTTCGTAGTTTCAAAAATTTTCAGAAAAAAATTTTTTTTTTTATAAATTAAAATTGTAATTTTCCCCAAAATTTTTTAATTTACAAAATCGGATTTTAAAATATTTCAAAAATTGGGTTTAAATTTTCATAAAAAAGGGTTAAGTTTTAAAATTTTTAAATATTTTGGTAATTTAAAACTAGGTTTTTTCTTTTTAAACCATATTTTGGTTTTTTTAAATTGGGGATTTTGGCTTTTTTAAAAAATTTTAATTTAAAAAAACCTTTGGGTTTTAGTTTTTTTAATTGGTTCCTACCAATGAATTTTGACTTAAATTAAGGATAAATACAACCCAAATACCGGCTCCCACCAATAACCTAGAAAATATAAGATTCCAACCCTTGTTTCAATCCAAGGTTGTTTGGAATTTTGAATCTTTCATTTGATATCTCCCAGTTAAAAAGTTAGTCCCATTTTACCCTTCTACCCCTTATCAAATATTCACAAAAATAGATAGAATTACTTACCTGGGCGGATTGGTGCCGGAGACTCGGTGCCATGTTGTTCAAAACCAAAAATTATTTCAAAAAGGCCTACCAAAACATTTTGGGCCTTGGGCCCCCACAGCCGAGCTTTGAACCGGGCTCTGATACCAATTTTGTAACACCCCAAACCCGCCCATGAGTCCTGACCGGATCTGGTATGTTACTGGGTAAAATATTTTGGGCCAATTTGAAAGTTGGGTGAAAATTCGATAAAATTTGGCTAAGGTATTTAAAACGGGGTTTGAAAACTTAGTTGGGCCTTTATATAAATACAGTTGGGCTTTATAAACCCTTTTGAAAATATTGATCATGTATCATTTTAAAATCATTAAAGCGATAGTTGACTTAGTTAATTTTTGTTACCCGATGGTAACATCTTTTAAAAACCCGTAGAAGTTTATTAAGTTTGAAAAATTATTTTTAACCGGTTACTTATCAATTGAAAATTTTATTTGTAACATAACATAAGCAAAATAAAAAAAATAACATCCACAAAATAAATAGCGGCCTTATTACAATCCCAAAATAAAAGACTTAGAAAAATAAATATGATTAACTAAAACAAGTGATTTCAAATCCAATGATGGCATGGCCCTCGAGTCCTCTCGGCTCCATCTCCGATCTACTCATCGCAAAATGTTAAGGGAAAGGGTGAGTCACCAAGACTCGAGTGTAAATCCCCTCGAAAATACAACTCATACACAATTTATTAATGAACATGCATATGCAACCCAACTAGCCATCCATACTCCTTTTCTACCCTGTGGTCAAAACCACGATGACTTAAAGTCACAAATTAAATGATGGGGCCAACCCATCGTGTGGTCAAAACCACTGATGACCATAGGTCACAAAATATCAAGTGTGGTCAAAACCATCGGTGGTACCAAACCACCGGGACTTAGTCGCAAATATTCAATCGTTGTGGTCAAAACCACTGATGACCATAGGTCACAAATAAACTAATGGGGCCAACCCATCTTGTGGTCAAAACCATTGATGACCATAGGTCACAAATAATCTGATGGGGCCAACCCATCTTGTGGTCAAAACCACTGGCGACAGTCCAAAAATCTTCCCCCTCCTCTCATCAATCCCACCATCACATGCTTATACATCAATTATCATATTTCATGTCATAGCATTTAATCATCATGTGATGGCATGCAAATCATATATCAAAAATCATAAATTAGGGGACTTACCCGGAATCCATGATTATGCCACAAGCTAATCACAACCAAAAAGATTTAAAGCAACAATAATGTCATGTTAATTAATAAAGTGTGTAGAGAGATCATACACATTTTCTCTAGGAACTCCTAGATCGAAGCCGATCTATAACGTTAGATCTCTTAACCTTAGCGGTTTGATTTCTAACAAATCCGAAGCCTAATTAGTCCTTGAAAGTAAAATCAAAACTTCCCTACAATTGGTTTTAATCAAGTTAATACGAATCGTAGCCATAATTTTAATTCCAAAGAGATGATTATCCTTACCACACTTATTGAAAAATTGGCAGCACCTAGTTTGGAGATATGATATTGACCTAATGCCGATTGGAAGGGCTGGAAATTTTTGTGAAGGAGGAGGTGTATTGACTAAGGAAAATAATAGTCTTGGAATTTTCTAAATTTTTTTGGCTAAGAGTTTAAGGAGATTTTGGCGCCAAAGAAGAGAGGAAGAAGAGAAAGAGTTTGCTATAAATTTTCTCTTTTGAGGGGTATATTCAGCTTGTGGAAGGGAAGAAAGCTGGAATTTTTTGATAATTTGAGCAATCAACAAAGGGGTTTTAGCGGAAATTTTGGAGAGAAGAAAAGAAATTTGTTCTTGGAGTTTTCTATTCTTTCTTTGTATGAAAATCAGATTAAGAACAGCCCAAGGAGTCCCAATGCTGGCCAATTCTCTTTAATTTGTGATAATTTCTAACCTTGAATTATCACAAAATAAATCTAGCTTTAATCT
Organism: Gossypium rotundifolium; assembly: GCA_025506655.1. Taxonomy (NCBI): domain Eukaryota; kingdom Viridiplantae; phylum Streptophyta; class Magnoliopsida; order Malvales; family Malvaceae; genus Gossypium; species Gossypium rotundifolium. The sequence continues at coordinate 105,502,982 of CP106734.1, forward strand.
CTTAATCCCTTCAACAATTTAATAGCAAATAAAACACTAAAATTCCCCCTCTTCCAGCTGATTATGATATAAAAATATGCCTAATTAGGAGTCTTAAATTGAACCAAATTCCCCCTCTTCGTCTCGAATTGCTTGATGAAAAGGAATCTCGATCGGAGTCTCTTCTCAAGTAGTCGTTGGATGTGTATCTCCGTGATGTTCTCAAATTCACTTTCTGACTTGATGACATTCGTTCCCGTTGGTCTCTTTTCTCCACATGGTCTAATCTTTTATGCAATTTATCAAATTAGTATTCACCATTCTTCACATTTCTTACACCAAATATTGATATTCTGATTCGGTAAATTCTTCGCGAGACATGATTGTTATCACTAAAAAGGAAAATTGTTAAGTAAAATAGAAATAAAGTCCTCACTACAAAATCCTTACGAGTTCACTTAGAAAGAAAATAATTTATGGATTTCACTCACGCTTGTGTTTTCACTCTTCTGAGGCTTTTCTTCACTCGAATAGTCTCCTGCGCTTGTGCATTTTACCTCTCAAACTTTTCTCTCACAACTTCATAGTCGGACTTGCCAAGGCCTTATCGTGAAGCTTAAATTGGTTGCAAATGGTTTAACAAGGAATAAAGATGAGGGGTTAAGGGTTGGTTGAAAGAAAAATTGAAATGGTTTTGAGTGTGGCGTTGGGGTATATGAAGAGGATAGAATCAGGACTTAATGATCGAAAACATAAGTAAATGAACACAAACCTCTTTGAGCACTTTTTTTTCGACAATTTCAAAACTTGCACTTTCAAATATATTTTTCACGATTTTTTTCAATTTCAAATATCCTTTTTTACTACATTAAGATGAATACAATAAGAACAAAAGTCAAGAAAAAAATATTATTTATATATTTTTTATTTTTTTATTTTTTCACTTTAAGAACCTATTCCCGAAGATGGTGCGAACATTGGTACTTCCCGTTTTGCAAGCTCTGAAACCAGATGATACGATCCACCTCGAGGCTAAGTCAAGTCGTATGTGAGATGCCCAATCGTCTACGAAGAAGTATCGTTCGGTTTGTGTAAAAAGGATGTTTTTAAGTAAATAATGTGGAAGCTATTCAAGGAGTTCAAAGGTTGATACAGTTTACCTCGGGGAGAGTCGAGTTGTATGTAAGTTGCCCAATCGTCTACGAGGAGGAATTAAGCCTTCGGGAAAATATTAGGAAATATAGTTAAGTTTGAGAAAGCTATTGAGTGAATTGATTTTAGAAAAGGAAATTAAGTTAGGAATGGAGGTTTGAAAAATGATGGAAACAATTTAGTAGATGGAAGGATAGGTTCAGGTTTGGTGATAGAAAGAAAAATGGATGATAAAAGTTTTTGGGTTAAGGAAGATTAAATTACGATGGATAAATGATGGATATGTGATAGCTTGATGGAGATGGAGAAATGAACTTAAACTTAGAAATGATTCAACACTAGTAAGTGTCACCCCGGTTTCTATGTTGTTTAAGGTGGACGATGAAAATTGAAGGTGGACCAAAGACCCATTAATTAATAAAGTAAGAACAATGGTATACTTTGATGGATGAGAATGATTGACGTCACAAGCAAGCTTGATAAGTCAAAATCAAAACTCGTACAAAAAATAGAGAGGAGTAAACTCACTCGATAAACAAAGTTCATATAATTTAATAAAGGTTCAACAACTTCTAATTACAAATGAAAATAGTAAGGTATTTATAGGCTAATCTACTATCTAGCCGAATGGACAAATACATAGCTTAATGTCTAAGTGAAATTCAGCCATTAATGGGCTGGAAAAATTCTAGAATAAAACTATAAGTCTTCTTGTCTATATTCAGCCTTTTGGAACATCTGATACAATCCATCTCGGGATGAGTCAAAAAGTATTTGAGTTGCCCGATTGTCTACGAGGAGTAATTGAAAAGTTGTCGGGAAAAGGGTGAAATAAGGTTAAAGTTGCGGAAGCTTATCAAAAAGGTTAAGATTTGGATAGGAGATGGAGATAGGTTTGGTTTAACAAACGAGAACAAAAGATAAATGTTAGGTGATATTTTGGTTAAATGATAAGAGATATTTAATGGAGAGGGATAGAAGAACTTAAACAAAGAATCGATTCAACACTGGGAAAGTGTCACCTCGAGTTCTATATTTATTTAAGGTGGAAAATGGGAGTAGAGAAACCTCGACCCACTACTTAGAAAAGTAGGAACCTTGGTATAAAGGTGAACACCACACTATATAATAGTGATAAGTTCAGATAGAAGAAAGCGGGTTGACACACTAAAGACTAGATAATAACGAGTCTTCAACGAAATATGAGAGAAAATAATCTCACAAATTGAGCGACATAACATTAACAAATTCCATAAGTTTTTTAAGTAAAACCTAGCCTATCCTTCTCCATATCGAATCATTCCACACTTAAACACCTTCATTCTAACAACCCATATTCTAACAAATTCACTAAGCTTTGCGAACTCATCCTATTTCCTATTATTTCGAAAGCTATCTCCTCCTCGTGAGCGATTGGGCAACTCAAATCGTTTGACTCATCCGGATGTATATATACCAAATGATCGATCCGTCTCGAGATGAGTCAAAATGTATTTGAGTTCCAATCGTCTAGGAAGAGATAAGCCTTCGAGAAATAATAGGAAATATAGATGAGTTCGTGAAAGCTTAAGTGAATTTGTTTAGAATGGTTAAGTTAGGAATGGTGGTGTTTAGTGTGGAATGATTCGAATGGAGAAGGATAGGCTCGGTTTATGATGAAAGAAAATGGATAAAAGATAGATGATGTTTTGGTGGGAATGGATTAAAGAACTTAAACCGAACGATTCAACACAAGTATGTGTCACCTCAATTTCTATAACGTTTAAGGTGGAAGATGGTAGTTGATGATGGACCAAAGACCGTTACTTAGAAGTAAGAACCAATGGTATAATTGAATGGAAGAGAAACTTTTGCGCACAAGCAAGCTTGATAAGTTAAAAACAAAACTCATACGAAAGATAGAGAGGAGAAGGATCTCACTCGATGAACAAAGTTCATAAAATATATTCAAAATTCCAAAGTATTAAAAAAATTCCCTTTTTACAAAGTAATAACAGGTATATATAGTGCTTACATGTGGTTAGCTGAAGAGACAAATGAATTCAACTTTAATATGCAATTAAATGGCTGAAATAAAATCTAAAAACTCTTGAATTCCTCTAGCCAAATAACAGGAACTTTATGACTCCTAATGAGATGATTAAATGAATTTGAATGCTTAAAAAAATGTCCTTTGAGTTGCCTTTGGCTAGCCGAAAAGTCTCCAGCAACTAATGGTGTTTTTAAAGGCTTAAATGTCCATCATGAATGCTTTCAAAATATGTCCCTTGAGTTCTTCCATGATCAACTGAAAAGTCACCAACCAAATGAAGAGTCTCAACCTTTAGAATTCTAGCCATGTAACTTCCATCAAATGAAGGGTCTCAACCTTTGGAATTCTATCCATGTAACTTCCTTCTTCAATGTGAGTAACTCTTCAATGAATGCATAACCTTTAGAAATAATGGTTGTAAGATGAAAAGTCTCTGCAATTATCACATATACCGACAAATTAATGCAATTATTAAACTTAAAACAAATTAACAACTAACTTAATTAAATGAACTAACACTTAAGCTTCATTTATTCTAGCAACTAGACTTAAATAAATGAACTAACACTTAAACTTCATTTATTCTAGCAACTAGACTTAAATAAATGAACTAACACTTGAACTTTATTTATTCCAGCAACTAACTTAATTAAATAAAGCATCATTAAATGAACTTAACTCATGCATCAATAAATTAACCTAGTAACTAGATTAATTAAAGACACAACTATTAAATTCACTAAAAGAACTCAATTAATTAAACTAAGTTGAGTTGAATTAATGACCAGCAACCATTTATTGAACTAAGATGCTTAAATGCAAGTATTTTAAATGCAAACTAAATGCAAAGCTGAAAATTAAATAAAGAGCTCAATTTAGTTGGATCGGTTCAAATATTGGAATCGATTCATTTGCACTTTGACCCCTCGAGCTTAGGCCACTCTCGATGGCATCGGATGGAGTTGAACCATGATCGACTAGGTTCGCATCGGTTTGACTTCGCTAGAACAATACGTCTCCCACTTAAAGCACTATGAAAGAGAGAGTGAATAAAACATGAAGAAGTGGAGGATAACACCATTTTCATTTACGATAATGATTTACAACGAATAGTGATAATTACTTATTGGCTAAAGAGGAAATAATATGATCATAGAAAAGAATTCACTTATCGATTGTACATAAATGACCACTCGAATGGAAAAGAGAGTTCAATAGAAGGTGGAAGATTGGCTATCCAAAAGGAGATAGACAAGAGATAAAAATCTTGATCAAACAAAAGTAAGAAAGTGCACAAGTGTGCTAGGGAATTCGACCAAAGTAAAAAGAAACATATGGTCACCAAGGCTTGTAATTTCGACAAAGCAAAGGAAAAAAAAGAATTTGAGAGGAAAACAATGCTTTGTCTACTATGTTTGCAAGGTGGGTTGCAAAATTGAGAGAAATGGCACAAAGTTGCCAAAAGGATTTGCCAAAACAAAGCTAGGATTTTA